>CP094637.1:12708586-13908586 GCA_023657505.1 Camelina hispida | reverse complement strand
AGGAACTGAACTTCACCGTTGAATTTGCGCGCCGTCGTGTACAGAGGAATCACAATGTCGGTGAAATCGTGGAAATTGTTCATCGAGTAGCCTCCGAGTGAGAAAAGCATCGTTGGAACACTGTGATTCTTAACGCAACGAGAGAAATTAGCGTTCTCTAATTGGTTGCCAGCGTTTTGTTCCAATTTCACCGTCCATTCTCTAACGCGATCCATGGCCGCAGTATCACCTTTTCGCGCGTAAGGTCTCATATGCCACGTGGAATTCCCCGAAAACACAAATGTTATCGCTACAGAAACGGTCGTGGATTTGCTGTGGATTCTCACGTCGCCCTTAGCTTGCACAACTCTGTTCTTTTTAGCTTGTTGCATATTGGTTTCATAGTTTTGTCCAATTTGCTTTCATCTGCAAATTCACCCAAACAACCAAAAATATCAATAACTTGACTTTAACCAATAATAATACAGGGCAATTATAGATAGAGAACATAATTTGAGGTATGCGGACCTGATATAACTTGTTTGTCAGAGATTGTAGTGTTGGTAGTAGTACAATTAAACGAATTAAGATGATTCTTAGGCAAGCTTGTGTCGTTGGAAACACTAAGCTTCTCATCTACAGAACTGACTAGGCTCTGAATAATTACTCCATTTGATGTAATGTTATCTTGCTTCGTTGGGAAAATGAGTTTCTCTAAATCTTCGGATGTTGCTTCGTTGCTGCTCATTATTGCTTGCGGTTTCTGCGGTTCGGTTATTCTCAGCGTTTGGAGACCATCGTCCTCCACTGATAATTGCAGCTCCACTGAAGAAACAAAAGATAAACGTTATGGTTAATGATTAATGTTTATGCGTTTTCAGATGTTTTGGAAAACATGGTAAGAGACATACCGACTGGTAGAGGGCTCAGATAAGATTTAAAGACAGTGAAAAGAGTGAAGACGAAGAAAAGAGAGGCATAAACATTAATCATTAATCATAATGTTTATCTTTTGTCAAGATCTTATTGGGAACTATATATCAAAAGAATGAGAATGACTGTAATAAGAAAAATCAGATAAAGCTTTCTATTCTAGGCTGCATTATCCATCAAAAAGAAGTTGAATGTCAATCAACTTCTCAGAGCCATGTGCATAATCATCAACTTTCCCCACATTATAAAGATTCTCACAAACCAGAAAAATCAAATTTTAATATACAAAAACAGACAAAAATAGTTCAGGATCCTCGGAGTCAATGATCATCCATAGATGATGCTAATTTTGTGACCCATTATCATTCATATATGATGCTAATTGTTATATTAGCTTAGTACAGGTTTTCCTGTTGTGTCAAACTCCAAAACATCTTCCACATTTGCTTCGTGTCTTTCGCTTTTTCTGCTGGTATGAACAATTACCAACATAGTTAGAGCATATTAGTTAATTAAAAGGGTAACATTTTAACGTCACAAATTGATGATCGAGGGGTGGACATACTTAGACTGATACTTACTTTATGTTTCTCCCCCTTCGAAGGTATCCTTTTCTTCTTCGGCCTTTCCCCCCCCCCCCCCTTGCGTTTTGTCCTGGGTGGATCAACTGCCTCTTCATTCACAGCCGCTGGTATGTCGTTGTCCATTTCCTTTGGCACTGGCATTATGACTTGCGCATATTTTTTCCTCCACGGCTCAACAAAGTAGCACTCACCAACGAGACTATATATATCAATTTGAAACACTCCCCTAGCAGCTAACGCATGGCAGCATGGTACCTTTAATACATCAAACACATGACATGTGTAAGTTTTCTTTTCCAAGTCCATAGTGCAAACAATCCCTCTGCTATCGTTTACTTGATAAATCCACTCACTAGCTGATATCACACGGCAGTCCACTGCATCCTTTAGGTGGTTTATCAGGATTTCTTCTATTTTCGGCATGCACCTTGTCTTCGTTTTACTTGCCTCTATCCTCCTACAATAAAACCACCTCATTAACATTGCTCGTATCAACTCCACCATCCACACATAAGGGTAATCTACAGCAGTTTGCATTGCCGCATTCAACGACTCTGATATGTTGCTACTCATTACATTGTAACGATCTCCTGGAAAGTGAGAGAGTGTCCAGTGAGGAAGTCCAATTTCTGTTAGATACGTAGTTTATCCTAGTCTACGATTTTCAATTTCTCTCCACCAGTACCGCTTTCTCTTTCTTGTTTGTGCATGGCAGTCAACGTCCTTGGGTTAGCTGACTTCAAAAGATGCAAATAGGTAGACAGAAACCGATAACTCTCCTCCTCACCTCCTTGTGCCGATGCCATTGTTAGTTCTTTGGTGTTCCACGCCTTCGTATAGGAAATCGTGATGTGTAGTTCCCACAAGACCATTTCAGAGAGCTCGCACGCTCGAGGTCCCTTCTTCCCATTTGCGAATTTTGCTTTCAGTAGATCTGCCAATATTTTTGTTGTCGCTCTCCCCATACTTCGACCTCGCACCAACATCACAAGTATGCTTCAGTGTCAATGTCTCCAGGCGCACTTCTTGTCTACGCAACATGCTATTACTCTCCCCGGATCTGATTTTGATATGCAGAAAGAAAAAAGTCGTTTCATTTAGCAAAAATATGACCAACATATAGTGCATCAGTTGCCATTTTAAGATCCATGTTTCTTTCTTCGTTAGGCGCTCCACGGACATTGTCATGCACAGGAGGAGCATCATTCAAAAGATACGAATCGTTTTCCCTTATAATTGCTTTGTTGCTCCGCATAAAGCTCATCTCCTCGTTACCTTGCTCAAACACGACTAAACCATCATCCACATGCGTCTGATCTGTAACATTGTCACGCACTGGGGTGCATCACACCATAGGTTTGGATTGTATGGCACTAGCGCTCCCCCTATTGAATCCCTAACGTCCCCCCCATGCATCCTCCTGCCCCAGACTTTGCGTGTCTAGCTCGATCCCAAGTCCGAATCCTATTGGTTCCATTGCCCTTTCCACCCTTTCTTTGTAAGGATCCCAATCAGGCGGGTAGTCTTTGTTGATTCGTTCTGTCCACTCGTCAAAATTGTAATCTGGCTCAACATCCAATTCCCCAAACGCAATTTCAGACGGATTCCTCAACAATGACGATGATGGACAATGTCCATCATCTGGCAGTACCATGTCCATCTCTTCATCTCTAGTATCCTCCTATCCAATATATCCACACGTATTGGACCCCCTCAATCTCAACATTCCCTGCCATCGTGTCAACCTTCCTTTTCTGACTTGGGTTACTGGTCTCTTCCACCCATTTCCTTTTATCATTCTTGTCAACTACGCTTCCATCCATTACGCCCCCGTTGTCTGATTCCTTTTGCACCACTGTCGCCAGGTGGACTTCCTCCACAGTTCTCAAATACTCTAAAAACACTTCGTCGTCAGATTCCATGGCTGGACAACCTTCACCAACACTCGGAATTGCCTGTCCCGCCACATTGTTGTCCTTTCCCATGGTGGACAAGTCGTTTATCTCTCCATCATGTCTACCCCCGAAAGACATTTCAGGTATAACCCCATAGGACATCATGTTCAACTCGAGATTTTGTCCACCTTCAGTAGGCAACCCGGGAAGTCCATCGTCGATAACATTCCCCACCCTTAAATCTTTACCGGTAGACAGCATATTTTGTCTATCATCGAATGACATCGTATTTTTCTTCTGAATCGACACATACAGATACAGCCCACCACACTCCTCACTCTTCGCTTTAAACTGTTCAAACTCAACTTCACTGCATACTGAAACAGAGGGCAATTTACCTTGTGTGAATACAATTGTCTCTCCTTCATGCCAGAAACTTAACTCTACATTATTTTCTTCAGGATTAACCCCTAACAGCTCTACGATCTTTGCCTTCACTCCTACAAAGTTGTTTCTCTGTTGATAGACAAAAATCTAGCCATTTGGCCACGACGGACAACAAACCTCCACACACCTATATCTGAACATGTCCACTTTCCCACGAGCAGACACACTCTACCGTCCATCTGCAGAAACATGGAACACACGTTAATAGACAATCAATGCAACTTTCCAATCCCCCCCCTCTCCAACTACATACTCTATCAACTGCCCAAAGTAAATGCATTTTTAATATAAATATTTCTTGCACAAACGCCACATTTAATGCAAAATTATACCTCCGATTTGCCGACCAAGACCAACTCCACCTTCTTCAGATTTGTTTATGTTTACCAAAAAAACAATTGCATCATTAACTATCATTATCTCTCTTATCTTTTTCTTAATCTATGAAGCACCCTATGGACCATAGCCTCACACCTATTCATGTCCAATTGCCATTAATGTTTCTCTTTCGTTTGAATTGCCCACCATTGCTTCTCCTCTATTAAACTGAGGGTAATTTCATCTTTTATCAGCTCTCTCAAAAGCAGAAATGGCATTTTTGACGAAGTAAGAAATAAATGACATTTTTGACAATTGTTGCAGGTAACAAGAAAATTCGCACTTTTTTGTTTTCTTTGTTACAATGAGAAGCTTTTTGTACATAAGCACCACCAAACCAAGGTAACAACACAGAGAGGTTAATAAACTCAAAGTTGGGCACTCACGATGATCAAAGAACAGGTTTCACATACTTGACTTGAGAGATGGATTATAAAAAAAAAAAAGAGATAGAGAACAATGTGGCATTGGGTTTTGGGTTTTAGGGCCGAGTGAGTGGTTTGTAGAGGACAACAGTTATGTACTTAGACTCGAACCTGTGTGTTAAACCCAAAGCTACAATAGATTGAGGAGTCCACCCTTGCTCTATGAACACATGGTTTAGCACCACATGTTGCGGCTTTGTGGCTACGGCTGTTTCTTCAGTTGTGCCAAGAAGTGTTAGATGAAGCTGTGGTGGCACCACCAGTGGCTCTTTTGCGTAATCTTCTGCTGCTGGAAGTGTTTGACCGTAGCTATGTTCAGGTGACGGTGGCGCCTCAAACTCCACTATGCTTTCTGGGTTTTCTGGCACAAAGTTCTGCATAATGATTGCAGATACTGTTACACAGTAAGTTGAGATTGGTAGATTAGATTTAACATGAAAACAAAGAGACAGGAAATTACTTACATGAACATCAAGAACGTTACAGACATTTCCCACTTCATCTGATACAAAGGGTAAATCTGGGATGTATTTGGATTCACCGTCGACAATCACCTTGTAGTGGTATATGCCAGATGGAAGAACAAAGAGAATTGAGTGGTCTTTTCCAGACTTCTGTAGCTTCTTCCTAAAGAATGTAAATAGATATATGCTTAGTACACATATACATATATACGGAAAGCTCGAAAGCAAATATTTGATAAACATATTTTAATGTATACCTTGATCTCCAATTGTCCCATGATCCTTCCACCGCCACATCATTACCTCCCTGGTTCCATGTAATGATCGTTGGGATTCCTTGCTCTGCGGGATAATCAAAAACTCTTGGAGATTGGTTCCATAGGATGTTATTAGGGGAAGGAGGGGCGTTGGCCCTCTGCAATGGAGCCACGGGAACCTGAGGTAGTAAGCACATAAAATTTAAGCTGAGAGATTTTTCAAAACAAAGTGCGAGAAGAACTGGCGAATGTTATACAACATTATATCTACCCTCTGACACGAAATGCAGCCATTAGGTACACATGTTATGCCTAAACAATGGAAGAGGTGACGCATAGGTGAGCAAATGTTGTAAGAAGTTAGGTGGAATAACAATGTGCGCTGAAAAGAAAAGGAGTGGAACAATGAATATAGCAAGCAATAGATTATAGTAAATATACTATAATCTAGACATGATCTGACTACCAAAAGATATCTTACTAATCCCACCAAAACAGAATAAAGAAACAACCACAATCTCTCATTCGTTCAAGTAAATTCAAGCTCTGCGTGTTTACATTCAAAAAGGGCTAAGAAATGAACAAGCTTGCCCTCCCTTTCAAAATGAAAGCAAAGAAACATTACACAAAAGACTCACGTTGAGACATACCAATCAACAGAACGATATCAACAAAAAGCAGCAATGGCCGGAGAGCAGGAGGAAAATCAAAATAAGCAATATAAACCTAGAGCAACAAGAATTATCATCCAATCTGGCTGGTATAAACCTTTCTAAACTAGGCAAGAAATAAGAACTTCCCTAAAAGCAGATTTGCTAGGAAGACTAAGCCTCTCCCTTTGCCAAAACGAAGGGAGAACAACTTGTTCACTTCTTACCAGAACTTTTGACATCTCAAGAAGCAACAGACAAATCCGAGTAAGTTCCAACTCCATTATACAAAAGATTCCACTCCCAAAAGTGCTTAGACTCAGCAAAAAAAATCTCTCTTCACAGATACATTACACAAAAGATTCACTAGGGGACATCAAGAATCAAGAATCATGACCAGACTAGAGAGCGGCAGGAAAAAAACAACAGCTAGAACACCTAATTAACATATTAAAGACAGGTAGAAACTTTTCAACAGTAAGCATTATCTCAAGATACTTCAACAAAGATACCAAAAAAAAAAAAAAAAAGAGATTCCCTAGTACAGAATCTCTAAACCCACCTACAGAAAAAAAGCCTTATTAAGAACAAGAATCTAAACCTTTCCCAGCTGACAATCCTAAGGAAGAACAAATCAAAGTATACAAAATAGAGTTCACTCCCTAAAAGGGTTGAAGCTTTTGGTTCTAGAATCCAAAACGAAGAAATGTCTCAATTAATGAGACATATGAAAAGTCTAAGTGAATATTCCTTTAAACTCAACCACCAAATCAGAAGGAGGAGACTCTTGGAACGAAAACTTCAAACAATGTTTCAAATCAAATCATCCAAAACATCAAATTCAACGATTAAAACACAGAGAGATAGAGAGAATCGAGAAAAGAGGGAAACCTGAGGAGCGAATAAGAAAGGAGATGGAGATCGAGCGGGACTTCCGGGAGGAGAACTGCTCATAGAGTCTGAAGAAGGACGACGATGACGACTGCGTGCACAAGGATCGCCGCCGTTGGATCTCGCCGAAGATGATGTGACATCTGCACCACCACCACCGCTAGTGACGGCGGCGGCGTCGTCTTCTTTGCCGTTGGCATTTCCCATCTGAAAACCCCCAAATCAAATAAGTGAGAGAAAGAGAGAGAGACGAAGAAGAAGAGAGAGAGAGAGAACCAGACGTGAAGAAAAATGGAGGGAGGACGAAGGGGAGAGAGGAGATAATATAAAAACGACCCTGAGGTTAGGAGTTAATTACGATGAATGCCATCGGTAGTGTAAAGAGATTTGCATAAAAACTAAAAAGGGCTCTGAGAAATTATTAAAATCCGTACCAAATGGATAAACGAGTGACTTGGCGTCCAAAAAGTTGATAATTATCCTTCTTTTTTTTTTTTTTTTTTTTACTATTGCAATCATTGAGAACATCTTAAATTTGTTTTTGCACAAAAAAAAAAAAAAAAAATCATCTTAAAACATTGCTTTAAAAATAACATTGCATTGCTTTAAAAACATAACATTGCTTTAAGAATTTGTAATGTGATCTTCATGAAAGACATATACAAGAAATTGAGAAACATAATAAAAATTTTACAAATGAAGAATTGGAAGGGAGCTTTTTTTTGGCTAAACGATCAGCCACCATATTGCATATTCGTAATGTTCATTGAAAAGTCACGGAAATAAACTTTTGCTTCCAATGATTGATATCTCTCTCACCCAGTTCTGTAGCTAGAGTTGATATGTACAAAATTAGGTATCACTCTTTATTGAACAACAACAACACTTGCAAGGTTGAAAGTGAAATCATTGATAAATACGTGCATTCATTAACAATAGTAGTATTACATTAGTGTGTATTATATACTCTGTTTGGTGCACACTTACTGCAAACCGTATGTTTTTGGTTATTTATGATAGTATAATTATTAAGTATGTTCAAAATTGGTGGTTCTATTGGTAAATGTGGTGTTGTTGGCTAATTAACTCCAAATTTAAGTAGGATATTGATTATTGACTCAAAGCTATAGAACTTAAACAACACTTTGTGGCGGAACTTGGGAAATCCACGCAAGTCCGAATGACTAGCTTTGTAAGGACATTAATATTTCACCTCAATGACATCAACTTTTCAACACATACAAATTATTAACAAAACTAAAGCTCATAACTACTTTGGAGTTATTTAGCCAAAGCTCATCGTATAGTAAATTTTTTTATACAATAATAAAAATATAAAATTTATTTATTACTTACGAGTTTCGTAATATAAAATTTTTGGAGGGGTTCAACACGAATGTGTAAACTTGTCAAGACCGATGCTTGCTAACCTTGATTCTCGGTTTATGTCAAACATATACTGATGAAGATGATCATGGATTAGACGTAGTCATGTATACGTTCAACTCTTGCAAAGTGATTGTCATGTACTTTCCTTCTATGTTGATTTTTTTTCCTCGGATTGTTTTTTTCTAGTCACTTTAAAATTGTAAGAATTCTTTTTTATATTGCTCTATCATTCTTTTTTTACATTAGCTCTCTATCATTTATTTTGAGTGTTTCGATCTAACATCATATCTTTTTTGAAACAATCGAATACAATCAGTAGTACTTGAAATATCTTCGAAAACATATATCACTTAAATTTTCATCAATATAAACACCTTCTTCATAAGTTTGTTAGAAATTTTATCAAGTAACCGATAAATTTTCCATAGACACACTAGTATAAAATGTTAATTTAAGAGAAAAAATTTCCACTTATACTTTGATCAGTTACCTTATGTTTCTTCTAAGATTCACTCGCATAAGCCTCGTTCATCTTTGGTATAATTAGAAGATTTTCTTTATTTTCACCAATTAGGAGAATTGAGATTTTTTTTTTTTCACATCATAAATCGTCGCAGATATCCATAATATTAACTAATTTAGACAATTCTTCCAAATCTTTTCAGCCTTTCAATGTAACCTCTTCAATCACCCTTTTTGATCATGTTATTCTACACCATCATCTTACTCATCACCAGCTTCATTACTTAAACCTCCATCATTTTTTTCTATCTAATTCCATTAACAGTTTCAATTATAATTTCGACATGAAAAACTTACACAAGATTTAGTCCACAACATTATGAATTTCTCTAGCCATTCCGATTTCGTTTGACTCCTTCCACAACATCACATACATATATTCTTTATAAACTAAACATGATCTGATCACTTGTTTTGTAGAATTAATGGGAGACTGGACTAAAGAGAGGAATACTATTTTTTAGAGGTTAATTGAAGCATTTTATTAAAAACCCTACATGAATGATGTTTTAAATATTTTGCTGTCTCAAAACATAAAAATGATGTTTTATTTTCTCAGACCAAAAAAAATATTAACTAATGTAAGGTTTCCCTTACTTTTTCTCGACAAACCAATTGAATTTAAATCCTGATTTATTTTGCTGTATGCCAATTTTCAAATAAGGAAAAAGAAGAAATTGCTATAATAAGTATATACTGTAAATTAAAATATAAATAAATAAATAAAAGGTAACTAGGGTTTTTGGGGTTATACGTTTCACTGTTTGGTGTATCACATTCGCTTATTCTTCTTAAAAGAGTGTCGCCACCAAAACACACACACACACTTGCCTCTCCTCTCTTTCAACCTCTCTTTTTCATCATCACATTGCTTCCTTCTCCTCCCGATCCTTGAATCCTCGATTCCGATTGAATTGTTATTCGTGTTTTGTTGATCTGAGTTTGGAAGTTTCTCTGATGATGGCGGAGACTGAGGGATCATTGGCTGATGATCGAGAATTGATGATCGGCCGTGAAGGTGGAGGTGTTGTTGCCGCCGCTAAGTCTCCGTGGAAAACAACCGCTTCTCCTCCTGAGACCGTTGATGCTCCTGTAATGGGAGCTGATTCCTGGCCTGCTCTCGCCGACGCCGCTCAACAGCCTCGTCCTAAGAATCCTCCGCCGCCTGCCCCGCCGTCTAAAAGCATTCCAACCTCTATCCCAACCCCTGCTCAGGTTCGTTTTTGTTAATGTTGTTGTTGGATTGTGCTTTAATTTGAGTGTTGATGGTGCGTTGTACTTTGGTAGAGCTGTAAGGCATCTGATAGTGATACTCAATATCTGCTGTGTTCTTGATTGGTTTAAGTTGGTGATCGAATCGGTTTTTCTCTCGAATTTGATGCTTATGATATTTACCTTTGCTTGGGTTGAAAGGTTTACTAATTGAAAAAAAGCATTGCATTGCATTTATAGAGGTTAAACTTGGTCCCTCAAGAAAAGCTAATCTTGTTTGATGTTCTAGGCTAATCCTGGTCAAGCGAAATCTAAGGGTGGTGGTAAGGCTAATCCTGGACACAAGAATCCATCTGGGCGTCATTCAAAACCAGGTCCCAGGAGCAACCAAAATGGTCCTCCTCCTCCTCCTCCTTACCTTGTACATGCTGTACCATATCCTCCACCTCCTTTTCCACCTATGGGCGGGCCTCCGCCTCATGCTGCTGGTCCAGATTATCCATATGCTCCTTATCCTCCGTTCCCAGTTACTGGACCTCCTGTTGCAGACTCTGGCAATGAGAAACAAGTTCAAGCTTCCCCTCTTCCACCTGTGCTCCCACCTCCTCAAGCAGATCCTGGAAAGCCTTGGCCCCATCAGAGAGGTTTTGACCCCAGAAACATGCCACAAGGTGCTGGACCAAGAACTTTTGGCAGACCTCCGTATATGGGTCCAGCTCCTGGATTCCTCGTTGGTCCAGGTCCAGGCTTCCCTGGTAAGATATTGACTCTCTGTCAAGGTGTTTAAAAAAGGAACTGGCTGGGAGCAGTTGATAATATTTAACTATTTTGCTCTTGTATATATCTAGCATTAAGATAGAGGATAACTGTTCGTTTTTGTTGTTTGATTGCTGTTGTTTGATTCTTCATTTGACACAGGGCCTGTATACTACTTGCCAGCTCCACCCCCTGGAGCTATAAGAGGTCCTTATCCTCCACGCTTTGGTCCATACCCTGTAAACCAGGGTCATCCAGGACTATCTCCAGAAAAGATAGACTTAAGGGATAGAGTCTTAAAACAAATAGAGTATTATTTCAGGCATGTTATGCTTCTCTACAAAAATAAATTCTTATGCTTTTAAAGATATTTAGCTTCTTCCTTATTGTGCCTCTGGGAATTTTATATTTTCCATGCCTTGAGTCCATCTTTACTGATTATAGAATTGGCACCTCAACTCACTGTGCTTACCTTTTTTTTTTTATTAATTCCCTTTTCAGTGATGAAAACCTTGAGAATGATCATTACCTCATTTCCTTGATGGATGAACAAGGATGGGTTCCCACAAAAATTATAGCTGGTTTCAAAAGGGTAAAATTTGTAAATTTCTTTTGCATTAGTCTATTCCGTCATTCGTGATTTGAACAAATTTGTTGGTTTTAATTTTTCTTTTACTCTTGAATTGCAGGTTAAGGCAATGACCATGGATGTTGATTTTATAGTCTATGCGTTAGGGTTTTCTAATTCTGTTGAAGTGCAGGTCAGACTACCACACCTTACTTATTTACTGGTTTAAATGCCAAAGTCTTGCTTTTGTTAATGGGTTTTGGTACTAACACATGTTGGCGGCTTTAGATTAGCTTCTTTATTTTTTTAAAATTGTTTCTTTGAATACTTTGTTTTCTCTGGTTATATTGATTATTTCTACCGTGGTGATGCTATCACAAAAAAAAATGGGTTAGAGTTTTGTCTCTGGATAATAGTTTAAAGAAGCCCTCTTTGATTATTCTAACCTAACTCAGAGCATGATTGGTTTCAACAGGTGTAAGACCTATATTTGTCAAAGTAGCATAAAATGCTGGTACATCTATCTGTTGGATGATAATTTGAAATACTGGTACTTTTACAGGGTGACAAGATGCGCAAGCGTGACAAGTGGTCTGAATGGGCTCCTCCATCTAAAAAGTCAGCCTCTTTGGAGAAAACTGGAGACAGTGACAAAGGATCCCCAGAAAGTATAACAAGCGGGGATAATAATGGAAATTCTTCAAAGGGTTCTTCAAAGCCTACCATGCGCGACTTCTCTTCAGAGGTTAACTTTTGTTTTCTTTTAGTAGAGACACTGTATAAATGCTAATGTAATTTCGATTTTTGCTTTAATCATAGCTTTTCCGTTCTGATGTACAGGGATCTCGGTCAGCAAGAACCAGTAATTACAAAAGTGTTAACCTGAAATCATCAGCAGATGAAAAAAGAAATGTGGATGACTTGTCAAACGATTTTTCAAACACGTTTTTGCTTGACGAGGAATTAGATCTGGAGCACAGAAGCCCGAGAAAGAGTGGACTGTCGAAAAGGTAGTGCGTGCACAATTTGATTACTCCTGATATTTGCTTTCTGCTCTATTTGTTTCCAATATACCTTCTTTTTGGATATGAATCTGAAACTGCATATATAAAGTACTGCAGCTGATGCTTTTGGTTGATTTGACTTTTTGTAGCATTGAGTATGAAGATGATGATATGACTGTTGATGATCAAGATATTCAGAAACTTGTAATTGTTACCCAGGTATTACACGGAACTTATTATATATTTCCTTGAACACTGTGTTGGTGAAATCAATTATTCATGTTCCGTTATATGCTGGACAGAATAGTGGGAAAAGTGATGGCACTGGAGTCGGTGGGACGAAAGCAAAAAACATTCCTAAGGAGCTTGCCTCCACAATAAATGATGGTCTCTACTACTTTGAGCAGGTTAGGAATCTATGGCTTGAATTTAATATGATTAACCTTTCTGGAGTCCAATTTCTAATAATCACCAATGGAAACAGGAACTCAAAAAGAATCGATCTGGCCGTAGGAAGAACAACTCCCATGTGGATAGCAGAGATGGGAAAATTAAATCTGGGGGAGGATTGAACACTAAATTAGGAGAAAATTCTGTAGCAAATGATGGAAGTGAAGAGCATGGAATCTCCACTTCCCGGAGGAAGCAAAGTAAAGGAACGCACAAACATCATACGGCCCATGCACGGAGGTTCTTTTCGAGTAACATAAGAAACCATGGAAATATATCAGAAAGTCCGCCTAGTAGCTCCATTGGATTTTTCTTTGGTTCTACACCACCAGACAGTCATGGGTCTGTATCTTAGCAATCCATTATATTCCCTACTTATTCATATTCTTTAACCGTTATATATCTTATTCTGTTTTTATTGACGTTTCACAGCCCTAGGCTTTCGAAATTGAGTTCATCGCCACAATGTACACTCCCTGGAAGCAGTCCACCTGTGGGCTCGTTACCAAAATCATTTCCGCATTTTCAACATCCAAGCCACCAACTTCTGGAAGAGAATGGGTTTAAACAAGAAAAGTAAGTATGGTTTTTCAGTTAGACAACTTAAGTTTACTGTATGGAGCATTATTCTTGGGAGGATAAGATTGTATTTTGAGGCTCTCTGTTCTCATTCCTTTTAAATGTACGCATAGGTACTTGAAGTATCGCAAGCGCTGCTTAAACGAAAGAAAGAAGCTGGGTAGCGGATGCAGTGAGGTCAGTTTCATGTTTACCTCCTTTCTATGATTTTTGGCTCTCATTATGCTCTTCAAAAGAAACATGCAATAATCTTTACATATGGATTTTTGAACTCATTCTTTTACATTAGTCTGATTGTGTGAATGCTGGATGTTACATATGCAGGAAATGAATCATTTGTACCGATTTTGGTCGTATTTCCTCAGAGATACATTTGTCTTGTCTATGTATGAGGACTTCCAGAAGTTTGCTCTTGAGGATGCAGCTGAGAACTACTATTATGGGTTAGAGTGTCTCTTTAGGTTTTATAGGTAATACATACTTGTTAGACTTGCTTCTGTTTTCCATCTTTTTAACTGCGAGTCCAGTGTAAAAACCTAATCCAACTAAATATTGCTCTGCCTTCTTTCTTCAGTTATGGTCTGGAGAAACACTTCGATGAGGACCTTTACAAGGACTTTGAGCAGCTATCGCTTGACTTCTACCACAAGGGAAATCTATATGGCTTGGAGAAGTATTGGTAAGGGATCGTTTATTACTGATTATGGTTAAACAATACCGTTGCTACTGAATTCCTGTTATGGAACTGTGATTCTTGGTGATGTCTCTAGAGATTAGATGGGCTTGTAGTAGTAATCTAGGTTAAAGATGCTTACTCAGCTTTAACGCACATATAAAATCTCTGGTTGGTTGTGCTTTAAAGGACTTAGTTTTATCTTGTGTAGGGCATTCCACCATTACCGAGGCAAGAACGAACCAATAAAGAAGCATCCTGAGTTAGAGAAGCTGCTAAAGGAAGAATACCGTAGCATAAAGGATTTTCGAGCAAAGGATATAATAACCAACCAAAAAGACAACAAGTCTCACTGATGGATGTGAAGAAAAGAAGCAGAGAGAGATATATGTTGTTGCTGCTGAGCAAAATGGTGCTTCAATCTTGACCTAAATTTTTGTGTATCTCTCTTCTTCTGCGGAAGAGACCAACC
Source organism: Camelina hispida (assembly GCA_023657505.1). Classification (NCBI taxonomy): domain Eukaryota; kingdom Viridiplantae; phylum Streptophyta; class Magnoliopsida; order Brassicales; family Brassicaceae; genus Camelina; species Camelina hispida. The sequence goes on along the minus strand of CP094637.1, from coordinate 13,894,058 downwards.
AAGTGAAGCCATCACTCTGAATTTTACAGGATATTTTCCTTGGTGGTGTTTTCCTTTTTTTGGGATTATTCTTTTTTGGATTTTGGATGCAGGATCTCTCTCTCTCTCTCCAATACAAACAGAGCTTTGACTGAAGAGGCGTTCATCTACACTGAGTTTCGCCCTATCCACCTCAAAAGTTGTAATCTTTTCTTTTTGTACATATTAGGGATATTTCATTTTCTAATTTTTACTCAATTTTGAAAAAAAAAACAAAAAAAAAAACCAAAAAAAAAAATAGAAAAGAAAGGATGTGATTTGTAGTCTGTAGAAACAATAAGAGATGTTTTACTTTGACATTTTTATTTAGACAGTAAATTTTGGTTTGTAAATTTTTGTCTCTTGTAGCTTATTCTTTATCCTATAATTCACAAGTCACTTACTTGGCCAATCAAATTCAGCCATATCAGATCATATTTTCTTTTCAATTTTTGAAGAAAATAAAAATTAATAATACTGGATCGTGTGTAAATAAATATTTTTTGCAAAAAAAAAAAGCATCATGTTTTACAAGGAAACACTTAACCTCTTTTTTATTCATCTGCAACGTTTTCTCGACAATGCAATGTTTTCTCGACAAACATAACTGCTTACATTTCTCGACAAACATAACTGCTTACAAGTTACAGAAAAAATTTATCCCTAATTCTACTCCACTAACAACTCCACATTCAAGGTGGTTTACAACCGTTCCATCTTCTATATAAATCCAATTTGACTTGATTCTCTCTTCAATTTTCTCAGTATTTACCTCTTCTTCATTGTTTTTTTTTTCTGGATTTGCAATTTTCAGGCTAGTAGATATTTTTTTCTTTTGTTCATATGCATACATTTTCTCTTGAATTCATATTAATTCTGGTTTTTTTTTTTAGTTTCAAGTTGAAGATGCCTCTGAATTTTACTCCTCTCAAATCTAAATTCTTTGAGAAAAGAATGGAATATCTAAGTTCTAATAGCATAAACTAGAAGGATTTTCAGGAATCTAATCTTCTCTTTGTGGATGAAAAGGTATGTTCAAGTTCACTTATGCATTTTTTACTATCTAATATTTACTATGTTCAACTTTTTTGTTTTTAGGCCAATGAAACAAGAAAACATATTTAATCCATGGTTTTACCATGTCATTACAAACGATCATGTCACGTTTTGTTGTGTTCTTCTAACTTAATCTAAGTCTCATGTACTAATTTTATAACAACTCTATATGAGAAGTTCTTTTGTTTGATTTTGAAACAGGGAAGTAGGATACAATCCAAAACTTAACAGTGCTCTCTCTCTTGACGTAGTTATCTGGTAATCAACATCTTTTTGTTGGTGAATTGATATGATCTATGATTATTCTGTGTCTTTCTCTTTATTCAAATCTCTGTTTCTATCAAACTCTGTTGCTAAATTTGATCTATTTGCAATCTCATATAAATGTTATTTTTTTTTATACTGTGATATAGTTTATGTAGAGCTATTTTCTAATTGGAGATTATGTTAGGATAATGTTTTCACGCTTCTTGGCCTTTTTCGTCGAATCAATAGCTTTTGCCTCGGTGAGTGAGGTTCTTACAGTACGCTTCATTTCTTAGAATACAAAAAATTGGTTGCCTGAGTTTTTCATTCTTAAACAATGTAAAGCATCTTAGAATACAGTATATGTCACCACTCTATTATAAGTTACATGATTATTTCGTTTGCAAATCAAATGTAAATTCATATCCACATTCTTCTTCTAAGTTTTCATTGCAATTTTCTTAGGAAAAATGTTTTCCAGCTACGCTAAGTATTGGTCAACACATAGCCACACATACAAACAATATAAATGTTTTGTTAGCTACATAACAAATATACATTTCCCTTTTGTATGTAATTAATATAATATGGTACAAAATTTAAAACTAACTTTTGAATTTACAAAAGGAAAATGTATATATGTTATACTATTTTGTAGTAAAATTTTATTATATAATCTTTTAGTAAAGTTATGTAATTATTTTGTTGATTTTTGTTGTTTATGAAAAAAAAATTGGTCAACACCAGTCAATATCGGTCAACGCCGGTCAATACCGGTCAACACCGAATTCCAGCAAAGCAAGTATCGTTATGTTGTTGTACACATAACTCATGTTTGTTTATGCATGTCCGTATGTAATGACAATAGTTCGTATAGTTAATAAAACATTTATATTGTTGGTATGTGTGGCGATATGTTGGCATATAATTGACGTAGCTGACAATCATTTTTCCATTTTATTACCATTCTTTTTCTCTTCAAAACAGACAAGTGATAAAATATAAAAGATAACCCTTGTGGTAGGCGACGATGTAAGTTTTTTACTTGCATGATTGCATTTCTTTTGGCATTTTAGCCAAAGCTCTTTGTAAGACTTGCGATCAAACCCGGTCAGTAATCAAAAAGCTAGGGATTATTACTTTTTAACAGTTTTTCTCAATATTTATTAATGATTCCATATGTTTTTATAATTGTCTTAAGATTGTGTTTACAAACTAAAAACCAAACAAACTATTACTATATTTCCCCGTTGGTTGTGCTTTAACTGAATCATTCGATTCTATTTTTGTTATTTAAAGTAATAACATTCATGAGTTCATCCGATTAGATGAAACTAAACCCATTATACATTATATGATTAACTACATCTTGATTTACGTTTTATTCATATATCAACAAGTGATCGATATTATAAATCTTATTATAGTTTTGTCCCGTACGGGCTTAATACTAGTAATCTCATATTTGACATGTCAAGATTGCTCTGTTTTTTCCTTTGTTACTACTCAAGTACAATTCCTCAAGTTATGTCGGTCTCCGGTGGTCTAAATCACATAAACAAGTTATACACATTTTTATTTGTTCCTAATAGTTCTCATGAATTTGTAATTCTGTAACGCTCATGTGTTCAAAACGAATTCGCATTTTACCAACATTTCTTCAGAAACAGTAATGAAAACTTTTAGTATATCTATTGGTTACTTGAGAAGAACTTTTCACTTGGTTGTAATACTACTAAAGGGTTGTAAAATCTCTGAAATAACCTAGCCCTTTAAAATTACTATTCAAATTACAGAAGAAATTTACCGGTACGTTCCAAATTCACAATGACTAGTTGACTACTCACAATGACTACTCACTACTCAATAATAATATCTGATAGACGTTAAAAGTAGAGATGCTGAAATGTCTTAAAATACCAAACTTGATTATAAAGCATAATAAGATCCAACCAACAACGCCCAGGAAAAACAGACAGAGCATAAAGAGTATCAAAAAGAGTATCAAAGTTGAAGGGTCGACGAAAAACAAAATATGAGACATCGTTCCCAGAGAAGATTTAAAGTTTTAAGCAAAATAGGGGGCATTAAAAAGTTCGTGGACTGTTCTCCATCAACAGAAGAACATCGAGGTTGCAACCTTACCATGCAGCTGCGGCATGGGAGGCACAGGGACAGCCCCAGGTGTAGTGATCCCGCCATGGCTTGAAGAGGTCTCAGACATCTCTTCATATTTCATCACCGTACCCATCTGCGCAGCTGCCAAATGAGCATAGCAAATGGGTGCAACTGCAAAAAACAAAAGAAACTTTAGAGTTGAGATATTGCACAAATTGTAACTACCAGCAATCAATACATAAAAGATGTGAGCATTACCGACTGAGATGGCAGTGGTGCTCCTCTGGTAGCTACACATATCAAAGCAGACAATTAAAACATTATTGTCAAGTTTAGAAGACTTTGTAAAACCACAAAGATACCAATCAGACAAAGACTTCAAGTTCTTACACATAGGATAGAGAATGCACAAGTTCTTGGAGGTCATCTGTTGCAAATCCAATCTCATCATACAGCACATGGTAATGAGTTGGCCTTGTAGTTCCCTAACACATCGAAATCAATATAAAAGTGTTAAGGTTGATACATACTGGGATTCGATCAGAAGACTAATGTAGGAGCTACTTACAATCATCCCAGCATGGGCACAGAGATAGAAATCATTGTTGCGTGGGTGGCAGATCTGGCTGTCAATTATAGTTCCTGCAGGCAGACACCACGTTTCAGGTCATTTGAAACGCAATGACCAATATAAAATCATGCACTGGTGAAATGGGAACTACCTGGTGGAACATTATCAGGGCCTCTGCTCTGGAAGAACTTGGTGTGGTGGTTCTTTTGGGCAACAATCACTGTAAACTTGGGATTCCAATTTTCATCCAGAAACTTACAGGCCTAACAATATAACCACAAAATCAGGCCAAATATGAGCAGGGTATACTAAATAAACCGTGTTTGTGTAACTGGAAAGTTCCAGAACCATAATCCGTACCTGTATCATCTGATCCAATTCAATATTAAGAACTTGATTGAACTGAGACTCACTCACACCATCCCTACATGTATATTAGTAAAAACAGTGAGTTAAAAAGTTGAATTCTAACTTTTACATGATACATTAATAGATTTAAGTCTACCTGAAAATAATGATGTGCTCTGGTTTCCTCTTCCCTGAACTGAAGTAAAAGTCGAGCAAGAGCTCCCTGTAAACAGTAGGTAGATCTCTAAATTACACTGGTGTCCAGCATACTTAAAAAAGGATGAAAGAATATTGTTCCATTCACAGGGCCCTAAAATATGATTACGATAACAAAGCTCTGCCCAGAGCAATGAAGATAACATTCCATGATTTTTACCTGAACATTCCTTCATCTTTGTCAGAGACAAGTTTGAAGAGATTGTCAATCATTTCCATTTTGCGTGATTGTGTGCGTACACATGCCTTGTATTTTGAGATGAGTGGCCATTGTCTGGAGCTCACAACCTATGATTTCCAAACACAAATACCAAGTTATCAGAGCCGTTGCCAAAAATGAACACCCAACACTAGATGAGAGTAAGAATGTCCTCTCGATAAACGCACATTGAAAGAGATCATAAGAAACAATTACAAAAATCAGTATTACCGCAGCAATTGATGGTATATCAGACATTCCCGGGGAACCATGGGATACATCCATCCCAACAATAATGGTAGGGACTTGGGTTACTTTTGGCATTGCTGGAGAGCGCTCCATAGCTAGCATAGAGTTCAGTCCACCAAGCTACATATACAAATAGAATAGAATTCAGTTCAGCTGTAAGCCTGTAATATCTTTAAAATCTGTCCTGAAATTCTAATTGAACAAAGTCAAAATTTCAGAGACTACCTTGGCATTTATCTTTAGAAGAACATTGGTGAGATACTGATCGTTCACTCTTGTAGGAGCAATGCACTGAGTCACAATTCCAAGATCAACAAGATTCTTTTTCTTCCAAGGACCTGAAAATTTTCAGAGACGTATATGAATAGTTATGCATTTGCAATCAAGGGGAAACAGGACCTATTGAAGAATGTTAAGAGAGATGTACCATAAACATCAGAGTTTTTCCTTTCAGAGAGTATGCAAAGAAGGAACAGAGGCGGCCCTGGGAGTTTGGATTTTATCTGCTCAAACATATTCTCCACTCTCTTAGTAGCTGGTGCATTCCTAAACTGAGGATTTTCAGTAATGACATCCTTGAATGGATGCTCTACGTTCTGGGAATATTAAGGGGGAAAAGGGAAGAATTAATAGGAGTTGTGCATATGATTTTATTTGTGAATATAAGGGGGAAAAGGGAAGAATTAAAAGGCTTACAATTCCTTTCGCCTGTCCACATCTTATCAAGTCACGAATGAGCCCATTTGTATCACAACGAGCAGAGAAGTTTACTACAGCCCATCTAGTAACCGTCGTTGGCTCAACAAGTTTCTGCATTAAGGATTTCAGTTAGTAGTAGAGAGGTAAAGCAAGAGATAAAAAAAAATCTAAGCACCTTATTATTAAAGTTCCAACGCCCATTGTTTGGCCTTAAGTCCATTCCATTGCCCACTTTCAGCTGTTTGGAAGCAAGGACAAAGATAATCAGTATTAAAACAACCAGAAGCAATAAGGAAAAGATACAGCAAGAGAGCAAGGAGAGTCACATTTGGTGTTGGTAGAATGCGGCCCTCCACTTGGGTGAAGTTAGATATAATGCTGACACCACTATCTTGCAACACAGGGTCAGCATTATAATTGCTGTCTTGTAGACCCTGCAAGATAAATCAGAACATAAATCATAATAAACAGAAATAGCTTCAAAGTGTCACGGTTAATGAAAAGAAGACTTACTTTGGTTAGAGAAGCCATTCTTTCTGGTGGCTTCTGCCTAGACTTTTCTACTAGCGCAGCCCTCTGAAAATTGGTAAGTGATTTTGTGTATCGTTGTAGGGACACAAGATCACAGAACTGCAACGTGAAAACCAACAAGAATTGTCATAATTAGTTATATTAAAAATTGTGGGAAAGCAGAAAACAATAATGCACTTAAAATTACCTCAATGGGGAAGTAAGTGGGACGCTTCGGCTTACCAACATTGATGCAAGGAAATTCAGCTGAAGATCGCACATCAATGTTACGTTCCTTATAATAGTTGAGCACTGTGATCTCAACCTCCTCAAATTCTCCCTTGTCGTTAGGTCTCCTCCATGTAAACCTATATCAAATAAGGACAGATATATTAGAATGAACTCAAAGCAATATAAATGGTGATCAAAAAAAAATCAGATGAATTTGTATTAGAATGACCATACATCTGATCTTTGCATTTTTGCTCACTTAGGCCGCTGATTTTGTATTCTCTGTTTGATAGGGTAACTTTGACCCTCAGATTCTTGAGAACACGTTTAGCCTATTAGAAAAAACTATGTGAGTACTTCTCAGAGATGCTAATACATTAGTCAAATATATTACAGCATAAAAGAATATGACGTACCTTGTTCCAGTCCACACCAGATGGATCTCTCTTGTTCTGGTTTGCAAGTAGGAATTCAACCACAGGTCCAGGTTGTACTATCATGGTAGTTGAAGTGTCTGAAGAAAATCCAAAGCAAATAATCAAAGTCTAGCAACCAAATGTTACAAAGAAGAATCTAACAACATGAAATCTTAAAAGTACTCACCAATATTCAAGGACAAACCTCCCTGAGTAGTTCTGAAACTTGAATGGAAGCCTCTGCAACCACTCACACCTCCACCAATTGGAACAAAGTTCTTTACGTCATTGTGGAAAAATGACTGGCGAACAAGGAGGCAACCTCTGCAAACAGAAATAACATGACATAAACGATCAAGCAAATAACTTTTTTTTGAAATACAAAGAAATACCCAGATTTTAGCTTAACTTACTGCTTAGCTGCACTTTGGCGCAAAATAACATCCAGCACTCTTATAGCATCTTGAAGATTCTCTGTCTCCTTCCCTTGAAGAGCGCTTGCAATAGCCTGCATGGGGATCTTCGCAGCATAACTTATCTCAACCATGAATTTCTTAGATTGGGTGGGACGCCTTGATCTTTTCCTATCAGCGTCGTTTGTGTCATTTCCAGAGTTATTTCTGCAGATAAAGAGGATATCATAGCGTTATAGACTTGGAAGAAAATGAAACAGTAAATAAATTTTACAGAAACAATATACAGAATCAAAAGGAATCAAGTTTCACACCTGCTAGAAGGTACATCTTCAAGAACAACAGAGAAGTCAAGTTTGTTACTGGGAAGAGCACCAACAGTGAAGAGAGTCTTCTCGCCATCATAAGCAAAGTATTTGGAACCCAAATCACTCTGATAGGTATCCTGAACTTTGTCAAGAATCTTTCTGCCTATACCTTTAGCCTCCACTGGACGGCCATCTTCATATGAGATAGCAACCTGTATCATCCAAGACAAATCCAAACATTATCATTTATCCTAGAGATTAGACAAAAAAGGATTAGAGCTATAGGTAGAAATAGGATTAGTATAGAGGACACAATAATAATATAAAACATACACTGTAATGAAAGAAGTAACCGGTAGGTTTGTTGAACTTGACACCAAAGTGGTTAGTAAGAAGGGGAATCTTCTGTCCTTTGGTCCCGCTGCCTCTACGAGCCATAGGGAGAAGAATGTTCTTTTTGACAGGCACCAGTTCAGGGACAAAATCTGTTGGAACGAGAGGTGGAGGAGGTGGTAACCCTCCATCTTGCTTTACGCCACTCCCACTCGCTTCATCAGAATCCATCTCTGAGAGTACAAAAATCACAAGGTCAGAAAACAAAAAAACACAACCATAAAATTAATGGCAATGGTAAAGCATGAACGCTAGCTACAAATATTCAACAGAACAACAACCCATGGATTCAGATTTCATCATGACAAAGAAAAAAACAAAGCAATCGTCACACAGTAACTTTAACGGTTTAACTCAGCAGATAAAACATGCTCCAGGAAAAATGGCAAAAAAACGAGCATTCACGCAAAAGCACTGATCAACCCATAGTCTAACAGATCAACCCATAGCGATGAAATCTAAAGAAGAGATTCGTCAGCAAACCCATTACATCATCACAAACAAAACTCAGATTTCTCACAAACAAAAAAAAAACTATTAGCGTCATGCTTCAAGCGACTAAAAGCAACAAAAAAAAAAAGGGAAAGCAAAGAAACGACCATTCACGCAAAAAGCACTGAACAACCCATAGTCTAACAGAGCAATAGGGATGAAATCTACAGATTTAAAGAAGAGATTCGTCAGCAAACCCATTACAAATCACAAAACAAAACTCAGATTTCTCAACAACAAAAAAAAACATTAGCGTCATGCTTCAAGCGACTAAAAGCAAAGCAAAGAAACACAGATCTAAGATCAACCAGAGAACACCTCAAACAAGTATAAGGAAGATATGACATAAACAAAATATGGTGAAGAAGAAATAGATGTACGTGCACATGAAGACATATATACGACAAAAAAAAAATCGTCAGCTAAAAAAGCGAGTGTGGGTGAAGCCACACCTAAACCAGAGAAGAGAGAGAGATCTTTTGAAAAAAGCGAAGGTAGAGGAGACAAAGAACACAGAGCAGCAAAAGAAACCCAAAAGATTTTTTCTCGGGAAACTTCAACAACATTTATTTTTCCCAGGTTTCTCAACAGATAGAGATCAGAGAGAAGACCCCACGGAAAAAACAAAAAAAAAAACCCCAGAAAAAAATCCAGTGAGCTACAACATGAACAAACAAACAAACTACTATGAACCCCCAAAAAAGAAAAGCAGAGAAGCTCATGAAACAACAACAATAACAACAGCCAAAAAGTAGAAAATCACGACTCACGAGTTTAGAGCGTTTAACAGCTAAACGAAGACGACAAAGAAGACAAATCAACACTAACAGAGTAGAAATCTCCCAAAAAAAAAAAAAAAAAACTCAAAACCCAAAGAAATCTACAACAACAACCAAAAAAAAAAGCAGAAAATAACGAGTTTAGAGCGTTTTGCAGCTAAACGAAGACGACGAAGAAGACAGATAAACACTAACGAAGACGAAATCTTACACACACAAAAAAAAAACTCTAGAAACCGAAGAAATCAACGGTAATCATGCACGGAAGCTAAAAATCGAAGATCCTAAACAAGATACATTGAACGATTTCATCTGTAAAACAAACAAACAAAAAATCATATACCTACCTAGTCGTTCCTTGTTGTACTGAAGACGAGACGACGACGACGACTTTAGGAAAAAAAAAAAAAAAAAAACTACACCGAGCAGAGCAGTTGAGAGAGAAGAAAGAGAGAGAGAGAGAGAGAGAGAGAGAGAGAGAGAGAGAGAGTTTTAAGGGAAGAGGAAGAAACGGAGGAGAGGAAAAGGGTTTGATTTTTTTTTTCGGGAAGGGTTTGTTTGGTGGGTTCACTTCATATATTATTAACCTTATACACCACCTCAGAATATATTAATTTATAAAAATAAATAATAACCCGTAGACGCAAACAAGGGCGTGTTATTAAATTTATTTATTAAAAGGGGAAAAATACCATATTTATATTAATAAGAAATAATTTTGGTATAATAAACTGGATAATTACATGTTTGTTTACTTGGAAACTATATAGTATATATATAGAATCAAATAATACTTTGTATATATATAATACGAAAATTGTTTTGTAGGAAGTTTTTTATTAGAATGTTTATCTAGATAAAAATAACTTTATACTCTTTTTTTTTTTCTTTCTTAAAAACAAAATCACACACGCACATACACACTGATCAGTAAATTAAACCATTTTATTTCGCATAATGAAAATACACACCTCTATAATATACTAGTATATATTTCTTAGATTTCATACACACCTCGATTTGGAATTCTAACAGTTTTACAAAGAATATTAATTGATGATGATCAATTATTTATTTGGAGTTGATAACTCTTTTAATTAAAGCGAGGCACGGTTTTGTGCTCTAGTAGCTACTAGCTAGTACTAGTTAAGTACCATTGCGGAATTGTGTGGATGGTATCAGTTGAAAACTTGAGAGTCTTAGTTTCATTTATGGTTTTATATCTTTAAGCCATGATGCATTCATTGATTGATGATGGCCACATGACGATCCAAGTCTCTTATACTATATGAAAAAAAAAAAAAAAAAAAAAAAAAAAACTGTAAAGAACATAATATGCGCCTACATTTTTTTGTCAAACTTTTTTTTTTTTTTGTCAAACAATATGCGCCTATATATGTTACAATAAATGAATATAACGAACATAGGATCGTTGCATGCAGTGATTAATCATTGAATCATCGTATCCATAAATATATATTCAAATGTAAATTTAATCAACCACAATAAAGTTGTTGTTGGTTACGTTACGTATCTTTATAGAACTAGTAAAATTTAAAAACAAAATTTGTATATGTAAGTTTATAATGTATCTTTATACGTACATTACATACATGGGCGCTTGGCCTCCAGCTAATTTCAATCCCGATAGGAGTTAATTAAGTTAATATACTACACTAGTACTTATCACGGAAAGCTCATCGCATCATGAAAATTTGAATCGTGTGCATTGTGTGATTCGATCATTTGTGTCAAACACAAACCTTGAAAACAATAACGTATAGTTCTTTCTAATTTATTCTATGCACCCAAATAAATAGTGTACTAGTAGTGGTATGTACCACAATTCTGCAAAGTCTTGGTGCTACGTTATATTTCTTGAAGCTATTTAAAAAAAAAAAACCATAGTTAAGTTTTAGCATTTGTGTGGTTTGTATGCTGGACAACTGTTAGAATCCTACACATAGGGAAGCTAAAAGATGAAACAAAAACACTTGTCACGCCAGTTTCTCATATTATTTACAATATAAGAAAAGAAAGAAAACAAATTATGAGTTTATTGAATAAAAATTATACTATCAAGCGAGACGAGACAGGTGCTGAATTGCTGATATATGCTTGACAGAGCCAGAAAAAAAAAGGCTTAAAATATGCAATGAGATGGATTTGACTGGCTTCACACTAATATATGTGAAAAAAATTCAATATTGTTGGTTTCAACTTAAAAAGAAACCAATCACAATATTTCTGATTTCACAAATGGTTAGTTTGACTATTTGACTAATTTATTTCTTTTGTCATTATCCATCATTTTTGAAATTTGAAAGTGTAGTTATTAAAAAAAAAAAAAAAAAAAGAGAGACAAGATTACAAAATTAAATGGGTTGTACGCAAACATCGCTCTATGGCCTGCACTGCTGCCCAAAAAAAAGAAAAAGAAACAATAACCAAAAATGTGTAAAAACAAAATAGTAAATGCTGCTGCTTTTGCTTTGCTTTGATTGCGTACATGGAAAACAAAAAAAAACAAGGGCGTGTTTGATGTTTGCTCTGCGACTGCGATGTGCATCAGACTGCAAAATGCAGTGTGACCTGTGGGTGGGTTTATTTTTGTCCTCTTGTAAAACCCTTCCCATTCCCATTTCCATTCCCATTCCTATGTTCTTCTCTCTCCTTTAATTGTATTGGTGCAGGTTGTCTTTTTCATGGAGTATATAATAGTACTACTTTTTTTTTTTTTTTCCTCTTTTTCTTTGTTTTCATATTTACGTTATTATCCGTCCATAACAGTAAAGCAATATACATTTTGAACTCACTAGTCATGGTACTACACCAAATTGTTCGTTATACTATTAGCAAATTTATGCTTAGATTGGACCTTGTTGGTCTTTGATATGATTTTACTATTATGGTAGAGATTCATCATAGACCAGAGGAAAAATCAAAAAGAGCATTATACTGTTTTGAATTGATTCCCGTTGGTCTTTGATATAACTTCCATTCCATGTAAAGACAAATTTGTAACTATTGTATCAAAATTTTGATAATTTGTTTCTTTTGATGGGAAAGGATATATGAATCTTTTTTATAAAAAAAAATAATGCTAGTGTATCTTTTTCCAACTTATATTTCTATGCTATAAACTTACAAGCTTTTAAACATGTTAAAGTAGCAAGTTTGTAATTTAACTGATGTGACACACATACTTATTAATTGTGCTGTGTAACCTGTAAAAGATACTAATGATGCCATTACCCTTAAATATAGATTTGCTTTTTGACAGTTCTTTTAAGTCCTTTTTTTTGCAATTCCAACACATTTCATTGTCAGATTTGTTAATTTTCCTTAAATTAGGACCACTTTTACAATTACGGAATTACCACTAACAAACAAGCGCAAAAGGAACTTCGGTGTTTCTGAAAAAAAATTAGCTGTCAAAAATTAATTTTTATTACGTCATCGAGTCGATACGCTTCCCGCCATATCTCTCTCTCTCTCTTTCTCCCCCCCCCCCCCAAAAAAAAAACCTAATTCACAGAATTCCCTAGGGGTCACTTGATTCTAAAACCCTAACTTTTTCATACGGCGAAATTGCGAAGGGGGTTTGAGGATGGCGCTAAGCTGGAAGCACCATACGCTAATTCAGGCTTTGATTTCACGAGGTCCTCTCAAGGAGAGAGAATTTCATTCAATCTTCACCGGCGTCACCGGACGAAACCCAGGTCCGTCTCTTTCTCGATTTCCGATGAATTATCAAAGTAACTTTCGTGGGTTTGCGTCGGATTGAATTTTTATTGAGTCAAAATCTGTAATTTTACGGCAATTTTAATCGTGGGTAATATACTCTATGTGAGATAAGCTTTATGTTGAATGAGTTGGCAATACCAAGTTTGAGGAGATTAAGTCGATTCAGAATTGACTTACTTGTTATTGTAATGATGAATGTTAGAAGAATCCATGGAGCATTTGTGTTGATTGTATTGTTTGTTCTTTTTGATGCAGGAACTGTTAAAAAGATATTTGACAAGTACCTTCTTGAGATAAACAAGGAACTTTCATACGTTCACTTTGAGTTGAAGGCTTGTAGAGATCAGTATGATGGCCAAGTTTGTTATGGAGTGGTTAACAATGTTTCTGATGATCAATCCAAACTCGGGACCAAATATTCTGTGCCTCAGATTGCATTCTTTAAAGCCATTGTAAGTGTTACATTCAGTCCTTTCTTTTCTGGTTGTCTGGCTCATGTTCTGTTCCTTATCGATCAAATTTCTTTGTCTCCTTTGTAATGATTTTATCACATCTATAGGTCTGCTTTGTAATTCTCTTTAATTGCTATGTATGTGTGCACTTTAGATGATTTTGGGCTATGTGTAAAGTCAATATCTGTGCTGATGACTTTAACTTCTGGCAGATAGAAGCAATTGCACAGGATGAAGCTGCTCAAGGTTGCATATCTGGATTTGATGCACTCAATATCCGATTGGAGAACCAGGTCAACCTTAGTCCCTGACTTATGCATATTTTGTCAAAAGTAACCATTCCTATCCACTGCTCAATATACTGATCATGGTAACTTTAAAACTGCTACTATCTTACAGCGTTGCTAGAAAGAACTCTGTTCTGTATGATATAACCTGAAACGATAGTTACCTTTGTTGCTTGTAGGCTTGTTGATCAAATCATGCACTTTTGAGTTATATTCTTCTTGCATGATATCACGTGTTTCATCCCCAGTTATGATTGTTGGATCACTATGGGAAACGAATGTCAAATTTCTCTTCTGTCTGTTTGATGAAGACAACTAATTGGGATCTTTCCCATATAACCACTTTTTATTATTGCTATTCACTTGGTTGGACTATATAATTTGAGTGTCTTTGTGACGGTTTGACAGATTTTGTGTTAATAATATCTCAGATATCAAGTGAAGCCAGCAGCAGTCAACAGCAAGTCCCTGCTGCATTCAAGAACTTTTCAATGACACAAAAGGAAAAAACTCTCGATGAACTTGTAAGGGACAAATGGCTATGCCGCACAAGAGAGGGCAACATCGGACTTGGTATAAGATCTCTTCTTGACCTGCGCAGTTGGTTCAGGAACAGTGATGTTCCTCCCTGTGAGGTCTGCAATGAAGCTGGAGTAAAGGTCAGAAACCTGTTTGGATTGGGATTCAACATTCAATGGTGATAAATATTATCTGATGTTTTGTGTTCTGACAATTGTATCGAACTTTCCAGGCGGATGTGTGTCCAAGCGAAGGTTGCGCTGTCCGGATACACAAGTACTGCCTCAAACAATTGTTATCTCAAAGGGTACACACCACACAGAGCTTCTTTAGACTGTCCTTGACCCCAATGGAATTTGCGCTTGACTTCAATAGTAGTTTTCATTCTGAATCACATTGAAATTGCAGGATGATAAACGTTGCTCTGGTTGTGGAAAGCAATGGCCTTTGGGTAAGGTTACAAAAGCAGAAGCTGTTGAAGAAGCAATGAATGATGAGGAGGAAAACGAGACCCAAGCCACAGGTCCAAAATCCAAGAGAAGAAGACAACATAGGAGTCACGAAGACCCAACTGAAAACAGTGCTTCGCAAGCTTGTTTAGCTTCAACTAGTGGTGCAAATGGGAGAAGGGTAACCCGTAGCACTGCGCATTTGAGGTAAAAAAACCTGTTGAAGGATTCGTGTTTTAGGGCTTTAGATGTATATTTTGATGCCTGTTTCTATGTCCAAACATCACTAGAAATTTGGTCTGATACTGATGTCTTCTTTTGTGGAATCATTGATGGAATGTTAAACTCCTCACCTCGGTTAAGCCTACTATATTATTTAAACTGAAATCCCAGAGAATTCGATTTCAACTACATTTACTTAGGATACATGGGATGCAAAATTGTGACATGGTCCTTTGCACATTCTTGATTGGCCATAGAATTAAAAACTAATTAAACTTGCAAAATTATAAAGTTGATTTATGAGTGTTAGGATATCTTTTTTTCTTTTTCAACTAATGGTAAGATATCTAATTAATCAATTAATGCCTAAATTTCATGATTTTCTTCTTATTTCACTCAGATTTTCTTCTAATTTTAGTTGTATATATTATTAATTTCAGTTGATTGTATTTTCATTTTCCAAATATAGAACAAAATAATCCACCTTTTCATTTCGAACGGAGCAAATTTCAATTATATTTCAAAAAGTTATAATGAAATTAAGCAAACTACAAAAAAAAAAAACATGAACCGAACCAAAATCTGGAATGCTCATAAACATAAACACATCATTAAGGCATAAAATAAAACTTAGCTCATCATATAATTCACAACTGTATCGCAATTTTCCGTTATCACAGTTGCTGACGCCGTCAATTTATCCACTATTACTTTGCAATCCACCGTCACGGTCATCGTCCACGTCGTAACGGCGCCAACCTTAAACTTAACGGGCGCTTTGATTTTAACCCCAAACGGCACTTGACCTTTCTTCTGCGATTCCGTCAGCCCTTTACGCGACGTCTTCGTTAACTGGAGACTCAAACCCTTTAACACCGTCGTAATCACCGTTACATTATCCGCCGGCTGCTTAAACGCCGTGAACTTGCCGTTACCAAGTTCCATCCCGTCGTAAAAAACCTTAGCTTCGTTCCCTAAAACGTAGATTAAACCGAGTTTGCCGTTTTCGTTATGAGCTCGCAGCTTAACTCCGATCACCGGAGAGATAGGAGACGATGTCGTCAGATTGAGTCCGGTGACGGAGACTCCACTCACGGAGTATTGCGGCTTCTGCGGACGGTAAACGAGGAAGAGGACTCCGCCGGCGATCGCTGCGAGGAGGAGGAGGATGAGCAAAGCGGCGAGGGAGTAACAGAAACATCGCCGGCAAGGAGAATGGTTTGTTTTCTGACGAGAGAGGTACTCGTAACGGTGAGCATTTTCCGGGGGAGGAACGCGGTAAATCTCATCTTTACGGATTTCGATGACGTAAGTCCCAGACGGTGGCCTGAGCCTCGGTTTCTGAGAATCGACGGAGTAGCTCGAACAAGTATCGTTTGTGTCTATCGACGTTCGATGGTGGCCGTCTTTGTTTTTAAGAAAACCGTTGGAGTTGTTCTCGCCGGTGAGTTCTTGTGGTTTCTCGAAGGTCATTTTCTTGAATTTTTGAAGCTCAGAAAGAAATGAAAATGTTTTGAGTTTTTTTTCCAGTCAAAAAGGATATTAAAAATGTTTTGATTGGTCTATTTTTGTCTTATTTTATTTAATACTAATAATTTGTTTTAAATACAGAAAGGGGTGTATACTTGGAGATTAGGACGTGATTGCATGAATAACCATATCGGGCATATATCAATTAGAGATTCTGGTGAGGTAATAATAAAGTATTTATGATATGGTTTGAAGATAATGACAAAAGTTTCCATTCGTGTCCATTATGACCACCAATTGGAGAAAGCTTAGAATGGAAGGTTTATCAAGAAGAGATTACGAAAGTCAACATTTTTGGTTTATAGAAACTTTGAATCGAGATATCTTGAACACGAAAGAAATAAAAATTTGAAGATGTAGGGTGTTAAAATCTTTTTATAGTGGATGATAACAGTAAAAGGAATCTTATATAACAAAATAGTATACTTCCTAAAACTTTCTTCCTCTGACAACCTGTCCAATAAATTTATTCACCAAAAAATTCAACTAAACTACCAATAAAACACATTTAATCAGATAAATATAATTCACACTTAAAATATAAAACTAAAAAAATATATTTTCAGTTAATCCACAAATAAGACATTTAATCATACACTTTGAAATCAAACTTTAATATAAAACTATTAAAAAACCTAGATAAACCATAAATAAAACATATTTTGTCATATACATTTAACTCACAATTTAATATAAAACTGGAAAAAATATTTTCATTTAAACCACAAATAAAATTCAATCATTTAAATTTAACTCACAGTTTAATATAAAGTTAAACAAATCAAACATCAATTAAACCATAAATAAAACACATTTAATCATATACATTTAACTCACACTTTAATATTAAAATTGAAAAATATTTCCAATTAAACCATAAATAAAACACATTTTGTCATATAAAACAAAAGAAAATTATTTCAAATGAAACCACAAATAAAATACATTTAATGATATAATTTAACTTGATATCTTTTCTTTCACCAATTAGTTGGTTCTTTGTAAACTGGATTATTTAGGGATGATATATTCGTTGACCAATATACCAACATATTCCGGGATATTTTATTATATATAACCAGTTAAAGATAAATAAATAGAGTTTAATAAAATAAGGTCTTGACATTAGTTTTTTTTTTGTCTGTCTGATAGAATAAATTTGAAAGTTTGGAACCAAAGTACAAAGAACAGAACAAAAAAAACATATAAAACGCTTGATAATGAGGTCAATCAACCCTCCAAGCGGAACCAAAACGCTTGACATTAGTTTGAATCTAAGTTTAGTTTCTCAATTTAAATTTGATTTCATGATATAAATATATCTTGAATATCGCTTGAAAAAACATTGATCGCATATTTATATTTTCGGGAATAAAAATATAGTATATAGTTGAATTATTATTATGTTTTGTCAACATAGTTGAATTACTATTTTTGATATGTGATTTACGTAGAAATATCTCATAAAACTCAAAATCATTTTTTAAGTAAAATAAAGACATAATATTATTCGATATAACCTAAAATTATCCAAATATTAATATGAATTGGCAATAACTTATAGTTAAGTTTACCATTTTATTTGAAATTTTTTTTCTTGAAATATGTTTTACATATGTAGAAGTATCTCTTAAATGGAAACATAAGATATTTATAGAAAAAAATATTTCCTATAAAGAGACAAAATCATATATATATTTTGTCAGAATCTCTATTCCCTTTTTGTCTCCAACCAAAAAAAAAAGTATTGAATAATTTATATGGGCCTGTCTACAAAGGCCTTCTCTTATTGAAGCCCAAGCCGAAAACAAAATAGTACAAAGCATATACGTTTCTTGTCGAAAAAGAGAGGCTCCTCCCTCACTCAAATCAATAATGAAGTGTATTTGGAAATTTTGAATGTTTATTAAACTTATTATGAAACCTAATCTTCTCCATGGCTATGAAATGGAGAGATCAATAACTGTGTTCAATATGAGAGAAAGAAAAAAGCAAGAAGCAAAGCTATAAACTATAAAATATATAAAGAAAACTCAAGAAATCAAGCTTTCTTTACTGAAGCCAAGATGTGGGCAATTCTTGCCCTTGATTCTGCAGATTGTTCACCATTCCTACTGTTTCCGCATGGCCATCGAAGTCAGCAGGTAAAGCTAAACCAGGATTTTGATTCAGCATCAAAGGAGAAGGACTCATATCCCCAACCAACTCATCGCTGTTGCCTCCTCCTCTTTGTTCAACTTTTGGTCTGTAGAGACTGTTGGGTGGATTATACTGATCTTGAATGCTCTGAACCTGATGCTGCTGCATCCGGTTATAATCCGGACAAGGAACCATTGAACCGGACATACCATAGGTTTTAGTGGATTGGTAGAAGGAACTGACTTTATAAGGACAAGTCATTTGGTGATTCTCTCTTAAGTTCCTGTCATGAAATCCCATATGTGGTTGGCTATAAGGACAGAGACTGTTCTCACATGTTAGGACTGTTTGATGCATTGATATCCCCAAATCTCCTTCAAACTTCCTCTTGTAAACACAGTTGAAGTTGTTGTTGTCAACTTCAAGATACTGCTGATTGAACCGATGAGATCCACCACCAATCCCTTCAACATCATAGTTAGCAGATTCAGTAAACAGAACGTCCCTGTTGTCACCAGTTCCGGGAACAGGGAAGTTACAAGCGTTGTTGTTTTCTCTAGAGAGCGTAAAAGGGTTACGCATTTGATCAACATTAGCCTTTTCTTGGTTAAGAGCAGCGAGCCACAAAGCGCCTTCCCTTGAAGTCATCTTCTCCTGCAAACTTCTAGACCGTCTCACGAGATTCGGTATGTTGGTAATGTCAGAAGCCATATGTCTGATCACAGCAATCAAGACACCAACCTTCCACAGCTTCTTGAGATCGTGAGGCTTCTTGTAAGGAGGAGGAAGTCCTCGACAGTCTTCAGGTAAAGACAGTTGACTCCACCAATCTTCTTTACCCGTTGGCCACCAAGGCGGTGTCACGCCTTTATCCAGCGGGAAACGCCTCTGAGGAGGCTTGCAGTTAGGCATCAACGCTGACAAGAGAGCACCAAGAGTTGTATCTTGAAGCTCAAGCAACTTATGAGCGGTACAGTCCCCAACGTCAGACCCTAAATCACTTACATCAGAAAGATTGATGTCCCTCTGATGCTTCATGATAGCAGCCAATCCATTCCTATCAAACCTCACTTTGTCTTTCCACCATTCACGGAGGTTATCAGAAGACCCCGTCACAGTTTTCCCGTTCTCTAAGACAATCCCGTAAACGAAACCTTTAGCCTTGTAACGCTCCATTGTCTTAGACATGTACTTCAAGATCCCATCTTGAGCCTTGTACATGGTTCTCCTACTCGAATGCTGTAGAAGATCATCACCAAGTTGCTGCTGGTTCATCAACAACTTTTTCCCTAACCCCCCGTTCTTGGCCATCTCCCTGAGCTGCTTTAAACGCTGTTTGTCTCTCCAGATCTTCTTCTCAAGCTCCTCTATCTCCATTTCTTCATCACTACTCGCATCGTCGCCTATAGCATTATGCGTATCAGGACACACATCTCCCTCGGGAAATGGAGGCACCGGGTTACTACCAACTAAACCCCTGAAAAGCCCTCTATTGTTGTTGTTGTTGTTATACATATCCACAGGATCTGCAAAATAATAATAAAGTAATAAACTATTTGTTCACTTTTTGTAATAACCATCATCTAGTAATTACACCATATCAAATAAAATCTAAATAATAGAGCAACCACACACAAAAAAAAACAGAGACTTTCATTGAAAAAATATCGAGAGATCTAACTTGTGAATTAAGATTCATATGAAAACGAAGGTTATGAGAAACTCAATTTCACCCAATAAGTTACGGTTTACACCGCAACATACTACCAACAGATTATAATCAAACTATACGAAACGAATATAGAGAAGGTAAAGTAACACAGATGCACACAGACGAGATTAATGACGATCTAATCATGTAATGATTTATACAATTAAAGCATCGAATCTATCCTTTGATTATAAAACATTGATTTTTGAAGTGTTTAATGCATTTTCTCCGGACAGAAAAAAAAAAAAAAAAAACCCAATTCAGTTCTTGTAATATGGAAATCTAAAAAGGAAACCATCGGACAAAGAAATCACAAAGACCAAACCCAACAAGTCATAAAAAAAAAAATAACGATTATGATACGTAAAAGGGTAATAAGAAACAGAAACGAAGGAAGAAGAGAATTTACCCAGAAAAAAACTCTTGGGAAACCTAATTTGTGTGTGTTGCTTCTTCGGCCACCAAATTCAAACCAAAGAAGAAGCTATTGGGACCCTGAGAAAGAGAAGAGACAGAGAGAGAGACTTATATATGTATGTTTGTGTATCTATATATATTATGAGCATTAAATAAGAAGAAGAGACTGTGAAAAGGTGGTGTTGGTAAAATACTCAATTCCAAACGGCATATTACCTGTGGTAAGGATATAGTAAACTTTTTATATTTATCTTCTCTGAGTTTCATTCCATTTCTAGTCCAGATCTTTTTTTTTTTTAATAAAATTTTTAATTTGTTCTTCAATTTCTTTTTTAACTTGCTCATTTCAATTTCCGCGTAAAACTTATTATGGTAAATTTGAATATATAATTTTACTACTTCGAGAATCAAATACCAAATCTGTATATTATTTTTAAAGTGGTAAAATAAAGGTTTCGTGCTACTTCATTTGAAGTTATTTTCAAATCTTGTCATTTGTACGATAATTCGATGATTTTTGCCTAAACTTATGATTGTGTCCAATATAAGAATAGCATACCTAATACACATATATTTTTTAAGCGCGTAGAATACATTTTCAACATGTTTGAATCATGGTTTCTATAAAAAGATTTACCGCGTATTTTTAAACATATTTTAATTCAAGTAGCAGTAATGGACATAAGTATTTAAGCGCCAAAATATATAGTGTGAAAAACGTTTGTTACGATATATGGTATAAGTATTTAAATAATAGGTTTGAATTAATATGGCGCTTATTTTTTAAATTTGAACTTGTTGGCAATGTATTAATAACATTTTACGGTGGATCTGTACTTAAGTGTATCGGTAAAAAAAATTAGATCGTTGAAAAAAGGTTAAAATTTTAGTAAAACAATAAGTGCTACCATACAATTTCTATATTATACTTTACTAATTTTCTGTATAAAATCATAAAATAGTTTTTACAATGGACATAAGTTGAGATTCTTATAGTTTTAATTACTCATGCAAAATCCATACATACTAGAAGACATAAAATTTTGGGGCATTTAACTCTCTTTGTATCAAAATTAAATTATTTTTAATTCAATGGTTTACACATATTAAAACTCAATTTTATTTTAAAATCTTCTAAATTAAATTATACTATTATTTACTCAAACACAATTTAAACAATGGTAAAAGCAATCAAAACTAGAAATTTTCATTAAACATAAAAATTAATTAATATTGGATTGTCTATTGAAGATATTATTTGTAATTACACATTTTTTTCCAATACCATTTAAAATTGTAAGAGTATCAAATATCATAGTAATAAATAAAAAGGCAGGCAGAGTAGGGTAAAAGAGGAAAAAAATTGCCACCACACAATAATTACTTATATGTATTTATTAATTATTAATTATTTAAGAAATTCCTTTTGATATTTCAGATTTCTGGTGTGGTTTTAATTTGGTAAAAAATTATAAAAAATCAAATTTCTATATATAATGATTTTATATTAAACATGTAAAAGCACAAAACCTTTACTTAAAAAAAGATTTATGCATAAAAATTATTAAATTTTTTATTTTTACTAACAATATGTCAATATAAAATATATGGGTATGAATTTGAATGATAACAAAATGATGACAATCAAAATAGTCAATCTTAACATGTTGATTCATGTCTAAAACGCATTAGACCAAAACACTAGACTACACTACCTCTGTTTTATGATAGTCTTTTTTTTTTTTAATCTATTGAGACAAAATTCCCAATTGATAGAATATATGCCATCTATTATTCTTACTGAATTATTATTGCATTAAACTGAAGAATAATATATGCTTGACGACTTTATAATACCAGTCTTAAAATTTTCTATTATTTTAATTTCACCAACATGTTTTCATGTTAATTGTTACAATTAAAAGTACATATTTAATTTTACCATTGTTTATGCATTGATATCTACAAGATCTTTTATATCGAGAATCTCATACTATTATATATGAAAAATTTATATATGGATAATTATTTCGTGTTTAAATATGTGAAAATCTTGTAATATTGACCAACTTTTTTTTGACTAGCATTATTGCCTATATGTATATTTCCATTTTACCTTTAGGCATTCCATAATTCTAGTTTTTTTTTCAATATAATCAATGTTTCTAGAAAAAGAAGTCTTGTTTTAAAAGGTAAATAAATGAAAAAAAAAACCCCAAGAAAAAAAGTGAGAAAAATAAAGAAATTTGTATCATCTATTAACTAAATCATCATTTCAAAAAGCCAAATGATAAAGATGATAGATAATATGGTGTTTGAAAAAATTATTTATCTAATTGTTTTTAGCGTATTGTATTGTTTCCTATGCTAAATAAATTGTGAATTGTGATATAATTCAGGTAATTTTTTTTTCTTTAGAAAGTGGGAAACTAAATATATGATAAACGAATACAGTATAACAACCAAAATCACATTATATATATATATATATATATATATATATTTTTTTTTTTTTGAACTAACCAAAATCAAATTATATATCTATCAACAACAATAAACAAACAAACAAAAAAATCACATTTTCAATGGACAATTATGTTTCTTGATTATGTAAACTGATCAACATTTTGACAGTGATATTTCTAACATGAAAATTCAGAACTATTAATGAAATATTCGTTTTATAGTTTAGAAAATTTCCCATCAAGCTAGTTTTGCTTGGTTAGTATTTTTAAAAAATTGTTAAACTTTGTATGGTTAGTTAAACTTTTAATTTCTTTGCTACTTGCATTATATTGTATATCCAGGTTTCTTAAAATTTAGAAATGGACTTATTAAGAGATTATTAACCGAAACAAATGTATGCTCTTAATCCGAACCAACCTTTAAATACTACTATAACTCTACCATCTGCCACTCGATACTACAAACTCTTGGATTACCCATTTTTGGATTACCGCAGAGTACATTTCCAATCAAATTGTCAACCTCCGATAAACTGTCAATTATTATTTTTCTTGCTTCAATTTTCTAATTCAAAGACGAGGAACTTCATTAAAACAAAATTTTACAACGCAATTTCATATTGCAAGACTTTAATTAAACTCTTACCTGAGTTTTCATAACCTTGGCTCCATAGTCCATACTAACAAGTAACAAGTGACATCTATAAATTGTCGGTTTCTCATTGCAAGGTGTTATATAAATTAGTTAATATAATTATATAAATTAACGAAAGGTTGACCCTTAATTATTGATGATATATTATCATCTAACTGTTTGTATAACGGTCAAAGTGCGAAGAATAAGATGGGCGAAATAGTTTGGTAATGAAACAGGTCATAATGTCATTTATTCTATGATTATCCTTCAGAAATGTCAACTAGTTATATATAAATATCTTATTTGATTTTAAGTTCGAATGAGATACGCTATATAGTACAACTATATATTATACGGACTAAACCTATTCCAAATCAAATAGAAACAATACAAGCATGATGTATTCTTATTATTTCTAGTTTTTTCTCTCTTAACATATATGATAATATAATGTTTAGTTTGCGAAAATGTAGAAGAGGTGCAATGAACATAACCCTATATGACCAATAGGAAAGTACACAAGTGCCACGCAGGCACGTTTTGTAGCCAGCAATGATTCTATAAACTGTCTGAAACGTGTCTCCCGGGATCTTTTTGTCGGCTACTCCACAATTATTGGAACTCTCGTCGTTTTCCTGTTATGTATGGGTTATATACTTATACTATTATAAGCAATGTTTGATTACTAGTAATATAGTAATGTGAAAAATATGCAACTATCTATCGTACACCTTAACCAATTAACGACCACTCGTAAATTGTTTTATAACCTCCTTGCTTAGATTGGCCTATATATGATGCTTTAGTCCCCTTGTGACCTGAATGGTCACCAAAGTTATTCAAAATCTCTTATCATGATGTAAAAATTCATGAAATTACACAACATTTTTTTTTTTACTTTCGGAAACATCAAACAATAATTATGAAACCGAACCATGTTCATAACCATCAATCGATCTGATATGTTCTTTCCCCCTTTTTTATATACTGGCATCATATAGGCTTAACAAAACATTTAAAAGATGATGAAAGATTTTAATTATATATCCACAACCATGAGATACTATTTTATGGTTGCTTTCTACTGAAACAAATAATTGGTGACGCTTGTGTAAGTTTGTTTTATATTACTTGCATGGTTATTGTTCTGTATTGTCGGCGCCTTATATAAAATCTCGTTCTCGTATTGATGTCAGATGTCTTTCTTGTTGCCTTGTTGGTTTATCCGATTAATTTGTTTGATTACATGATTTCAAAATTTACTTGTGTATTTGCATATCTTTTTTTTTTCACATGGGTTGTAATATAAAATTAATATAACTATGAACTTTCACATTTGCAAGACGTATCAAAATTATGAGACATATCTCAAGGACTCGAGCACACATATATATATATATATATATATATATAGTAATATACTGTTTGACAGAAAATGGTGATTATCGATCGTGAGATATAAGTAATTTTATTTTGTTGATTGTACGGCATGTCGGACAGTCGAAGACTCGAAGTATATATATATCAGTTATGTGTTCACCACATTGCAACAAACAGTTGTTTGTAGTTTAACGGAAATGTCGAACCTCAAAGTAAAAGACTCAGGCCCAAGCCTTGCCTGACATGTAAACTATGTAAGCCTCTAGCGGCTCTTGCATGTTCATAATTTTGGTTTAGATTCAATTCAATTTTCTTAAAAATTGGTATATTCAAAAATGCAGAAATTAGAACAAAAAAAACCATTCGAAACTTCGAGTATAATAATCAGGGGAATCAAATTAAAAACAACAATTATAAAATAAAATTAGTGCATCCCTATATAAGTAAAAGAGAAGTACAAAATTGCCAATAGGTTGGGTCAATTTTGTGTAAATAACCCGAAATTAATGAAACAGATCCGGGTAAGAAAAAACTGAATTATAAAGATGGGTTACCCGTTTACAACTTAAGAAAATATCTCACCAACCTTCTGCGGGAATCGCTGAAACCATATAAGAAAAACAATTATCAGCATATATTTACCAAATCTTCATCGGTTGTTAGACATTCCAAAAACTAGAATATTTACTATCCGAATAAATATATTTCTTATACTTTAGGCAACTATTCAGCTTTATCAAATAAATTTCCGAATAATCAGTCATAATTACTATATCATATCTTTCTCTCCATTATTCTCTCCAAATCGCAATAAACACTATACTAAACTAACGAAACCTCCAAAGGTTAGTTTCAATATTTGGATATCGTTTAAGGATATGAGAATATTTTCCAGAATATTCTCTAAACTTTAACCTCGATCAATCAATTATAATCTTCTACATATAAATACACATTTCACATATACTTACGATTCATCAAACTTAAAACCTTTCAAAATGGCAGCAAATCTTCCAATAACTAATCTAGCATCCATCAAGCCATTCAAGACTTGCTGGAGAATCCATGTCAAAATCGTTATACCACTTACTTTGGTGAGACCATTGAAATGGTCCAGCTGATGTGGCGGTAAGCTTAATAATATTGTTATATACATCAAAATATTTGATTACAATTTGCTTGAGAAGTTCATACCTAGATCCTTTCCTTTCTCTGTAGAGTACTTTGATCCATGCTACAGTCAAGAAGCAACAACTATATAAGTTTCAGAGACAGATCGTGCCTGGTCAATGGAGAGTCATTGTAAATTTTTCATTGACTAAAGCAACTGGAAAATTTAAGGTCACCAAGCATGCTTACTGTATGTCTTTGTTGAACACTTCCACCATTGTGTCATGTGCTAATTTGTCTGAAGACATGTATCTTGACTTGGTGGACTTCCAAAGGATTCTTAAACGATCCTGCATTGATTGAATGAGAACATTTTGATTGGTTAGTAATCTTTTATTCAATTTAAATTTATACGATTATATATGTACACATTGATCAAATTATTATATTATCCTTCTAGATGTAATTGGTAAAGCGTTTAGGAGAACACTAACCATTATGTTGTCTCCTCAAGCACTTTTGCTGTAAATGGCTCCTCCGGGATCCATGTCAAAGGAGCTCATATATTCAACACATAACAAGATTGTAAGTTAAAAAGTTTATTGGAGTTGAGGAGAAAAATTGACGAAGACGAATAGTAACCTTGCATATATAATTACGTCTCCTTTTTATATGTCTTCTTCTCCATTATATGATCCTCTTTTAACAATCAGATGCTTAAAATCATAAACCTGTAATATTGTAAAGAATAATACAGATAAATATTCACTTATCATCATACAGATCAATATTCACAGATCAATAATACAGATTAAATTATGACTAATTTGCCTAAAATTGGGAATTACTTCAAACAAAGTTATGGTAGAGCAACAGTTACTGTTTTGTAAAACAATATTCTAATTCGAATCTCGAGAAACTTTCGTATGCTAACTGTGTTATCAAGGGGTTATTGACAGAAAATCATAACCAGCTTACCTGATTAATCAATGTTTTTAAACCCAACCTGGAAAGCAATCCAGACAACCTTCTGGGTCACCGGGTCACCGGATCGACCCGGTCCGACCGTGAATCACTAATTTACTGAATTTCAATATCTATCAGTTATATATATATATATATGTTCATACTTTAGTTTTATGAATATCCAAACAAAAATTTGTCATATCTATCAGTTATTAATTAGTATATATTTTGAAGCAATAATTATATTATTCTATTTTTATTATTTTAAATCCAAATAAAAACAAGATATAATTAGAAAATATCAGAATATTAATAAATACAATATTTCTTATCTTTCACATAAATTAACATAAAACAAAAAAACAAAAAAAAAAGGGCAGCCACGTCCACGTGCACTCAAATTTGTCCCACATCGGAAGAGGAGGGAGGAAGCATGACATGATTTCTTATTATATATGTTCGTTTAAGTTATATATTAAAGTGTTGAAATTAACCCGGACCACCGGTTAAACCACCCGGTTTACGGGTTTAGCCGGGGTTTTCCGGTTTTGTCCGGGTTTGTTAGTATCCGGTTTTTAAGTGATATCCGAACCGGGATAGCTACCGATTCACGGTTAAACCGGTTCGACCGGCCGGTCCGGTCCGGGTTTCAAAACATTGCGATTAATGGAATTGGCAAGGAGGTCATTCGTCGTATCAACATGATAACGTTAAATCAGAAACTCAACAAGAGAAATACGATTCAATAGATAACAGAATAAACGATACAATGTTCAACTAAAACGAAGCATCGTCATCTCACCAGCAAGAATCTCAAGGAGAGAAACCAGCTAAACGATGAGGAGAAAGAGTCTAGAAAGTTCTACAAATCTAGATATTTTTTGCATAAAGGAAAATACTGAGCTAACATGTGCTCATATACTTTACTAACGTCGGTTAACAAACAGAATGTAGCCGACTTATTCTTCTGTGACGTTGACAGGTCACTCCTTAACGTCCTCCTTGTTGTTTTAGCCTCACGTGCCTCTACTTCACTCTTCATCTTCACCGTACACGTGCAGGCTCACGATTCCCTACATCACAGCTCCCCTGTTCGGAGAACCTTGACCACAAGGTTCAAAGGTTGGATACTTGCGTTGCAGGTCAAATAAGAATTCCCATGTCGCCTCCTCTGCAGATTCATTAGTCCATTGCACAAGTACCTTTGTTGCTGCCCTTCCTTGCCTTTTAACCATCTTGCAGTCGAGAATTAGCACAGGTTCACGGGTAAAGATGTCAGAAACCACTGAAGGAAGTTGAGTCGATGTGTGCACATTACCGACTGCTGCTTTAAGCTGAGAGACATGGAAAACTGGGTGGATTAAAGAACCTTAAGGAACCAGTAGCTTGTAAGCGACCTTACCACATTTGTCAATGACTTTATACGGACCATAGTACTTTGGAGCGAGCTTCTGATTGGGCCTGACCACAACTGACCCCTGACGATATGGGTGGAGTTTGAGATACACAAAGTCACCGATCTCAAAGTGTCTGTTAGAGCGATGAGAATCAGCGAATTGCTTCATGCGGTGTTGAGCGCGCATCAAGTGAAACTTCAAGAGCAATATCATGCTTTCCCTCTCCTGCAAACTCCTTGCTACTACTGCCACTTTAGATTCTCTAGGTAAGTACAGAAGGTGGATCGGAGGGGGTTTTCCGTACACTGCTTCAAAAGGACTCATCTGTGTAGCAGTGTGGAAGTTTGAATTATACCAAAACTTAGCGAGAGGTAACCACTGACTCCACAAGTGAGGCTTGTCATTACACATACACCTCAAGTAAGTTTCCACACAACGATTCACAACTTCGGTTTGGCCATCTTTTTGAGGGTGATAGGCACTAGAAAACTTCAGTTCGACTCCTTGCAGAGAAAAAGTTCTTGCCAAAATGAGCTGAGAAATACAGTATCCTTGTCACTCACAATGGTCCTCGGGCACCCATATAGATGGAAAACCGTGTCCATAAACACCTGAGCCACTGACACTGCTGTGTAGGGATGGGATAAAGCCATAAAATGGGCTGCCTTGGTGAGTCTATCAATGACAACCAAGATCACAGTCTTACCAGAAGAAACCGGGAGACCATCAATGAAGTCCATAGAGAGATCAGTCCAGATGGCTTCAGGAATTGGCAGAGGTTGAAGCAGTCCGGGATATGCCGCAGTATCGTACTTACATTGTTGACAAACAGAGTAGCTTCATATATAATTATGTATGTCAATCGCCATCCCTTTCCAGTAGAACAACCCTTTCACCTTGTGGTATGTCGCATCTCGTCCAGAGT
The DNA here is from genome assembly GCA_023657505.1 of Camelina hispida. Lineage (NCBI taxonomy): Eukaryota > Viridiplantae > Streptophyta > Magnoliopsida > Brassicales > Brassicaceae > Camelina > Camelina hispida. The sequence goes on along the minus strand of CP094637.1, from coordinate 13,864,443 downwards.
GACCTCCAACACCCGAGCAATGCATCCACTATAATATGGCATTTCGCACCGTAACATCTTGAGGAACAACAATCTTGTTCTTTCGACGCAGGACTGATTGAACCCATGTGTAATGTTTTTTTTCCTCCGAGTTCGTGGCTAAATCATCAATTATCTTCTTAAGAGATGCGTCTGTTTCATAGTGAGCCTGTATTTCTTTGAGCAAGTCACACTCCAGGACAGACATCACGCCATATGCAATACTTCCGCTCCTTCAACCCGAGACAAGGCATCCGCAGCAACATTATCCTTACCCTACTTGTATTGTATCTCGTAGTCAAACTCGAGAAGCTTGGGTAGCCACTGTTGCTGAATGGGTGTGCTCAACCTCTGTTCCAGTAAGTACTTGAGGCTTCGTTGATCAGTCTTGATAATAAAATGGCTAGGCAATAGATAATGACACCATTTCTACACTGCGAACACCACCGCCAAAAGCTCATTTTCGTAAATAGATAACAACAATTGTTTTCCCTTAAAATGGCGGCTAATAAATGCTAGCGGGTGTCCCTTCTGCATTATTACAGCACCAATTCCAGTGGAACATACGTCTGTTTCTACCAAGAATGGCTCATCAAACAATGGTAGAGCAAGCACCGGAGCCTGACATAACACCTCTTTAATACTTATAAAAGCAACTGATGCTTCTTCAGACCAGAGAAATGCATCATTCTTTGTCAAAATAGTGAGTGGTCGAACTATCGAACCAAAGTTCTTGACAAAGCGTCTATAGTAACCGGCCAATCCCAAAAATCCCCTCAGTTGTTTCAAACTCGTCGGGACAGGCCAGTCTGCAACCGCCTTTACCTTATTTGGATCAGTAAAGATGCCTCCTGCAGCAAGATAATGGCCTAAGTACTCCACCTTAGCCGCTGCAAACTCACATTTATTGTCTTTTGCAAACAACTTGTTACTTCTCATAAGTTGAAACACTTTATCTAAGTGCAAAACATGCTCCTCCATCGTCGAACTGTAGATTGATATGTCATCAAAGAAAATGAGAACAAATTTTTGCAAGAACTCCTTGAACACCGTGTTCATCAATCCCTGAAACGTGGCTGGGGCATTAGTTAAGCCGAAAGGCATAACCAAATACTCAAAGTGGCCACTGTGTGTTTTAAAAGCGGTCTTATGCACATCCTCAGGTCCCATCCTAACTTGGTAATATCCCGCTCTTAAATCAATTTTCGAGAACAGCTTGGATCCCCCTAGCTCGTCCATAAGGTCTTCAATCAACAGAATTGGGAACCGGTTTTTAATCGTTAAGTTGTTCAATCCCCTGTAAACCACACACAACCTCCACGAATTGTCCTTCTTCTTGACCAAGACTACCGGAGATGAGAACGGGCTAGAGCTCACTCTAATAGTGCCTGCAGACAATAACTCTTCCACAATCCTGTCAATCTCATCCTTCTGATACACCGCATAGCGATAGGGACGTTGGTTGATCGGGTTAGAACCACTCAGAAACACTATACGATGGTCATGATCCTTTCTGAAAGGTGGTAACTCACTTGGTTCTGCAAAGATGTCTGCATACGCCGTTTTCAGGTGTTGAACCTCTAAGTTGTCCTTCTACACCTTATGACTCAACTCTATGGCGTAGAGCATCATGTCCTCCTGCTGATTAACCTCCTATGCACATATCATGGACACCTGCACTTGCGCCTCATCATACTTGTTGAATTTCTGTGCATTGACAGTACGTACTGCTCCAGGCTTGATTCCATGAAGCAAAATCTTCTGATTATTCCACCAAAATCCCATCTCCAACTTCTGCAGATTCCAAGTTGTATCTCCCAGTGGAGCCAACCACTGTACGCCCAGTACCATATCACAACCTCCTAACGGAATGGGCATAAAGTCGTCCTGAAACTGTGTACCTTGGAAGTTCCATTTGAATTGAGAAACTACACCTTGAACCCCCAGCTTACTTCCATCTGCCATAGCCACACGAGAAATCCTGCATTTTGTACTGTCACTCCTAGTTTCTTTGCTGTCCTGGGGTCCATAAAATTATGTGTAGATCCTGTGTCAAGCAGTATGAACAACACTTTCTTCTTATAAACTCCCCTCACCTTTAATGTGCGAAAATCAACGATTCCAGCCACAACACTAATGGATACTCTTGGCATGTCTTTATCCTCTGTTTCAGCCTCTTGCACTTCGTATTGTACTCCTTCCTCCTCTTCTTCTTCCTCTCCCTCCACTTCAATCATAAAAACTTGTGTTTTCTTGTGTTTAAGATAATGGTCTGGTGTGTACTTTTCATCACACTGAAAACACAGTCCCTTAGCTCTCCTTTCACTCATCTCTTCCTGTGACAAGAACTTCCTCGCAGGTTTTTGAAAGTTTTTTCCCTGTCGTTCTTGAGCGACTTCCATTTTGTATTGAGTGAACTGCTTAACCCCCTGAGTTGAGTTGTTACCACTGGTGACTTTACTGTTGTCTCCCCCACTTGGTGATCCCTTAGGCACCAGATGAGCCTTTTCATAAAGATAACCCAACACCAAACACTGTCGAACCGTCTGTGGTTGAAACATCCAGATGTGCATCTTGGTATCAAGCCGCAGCCCTGCAAGGTAAGCTCGCACCAGATAATCTTCTGAGAGTGAAACCCTCGTCCTGATCAACTCAAACCATTGATGATAATCCACTATGCCATCCATTTCCTGCAAAGCTTTCAACTCAACAATCGGATCTTCCAACACATCCACAAACCTTTCCCTCAACAACAATTTGTAAGAAACCCAATCATGGAGTATACTTTGACCAAACGGAGTTTGAACTAAGGCATGGTGCCATACTGCGGCATGGCTGTCAAAGTGCATTTTTGCCATGCGTACCTTAGAGCTCTCTAGTGTAGCATCCAGAATAAAGTAGTCTTCCACCTTACACAGCCACTCTGTTAGCCGTTCACCATCGAATCTGGGAAAATCCACCCTTCCCAAGCGAGTAACACCAGGATAATGACCTTGACCCGAGAGCCCTCCACCTTGGTATTGTTCGTAACTGCTTCCACACGCAACAGGCTTCTCTGGTACCACCATCGGACTCTTTTCGTTCTTAGGCTGAAAACTCGACGAAGCTTGTTGTCCTTGTATCATCTTAATCATCTCGATCATATCAGCAAGGCCCCGTTCCATTTTTTTATCCTGCTCTGCGATCGCTCGCTCTATCACGTGAGTACGATCGAGTAAGCGCCTTGTTTCTTCGTTTGTCACCCTTTCACCTTCTTGAACTTCCTAACCACTCAGATCTTGCCGATTCAACTGAGACCTCGTTTCCACCGCCATCTTCTCCGAGGTTTGACAGGCTCTGATACCAATGATAACGTTAAATCAGAAACTCAACAAGAGAAATACGATTCAATAGATAACAGAATAAACGATACAACGTTCAAGTAAAACGCAGCAACGTCATCTCACCAGCAAGAATCTCAAGGAGAGAAACTAGCTAAACGATGAGGAGAAAGAGTCTAAAAAATTCTACAAATCCAGATATTTTTTGCATAAAGGAAAATACTGAGCTAACATGTGCTCATATACTTTACTAACGTCGGTTAACCAAAAGAATGTAGCCGACTTATTCTTCTGTGACGTTGACAGGTCACTCCTTAACGTCCTCCTTGTTGTTTTAGCCTCACGTGCCTCTACTTCACTCTTCATCTTCACCGTACACGTGCAGGCCCACGATTCCCTACATCACAACCAAAAACTAGGATCCGATAGATTTTTCAATGAATCTCTTTGCTTAAGACATCCTTTGCTTCAATCAGTGAAGAATTGCAAAATTGGGGGTTGTGACATCCTTTGCTTCAATGAATTTGTTTCGCTGGGTATAGAATTCAACTGGGTTTAACGGATCTGAATACGAGATAAAAATAGATTGTTCGAAGAAAATAAACCAGGGATTTTGTTTCGAAGATGATACAAAACTATGACCCGTCGATCATCCTAATAAGTAAATGTAGGAATGAGAAACAAATTAGTAACCTCTCCGCCCATTTAAGCCCACAAATATACCCAATTATTTAATTTCCTAATTGAATATGATTACTTTAATATAAGGAACTCATTTGTCTAACTGATAGACATGTCTAAATCAATCATTTAAATAAAATCACTGTTTATTTCTTGACAAAATTGGTTCGTACCAAACCATATTATTTATATGTTTTACAGCCAGTAATATCCATAAGGCCATCTTTATCGGGCCATCTTTAGGGGTGTGCTTTATGTTAATTTTAATCCAAAATATTCAAAACTGGGCTTTTGGACCAAAACATGTGCTTATTTAGCAACTGTTTTGAGTTGTGTTCTTGAGCGACGTGTCAAAAAATTATTGGAAAGAATTATTTGGGGGGGGTCGAGTGTTTTCTTTGTTTTCCTCTTCTTTGGTTTTATCGACCTAGGGTTCATCTTCTCTGGTCTTCAAAGGGCGATTCTGTGCCGATCTCTTCTCCTCCGTCTCCGCGACCTCGTCTGTGTCCGGCGTCTCTGCAAGCTCTTCCTCTCGACGTTCTCGGCTGTCTTGCGAAGCTCCTCACCTTCTCTGGAAGAGATCTCGTAGTCTCCTCCGTCGCCGCTGTCTCATCTGCTTCGTCGGCGATCTCTTTACCGTCTACTCGTCTCGTTTGTCTCCGGCGTCTCGTCTGTCTCCGGCGTCTCGTCTGTCTCGTCTCATCTCCGTCGAACAAAGGTAATGGTAATATCATCTTCTTGGTTCCATGGATCTGTCATCGATTTAGGGTATTGAAATCTTTGAAAATATTTTAATTAGGTTAGGATTTAGTCTCATCTGGCCAAGTTTTGATTAACATAGGATTTGTTTGAATCAATTTTGAGTCTTGTTTGTTGTTTGATTTGATTTTGAATCGCGTTTGTTGTTACAATCAAACCTTGTGAGTCAATTTCGAATCTGTTTGAGTTAATTTACAGTAATGGTTTAGTGCTTTTACTTGAGTCTCGGGTGTTGTTACAGTCTCGGGTTTATGTTTGAGTAATTTTGGATCCATTTCGCTCGTGTGTTGTTACACTATTTCGAATCTCGTGTGTTGTTACAGTAATGATTAATCCATTTTGCTTGTTTCTTTGATGAGGCTTCTAGGTGAGATTAAACATTGGAAATAAAATCGAGGAGAAGGATCATCAAACCTGCATCATCAAACGATAAGAATCTCAAGGTTAGTGTATATTGACAGTGTTATGATTGTCGGTTGATTTGGTTTATTTCGAGCTTGTTTGATTTCGGTTATTTTTTGCTTGCGATATTAGGTTTATTTTGTGCTTGTTTGATTAGGTTTGATTAAAACTTGGATGATTTGATTGGTGTTGTGTTTTAGGCAGTAGTTTAAATTTTAAAACTTGCGAGACTGATAGTGGTGAGAGATAGTATGATTAGTTTTTGTTCTTGCGAGACTGAGTTATATTTGTTGTACTTGAGTGTGCTTCCTAGACTAACAACTTGCGAAACTGATAACATTTTTAAAACTTTAAAACTTTGAAATTTTTTTAAAAAACACTCAATGACCTATATTTACTTCTGATTTGACTGAAGTAGGTAATGGTTATTGAGAATTTAAAGGCCCTAACAACAAATTACTTTTGATTTAATGATCCTCTTACATCCATCGTCTATAAGGTTCTTCATTCCTTAAGCTTCTTCTTTCCTTAAGCTTCTTTCTTCACAGCCGCTTCTTCATTCTTTAAGCTTCTTCCTTCTTTATGTTTCCTTATTCTTTAAGCTTCTTCCTTAGTTAACTTTCTTCCTTCTTTAAGTCTGATTATCCTATGGCATCAAACAACACTCCTAACAGTCAGTCTCAATCATACTTTAGCCTTCTTAATTTCCCATATGACAGCTTTGCTCCCAATATAAACACTGATTCGTCTCAAATCCCTGCTTTTAGTTCACAAACTAGTTCACAGCCGCCTATACCTCTTAGTCAATCAGAAGCGACTCCTGAACAGCGTAGGGAGAGACGCTTATGGACCGCACAAGATGACTTGGTGCTGATAAGCACTTGGTTAAACACATCGAAGGATGCTGTTGTTGCGAATGGCCAGAAGGCAGTGTCCTTTTGGAACCGTATTGGAAAATACTACGAAACAAGTAGTCATGTACTTGGTGGTGCTGAGTCTAGGCTTGCTGAACATTGTAGACAAAGATGGCAAAAAGTCAGTAGGGAAGTAAGCCAATTCTGTGGAGCTTTTGCAGAGGCAGAGCGTGAGAAAGCAAGTGGCATGAACGATGTTGACGTTTTACAAAATGCTCACCAAATATATTTGAAGCTGCACAAGAAGAAGTTTGCTTTGGAGTATGCTTGGAATGTGTTACGTTTTGAGCAGAAATGGGCTAACCTCGAGATGATGAACCCCACTCCCAAAACAACCAGTTCGAGCAAAAGGAAAGCTGATGAAGCTGCTGGATCCACAGGTTCTGTCGTTGGTGAGCAAGAGAGCAGGCCTCCGGGCATAAAGGCATCAAAAAAAGTTAAGAGCAAAGGCAAGGAGAAGGCTACACCATCTGCTGAGTTTAGTAACATGTGGGAGATAAAACAGAAAGACCTAGAGGGCATGAAACAACTCCAAAAGATGTCACTCCTTGACACTCTAATTGCCAAGAATGAAACCCTAGATGATGATGAAAAAGCCCTAAAGAAGAAGTTAATCGCGGAACTTTTTTAACTTAGAATAATTAGATAATGTCGATGGATTGTATGCTTGTTTGTTTTAACTATGTTAGTCCTATGTTTTTATGTTTTAATCCTCTGTTATTTATGTTTTTAATGAAAACGCTTGAGTTTGTTTGTTTAAACTATGGTTGTGTCCTCTGTTATTTATCTTTTTAATGAAAATGCTTATTTTTGCTTGTTTAAACTATGGTTGTGTCCTCTGTTTTTAATGTTTTTAATGAATATTCACTTGTTTTTTTTTCAGGGAGACGAAGATATGTTCTCTGAATGTGACTATGGCATAAACAGCCCACTAGATTATAGTGATGATTCAGAATCAGAGGCGGAGGCATGTTACTATCAACCTACACCAGCAACCGAGGTGGGACGACCTAGTCTGCCAAACCGTGACGTAATGGTTCCACTACCTGCTGATGTGACACAACTGGACCAGCCGAACGACCAAGTGATAGTTGAGCTCAAGGACCAAGTGATCCAGCTCAATGACCAACTGATCCAGCTCAAGCTTTTAGTGATCCAGCTCAAGGACCAAATCATGGAGCTGAAGCACCGCGTGATGCAGCTCAAGTAAATTTGTTTCGTTGAGTTTGGGTTGTTGTTTTCCGAGTTTGAATTTGAAACAACCAAGTCACATGTATTTGTTTGCTTTGTTTGGACAGAGTCAGTTATGTTTTTAGAGTTTGTCCGTTTGAGTCACATGTATTTACATGTATTTGATTGCTGAGTTTGAGTCACATGTATTTGTTTTTATTTGTTTCCTTTGTCACAAGGAACATTATCACTTTGTCCTTGTTCGTCACATGCATAATTTACAAACATCTACTCTTGTCACTTGGTCCTTTTCCTGGTCACATGCTTAATTTACAAACATCTCACGCTTGTTCTATATATATGCGAAGATCAAATCATACAAATCATACAAACCATACAAACATCTCACTCTTGTTCTATATATATTTTCTCTTCTCTCTTTCTTTAAAGCTCTCTCTTTTGTTCATCTTATTCAAAATCAACCCATTTTATTTCACTTACCAAAAACACTTTCTTTGTCAACCCTTTCATGGCATCTTCTTCTAACAAATTTCACTATCATTATGATCCCAATAATGATAGTTTAAACCAATACTTTCAAGAGCAATTTAGCAACCAATTTCAAGCTGTTGAAGAGGATAGTCCTGTCGAAAGGAAACCACGTACATATATCGATAGAAACCGCGAAGAAGGCCATGACCGTTTGTGGAATGATTATTTTTCTGATAATCCGACATACAATGCTCACCAATTTCGCCGACGGTTTCGAATGAACAAACCGTTGTTCTTGCGTATTGTGAATCGTCTCAGTGAAGAAGTTCCATATTTTAAGCCAAAAAGGGATGCAACCTTTCGGAATGGTCTTTCACCTCTACAACAATGTACTGCAGCAATTCGACTATTAGCATATGGGGCTGCAACGGACTCGGTTGACGAATATATACGTCTTGCTGAATGTACTGCTCGTCAATGTTTGGAACATTTCGTCGTCGGAATAGTTGACTTGTTTGGCACTGAATACCTACGCCGACCCACACCAGAGGATCTTGAAAGGCTACTCTTTTATGGAGAAAAGCGGGGTTTTCCCGGGATTGTTTGCAGAACGTCAAGAAGGAGCAAGAAAAGATGTTGAGCGTGCATTTGGAGTCCTACAATCTAGATTCGCCATGGTTAAGAATCCAGCTCTTTTATGGTCAAAGGGTAAAATTGCATATATTATGAGAGCATGTCTAATACTCCATAATATGATTGTCGAAGATGAACGAGAATCATACACACTCTATGACGAACAAGAATTCCAACAAGATGATGGAACTGGAACTACTCCGGATCTAACGTTTTTGGTAAATATGTCTTCAAATCTTGAGGGATTAGGTGATGGCCATACAATGATCCGTGATAGACAAGCACATCTCAATTTGAAGGAGGATTTGATTGAGCATATATGGAATAAATTTGGATCTTAAACTATGTATTAATTAAATACAATGTTGTCTTGTTTAATTAATTAAGTAATATGTTTGTTTTTTTTTTCAAAATTTTATTTACAATGTTTTGTTGTTTCATTAATATTTGGTATTGTATTATGAGTTTTATTATATGTTTTATAAGTTTGAAATTTATATGTTCTTTTATAATATTTATATTTTAAAAGATTATAAGTTTTAAAAAATGTTTAAGAAATATTATATAATTGTAATAAGTTTATTGTAATATTATCTACTAAATTTATTAGATTTTATAATTGTATTATATTTAAGAATATTTTATTATTAAATCTAATGATCTTAACCATGTTCTCCCTATAACCTAACAAGTGATCTTAGATTATTTACCTAATATATTTAACCTAAGCACACTATAAAGTGTTATCCCTTTAAAGATGCCCTAATAGTAATTATCTACATACAGATTCATATTTCTACTACTAAAATGATGATATTGAATTATCTATATTTTTGTCAAAATTCATTTCACAAATATATGATTTTACGTAATATTATTTTATATAAAATTCTGTAATATTATTTTATACTAATTTTATATCAAATAATTATATTTCAATGTATGAATGCAATCTTTTACGGGTTTGTCCATCAAAATATATTGTAGCTATGTATTTTTGACAAATACATATTTTTATGAATCCAATCTTTGAATGGGTTGGTCCCTTAAAATATACATTGTGAGTGTGTATTTCCTACAAATATATATTTTATAAATGCAATATTTTATAGGTTGTAAGTAGATTGTGATTGTGTATTTTTGTAATAAACGCAATCTTTTACGGATTAGTTTGTCATGTATACACTGTATATGCATATTATTATAACTGTATAATTTTATACGGATACAATCTTTTATGGGTTACTCCGTCAAGTCATACATTATGAGTGTGTATTTTTACAAATGTAATCTTCGATAATATTTTACGTATATTCTAATTTCTACTGCAAATTATATTTATATAAATGAAAATTCCCCCGCGCTGTAGCGCAGGTCCAATCCTAATGTCTATATAATAAGCAGCACAGCTGTTATGAAATCTAGCAAAATCTTTATACTTCATGACTAAATACTTATGTATCTACAATTTGTTCACATATATATAAATCTAAGACTGATTTTTGGTTCTCAAAGGGTGAATTTGATTTTTATACTTCTTGAGTTTTTATGGTTTAGTGTAGAGTAGATTTGATTTAGTTTCGATTTGTCCGATACTCCATTCCACTGAAAAAAGATATCCGGTTTTTTTACCATACATAACGTAAACCTTCTTAAACCAATCCAAATCAGAATTCACTACAACCGACTAACCTGTAACCAACTATACCATTAACATGAACCAATCTTCGGTTTACAAATACACAACACAACCAAAAAAAACAAAAGCACACACACTCAAAACACTGCCAAAAAAAAAACAACTTTACTAATGCCTATGCCGGTTCATGAGAAATTTCTTGGTTAAACCACAACCCAAAGCCTCATCAGGAATCTTACCAATCCGGTTTAATCCCTCCGCGAAAACCACACCCATACCCATATGCAAATGCGGTTCAATATGACAATGAAAAAACCAAACCCCGGGATTATCCGTCACAAACCTCAACGCCGTCCATCCATACGGATACAAAATCGCCGTATTCCGTAACGGCGGGTTCTTCAAATTATAACTCTTCTCATCGACCCCCGGTTTAAATTTCCCATCTCCGTAACCCAAAACCCAAAAATCGTGGCCGTGAAGATGCCACGGATGTATCTCACTCACCACACCTTTCAAAACGTTTGAGTTTTGCAAAATCACGTCCACCGTTACGTTAAACGGGAATACGTATATACCGTTACCAGTAGTAGTGTTAGGAAACGGCGGCGGGTTCATAATATCGTAATCGAACCGGTAACTTTTAGGAGGTGATTTCCGGTTAAACCCGAGTTTTAAATTGTATTTAACCGAACCGAGATACGGAGTCGGCGGAGTCATGAGAGATACGTTGTTGATAGCCCATTTCGTGTACCCGTCGATTAGGTTCTGAGTGTTTAGGAGGATCAAACGTTTTCTGTATTTCTTCGGCGGCGGTGGTGATCCCATCGCCGAGAAGATCTTCTTGGAGAAATTTTTGCTCCGTTCGAAATCGTCCCACCGTGGAGTCACAGGCGGAGGAGAAGAAGGGAGTTTCGAAGCAGGGGCTGTTACGTAGTTTAATATAGTGAGCGCCTGAGTTGTGTTTGGTTTGCGGCCGCGTACACCGACGGAGATGTAGTAGTTCTGTGAAGGGTCTTGATCGGTGGTGAGAAGTACGGAGTAGCTCTCGCCGGAATATATGTCGATGTCGTCGGTGGTGAATGGCTTCACGTAGTTGCCGTCAGCTTCTACTACCACGAGCTTGTGTCCCTGCACGTGTAAATATCAGAGCACACGTGTGATCAAAACGTTTGCCTTTTATGCGTTTCGGGAACAAGGTATTGGTATTATTATTGGATTTAGAGCTAGGCCTTGTAATAGGCCCATATAACACAACTTCAGAAGAAGAAAAAAAACAAATTCTTCATTTTGATAGTTTTTTTTTTAAATTATTTTTGTCGACAACACACACATTACATGTTTTGAAACCAAACGCTCATTGTCGAAACTAACATAAACTACTAATTAACATATTTTTTAAAAATGATGACCAAAAAAATTTGATAGTAGAAATGACTATTATTCCTTTACTTTTTTTTTTTTTTCTATTTTTCTTTATTATTTTGTTATTGTAAGAGCATATTTATCGGACATCCCGTGAATATGAGCTCTCAAATAATATTTTAATGTAATATTATTATTTTAATTTATATTTTGTTTGTTGTTTGAAAATCAGCCAATCAAATGAAGACATGTAGTATGAAAGAATGTATCAGAGTGTCTATAAAAATTTTCGCAGAGACACCAAGTCTCATTCTCTCTCCAACTTTTCATTATTTTTTGTTTTTTATTACTTTGACACCGGCCAAAAGATGTCCAATAAATATGCTCTAAGAGTCCACAAATTTGTATTGAGGTAACTACTAAAACTATAAAAATTGAAGTTTCACTTAACTAAAAAATAACCTATACACAAAATAGCCGAATAACAGTTTTTCTCTTTTCCCGGTTAGCAAAAAATGAAGTGGACATGAGATTGGGTGTCAAAGGTAGTCTGAAGTAAGATCAGTTTAAATATAAAGACAATTTAACCCTGCTGATTTGATTGAGACTACTCTAAAGAAGAACCACTCTCCCCCACGGCCACGGAAGGTATAACGTGCACACATCTCAAATTCTCAATACATATGTAATTAAATTTTGTGGTGTCAAATTTTACACCACCATACTAATTTTCAGTGTGGTCCTAGTTAACCAACTTTCCACTTTTAAGTACCACCAGCTCATATTCTATAATCTAGTGTCGTAGTCTATATAGTCTTACTATCAAAAGAGTTTAGGATGGCCCATCATAAGTCTTTTAATTTTCTAAAACTCCCCCACTTTTGTTACTAGTTTTGTTGGTGAGTTATAAACTTATTGGCCATCTTTATTGACTTCCAGCCAGGAAAATAGCGTCGTCGGGTATGGGAATTGCCAAAATACTCACTTATAAATGTAAAACCATTAAATTATTTTGTCAGCATATAGAAATAGATCATATGTTATGTTTTGGTTTTATAGCTATGAAGTCTATAAAGTTAGGTGATATTCGTTTTCATTTGATATATATTTTTTTTTGTAATAAATAGTGAAAATAAATAGAGAAATGAAATGAAAATAAATGAAACCTGAACAGCCAAGTTGAGGGAGGCAAGAGCGGTGGTGCTGGAGAGTCTGATTCGGTAAGTCTTGTTAGGCTCCACGTGGAGTTTCTGTGGTGCGCACTGGTCACCTTCTTTAAACGTGCACATTGGTAATGATGTGTTGTTGCTAAACTGTGCCGCCAATGAACAATTGAATTGTCCCCTCCCATTTATCAATATGCTCTTCAAATTTTTCACCAAGAAAAAAAAACAAATATTAGAAAAATCCAAGAAAAGTGTATAATTTCAACATTTACAACAAACGGTATAATAATTTTCCTTAGTAGAAAAAAATTTAGTGGCCAGCCAATGTTGTATTGCTTTAAAAAAAAGGAAATATGATTTTTGACATTCGAAAAAATTGCTTTAGAAAAAGAAATATAAAAACCAAATTCCAGCTGTATTATTGCTTTTTATCTCAATGGATCTCCACTATTGAAAAGTAAAATGGACCTACTCTTAGAAAACTACTTTCAAATCTTGAAAAGTTCGGTAAAAAAAAAAAAATTGTCTTAGTAAATGAAAATAGTAAAGAATTGAACCTGAGCTTCACCGATCCAGCGCATAGGTTTGGAAGAAAGACCGAGTTCTTGGGATGAAATAGGTTCATGCCACCAGTCACTTAGTAAGAGATTAAACTCTCCATCGTATCTCAACCTCTCTTTCTGTCCTTTAGCCACGTCGACGATCAGCGATCCGTAGAGCCCAGCTGATCTCTGCATGCCGTAGTGTCCATGGTAGAAGTGTGTTCCCGGCTGCACCGCATCATTGTTCCCAAAATTGTTATTTGGAGTATATAGTTTTTTTGTTTTTTTTACAATAAGGAGAAAGAAAAAAAAAAAGTTACCTTTTCAACAGTGAAATTGTAAGTAAAAGTCTCTCCAGGGTTAATGGCACACTGGGTAACTCCTGCTGCTCCATCTGCCCATGGACTTCCCAACTATGTTCACAAACCACAATTAATTAATTCACCAAATTACTTTTATTTTGACCTATAAACTTTACACTGAATTAGGCAGCAAAAGAAGATAAGTTATAGAGTAGTGTCATAGGTCAGACTAAATTTATTTATATTGAATTTTATAGAAAAAATAATACTCAGTTATTAAGCTTGCTTAATTTGTAACTGTTGTCATATTTTCGAGGGACAATAAATAGTAGTCTTTAGAAAGAAAAAGAAAAAAACCAAAGTCGTAAGATGTAGTGCTTGCATCGAGAAGAGACAAAGTGATCATGCATGGCATGTGCTTCTAAATCCATTATTTCTGCAACACACCCATTTTCTTTCTTCTTTTATCATCCTAACGACAAACCAATCTATAATACTTTATACGATGAACACAATTATTGATGTTTAAGGACAGAGAAAAAAACAAACGAATATAAGATCTGAACGATATGTTCATATGAGAGTGATGATGATCTGAGCTAGTGATGACACTTTGTTTATCCATCCTTATAAACATTCTTCTAGTGTTTTACAATATATTCGCAATAATATAGATCTATATTTAGATTGGATTTTGGGTTCAAGATTCTAGTAATTAAAAAAAAAAAGAACCTGACGAATTCCATGCCAATGGATGACAAGACCTTCGGTGATGAGTTTGTTGGTGAGATGGACGACGATGGTGTCTCCGGCTAAGGCTTGTATGGTGGGGCCAGGAAACTGACCGTTGACGGTCATGACAGCGCCTTCTTTACAGTCCGGCCACCAGTACTTGTACTCAACCTCCCAATCATGTTCTCTCACGGCCGCAGACGCCGTGTTAGCCAATATAGCCACCACCACTATCCACCACACACCCATTGGCTTCTGAATGTGAAATGTGAATGAGATGATGTATGCTCATCATATATAATATATATAGAGGGAAAAAGGAAAAGAGAAGGGAGCTAGAGATAGTGGGCAAAACCACAGATTGGGTTTCTTGGGTCAAAATAAAGGATTTATTTATTTTTCTTTAATATTTTTGGGGTTTTAGATTGGTCACAAGGTTAAAGGACATAATTGTTGTGATCGTGTAAACAATCAAAAATATCAAGAAGATTCGGTGTAGTAGTGATCTCATGATACGTGTTTATAGGGTGACAAGGTTGAATTTGTCTTAGACGGTGAGATCACGTTCACAATCTTTACAATGCCAACTTTATCAAGCTCACTTCTTGCTAGTTTTGAACATGTACGTAAAGTTAACTATCACATAAAAACATATATTTTAGGTATATGTCAAAATTAAAAACGACGTTTTTCTTTTGTATACATTTTTTTTATTATCTTAATTATAATCGAATATACGATCATATTATTCCTTTTTGTCAGCATAATTGATCGTATCTAATTAAAAATGATACCAAGTACTTTACAACCAGGCATCACGATCACGTCTATAACTTTCTACGATGACATTTGTCTTTCCCCCTCCTCCAAACTCCATGGCATGGACAATGTTAATAGTAAGTTTTCCAAAGAAGGTTTCAATTAGTTTTATGAAAATTGGTTGATATGCTTTGAATCTGGCCGATGGCTAGCAATAGTATTACAAAGAGACTTGTTAAAGGATGTTTCCTTAAAAAGGCGTTTTTACTTGTAGGGACCAATCCAAGTGAGAGTTGGTTAAAGTTTTCTATAAAGTGGATCACTTGTTCTCATTACAATTAGTTCGTACAGGTCCAATAGTAAAAATCAATTTCATTTGTTTGTGGACGTAAATCTGTGTTTTTTTTGGCGATTGTTTTTTTTTTAACAACTGTTCTAGCAAAATTTAATAACAAGAATTTGTATCGTAATAGTTTACAGAAATGATGGTGTTAAATTAAATCACATTTTTAATTCAATTCAAGTAAAGTGCATATGAGTGAAAATGATGAAAAAACAAGAATTGGCGAAATCCCCACGAGAAACTCGTGAAACTTGCTATTTAACAAGTAATATATTTATGCTTTTGAAAGTGTCTTTTTCCTTTGTGATCTGGAAAGGAATTATTATCCCTAAGAATTTCGAATTTGGATGGCGCCACAGTAATTCATTCTTTAGACTATTTTTATGACACCATGTATTGTTTTATCTCTGCGAATGTTCTTTATTTCGAATTTGTATACTTTTCGAGCGGCTAATAATTATCTTCACCGGTGGAAAAGTTTGTATGTCCATAAAAATTCAATATTTAAGACTATATCACATTATCACTTAGATATTATTAATATATCCTCGTCACAGTACTAACACCACAACAAGAACAATATAGTAAAAATATTTAACAACCCCACAAGTGAAAAACACACACACATGAGATATGACAATTTCATCGTACTGCATTAGAAGAGCACCGGTTTATCTAAGGACGTCCACGGTTCATGAGCCATTTCCTGGTTAATCCACAACCAAGCGCCTCATCCGGTATCTCCATTTTACCAATCCGGTCTACTCCCTCGGCGAAAACCACACCCATACCCATATGCAAATGCGGTTCAATATGACAATGAAAAAACCAAACCCCGGGATTATCCGTCACAAACCTCAACGCCGTCCATCCATACGGATACAAAACCACTGTGTTCCGTAACGGCGGGTTCTTCAAATTATACGTCTTCTCATCAACCCCCGGTTTAAATTTCCCATCTCCGTAACCCAAAACCCAAAAATCGTGACCGTGTATATGCCACGGGTGTATCTCACTGACCACACCTTTCAAAACGTTAGCGTTTTGTAGAATCACGTCGACGACGATACCTAACGGGAAACTGTAGATCCCACTACCTTTCGTGGTGTTAGGATTCGCCGGAGGTTTCATGATATCGTAGTTATCAACCGTGAACTTCTTAGCCGGAGATTTTAAATCGTACGCAGATGTTAAACCGTATCTGATTGAACCGAGGTACGGCGTCGCTGGTACGGTTAACGAGA
The DNA here is from genome assembly GCA_023657505.1 of Camelina hispida. Classification (NCBI taxonomy): domain Eukaryota; kingdom Viridiplantae; phylum Streptophyta; class Magnoliopsida; order Brassicales; family Brassicaceae; genus Camelina; species Camelina hispida. Next base: position 13,847,962 of record CP094637.1, on the reverse strand, counting down.
CGTTGTTGATTGACCATTTCGTGTAGTCTTCGTATAGGTTCTGCGTGTTGAGGAGGATGAGCTGGTCGTGTGATTTCTCCGGTGGTTTTGGGTATCCTCTAGCGGCGAAGATTTTTTTGGAGAAGGTTTTGCTACGTTCTGTGTCGTTCCACGTGGGAGTCACCGGTGGTGGATGAGACGGGCGTGAGTCGGTGGTGGCGTCGATGTAATTTAACACGGTAAGTGCTTGAGGTGTTTTTGGTTCTCGGCCACGGACGCCGACGGAGATCCAGTACTTGTTCGATGGAAGTGCGTTGGTTTTGAGAAGAACGGAATAGGTTTCGCCGGAGTAAATGTCGATGTCGTTTACGGTGAACGGTGCGACGTAGTTGCCGTCGGCTTCGACTACCACTAGCTGGTGTCCCTGTCACGTGCGCAATCAAACCATACGTGTGACATTCAGTACGTATGCATATCATGTATTATTATTTTCTGAATTGTATACCAAATTTGTCAAATTAAATACCTTTTAATACACACACATATATATATATATATCTATATAATTATATATATTTAGTATTTGCATTTATCTCATGTGTAAAATGAATCTAGTCACATAACATGATAACATGAACCCATAATGTCAAAACAGATAGTGTACTTTGTTAGTGGAAAAGATAGTGAAGTTAATTAAAAGAACTATCGAATGATTCCAACGAATCAATCCAAGCCATAGGTTAAATTATGCCAGATCAATTTAATATTAAATTCGATTTCATTGTGCTTATGCTAGTTCTTGAACCAAAACATGCTTGAACTAAAATCAAACCATGTTAGATAGTAATTAGTTTAAATAACTAGGAAAAAAAATGAAACCACTTACTTGAACGGCCAAGTTGAGGGAGGCAAGAGCAGTGGTACTAGCGATTCTAAGACGGTAAACTTTATTAGGCTCGACCCGTAGAGTATGAGGTGCACACTGGTCATTTTCTTTAAAGGTGCAAACATCTTTCTCTCCTCCTTTGTTAAAATAGGCCGCTTGTGAACAATTGAACTGTCCTCTTCCATTGATCAACAAGCTTTGTGGTTCGCCAATCCAACGCATAGGACGAGAAGATAGAGCGAGTTCTTGCGCATGAATGCTTTGATGCCACCAGTCGCTAAGCAACAGATTGAACTCTCCATCATAATGTAATCTCTCTTTGGGTGATTTCACTATCAACATTCCGTATAGTCCCGCTGATCGCTGCATCCCATAGTGTCCATGGTAGAAATGTGTTCCCGCCTGCACCGTATCCCAACCAAAACATCATCATTTTATTGATTCGTCGATTATTTATTTACTTTTTAATAAAAAGTTTAAAAAAAAAAAAAACAGAAAAGGTTTAGTAACCTTATCGACAATGAACTTGTAAGTGAAAGTTTCGCCAGGGTTAATAGGACATTGTGTCACACCCGCTGCTCCATCTGCCCATGGCGTCCCATTCTGTTCCATTATTTACAAATCAGATTTTGTTAACCTCTTGTTAAACAAAAAAACTTTAATACACACATAGACCGTATAATATATAGTATTATTGTGGCTCTGCGAAAATTACAAAATAATTATACAGGGGTTAGTCCCAATCAGGGGTTAGTCATAGTACGATCTGTAGCTAAAAAACACGTGGAATCAGGGGTTAGTCCTAAATCCTAATCTACTCCATAATCACAAATTATTCTTTGTAACAGAATTAAACATATAATTTTACAGAACAAGCTGCTTAATTTGTCACCTTTTTGTTTATGCTTTCTTGTGACATGAATTTACATACGTATATAATTTTTATATTAAGGAACAAAGATTAGAGTGATTCAAAAACCTGACGTATGCCGTGCCAATGGATAACAACGCCTTCGGTGGAGAGTTTGTTAACGACGTGGATGATGACAGTGTCTCCGGCGACAGCGTCTATCGTTGGCCCGGGAAACTGGCCGTTGATGGCCATAACGATGCCTTCTTTACAATCTGGCCACCAGTACTTATACTCAACCTCCCATGTTGATTCTATCACTGAGGCGGACGCCGAGTGAAACGCCAGTACAACCACCGTCAGTAATAGTAGCCACCACATAGTTACGGCCATGGAATCTTTTACTATTTCTCTTATATGCCTGAATGAATACTGTTAACTATGAAGTAGCTTATGTTAGGGTATGAAAGAGGTTTTGTACATATATGTAGAAAGGGGAGCGTCGTTTTTAATGTTGTGTACAAACGAAAAAGAAAAGACGACAAGATCATACAGGACATACTGGGGCCATGTATCTTGGCAGTTTCGTATAGAGGATACTGAAGTATTTAATGATGATATGTTGATATGAATCTGACTCCAATAATTTCGAATATCATACATGTAATTATTTACTTTTTTTTCTTTTTTCTTTCTTGAATGTAAAATGTAAGAAAAGAGTTAGAAACTGACGATGGCAGGTGTTCACTGGGAAGAGATACTGCAGTCGAGGTAAATAATGGAATGCACCACTGAAAGGCAAACCATAAGAGTTCACATCAGTTTTTACTCACTCTCTATCTATTGGTTTGTGTTGATAATTGATGCATGTTCAAATCGCTATGCTACAATTTCTGTTTCCTTTTGGCATATTGCATATTATGATATATATGTTTATTATTATATCTGTAAGCTAAGCTTCCTTTTACTTATCTTACCTTACTTAGTATATAAGTGACTAATGTACATTCTGATTCATTAATGAGAAAACATCCTTTCAAAATTAATATGGTATCAGAGCAATAAAACGCTCTCGTTTCTCATTCATTCTTTTCTCAAGTACAAGTTGTAACAAACTCACGAACTCAAAATTTTTCTGGAGATTATCATCCGATCTTCAATTTCATCTTCTCGATCTTCATCGATTCGTTCATCATCGACGAATCATCGATCAGATTTTTTATTTTCAGTCTCGATCCAGCTCAATCCCAGCTCGAATTTGTCAAACGCGATGAGTACATCGATCAATCATCTTGTTTACACTTTCGCTTATGCTGTGTTCGTTGCTGTTCTTGAGATCTTAGCTTCCGCGATTTGGGTTTTGCTTGTGCTTTGGCTCTGCAATTGAGAGTTTCAGGTACTTGCTTGTGTTCTTTAGTTTCTTAGAATCTTTGTGGTTGAGTGCTTTGCTCTTGGGTTGTTGTTTCCATGGCGGCGAATGATAGTTCATCGCGTTCTTCCACTGATCAATATGACAATCCGTATTTTCTTCATAGCTCGGATCATGCTAGTATGGCTTTAGTTTCTGATCGGCTAACTACTGGTTCTGAGTTCCATTCTTGGCGTAGATCTGTTCGTATGGCACTGAATGTGCGAAATAAATTGGGGTTTATTGATGGTACGATCCCGAAACCAGCTGAGAATCACCGCGATTATGGTTCATGGTCGAGATGTAATGACATGGTGTCAACTTGGTTGATGACTTTTGTATCCAAGAAGATTGGACAGAGTCTCTTGTTCATTCCCACCGCAGAGGGTGTATGGAAGAACATTATCTCACGTTTCAAGCAGGATGATGCTCCTCGCATCTTTGAGATTGAGCAGAGGTTAAGCAATTTGCAACAAGGATCTATGGATATTAGTGCTTATTATACTGAGCTTGTAACACTCTGGGAGGAATATTGTAACTATGTTGAGCTCCCTGTTTGCACTTGTGGAAGGTGTGAATGCAATGCATCTGTCTTATGGGAAAAATTGCAACAGAGAAGCCGAGTTATCAAATTTCTTATGGGTCTGAATGAGTCTTATGCATCTTCTCGGCGACAGATTCTTATGATGAAGCCTATTCCATCACTCGAGGAAGTTTTTCATATGGTGACACAGGACGAACGAACAACTACTATCAAGCCTACTTCCAAGAATGATGGTGCTATCTTTCAGGCTTCACATGCTAGTACACCTGTGGAGGAAGTCTCCTATAATCCGTTTGCTGCTCCGACTGATAATGAAGTTTATGCTGCGGTTCAAAATAATTTTAGGCCAAGATCATCGCGTCCATTATGTACTCACTGCGGTATGACTGGTCATGTGGTTCAGAAGTGTTATAAACTTCATGGTTATCCTCCAGGATATATACCTGGTTACAAGAGCACTTACCAGTCTTAACAGCGGCCACAGAACTTTACCTCTCAGCCATATCAACCACGGGGACAGTTTCCTCCTCCTAAGCAACAGTCTCATGCCGTTGCCAATGTTACTACTGGTTCTTCTTCTTCCATGGAGGGCATGCCATACTTACCTCCCCCTGTTTCAAATGTGGTTAATCTTGATGTAAGTCAGATTACTCCGGAACAAGCACAGTCTTTGATTCAACAGCTCTCTGTTCATGTCAAGTCTTCAGAGCCTCCGGCTCCTTCCTCATTTGCTGCGTCTATTACTGCACATGGTGTTATGGCTAAGGAGTCTTCTTCGGGTACAATCATTTTCCCTGACACTTTTCCTTCTACTTCTCTTCGTTTTGAACATAACTCTCTCACTTTTCAACATCAATGCTTATCTTCTCTTTCTACTAAACTTCCTCATGGTAGTTGGATAATAGATACTGGAGCTACTAGTCATGTTTGTTCGGATCTTAATATGTTCAAAGAGACTATGGATGTTTCAGGGTGACAGTCTCTACCTGATGACACCAGGGTGGCTATTGCACATTGTGGCACTGTGCATTTGTCATCTTCCCTCATACTGCATGATGTTCTTCATGTTCCTTCTTTTAAATTCAATCTTATCTCTGTTAGTTCTCTCTTGCAACGAAATAACATGTCTGCTCACTTCTTTTTTGATTCATGTTATATACAGGAGTTTATTCAGGACTTGACGATTGGTAGAGGTGTTCTTCTGCATAATCTTTACATTTTCAAACCTGCTGCATCTTCCGACATTTCGCATTTTGCTGGATCCTTGCGAGTTGATGGGATTCTCTGGCACCAACGCCTTGGACACCATCTTCTGACAAGTTAAAGAGTCTATCTGGTATTTTACAATTGCCTAAGTCTAGTTTCGATACTGAATCTGTTTGTTCCACATGTCCATTAGCAAAGCAAAAACGTTTACCTTTTGAGTCTCATAATCATAGGTCTTCATCTCCATTTGATCTCATCCATCTAGATATTTGGGGTCCATTTTCTACAGAGTCTGTTGAGGGTTATAGATATTTTCTTACAATAGTTGATGATTGCACTCGTGTAACTTGGCTTTACATGTTGAGAAATAAAAGTGATGTTTCAGATTGTTTTCCAAATTTTATAATGCATGTTCATACTCAATACAATGCTAAAATAAAAATGATCAGAACTGATAACGCTCCTGAATTAGCATTTACAGTTTTGATTCATCAATATGGCATGATTCATCAGTTTTCTTGTGCATATACTCCTCAACAGAACTCTGTTGTGGAGCGCAAACATCAACATTTACTAAATGTTGCAAGATCATTGTTATTTCAATCTAATATACCTTTGCTCTATTGGAGTTCTTGTGTTTACACTGCAGTTTTTCTGATCAATAGGATACCTTCTACTGTTTTAGCTAACAAAACTCCATATGAGCTACTTTTACAAAAACAACCTGAGTATTCTTTTCTTAAATCTTTTGGTTGTCTTTGTTATGTGTCCACTTTGGTAAAAGATAGGCATAAATTTAGTCCTAGGGCTGATCAATGTGTATTCTTGGGTTATGCTTCTGGATATAAAGGTTACAAAGTTCTTCATTTAGATACAAATATTGTTACAATCTCTAGAAATGTCATCTTTCATGAAACCATTTTTCCGTTTAAGACTGATGTTCCTCGTACGGATTTCTTTGATAATTGTATCCTTCCTTTACCTGCTCCTCTCATATCTGATGCCGACAATACATCTATGCATGATCATGTCATACATAATCCATCATTGTCATCATCATCATCATCACTATCTGGCAATACACACTCTGGTGCTTCTAGTTCAGAGACTCAACCTGTCCAGACGACTGTGGTCTCTTTGCCCATTTCGAGACCTAAACGCTCAGCTAAGGCTCCAGGTTATCTCTCTGACTATCACTGTTCTTTAATACGGCACAACAATTCTTCATTTTCTATTCCTACACCTAAAAAGCTTACTACACCATATCCTCTTTCCTCTGTTCTTTCTTATTCCTCTTTAAAACCTCCATATCAAGCTTATATTCTTTCTATTTCGACTGAGACTGAGCCAAAAACTTTTCGACAAGCCATAATATCTGTGTGGTGGACAAAGGCTACGAACGTGGAGCTTGATGCTATGGAGGCTTTACGGACTTGGAGTATTACGTCATTACCACCAGGGAAAAACGTGGTTGGTTGTAAATGGGTATACACAATTAAATACAATGCTGACGGTTCTATTGAACGGTATAAAGCTCGCTTAGTCGCTAAAGGATTCACATAACAGGAAGGAGTTGATTACTTTGATACTTTTTCTCCTGTTGCTAAACTTGCTAGTGTGAAGATGATCTTAGGTCTAGCAGCTAAGAAGGGATGGAGCTTGACTCAAATGGATGTGACAAATGCTTTCTTACACAGTGATCTAGATGAAGAGATCTATATGAGCTTACCTGAAGGATACACTCCACCTGAGGGTACGACACTTCCTCCTAATCCGGTACTGCGATTGCACAAGTCTATCTACGGTTTGAAGCAAGCTTCCCGTCAGTGGTACAAGTGCTTATCAAAGGCTTTGACTGATGAAGGCTATGAACAATCTTATGCTGATAACACACTGTTCACGAAGGTGACAGGTACCTCTTACGTATATGTTGATGATATACTCATAGCTAGTGATAGTGATGAGGCTGTTAGATCCATTCAAGCTGCACTGGCTCGACAATTTAAGATGAAAGATCTAGGACCAGCGAAGTTCTTCTTAGGTCTAGAAATTGCTCGTAATTCTGATGGTATTTCAGTCTGTCAACGGAAGTATTGTCTAGATTTACTAGCGGATACAGGACTGTTAGGTTGTAAGCCCAAAGCCATTCCTATGGATCCTAAGGTGCCTTTGAATAATGAGACAGGAACCTTGCTCGATGATGCTAAACCTTACAGAGAATTGGTTGGACGTCTACTGTACTTGTGTATCACTCGCCCTGATATCACTTTTGCAGTACACAAACTAAGTCAATTCATCTCTTGTCCGACTGATGTGCATCTACATGCGGCTCATCAATTATTGAAGTATCTCAAGAATAATCCTGGACAGGGGCTTTTCTATTCAAAGGAGACAGAAGTTTGCCTTAATGGTTTTGCTGATGCAGACTGGGGTACTTGCACTGATACGAGAAGGTCAGTTTCTGGAATCTGTGTGTTCCTTGGTTCTTCTTTGATCAGTTGGAAATCCAAGAAGCAAGATGTGGCAAGTTCCAGTAGCACAGATGCAGAATATAGAAGCATGGCGGTTGCGACTAAAGAACTTTTATGGTTGCATCAACTATTGAAGGATCTACATATTCAAGTGGAAACTCCAGCCAAATTGTTCTGTGATAACAAGTCAGCTATGCACATTGCCAATAATCCTGTCTTTCACGAGAGGACTAAGCATGTTGAGATTGATTGTCATATTACAAGAGATCAAGTGAAAGCTGGTTTTCTCTCTGTTTCACATGTCTCTACCGTCAATCAACTTGCTGACATCCTGACGAAGCCTTTACATCCAGGACCCTTCCAGTCTATTCTCTCTCGTTTATCGATTTCAAGCCTCTTTTTACAGAATGCTTCGGCTTGAGGGGGTATATTATGATATATATGTTTATTATTATATCTGTAAGCTAAGCTTCCTTTTACTCAGCTTACCTTACTTAGTATATAAGTGACTAATGTACATTCTGATTCATTAATGAGAAAACATCCTTTCAAAGTTAATATTGCATGTTATAAATAAGAAAATTAGTGGTCATCGGTCCCAAAAATATATGGACTTACATGTATTCATACTAATTTATGAACTACACACCATTGTACTCTACTACTCTCACCTACTGTAACTGTTGAAAAATATTGAGAACGTGTTTATTCGTACAACAAGGCTCTTGTGGTCATAAACAACCCCCAAAATTATCAAAATTATCAAAATTATCACTTTATTTTATTTCTTTTTGCAATTTTGTCAAATTCACATGTGACATGTGACTGATAAAGGACTATATAACATATGTAACTGTCGGATTTGGGTTATGTAGATAAATCCCAGTATATAATAGACCTGAATGGCTCTAAAGTCTAAACAAAACATTAGGTTATCTATATAACCTAATTTCCTTTTCTTCTTTCATTTTGCTTTACATAACAGATCTAACACAAGTTTTGATGAAGACAAGACAAATAACTTGATACCATACCAATACAAATGTTACAGTAAGCGAAAGTCAGCATTTAGAAATTTTACATACATAGACGTGAGTCTTTGGGTGGTCTCTGCCTCAATTGAGGCTGCTTCATTTTTTTTGACTACATATATATACTTCATTACATAATAATAGATGTGATAATTGATAAAGTGGTGAAGTGTTCTTACAAGGTCACCCCTCATTACTTCTTTCCAGGTTTTGCCAGGTTTTTAGGTGCAGTTAGTGTCGTAGCTTGCAAGACCGAGTAATTCAGGTCCCTCCAATCGCGGGTTGTTCTCAAAGCTGCACAATCGTTTTCCGTTATTAGGAACAAATGCTCATATGAAGCTTTATTAGTTTATACTAAACATCAGATTCAATTGATATTCATAACAAGAAGACTACATAACAGAGTAAAGTCGCTTTGGTACATACTAATTCCACATGAGAAAAGAATTATGTAATTTGGGTGAAAATGCAAAATGCAGGGGAAGCATAATCATGAAACTTGGTTCTAAGTGAAAGAAGTAACTTACTTCTGCAGAGGAATGTGTGCAAAAGGTCCACTTGTTGGGATTGTTCCACACAAATCATTGCTCGAGACATCACTGAGAAAAGGATGACAAAGGAAATATGTTTTTTTTTAAAAAAAAAACTTACGAGTATGAAGTCTATAGGGTTTTTAATAAAAAGAGGTTGAAAGACTAATGTGATTCAGAGAACAGCCGCAAAGCGTTTAACAGACAAACACAAAATACAATACAGAAATGAAAAAGCTGAACTTACACGACTTTAAGGCTTGGGATAGCTGTGAGTGCTCTCGGGATTGGACCGGTCAATTGGTTGTCATTAAGCCGTCTGCCACATCAAACAGTTTCTTAGAGAGACTGGGTATGAAGATATCACAGATAGTTCTAACCACATGATGATGGAAAACAACCCATATAAACCATCTTGTTCTGTTACTCAACATTTGATTAACCATTTTGCAATTTGAAAGAAATCCAAACATGTATATTGTTTGGTGTATCCAGGTCAGAATTTGATAGCAACTTACAGAAAGACAAGAGACTTCAATTTTCCCAAAGAGGTAGGAACTGTTCCTGTAAGATTGTTGTTATACAGATCCAAGCTGATGAGGTTCTTCAGGTTTCCAAGGTCAGAAGGTATAGTTCCTTGAATGTTGTTTTTGTAGAGCTCTCTGCGTCAATCATAGGACAATAAATAAAGAGTTAAACTAAATTGTCAATTACATAATGAAACTCGTAGCAAACAGTTTCTTATTTTCCACTATCTATTTGCAAAGCTGGCATAAGGAGAAGTAAATATATTGGAAAAACAGAAGTCAAAAGAGTGATGACATACAGATACTGCAAATGTTCGAGCTTTCCTAGCTCGGCCGCAAGATGTCCAGAAAGGTTTGAATTACCCAAATCCCTGCCAAAATACGTAGAATCAGAATGAGAGCAAAGTACCAATATTTATAATATTGGAAAGTAAGACAAATAAAGCACAAGAGACAAGCATAGTTTTAGATACTCTATTAGCTATTTTCTTGATCCATCAAACAACAGTTCTGAGAGAGATAATCAGAACTCAGAAGTAATCAAGTACAAAGAATCCACAATACTTCTAAAAAAGCGTAAGAACTCACAAAGTAGGGACCAAAAAGTTCAGTTACAAAGCATTGAGAAAATCATGAGGTACAAGCAAACATTTAGCTCCTTAATCAATGGAACAACTATTGGGGATTCTTTCAAGACTTTCCCAAGGAATCCAATGAATTAGAAAAAGTCTACACTGTGCAAAAACATGGGAGGCTTTTCAGCCTTTAGATCTCTCCCCTTTTCATACTAAAAAAAAGTAGAACAAACTACCGTACTCTGTATTCGAAGCTGCGAAAAAAGGACCATATCATATAAATAGTCTACATGAACCTTAAAAGAAACCAAATTAAAGTTAAACCCCTCCATTAGATAAAGAAGTGTTTCCAAGGAAAGCTAGACAATCATCATCATAACATATAATCAAAACCCCAAATTTGACTTCATATCATTCAGCAAAGAAGTCGAGAGGCGCCCTACTATGAACAATCAAAACCAAATCTTATAAGTAACAATTTTGTCTATCTGACATATAACAGTTTCCATGTTAAAGCTCGGATTATATATATAAATCCTAAATATGATGGATGGAATCTAAAAATAGAGACTAACCCAGAATCTAAAATCCTATAAATAGAGCGAAAAATCAAAAAAGAGATAAGGGTCGATTATGAGAAATAATATAAGAGAGAGACAGTAACAAAAGCAATCTGGAGAGAATCGTAAAGAGAGGATCTTAATCTTACACACGAGTGACGCGGTTGTCTTGGTTACAGGTGACATGGAACCAGGTACAGGGGTTAACAAGAGTTGGATCCCAGCTTTGGAGAACACGGTCCGGATCGGATAAGCTACGGCGAAGAGCGTAGAGAGCATCTCCCTCTGAGTTTGCTTCCACCAGGTGAATCAAAGCTAGAGTTAGGGTTAGCGAAGCTGCGAAGAGGAGCTCCCACCGACAGTTTCGAGACGCCATGTTGTTAAGGACGGAGAAATCGAAAAGGTCAAATTTTGGAGAAAGGAGAGAAGCAAAATTAGGGTTTCTGGTTGGTTCGTTCGTTCCCACTTCCCCCTTTTGTTGTTGAAATATGAAGAAATCGATTATGCGAGATTGGTAGTGTGTGGAAAAATGACCAAAGACAAACACTTAAAAAAACATTTTAAAAAAATTCCCCATTTCTTGTCTTTGTTTTTCTGGTTAAATACTTTTTATTTTTTTTTAAACGGGCGGTTCTTTTATTCCACTACAAACGAAAGTACAATATTCCAAGAGATAAAAAATGATTTTTATACTAACTTTTAAGGAAAAATCAAATGTTGAATTTTACTTTAGGATTTTTTATTTTTTTTTTTTAAAATAGTATGTGAAAATTAAACAGTTTAAACTTTGAATTTTTGAAGAGAAAGAAAGAAGTAAAAGTCTTTCTTTGCGTAAAAGTCTTGTTGGTCAAAGAAGTTTAAGATTAGTCAAAATTGGAGACTTGAGTTCCTTTTACGCGGTACCAAACAGTATTCTATTTTTTTTAATTTTATTTGGTGTGTGTGTGAGTGTGACTGTGTGCACACATTTTTATTCTTCTGATGTATCATTCATTATCAATAATGGGGAGATATTTTTTTTTTTTTACTTTTTGTTTAATTTTGAATATTTGATACGAGTTCTCTTTATATATTTAATCATTGATGATGGGAATACGAGTTGTGTGCAACTAAACAAAAGAAAAAGATAGTTTATATTTATAAGTGCATTCATAACAAATCATTTATAAGAAAAGTCAATGATATTCGGGTTCGGGGAGAATAAGATAAAAGATACACTCCTCTCTGGAGGAGGAGGAGATGGAATCTGATCCGACAAACACATAACAACACTTACATGTCGGAATAATAATAGCAACTCCACTCTTCCTCCTAGTTCCTTTTTTCTTTATAAATTTTGTCCTTTTCTAAACGACGACGACGACACCGACTCCTCCACCAGGTTCGCCTGATTTTGTAAATTTAATAACCGGTTCAATAGCCTCCAACCGGTATTACCCATTCGGTATTTTCTAGAAGCCTCAAATTTATGTAGATCCGCATCTCTCGTTATTGGCCCTTTAACAACTACGGGCCTTTAATAAACCCACAGGCTTTTTTTATTATCTTGATGTGTGTTGTGTTTTCTTTTTTTGTTTATTGTTGCTTTGAATTTGCAAAGAAACATACATGTATGCTACATTTCGCCATTCCTAAGCATCGAGGTATATATTGGTCTAGGACCTCAATACAAGCAAGACTTGTAGACACCACTCCAGTATGCTTCTTCAGTTCTTCTTAATGATGTGTCTTTCAAGAATGTGGCATTGAAATCTGTTTCTTGGAGAGGAAGAAAAGTGTTTGAGAAATGTGAGAGGATGTGATTGTATTTACTATTTTACCCAAAAATAGTTTCCTTTATTCACGTTCCTTCCGCATTATTCAAAAAAAAAGAAAAATCATACGTCGTTCCTCAAACATACAGTTACAGTACATAATTTTGGGTGTAATGTCATGACAACAAGTTCAGGCGTCTAGCTAGCACTAACAAAAACGTCCATTAATTAATTAATTTTATAAGCACAATAAGATTCTTTTCTTCATTTTGTTTCAATTATATCATCAGATCATTATTGCCAAAAATAACACAAAAATAGTAAATGAAAGGCCAAAAAAAAAAAAAAAAAACTTTTGAAAATTTTTGATTTTGAAAAAAAATCCGCAATTATCTCCTCTTTTTACAAAACTCACACAACTCGTCGGTTCTCTTCTTCCTCAATTTCTCTGATGGATCTCTGTTTTGATCCTTCGCTTACGTTTGATCCATACATCATGTGTCTGTAAAAAATCTCCGTTTCATCATCATTTGTTCGAATCTTCGCGGAAGAGAGAGAGATCGATGGGGGTCGTTTCAAGAACCATGTTCCCTGTCTGCGAAAGCTTGTGTTGCTTTTGTCCTGCTTTGCGAGCCAGATCGAGACATCCCGTCAAAAGATATAAACATCTTCTCGCTGATATCTTCCCTCGATCCCAGGTTCTTCTTGCTCCCTTTGCCTTTCTCTTTGAATCCAACCATTTCACATTCCTGCCCCTGTAAATATAATTTGTTTTCAGCATCTTCTGCTTTGGTTATATAACTCCTTATTACTATCAAGTGTTGTTCTCTTTATTGACTCTGAGAAGTTCTCCTTAAAAATTTAATGTTACTACATTGCATTCATAATATTGCAGGATGAGCAACCTAATGATCGAAAAATCGGTAAATTATGTGAATATGCTGCAAAGAACCCTCTTCGTATCCCTAAGGTATAATAATCCTTAACATATTCTTTGATATTAAAAGGATCTAACTCCTCTACAAATTTTAAAAGCAATGTTTTCGTATACTGTTTTTTTTTTTAGATTACAACCTCTCTTGAACAAAGGTGTTACAAGGAATTGAGAATGGAACAATTCCACTCTGTAAAGATTGTAATGTCTATCTACAAGAAGCTTTTGGTTTCCTGTAACGAACAAATGTATGTCCTTGTCTCTTTACTATTTCAGCTTAAAGATATTATTTTGGCATTTACTAATGAATTGCATCTGTGTTAATTTTACAGGTCGTTGTTTGCTAGTAGCTACCTTGGTTTGATTCATATTCTTTTAGATCAAACTAGGTACGATGAGATGCGTATGTTAGGTTGTGAAGCTCTCTATGATTTTGTTACCAGTCAGGTGCATTATTTATATAACTCTTCGTCACTTTTACTTTACCTTAATTATACTAAACAAAACCAGTTCTTATTAAAGTCTGATTATGTTCATTACTTTTTAATTCTTTTTTCCAGACAGAGGGTACCTATATGTTTAACTTAGATGGGTTGATCCCAAAAATATGTCCTTTAGCTCATGAATTGGGAGAAGAGGAAAGGACAACAAATATGTGTGCTGCTGGTCTCCAGGCTCTCTCATCATTGGTAGTCATATAACTCAGTTTCTTCCTTCCATTTCAACTGTTATCTCTCTAGCATTGAATAATATGTCTTATGATTCAGAGTTGTAAGAAAAAGTATTGAGACACTCTCGTTGATTTTTCACAGGTTTGGTTTATGGGAGAGTTCTCACATATATCAGTCGAATTTGACAATGTAAGTTTCCTCCTTGGAAACTTGTATACGAATTCTACAATGACTTTATTTAGTTTTGAATACTTTTTTCTTCTGTTTTTCTCTTGTTTTTTCAGGTAGTCTCTGTTGTCTTAGAAAATTATGGAGGCCTCAGTCAGTCTTCCACTTCTGCAGTTAATGAAGAAAACAAGACTGCTTCTATTGATAAAGAATTGTCTCCTGCAGAAGCTGAAACAAGGATTGCTTCTTGGTCAAAAATCGTGGATGACAGAGGCAAGGCAATTGTATCTGTGTAAATCCTTCTACTCAGAGCTTTATTTCCGCATATGCTTCTTGGTTTTGTTTTTCTTTGAATATATAAGTCTGAATAAAAGAGGACTATACAGGGAGGATGCTAAAAACCCCAAGTTTTGGTCGAGGGTTTGTCTGCATAATCTGGCAAAGTTAGCAAAAGAAGCAACCACTGTTCGGCGTGTCCTCGAGTCACTCTTCCGCTATTTTGATTTTAATGAAGTTTGGTCCACGGAGAACGGTCTTGCGTTGTACGTTTTGCAGGACGTTCAGTTGTTGATAGAAAGATCCGGTTTGTATTGTCTCTCCATTTGGTTTTATTTGTGAATTTTCTAGTCAGATTGTTAGTAACTGTTGAGTAATCTGATGACGACAGGGCAAAACACGCATTTCCTGTTGTCCATCCTGATCAAACATCTTGATCACAAGAATGTTTTAAAGAAGCCTAGAATGCAACTTGACATAGTTTATGTTGCTACTGCACTTGCCCAACAGACTAAAGTCCTTCCATCCGTGGCAATCATTGGTGCCCTGAGTGATATGATTAGGCATCTGAGGAAGAGCATTCATTGTTCATTAGATGATTCGAACTTGGGGAATGAGATGATTCAATATAACCTGAAATTCGAAGCTGCGGTTGAACAATGCCTCGTGCAGTTATCCCTAAAGGTAACCTCTATTTTTAGCCCCAAGAAAGCTCTGAATATACCGCTGATGGTCTCTTGAAAATGTAGGTAGGAGATGCAGGTCCTATTCTTGACATAATGGCTGTCATGTTGGAAAGCATGTCAAATATTACAGTCATGGCAAGAACTCTAATCGCCGCAGTTTTTCGTACAGCACAAATTATAGCAGCTATACCAAATTTATCATATGAAAACAAGGCAAGATGCATTTTAACACTTGGAAGTTTCTATGTAACGCTAGGGGAATAAGAAGATAAACATGGAATCTTTTTTTTGTTTGTTCTCAGGCTTTTCCAGATGCACTTTTCCATCAACTGCTTCAAGCTATGGTGTGTGCTGACCATGAATCCAGGATGGGGGCTCACCGTATATTTTCTGTTGTTTTGGTCCCATCTTCAGTTTGTCCCAATTCAGTTCCCAAGTCTAGAAGGCCTGCTGATATGCAGAGGACATTGTCAAGAACTGTGTCTGTGTTTTCTTCTTCTGCTGCACTATTTAGAAAACTGAAGTTGGAGTCAGATAGTTCTGTTGATGATACTGCGAAGATGGAGAGAGTTTCAACACTTAGCAGGTCAAAATCAAAATTCATAAGAGGCGAAAGTTTTGATGATGAGGAGCCGAAGAACAATACTAGTTCAGTATTGAGCCGGTTAAAGTCAAGTTACAGTAGGACTCAGAGTGTGAAAAGGAACCCATCATCAACTATATTAGATCAGAATTCTTCGGGAAGTTCACCAGAGAAACCAGTATGTTTCACATTTGGCCTTAAGTAATGAATCATTAGATTTATGAAAATTACATCATTTTGTTATAATTTGGTCTCTCAATGACTAACTTTTTCAGGTGATACCATTAAGATTAAGCAGCCATCAGATTTGCCTTTTGCTTTCATCGATTTGGGTGCAGTCTTTATCTCCTCACAATATGCCACAAAATTATGAAGCCATTGCTAATACTTTTAGCTTAGTTCTTCTATTTGGCCGGACTAAGGTACAGTAGTAAAATAGGTTCTCTAGTCTTTTATGAATTAGTTACACTGCACTAATCGACAAGCGTTTGATAAATATATGTAGCACTCTAGCAATGAAGTCTTGGTCTGGAGCTTTCAGCTAGCATTTTCTTTGCGGAATCTGTCTCTTGGAGGTATAGTCCCCTGCAGATTGCTTCTACATCTTTCTTACATTAAGATTTAAGTAGATGCACACACTGTTATAAGTAAACTCTTACCTTTTTTTTTGACGGATTCATTTTTGTTGCCAATTTTAGGACCATTGCAGCCATCAAGGCGTCGATCCCTCTTTACTCTGGCCACATCAATGATAATTTTCTCAGCAAAAGCCTTCAACATCCCTCCTCTTGTTACTAGCGCAAAAACCGCACTGCAGGAAAAAACGGTAGTCAAGAGTTTTACTAATGTTATTGCTCTGCCTCTCTTCTATTATATATACAACTTGCTAAAAGTATAAAATCTTGCATATCAGGTAGACCCGTTTCTTCATTTGGTGGAAGATTGCAAGCTAGATGCTGTTTTCTATGGACAAGCAGAGCAACCGGAGAAGAATTATGGGTCAAAAGAAGATGATGAAGACGCCTTACGTTCATTTGTCGCCATAGAAGAAACCACACAAAATCAACCTCGAGAGCACTACGCTTCCATGATAATGAAGTTTCTTGGAAAACTATCAGATGTACTATCAAAAATCTTGAACTTTTTTTTTTATAATTATGTTTTAGTTCATAATTACTTACCTGTGTTACTGGTTTGATGTGCAGCAAGATTCGTCGTCTATAAAGGAGCAGCTGGTTTCAGATTTCATACCTATCGATGGTTGTCCAGTTGGAACGCAGTTGACAGAATCTCCAAAAAAAGTTTACCGTTCTGAAGAAAATAACAACAAGCCTAGAGATAATGTATCCACCTTTTGCGCTTGATTTCTGAAATATGAAGTTATTTATTATGCTAACATCAATCTGTTTGCGTTTACTTTCACAGGCTGAAACTCAATTGCTTATACCAGAGAATGATGCAGTGCCAAGTCCTCCAGAAGAACAGTTTAGTCTTGACACACAACCTAATGCCAAAACCGCGTTTCTTCTGAGCATCGATGAACTTCTAAGTGCAGTGAGTTCTTTTTCTTTATGGTTCTAAACGCAAACGCAAACATGTATACTGACAGAAGATGAAAACGGGTGCAGGTGTCTCAGACAACAGCACAAATGGGAAGATACTCAGTTTCTGATCCACCAGACATGACATACACAGAAATGGCAGGACATTGTGAGGCTCTTCTAATGGGGAAGCAAGAGAAGATGTCTTTCATGTCTGGAAAAAGCAACAAATTCGGCAGCAGCCAGACCAAAGAACCTACTGCTTTGCCTTCTGGTGGTGGGAATCCGTTTGTGGAGCAGAGGAGTTCGTGGGAGATGATGGGGTTGGGTGCACCAGCGTCTTCAAATGTGTGTGTCACTGAGTATCAAACCCCTCCTTTCTTCAATCCTCCTGCCTCTACTCCTTTCGACAACTTCCTTAAAGCCAAGCCGCTGGTTCCTCTTGAATAGTTTAGTTATTATTAATCCCTTTTTGATATTCTACATGTGTTCCACTTTTTCTTCAATACTTATTATACACATTATCGAACATTTTTTTCCGTCGAGAAAAGCCAAACGGTAAGTTGTTTGCCTAAACAATAGTACTATCTTTTGGAGCGAATGAAGAATACATATGTAAAAAATGTTAATATTAGCTTAGCTTCTGAATTGGTGTCAACCATTTTTGTTGGCAAAGCCGACACTTGAGCTTAAAATCTAAAATATGTCCAAAAAAAACTATGTTCAGCTACAAAGATCAACGGAGCAGCTACAGAGTTGTGTATTGTGTAATAACTACAATAGACCTGCAAAGAGTTGTTATCTTAAAGGAGTTTATAATGCTGTCATACGTTTTTTCACATGCAAAGGAGAGCGTTACAACTAGTTATAGACTTATAGACATACAACGCACATCAGAAAGATTCTTAGACCCTTAAAGCCGCTCTACAACAGACATGACAGGCAAAACAGAGACTCGAAAAGGTCTCTAGAGAGTAATGATTTTCCTGTGGAGTTGATGTGCTTCATGACCACCATGGTCATGGTCATGGAAGAGAAGGGTTAAGATACCTACCAGACACAGGACTGAACCAACCAGAAGTTTGTCGTATCGCTCCACCCAATGAAACTTGAGCTGGCTTGCACCATAGAATGATAAAGCAACCAGGGATGTCATCACCAATATGGTGCTGCCCAAATAATACCAAACATATCAGATATATGCCTTTCCCTTCTAAAATGATACCCAATTGTCCAAAGATTGACTATATACAGAGAGATGTGAAAAAAAAAACAGTAGACATAGTCTCACCTGAAGAGCAGAACTATGATGGCGAGAACCATCATCGACTTGGAATTTCCAACAGCGAGGAAAACTGGTAGAGTTGTTGCACAAGGAGATAAAGCAGGAACAAGGACAAGCCCAGCAACAGCCATTTTCTCCATGGGTTGGTTATGAGAGTGAGTGTGACCACCTTTACCAGCTAAAAACAGCAAGACATAGCTTCCACCAAGAAAAACAAGCAAAAGGGAAGCAAGTTTGTGAACAGTCTCTTCACCAGCAATGGTATTCGCCATTGTGATCGCTGTTATACCAAGAAGGGAAGTCGAAATGACATGCAGGACTGCTCCAAATGCAGCTGAAAATTCAGTGACACTAGAAAAGATCAGAAAAGAAGAATGTGCAACAAAACACCCTGACCAAACAAAAACGAAAACACTGAACCATATACAATTAGCTATTTGATAGTTTAGGTGACTGTCTTCAGAGACTTTTTCACAGTAGAGGAATGTGCTCCAGAGCAAAACCGATCACACTGACTTAGTATATGGTTGCGTGACAATGTTATCTCTTCATACATTGTAACTAGAGAATTGATCTAAGATCAGTAATCTTTTAAAAGCCTAATCCCAAGTCATCATTTCAATATACTCTACGCTACTCTTACTTCAGTGTGAGACTCATCATTCAATATACATAAGACACCAAATGCAACACCAATGACGAACCTCATCACAACATATACACGTCTTTAGACCATTGAAGCAGCAGTTGAATCAAACATAGCCTTAGAACAATTGAAAATTCCAGAGACATCGAACGCGCATGGATTTTCAGAAAATGCAGAATTCGAAACTTAAGGAAATTAGAAATTGGGAACATACTGACGAGGAGTGTTCTAGAAAGCGTCCATTTCTGCGCACGTCCGACGATTGAGAAAGGTAACCAATGCGTCGGGATAAACGAGTGAAGGAGCGACACCGTCGCTATTCCACCGATCGTCGATAGATCCTCCGCCGTGAAAGTATCCATTCTTCTTCTTGTACCGGAATATAGAAAAACACGATCCGAAAAATTGCAGTTCGATCTGAGTCTCCGATTAAGCGAAATATATGAATCGGAAGGAAGATTTACATTTGAATCTTCTCGGATTCCATTGGGGAAATTGCCAAGAATAAGATCTGAGGTTCTGAGGAAGAAGAAAAACTCGTGAAGCAAATCAGTGCACTGTGTATGCTGTACCCCAATAACCGAACAAGACCGGGTAATCGGATCATTTGACCGGTCAGAACCGGTTTAGTGCGGTTAATAGGAATCGGTCCAACGGAACCAAAATAAAAGCTCATTCGAAACTGTAAACCGGTATTATTTTTCTAAACTAATGATATATGCCCAACCAATCCCATTATTGTGTGTCATTATTTGATCCACTTGGGCACAATATATTTTATGCATAGTTTGACCAACGGAAACAAGTTGAAAGTTTTCGAATTTGGAGTTTTGTGATAAAGAAGGGATACCCAAAAGAGAACAAGACTTCCTCCTAAACCTCATGATAGATTACAAATATAAGTAGCTAGCAATCTTCCTAAATCCAAGGATCCAAATCAAGTCATCATGAGTTCCTCCACAACCGAAGGTGAAAAAACAAACAACCTTCTAAGTTTTTATAATTACTCGTCTCGTTATGAATTATCCATTTTCGTTGGTAATTATGCGTGCAGCTCCACCGATTCAAACCATGGACTCTGAAGAAGATGATGCCATTAAAACACAGGCATCAGAAGTGTTGGCCTCATGTTGTCCAATCTGGTACGTATTAGTATGTATATAGAATAGACTTATAGTTTGATTTTCGATAGAATATAAACCAAGGTTACAAAAAAAAAAAAAAAAAAGTGGTTACTAATTTTTAGCTCCAACCTTTATAGGGATTGCTCGGGATGTGAAGGAGGTTGCACTTGCCTATCAGAATGTGCTGTCGGATGTTTGCAAGTTTGTGGTTCATGCTAGCATTCTATTATGATCTCAACTCATGTGTTCTTCTCCAATGTTCCGTTTGTTGTTTCCATTGTCAAATGTTTTTGTAAATTGTAATACATTAACAATAATGTATGTTGATTATTTATAGGAAGAAAAGAGATACCAACGAATTCTAATTTTAAAATAGGACTCGGTCCAACCGAACCAAAATAAAAGTTCATTCGAAATAAAACCAAACTAATTAGTAATTTGAACATGTTTTATGTTTGATGATGTCCAATCCCATTAATATTGTTTGAATTTGACCCACTTGGGCACAGTTTGAATTTGTTTATTTGGAAAGTTTCAAAACTTGCAAATTTCTACAACGAAACAAAATACACATTTGTACAAGTTGAAAGTTTCAGTATTTGGAGTTTTTTATGATGAAGAAACGATCAATAACAAAAAAAAAAAAAAAAGAACAGGACTTCCCCGTTGACATCATTATAAATTACAATAATTAGCTAGCAATCTTCTCAAAATACAAGGATCCAAATCATGAGTTCCTCCACAATCGAAGGTGAAATACAAACAACCTTGCATTTTCTTAAAGTTTATATATATTATTAAGCTAGCTATCTTATTTGTTTGGTGAAATGCGTGCAGCTCCACCTATTCAAACTATGAACTCCGAAGAAGACGACATTGAAACAAAGACATCAGAAGTTTATGCCCCATGTTGTCCAAACTGCAGGTTGGTATTAGTTTATAAATATTGATAGAATTTGATTTTTGATAGAATATAAACCAAAGTTACTAATATTTTGCTCAAACCTTTTATAGCGGCGATTGCTCTGGATGTGAAGGAGGTTGCACTTGCCCGTCAGAAAGTGAATCGGCTGTCGGATGTTTGGAAGTTTTTGGTTCATGCACATGCTAGCATTTTATTATGACCTCATCTCATGTGTTCTTCTCCAATGTTCCGTTTCTTGTTTCCATTGTCAAAAATGTTTTTGTAATACATTAACAATAATGTATATTGATTATACAGATATAACTAAATGTTATTTTCTTTTCTATTTAGAATTTTGTTGGAGTTCATCTCTAATGTTTTTTCGGCTCTGCTTGATTTTTTTTTTGGTTTTAGGTATTTATATGCTAAATAAGTATATATATATATATATATATATATATATATCCTTAGCCCACGATCAGAGTAGTCTGTGGGCGAGGGTGTGCAGATCAAAGTATAGAGTTGGTGATCCACACGATATGTCATGGCTAGTTGTTAAGAGCCACTGGTCATCAACATGGCGCAGTGTGAGTATTGGGTTGAGGGAAGTGGTGATGCCGGGCTTAAGTTGGATCATAGGAGATGGGAGGGAGATAAGATTTTGGATGGATACATGGTTGTCTAATACGCCCCTTTAGATATGGTGGTTGATGAGCTCCCAGTGGGATATGAGAATGTCAGAGCCCGTAATGTTTGGCTGAATGAGAGGGGGTGGAGCGACTCTCTGACTTTGAGATACTTAACGGATTTTGCTAAGTTACAACTCCGAACAGTGGTCCTTGATAATGTTACTGGAGCTTCAGATCGTTTATCATGGGGAGGTAGCCTTGAGGGCAGATTTTCTGTTTGATCTGCTTATGCTTTCTTGACCAGGAACAATACTCCTCGCCAGGATATGAAGCTGTTTTTACGCGGTTATGGACGGTAAGAGCTCCTGAACGTGTTCGCACTTTCTTATGGTTGGTTGGGAATCAGGCTTTGATGACGAATACAGAAAGATATCGACGACACCTCTGTGATACAGCAGTATGTCAGGTATGCAAAGGTGGCTTTGAAAGCATCATACATGTCCTTCGGGACTGTCCAGCGATAGCAGGAGTGTGGAGTCGCCTTCTCTCTCCGCGCCAATTGGCTACTTTCTTTGGATCCTCCATTTTGGAATGGATGTTCACCCAGTTGGGTGATAATGTGGAACAGGATGGTTACTCATGGGCTACACAGTTTGTGGTGGTGGTATGGTGGGCCTGGAAGTGGCGGTGTGGGAATGTTTTCGGGAGCACGACAAGGTGTTGGGATAGAGTCCGCTTTCTAAAGGACTGGGCCAAGGAGGTGTACGACTCATTTTTGGCTGAGGCAGGTGGAGCAGGGAGACCAGAAAGAGAGACGAGAATGATCTCATGGTCTCCTCCATGCGCAGGATGGGTTAAGCTGAATACGGATGGCGCATCGCATGGGAATCATGGTTTGGCTACCGCTGGTGGTGTGCTGTGTGGTGGTGATGGGGTATGGATTGGAGGTTTTGCTGTTAATATTGGAATATGCTCTGCTCCGTTAGCTGAACTTTGGGGAGTTTACTATGGGTTGTACACTGCTTGGGAGAAGGATATTCCGCGGGTGGAGTTGGAAGTTGATTCGGAAATGGTGGTGGGTTTCTTAACGACAGGGATTGAGGATTCTCATCCTTTGTCTTTCCTAGTACGCTTGTGCTATGGCTTTATCTCAAGGGACTGGATAGTCCGCATTGGTCACGTGTATAGGGAAGCTAACCGTCTTGCAGATGGCTTAGCTAACTATGCGTTTTCTCTTCCGTTAGGTTTTTATTCGTTTGTTTCATGTCCGGAACCGGTCCATGCTATTGTTTTGCAGGATTCAGATGGGTTTTCCCTTCCACGGTTCGTTTGTTTGTAATTTTATTTTTTTTTGAATGAATTGGGAGACATCGTCTCTCGCTTACAAATAAAAAAGTATATATATATATATATATACTGTATATATATTCACCAAATGATAACAAAATTTCTGATCTGAAAGCTTTTTATAAGTTTTTTTTTCTTAGGATATTTTGTAACTACACGTTAAAACAAATGAAATCCTAATTTTGAAAATGTATGTTATTATTCAAAATAGTAAAATACACTGTTTAATTTTGTTTTTAATATTTACAAATTTTCTCTTTAGAATCTGCTAATTTGAAAGCAAGGTGACATTTTTTTTTTCGTTGGGGTTAATCTTATGAAATTTACCACAACAAAATTACCAAAATGATTTCAAACCAAACGTAATGAAAATAAAATCGATTTTAGTGGACGACTAAAATAAAAACCAAAGGTTTTAGTCTTTTTAGTGGTTTTTTTTCTCAGACCGAAAAAAAAAAAAAAACGAAGAAGGATGAAGAAGATCCCGGTGCTTTTGATGGGTTGTGGAGGCGTTGGTCGCCACCTTCTTCAACACATCGTCTCTTGCCGATCGCTTCACGCCGATATGGTTCTTTTCTTTTACTCTCTTTCCTCATGTGTAATAATGAGTGAGAATCAATCCTATAACTAAATGTGGTTTCGTCAATTTTTGCTCCTAGATCGTCTTACTTATATGAGCAATTCTTCATATGCATTATCATCTTCATCTAGGTTTTTTTTTTCACAAATGTTGAAATCATTTCCCCTAATTTGCTAGGGAGTTCATTTACGGGTGGTTGGAGTATGTGATAGTAAATCCTTAGTTGCTTCAGTGGATGTGCTCAAAGAAGAACTGAATGATGAACTCTTGTCAGAAGTTTGCCATATCAAATCAACTGGTTCTCCATTATCTAACTTGGGGGCTTCAGGTAAACTCTTTAACATATCATTGTGTTTTCTTCATGAGTTTGATTTATGGATTATTAAGTATTAACTGAATAATGTTATGTTTTCTATCCTCTGAAAAAGGTGGATGTCAGGTGTTCAATGGATCCGAGGCAAAAAGGGAAACAGAAGAAATTGCAAAACGTCTGGGTAATTCTACAGGTTTGTGTTACCAAACATGAGGTTGAAATTAAAACTGTGATTTTGAAAGGATCAAATGCTAGTTTTGGGCCCAAAGTAGCTTCTGATTGATAAAAACTCATGTATTTGCTATAGGTTTAGCTGTTTTGGATTGCTCAGCCAGCTTGGAAACAGTTGAAATATTGATAAAGGCAGTTGACTGGGGTTGCTGCGTTGTCCTGGCAAATAAGAAGCCTCTTACTTCTACACTGGTAACTTCGTGTTACTAGTAATATGCTATTTTGCATGTTTTTGCTTATGCTATGAATGTGCAGGCATAGGTAGCGAACTGTTCACTGTAGCTGTTTCTCTTCCCCTTTGGTTTTGTTATGGTGTATCATTAGTACGAAGATGTATATTCAGAGACATCATAGAGTCTTGAACCAGTACTTAATGTTGTTGTAAGAAGAAGATCTCGCTTTGTTGATTTAGGTTCTTTTTGGAAAATAATATTTAGACCAATTTAGTTTCTCCAGATTGCTCTTTCTGCACATCTATCCTGTTTTTAACAACTGGACATACCCTAGATAGTAGGAGAAAACTTGAAAGAAGATTCTCAGCTATCTAGTTCGAAATGACTCATAGTAGTTCTGTGCTATAATCTAATTTATGAAGTAGTTCGAAATGACTCATATTGTCTCTCACCTTGTCTTCTGCGCAGGAACATTATGATAAATTGGCTTTGCATCCGCGATTCATCCGCCACGAATCTACTGTAGGTGAAACACAGCTTGTGTATAGAGTAACACTATAAGTTTACATCTAATCGTCATTTGAAATTGAAAGTGAAACTAGTTGTAAAAATGTTGTGATTTGGTATGGTAGGTAGTGAATTTTGTAAAGCTTTCTTTAGCATCTGACATATATTTTTTATAGGTTGGTGCTGGTCTTCCTGTCATTGCATCCTTGAGCCGCATTATTTCTTCTGGAGACCCTGTTCATAGAATTGTCGGTAGTTTGAGCGGTAATGACACTTCAGATGCAATTCATGTTACCATCATAGTGTTATAGATGTTTATCGTTGTTCTTATCCCGATATATGCATTTATTATTTATTAATATCTCTTTGTATCCGTGTTCGATTAATGCTAGGTACCTTGGGATATGTTATGAGTGAGCTTGAAGATGGCAAGCCTCTAAGCCAAGTTGTTCGAGCTGCCAAAACGCTGGGGTACACTGAACCAGGTTTGTCCAGCTTTATTTTAGTCATCATATCACATATCTTTGTTTGTCTGATTGATGGTCAACTGCTTTCTTTTAGCAGCAATATATTGAGTAGATATCTCATGATCTGCCTTTCTATACTCCATAAGCTGTTTTGTAGCTCACCAATATTCTCTAACTTACTTTGATCTTATAGTGCATCATAGTTGCCTTGGGAAAAACCTACCTGCTATAGATCAAAATAAACATTAGGTCTGAATATTCTAAATATGATGTTTGATGCACATGTTATTTTGTACTCTTCACAGATCCACGTGACGACCTCAGCGGCATGGATGTTGCTAGAAAGGTATGAACAGAAAGATGTAATGTCTCTTGCTAGAGTTTGAGTGCATATGTACATTTATTCATCTAGTTCGAGTAATGTAGAAAAAAAGGCAGTCAAGATAGGTCTGGTGTCATGTGAACATTTTTTTTTCTTTCTTGAATCTGATTTCCTGGTGCTATTGGTAGGCAATTCCTCCAATTGTTTTGTTTTACCAACTCACTGCAATTAAGAAAACTATGCGTTGAGACTCCCATATCTTTTCATTTTGAAGCAAATTATTTGTTGACGAGAATATAGCTAATACAAACTTTATTCAACTTTCTTTGTTTCTGTCGTGATAGGGTTTGATTCTTGCTCGACTTCTTGGGAAGAGAATAATTATGGATAGCATAAAGGTGCCTCATTCAAAGCTTTTTATCTTTTATCTTTCCTACTAGGTGCCCTGTTTTATGTTTGGTGAACCAACTCTCTTCGAGTGTCCAGTTGAACTTTTGACTGGAGAAGTCTAGTTCATTTCTCTCTTTAGTGATGAGGTTTGGATTGGGCTGTAGACATGTTGGTCTCAGTCTTGTCTAAATTTTGGTTCTGCTTTCTCGATCCCCAAAAAAATTGGCTCCTAACAAGACTCCTTTCATCCTTTTTCTCCTGTACATGACCTTAACAGTTTTTATTGTTACTCTGTAGATAGAGAGCTTGTATCCCGAAGAGATGGGACCTGGAGTCATATCTGTGGATGATTTCCTCCATAATGGAATAGTAAAACTTGATCAGAGTATTGAGGAGAGAGTTAAAAGAGCTTCATCAAACGGGTGTGTGCTTCGTTATGTCTGTGTGATTGAGGGTTCAAGGTAATAACAGTTACCTTTACTCTCCCTGTTTCCAAACCCCAACTTTTTTAGTACAGCCAACATTCAATACCTTAAAAAGAAATTTGTTTTGGTAGACATATGCAATAAAAATCACCCATAGAATGCTAGTGTACAGTGTTGGAATTGTTGGTCTAGTGTGAATTTGAATTTCGTGGTCCCTCTGCAGCGTTCAAGTTGGCATCCGAGAAGTTTCAAAAGATTCACCATTGGGACGGCTAAGAGGCAGTGACAATATAGTAAGTTTGTGACAAGACTCTCTTTAACAAATCTCTTTAAACCGGCTCACCAGTGCCCTTCCTCATGGAAGAGTTTCTCATATAGATTGGTTCATTTGGCCACTCTCGCAAGAACGCAAACACAATATTTGCCTTTACATTGTCTTGTCAGTAAAAATGAATGACTGAATGTATTGGAAAACTGCAGGTAGAGATATATAGCCGTTGCTACAAGGAGCAGCCTCTGGTGATTCAAGGTGCTGGAGCTGGGAACGACACGACTGCAGCCGGTGTTCTTGCAGACATCATCGACATGCAGGATCTTTTTCCTTGAGAGGATCTAGTTTTTTTGTTTTATCAAACTAATAATAAGGTCCTCAATTTCATAATGACCTCTGGTAAAACGCAAACAAAATCATTTATATAGAACGTGGCCTCTCCTTACATTTAAGAAAGAAAAAAAAAAAACCTTTTTTAGTTTGACAATTTGAAGCGTGGTGACTAAAAAAATGAAATCAAACAGTGATAACGGCGTCGTTTGAGATCTCAGTGTGATCGATTTGGTTTTTAGGATCAAGAGCCATCTCCCGAAGCCGGAGAAGACTTCCGGTAGCCAGAATCGCCTTGGAATTGATATCATGCAGTGACCGGAGATACAAACTCTGACAAGCTTTATTCGCCGCCTCCGATAATTCCCTATCTTCCCCTTTGAGCCCAAAGAGACAATGCCCTAAGATCCTCAGAATCGGCTGCAGAAGCTCCCACGGCAACGGAATCCTTCCGCTATCTCTCTCAGATCTTCCTCCCATAGCCACAACAACACTCTCTTCTTCCCTCCACGAATCATCGGTCAAAGTCGGAATCACCGCCCGCGACGATGATTGCTCCGTTTCACCGTTTTGCCCCGCCCATTTCTCACACGATTCGCAGAAATTGAGTTTGGATTCGCGTGTCATTTTCGAGATTTTGCTGTAGTAAAGCTCCAACGCGACACCGACGATCCTGGCACGGCGCGTGGATCTAACCGTCCCGTGTGGATCCAACGTGGAAGAGAGCACAGCGATGTTGAGGCACGTCGAGTTGTTGTTGTTGTTGTTCTTCGTCAGACCTTTGGTGGACTCGTGGTAAATACTGGGATGCGATAGATCGGGGATGTTGACGGTGATCGCTTGACCGGCGCGTGAGGTTGTTTCGTGAGCGTAGAGAGCGAGCAACACGGCTTCGAATCCGGCTTGTGGTTGACGGAGAGAGACACGAGAGAGGTAGAGACCAGCGATCAAAGGAACGAATCGGAGAACGAGAAGCTGTAGCGAAGGCTCCGAGGATTGAAACGTATCGTAGAGCCAACGGCAGAGGTTGTTGTCTCCGGCGCCTGAGTCTGGACGTTGGAGAAGAGAGGAGATCGCGGTGGATACGGGTTCGTCGTTGAGGAGGGCAGAGATTGTGGAAGGGATGTTCGTTGTGGTTGTTGTGATGATCGTGGCTAAGGATTGGATCGCTGTTTGACATTTTGTGTTGGATTCTGAATCGTTTGTTACGGTGTTGGTTTCTGATTCGGCGTTGTTCGTCGGAGGTGGTGGTGGTGAGTCATGATGGGTTGATGAAGATTCTGACATTTTTAATCGCTTGTGTGAGAGAGGAGAAGGAGGAGGAGGTGAAATTATGAAAATTTTGAATAATTTTGAGAAAATAACGCAGCAAAAATAGGATCAAATAAAAAATAAAATAAAATAATAAACTAATTAGATTATATCGTACGATCTGGATCGTTTGATTTGTTTCCATCCGACGGTTTATATAGCACCGTCCTGGGACCAGGGAAAAAAAAAACAAACATTCAATTGCTTGGTGGTTGGTTCTCCATCTTCAATTTCATCAATCGGATTAGGGGAATTAGGGCTACGTAATCTCTGGGCGAAAATTTTCTCCTCTGTTACGAGTAGCTTTGTTTCGATTTTACTAAAGGTATGAACTTGGTCTCGATTCTTGTTGTTTTGCATTAGGGTTTCATCTCTGTAACTCTATTTCTAGGGATTTCTCTTTGTTCCTTTGTTTCATTTTAGCTAAAAAATTTACGAATCTCTTGATTTTTTGATTCGTTGTATGATGTGTAAGGGTAAAAATTGAATTTTTATTTGGTTTGGTAAAATTGATGAATGGTTTTTCTCGTTTTTTTTGTTCTTCAAGCTTTAGCTGGATTCGTCTCTGAGGTTGTAGATTTTACAGATCCGGTTAGGGTCTTCGTTCGTTCGTGAGAAGCTCTTTTTTGCTTTGGGTGTTCCGGGCTGCAATCAGACGTTGGCTGGCTATTTCATGGCATTTGAAGTTGGGATTGATTTATCGAATATTGGAGAGATTTCGAACGAAGAAAGAAGTGAGTCTGATTCTCTGAATCTGAGAATTGAGAATGGGTCTGTTGAGATTCCGAGTGTGAAGTTGTGTTGTCAGAAAAAGAAGGTAACTTTGGTGCCCAGTGGCTCCAAACAGTTGCTCTCTGACAAGGATTTTTCTACTACCATTATTGATTTGCCTCACGCATTGATATCTGAGATTCTTAGTTGTCTTGACCCAAAGGAGTTAGGTTTAGTGTCCTGTGTTTCAACTTGTCTGCATAGGTTAGCATCTGAGCATCACGCTTGGAAGGAGTTCTATCGTGAGAGATGGGGACTCCCTCTAATTTTAGGGGCTGCAAGTTCAGGATTTTCTGATGAGGGATCATGGAAAAAGCTCTTTGTTGAAAGGGAATTTAGGAGTTGGACGTTTTTAGGACGTTATAGTATTGATACCCTCTATGGTCACACTGAAGCAGTCCGGACTGTTTTTCTCTTAGCTTCTGCCAAGCTCGTTTTCACTTCTGGATATGATTCCATTGTTCGGATGTGGGACCTGGAAGAAGGTTTGTCTATTGCAGCGTCTAAACCACTCGGTTGCACAATTAGGGCTGTTTCCGCTGACACAAAGCTGTTGGTTGCTGGCGGTACTGATGGGTTTATTCATTGCTGGAAATCACTGGATGGTCTCCGGAATTTGTTTGATCTCACTGGTTTTCAGAAAGAGAAGACCGAGTTTCGGCTATGGGGACATGAAGGTCCCATTACATCTCTTGCCCTGGATATGAAAAATATCTTTAGCGGTTCGTGGGACATGTCTGTTCGTATATGGGATCGATCTTCAATGAACTGTGTCAAAACCCTGAGGCATAGTGATTGGGTTTGGGGACTCACACCTCATGAGACCAGCCTCGCTAGCACGTCAGGCTCTGATGTATATATTTGGGACATTAGCAGTGAGACTCCATTAGCAATCATCCATGATGCTCATGAAGGTACCACTTACTCTCTGGCAAGAAGCCATACTGGGAATTTCCTTTTTACTGGTGGAGAAGATGGAGGGATTAAAATGTTTGAAATCAGAAGATACGGTAGTGAAACAAGCGTTGTACTCATATCTCAGTGGATGCCTCACACTAGTCCTGTCTACTCTCTTTCTTTTGAGTTTCCCTGGCTTGTATCAGCATCTGGTGACGGTAAACTTGCACTTATCGACGTCAGGAAGCTGTTGAAGACTAACCGTCATGGCTATTCCAAAAGAGTTTCTTCGAGTACGGTGGAACCGCCACAAAGAATGCTGCACGGGTTCGGATCAAACTTGTTCTCTGTGGATGTGGGTTGTGACCGTATAGTGTGTGGAGGTGAAGAAGGCATAGTCCGGATATGGAACTTCACACAAGCGTTGGAGACAGAGCGAAGGGCTCGAGCCCTTAAAGGAATGAGGCTTGAGAACAGGATGAGACGAAGGAGAGTGCAAATGGAGATGAATGCAAAGAGTGGAAGGCCTGACCAATGCACCATTGCTGCTCATAAGAACCCCATCAATGGCGACAGGAACCGAGCCTGGCATAGTAAACGAAGAGCAAGCGGGAAGGCGAAGGCCTAAGCAATATGATTCGATTTTCTTCGATAAATTCAGTAAAGCAAATTTAATAACCTTGGCACATGTTGGCTTTAAGCTAAGTAACAGAGTTGGGTCTTATGATTTGGTGGAAAATGAGTAAATTGGCTCTTAGCTTTACTTGTTTCTTTTGTTTCATGTGTTTCGGAAACTATATTTTATATAACAAGTTCGTTATGAAAAAAGAGAGTTGCTACTATATTTGTTTGGATAAGTTCATGGGGTTGAAATACGGTTTTGGAGCTCACGAGCACTCGACAACTATGAATTACTGCTAAGCTCTAGTCGTAGTAAAATGTTGTACCCGACTTTTTTGTTTCCGTCATTTGATTCGGTAGTAATAGTCCCAAAAAAGGTTGTCTTTACGCTACAAGATATCGGATTGAACAAACATTATTGGATTGAACAAACATTTCCTTAATATGGTAATTATATAAGATTTTCACATTATTTATTTTGTACTATGAAATAAAAAACTAAAGTCAAGACCATTGGGTAAGGACAGGGATAAGCTGAAGCGGAGTTTTCTTAGGACTAACAAGTCCATATGATTCTTCAAGATCAACATCTTTTACCTCCATTCCTTCTGGAAGCTTCCAATCAAAACGGTAGAGAAGATTGATGAGAGTCACATGTACCAAAGCCATACCCATTCCTAAACCTGGGCACATTCTCCTTCCGCTACCAAATGGCAAGAGCTCAAAGTTTAGACCTCTATAGTCAATCTCGCTATCCATAAACCTCTCTGGGATGAAAGCTTCTGGATCTTTCCAAACGTTTGGATTCCTATGAACAGCCCATATGTTGACATAGATCCACGTTTTCTTTGGAATGTCATAACCTCCGATTTTTATATCTTTTGAAGCCTCTCTTGGTATTAGAAGTGGCACAAGTGGGTTTATCCTTAGTGTTTCTTTGATAACCATTTTCAAATACTCGAGTCGTTCTATATCTTCTTCTGTGATAGTGTCTTTGTTTTTGATCACTTCTCTGACCTCAGCTTGTGCTTTCTTTAGAACTCTTGGGTTTGTAATTAAATGTGTCATCGCCCATGTCAAAGTGTGGCCAGAAGTGTCTGCTCCAGCAATAAGAACATTCTGAAATAATTAAAGACACAAAATTTTATTTTTTTTTTTGCAATATGTGAAGAAAACATTTTATTGAAAGAGAGGTTTTACATTTACTTACCAACAAAATCCCTTTGGTGTTGTCTCGGGTAAGTTGAAATTCTCCAAGTCCAGTCTCTCCCCGTTCCATCTTAAGGAGCAAATCAATGATATCATCTTTAATACTAGGATCCTCTAGGTGTTGTTGTATAGACTGATCAAAAAATGAATCCAATGCCTTAAAAACCTTCTCACATTTGCTGTGTAACCCTGTGATCCTATCAATGATTTTACCAACAACTGGGAAGTAATCCGCTGCTGCGAAGCTCCCTAGCACCTCCATGGCTCCTTGAATGACTTCCTCATAAGCATTCTTAAGTTTGCTTCCTTCTAGACATATCCCAAATCCAACTTTACAAATCACACTCCCAGAGAGTTTCACTAACTTGCGATTCAAGTTGACCGGTCTCTCCAATGAAGCAGATTGTATCATGAATTGGACAAAAGAGGCAACTTCTTCTTGTCTTATATGTTGAAATGATTTTACCCTTTTTGCTGTGTAGAGTTCAACAACCGTCATCTTTCGTACTTCTCTCCAATATTTGCTATAGAAAGAAAATGCAAGATCTTTTAAATTGTATGTAATTCTTGCAGGATAGGTCATGTATGGTCTCGAACAACACTCAGCATCAAACGTTTTTAAGACATCTTTCACTGTGTCGGGAGTTGACGCCACAACAGCAGAGACATATCCAAACTTTAGGGACATTAGAGACCCATATTTTTCAGATAATTTGAACATCGAACGTTGAGGCTTCGTTCCCAACTGGTACAAGTTACCAATTATAGGAAGTCTAGGTGGTCCGGGAGGCAGATTGTTCTTTGTCTTTTTCGTGCTCTTCGCAATGAGTGATGCAAAGAATACGATTGCAATAATGATATACCAAAAACTCATTTTGTTTCCTATACAAAAAGGGATAGTTTATATAAAAGTCAATATTTGATAACCTTAAGATAAATATAAACATCATAGCATGTCATGTGGACGATTAACCACACAACAGAAAAAACAAGATAAATACATTGAAAATATAGAACCGCACTACCTAAAATCACCAAAGCACCCTAACTATTAATCAAGGCAATAAAAGTAAAAGAAGAGTCCTTTTATATTTTGCCTAGCACTACTTTTTAGTTTCACATAATATTTTGATATTAGAGTGTATCTATAAGACTATAACAATGAAGAGTACTCACTCTCTAAGCTTAGAGAAGAATATATACACTCCTAAATTGAATGATTATAAAAAACAGTTACTAATAAATAAAATAATATATGTATATATATATGAGAATATCATCAAAAACATCTGGAGAGAGACCGAGCGAGAGAGATCCACAAATTACCTTAAACTTGATGTAGAGATCCACAAATTACCTTAAACCTGATGTTTGTGGCGGAAAAGTTTACAGTGTGGGACGAGGGAGAAGAAGAAGTGGAATTAGTATTGTATATATATTAATTTATTTTTGGATTGTGATAATTGCTAAGAGACGACGTATATATGAGATGTGGCTGCGTGGTTTGCTTCCATGTATGTGGCTGCGTGGAATGCATTGCGGATAAGAATCTTTTGAAATAAAAGTTCACACACAAATCTTTTTTACTCGCACAAAAGTCCACTCAATTCTTGTTGTAATCTTCTACGAAAAGATTATATATATATATATATTTACTTTTGAATTGTGATCATTGATAAGACACGACGTATATAGGAGATGTGGCTGTGTGGTTTGCTTCCATATATGTGGCTTCGTGGAATGCATTGCAAATAAGTTTCTTTTGAAATAAATGTCCACAAACAAATCTTTTTTACTCGCACAAAAGTCCACTCAATTCTTGTTGTAATTTTCTACGAAAAGATTGTATATATATATGTATATATTAATTTATTTTTGGATTGTGATCATTGATAAGACACGACGTATATAGGAGATGTGGCAGTGTGGTTTGCTTCCATGTATGTGGCTTCGTGGAATGCATTGCGGATAAGTTTCTTTTGAAATAAATGTCCACACAAATTTTTTTTACTCGCACAAAAGTCCACTCAATTCTTGTTGTAATTTTCTACGAAAAGATTGCATTATTGCCACTTGTAACATTACTTTTTTACGTTAGTTTCCTGATTGGTTAGTAATGCTACGATATAGTTGAATATATCATTATAATCTTAAGAGAAATTTACATCCACACCTAACTACTCCTATACTTTTCCCCTTCAAAATTACATATTTCTCCCTCACCCAACTAAACACATCTCACCTCTCTCTCTCTCTTCTCCTTTTTAAGAGACTCTTTTTTTATTCTTTTCTTTTTTGTAACACTTTTAGCTAGTTATTATAAAAAAATTAGAGTAATATTAGTAGATGACTATAGATTTTTTTAAAAATAAAGAGAATAACCTTGTGTCAAAAACTTTAGGCAAATAAAGTTGTATGAAATAGGTTAAATACTAAAATATCCCTTTTTATATCCTGGTTTTTACAAAATGAACCGGAGAGAGAAAATAATAACTATGTGGTGGTTATTAAGATGACGGTGGCGAATATGAAAGAATGGATGATGTTACAGATCTGATGCGGTGAACCGATGAACCAGTAAGAAAGAAAATAGTAAGCTTTAGAGAAACTGTTATGGTGGTTACAAAATTGACGATGATGGTTACGAAGGTGGCGGTGGTGAATACAAAAAACATGGAGGAGGTTAGAGATCTGATAGATGTGGTGGATATCACTGTTGTAGTAGTGGTGGGCAATGGTGGTGGTGTTGATAAAATAATGTTGATGGTGATAGTGACTATAGTGTTTTTGTTGACTGTGTATAGTTGTTGGAAAATCATGTAATTCTATAAAATAGCAAGATATATAACAGGAAAATCAAGCAATTTTATAAAATAGCAAGATATTTTTGAAAGAAATCATCGTAATTTGTGAAATGACATGTATCAAATAAAAGTAACTTGTCATCTAGAAGAACAACTTAAAATTTGTAAAAAAACCTAACGTGCTTTTGATCAGAAAAGCATGTTGACATAAACAATATTTCAAAATAGAGTGCTAATAAAAAATGCAGCAAGTTTAAAACAAAGGTATTGCTGCATCATAAAATATTACATGAAGGAAATCAAAACTTACAGAAAATGGATATTCTGTGTAGAAATTGAGATCCGACATGAGCAAGAAGAGAACCAATGAAAGAAAATTTTGGGCTTTCGAGAAACAGATAGATTCCCACAATTGGGAACAAGATCGGTTGTAGAGATCCAGTGAGAGGGAGCGGTAGAAACTGATGTGGATCATGCAAAAAATAGAAATTGAGGGTTGGCTAACCCAAAAGAAATGGGTTTCAGTAGCTGA
This sequence comes from Camelina hispida, assembly GCA_023657505.1. Lineage (NCBI taxonomy): Eukaryota > Viridiplantae > Streptophyta > Magnoliopsida > Brassicales > Brassicaceae > Camelina > Camelina hispida. The sequence continues at coordinate 13,812,693 of CP094637.1, read as the reverse complement.
GAGGAGAGAGAAGGGAGAACCAGAGAAAAAAAGATTTGTCGGCGAGAAAAAAGAAAGAAAAAGTGGAAAGAAGAAGAAGGTGAAAGGGTATAATGGACCAGAATTTACTAAAAATCCTGTAGTAAATAGTTAATGTTTAGTCAAACATTATTTTGTTAACTATTTTTCAGTCTTGGGTTATTTTTTATATATATAAATTTATTTTTGGAATACATTGCGGATAATTTTTTTTTGAAATAAATGTCCACACACAAATCATTTTTACTCGCACAAAAGTCCATTCAATTTTTGTTGTAATTTTCAACGAAAAGATTGTATATATATATATATTAATTTATTTTTGGATTGTGATCATTGATAAGAGACAACATATATAGGAGATGTTTCTGCGTGGTTTGCTTCCATGTATATGGCTTCGTGGAATGCATTGCGGATAAGTTTCTTTTGAAATAAATGTCCACACAAATCTTTTTACTTGCACAAAAGTCCACTCAATTCTTCTTGTAGTTTTCTACGAAAATATTGCATTATTGCCACTTGTAACATTACTTTTTAACGTCTGTTTTCTGATTGGTTAGTAGTGCTATGATATAGTTGAATATATCATTATAATCTTAAGAGAAATTTGTATCCACACCTACATTGTGCTACTCCTATACGTTTCCCCTTCAAAATTACATATTACTCCCTCACCAAACTAAACACATCTCACCTCTCTCTCTCTCTCTCTCTTCTCCTTTTCAAGAAACTATTTTTTTATTCTTTTATTTTTTGTAACAATTTTAGCTAGTTATTATAAAAAATTTATTTGTTCATTTTTATACAATATAATATGATTATATTATATTTTTCTACATTTTAAAATGTATATTACTATATTTTTTTCTACATTTTAAGATGTATATTGCTATATTTTTTTATTTTGAATTAGTATATTTTACACTGTATATTTTTAATTGAATATTTGTTCACTAATAAGTAGATGACCAGTTACATTAAATGACTACGTGGATATATATGGACTTGAACACCTTGATTATATATCCATGTGGTCATTTATTGGTGGATATGCTTGGATGTTCACCAAAAAAAAAAAATGTTTTGATGCAAAACAATAGTAAAATTCACTGAGTGGTATTATTCAAGTATTTTTACACTTTGTAATGGACAAAACTTATTTCATAAAAAAAAAGGTTCAACTAAAATGTTGAACATTTGTTCACTAATAAGTGGATGACCAGTTACATTAAACACAACTTACTGTAATTGGTCATTCACTATTAATGAAGTAACTGGTAATTCACTATTACTGAACAAATGTTCAACTAAAAATGGACAGTGTATAATATATAATTCAAAAAAATATATATCAATATACATCTTAAAATGTAGAAAAATATAATCATAATATATTATATAAAAATGAACAAATAATTTTTTATAATAAGTTAATTACTAACTAAATAAGTATAAACTATACCATAATTTACCATTCACTTGTCAATGAACACATGTTTAGCTAAAAATGGATAATATATCATTTATTCACCTAAAATATAGCAAAATGTATCTTAAAAAGTAAAAAACTGTAATCATAATTTATTGTAAATATATATAATTTTTTAATCATAATTACATTAATGACTAGAAAGATAAAAGAAAGAGGGGTAATAGTTACATACTTACATTAGGGATTTTTTTTTAATTAAAAGTAGTTCATTACCAATTTCATAAATCCCTAAACCTAGATAGTAATAGTTAAAAGAGAGAGAGAGCAGAATACAATAGAACTAGGTACATGACCCGCACGTCGCACATGAAAATGTTTAACTTTAAATTATATCATATAATTTGTCTTTGTTATTAATGTTTTGACATACTAATATTCTTTTAACATTTTTTTCTTTCTTATTTTGTGTAGAAAATGTATTGTCTTCTACATTTGTATTATCGTTTGTATCTACAGTGGGAAAATATAATTTCTTTATTTCATAAAAGTATTTTATGATGCAATATTGTAGATCCATAGTCTCACCTTTATTTTTCACTAGTTTTTAAAAGGTTTCAAATCATAAACATTATTGAAAGAACCCATGAGAAAATAAAAGCTACCCTTTGAAACTTGGAATATATTTGCTTGGTGAAATGGTGGAAATGTAGGTGATAGGAAAAAAAAAAAATATATAGGGGTATTAATTTCTATGAGGGTTTTACTTTTTCATAATTCACCTCCCTCCTAGTATTAAGCAATTTGTTGATATAAAATCTTGGATTAGGATTATATTTTTGGATTATTAGGCGAAATTAGTTTACTCATATTAAATATGTTTAGATGTTATTCCTTTTTTGATTCGAACCTAGGATTAAGTTTTGTATATATTTTTCCTTTTCGGTAAGTCATTACTTTTGATTTCTTTACTTGATTAATTTTTATTAAAACTTAATATTAAAATTTGTGCATTTAATCACTTTTCAAGAATAATACAATATCACGTCATACCTTATTTACATCTTTAATCAAAGAATACGCTTATTGACATCTAAATTGGAAACAAAAAATTAATTTTACTAATTTGATATTATTGCTTTTTTTAGGGCATTAGGACTAACTTAGGTAACGAATATTCCCTTTGGATTTGATTTTTTTTTTTTTTTTTTTTTTTTTTTTTTTTTTTTGCATTTATATACTATAAGGAAAATTAATCCTTAAATGTAGCATTGTTTTGGAATTAAAAGGGAACATATATCAAACTCGTTTGGAATATCTTTTAATCAGGAAATTACTTTATTTTTAAAAAATACAACAATAAACATGTAGGTTGTTAAAACAGAATAATAACACAGTTGTTACCATAAAATATTTTTTAAAAGATAACTTTTTTTCCTTTTTATTTTTATTTTCTAGTATATGATACATTGGCCGAGAAAAAAATATTGGTAGACAAAATCAAATTATTATTTATGGACTTTATATTTTGTCAGTTTTACTTGTTATGTTTTTGGTGTATAAGACTAATATGTAGATGATGAAAATAGTTGTGTTTGATGTATTTTGAAATTAATATGAAATAAAATATAAATTATATGAACGACATTAATATGAAATTGGTGTATAAGGCAAATCACATTATTGTGCTTATTCCTGTTTCTTAATACATTATGACACAACTCATCTAGAACAGTATTAGTTTCCTAGTTGTCATGGCTTATTTTGATTCTATTTCTTTGACTTTTGTGAGTCTGTCTTCTTTGAATAAGTACTGAAATAATATCTTCATCTTATGAGTCTAATCAATTGGTATGTACAGTACATCTTTTGGAACCTATTCATATGTAAGATCAAATTTTATTAGTATAATTAGAATATAGCATAAAAATAACACTACAAGAGATATGTACATTGTTAGCCCAGAAAAACTGCTATGGTAGGTGTTTCACAACGAAATCGCAAATGCTATGACATCGGCAGCCATGGTAGGTGTCACTCATACAATAGCGTTGTTTGCGTATGTTATGATTGGCAAAGATACTATAGCAATATTTTGGTGCTATTATTTGTTATTATATAACACGTAGATTTTTGTAATCGTAGGTCCTTATACAATAGCAATTATCTTTTGCTATGAAATATATTGGTGCAGCATGACTTCAATGCTATAATATATTCTTATACAATAGCTTTTTGAGAATTGTTATATATAATATACTTATAGCATTTTTATTAGCTCAGTATAATGTTTGATAACAAATTATCAGAGCTATGATATATGAATTGAATTGTTTTTTTTTTGTCCAATTATATTTTTTTCCAGAAAGCTATAAACCTGTTTAAATCTATAAACCAATTAACAGAACAAGCAGAAATTTAAATCATTAAACATAAACCTGTCTCCAACTCAACATTCAGAACAGAAGTCAACAAAGTCATTCAACATAGGTTGTAAAGTCTGAATCCAAAATACATAACATTAGGCATATATATAAGTTGATTAATTAGCTTAGTCTTAACTAATTAAAACTAGCTAACTTGGACCAAAGTTTCTTCATTCCCTGCAAGAAGCAACAATGTAAAGTTATTTCAGTTATTTATATCAGTAGCAGTCTGTCATATGCTTAACGAAAACACAAACATAACACATATTACTTACCCCGGTTTATAAACTCAAAAGATGACCAACTTATCCATCGGCCAAGCAATAGATGAACCGAGTGCATCTCTCATGTACTCGATTTCATCTGATGTCCTCCAGACTGCTGCATCATCTACCTTTACTACATCAACCCATACTCTAGCTGCATTTTCCCCCAAGCGAACAAAGTGGACTTTAAGATCTGGGTCGATTGAATGCACTCAACCTTCAGCAACAACCTGCTTCTTTCCACTAATATCCAGTAACTTGCACTTCTGATTTTCCTTGAAAGCTCCATTTTTACGCTACCATGTTAACAATATTAACCAGTTTACAACAGATAGAATAATAACTAGAATGCTTTCTAAAATGACGTATCAAGAATATTTACCGGAGATCTTCGAAGAGGGGCTTGTGTAGCAAGTTGCGTTTTTCTTACAGGAGATTTTGGACCTGTTGGTGAAGACTTATCAGTAGTATGTTTTGAACTTGTTCCTGAAGTTTTCTCACTACTTTCAGACATTTGGAGAGAAGATTTGTGACTTGATGCATCTGGTGAAGATTGAATGACAACTTTGCTGGCAGGCCATGCTACAAAAGATTTGACACAGTCCTCAAGGTATGCCACATCCACGGTAGGCCTCCATATAAATGTTTCAGGCTGAAGCACCTTATCAACAAATACTTTGACTGCAATTGGTCTGATAGGAATGCCATTAACTAATGATGTTGGTTCTTCCGTCTGCCATCGTCCTTCTGCAACAACTACATCATCTGCAGACAAATCCAGTAGTATGCATTTATTCGGCGAATTTGTGCTTGGTCCCTGTCAAAGTCATTAACACAATAATCTGATTATGTTAACTAATCATTCTTCCAAATAATCCTACAGCCATGATACTATATCAATATTTAATTTTACCAGCGGTCTAATATCTTCAATTTCGATCCCCTTTTCTAAGTTAACACACTTAGAGGCAGGCCATGCAATCATCTGTCCAACAGCTTTATCGACTGTCAAAAAAACTCAACATTGATAGCATATTGTTATAGCACGGTTTGCTCAACTGCTATTGAAGATAAATTACAATTTATGTTATCATATAATAGCTATTCAGTAACGCTATGATAGGATTTCAATAAGCGGGAAACTAAAATCTCTAATTCCGCCAAATACTTAGGCAAAAATAAGACTTTTTGCCTTCACTCTCTCTCATTTCTCTCTTCCTCGATAAACCCTATGAGATAAACTTTTTGTCTTCACTCTCATTTCCTCGATTTCAACTGCTATTGTTTCTCTCAAACCCTAAAATTGGTTCCGCCGTCACCTCTGTCACTTCCGTCGCCTCCGTCCTAGAAGCTAATCAGCCGCGACATCACCGGAACTATCGGCGGCCCTAAATCCACCAAAATCTGTCAGCGTTGAGCTCCAATCGAAGGCAAAATTCTATCTTACTCTGTTAATTTCTTCCTTTAATCTGATTTTATCACCGAATATATTCTTGTTGTGTCTGAAAATTGTTTTTTCACAAAGAACAGATTTTTTGTGTCTTTGTTGGATCTGTTCTGAAAATCCGATTTGGTTTGCCACATGCGTATATGTTATTATATGATTTGGTCGAGAATCTCCTCTTATTGCATGTCTGTTCTTGCAAAGTTTTCTTAAAATCGAGTTTGTTGGATTTGTTATCGATTCTGTTTTAGCTTCATATGTTCTCTGAATCTGCAGATCTGTTTTAACTTTACTGATTCTGTAATATTATATTGTTTTGCAAGTGTTATCGAGTAGTACAATGGGAGTTTGAAGCTTATTTTCTCTTATCACACAACAGGTTAGTACCATCTTCGCTTTGATTCTGTAAACCAATCGAGTTTGTTGTCTTTTCTTTTGGGGTGTTTTCAGATTGCTTTGTTTAAAATATACAAAATTATAGAGTTTGTTATGATTGAGTTATATATTATATGTGTTTGAGTAATTATATGTGTTTGAGTAATTATATGTGTTTGAGTTATTATATGTGTTTGAGTAGTTTGTTAATTGGTTCTAAAGGTTTAAATTAAGGTTAGAACTTATAATGGTGGACAAGGATTGGGTGCATCTTTGCAGGTAAGAATTTTAGTTATTTAACTTAGATGTTAGTAGGTGTTTGGAGTCTTTACTTGTTTTTTTTTTCGTTAATTCTGCAAAAAAATGAAGAGCTGATCCTGCGTATGAGAGAGGGGCTAGAAATTTTGTTCGAGCTGTGTCTGCGGATATGGGAGACGTTGATTTGATTGTATGTCCTTGCATTGATTGCCGTAATATTGATTGGCATGCTGGCAGTATAGTAGTTGATCATCTGGTAACAAGAGGAATGGATGAAGCATATAAGATGCGGTCTGATTGGTATCATCATGGAGAATTGAATCCAGTGGTTGATGGTGAAAGCAATCAAAGTCAGTGGAATGATGAGATTTTTGGGTTATATCAAGCGGCTGAATATCTGGATGAGGAGTTTGCTAATACGGATGAGTTGAGTCAGATTGCAGAGGGTGAGGATTTGAAAGAAGATGAGTTCCTTGCAAAGCTTGCGGATGCTGAAACACCATTATATCCATCATGTGTCAACCATAGCAAGCAGTCAGCTATTGTATCACTGTTAAGACTAAAGACACAGAATGGCTGGTCTGACAAGAGCTTCAATGATCTGTTGGAGACATTGCCGGAGATGTTACCAGAAGACAATGTGCTGCACACATCACTATATGAGGTGAAGAAGTTTTTGAAATCCTTTGATATGGGTTACCAGAAGATTCATGCATGTGTCAATGATTGCATCCTCTTCAGAAAAAAGTACCAGACGCTTGAGAACTGTCCTAAATGCAAGGCTTCAAGATGGAAGACTAACATGCATACTGGAGAAGTAAAGAAAGGTGTCCCTCATAAAGTATTACGGTACTTCCCCATAATCCCACGCTTTAAGAGAATGTTTAGGTCTGTCGATATGGCTAAGGATTTAAGGTGGCACTTTAATAACAAGAGTAGCGATGGAAAACTCCGCCACCCTGTGGATTCAGTCACATGGGATCAGATGAATGCTAAATACCCTTCATTTGCATCTGAAGAAAGAAATCTGAGGCTTGGACTTTCCACTGATGGATTTAATCCATTCAACATGAAGAATACCATGTATAGTTGCTGGCCTGTTATGTTAGTAAACTACAATCTGCCACCTGACTTATGCATGAAGAAGGAGAACATCATGCTTACATTGCTAATTCCTGGTCCACAACAGCCGGGTAATAATATAGATGTCTACTTAGAACCACTCATTGAGGATCTACAACATATGTGGAACGATGGGGAGTTAACATATGATGCTGTTAGTAAATCAACTTTTACTCTTAAGGCAATCCTGCTATGGACGATTAGTGATTTTCCTGCATATGGGAATCTTGCAGGCTGCAAAGTTAAGGGTAAAATGGGATGTCCTTTATGTGGGAAAAATACAGACAGTATGTGGTTGAAGTTCAGTAGAAAACATGTCTACATGTGCCATAGAAAGGGTCTGCCACCAACTCATAGTTTTCGGTGGAAGAAGTCTTGGTTTGATGGAAAAGCTGAACATGGGAGAAAGAAAAGAGTATTAAGTGGGCAAGAAATTTCTCAACATTTGAAAAATTTCAAAAACAACTTTGGTAATTTGAAACAGTCTGCATGTAAGAGGAAAAGAATGGCATCAACTTGGATTGGGTTCTGATAGTGAGGATTTATCTAGTGAATCTGAGGAAGATGAAGAGGAAGAGATAGACGAGGAGGAGATATCAAGATGGAAGAAACGGTCAATCTTTTTCAGACTACCTTATTGGGAGGTGTGTTAAGTCTTTTGACATGTTCTATTTAATTGATATTTTCAATTAGGCTTTGTTTGAGACTTATTTGTGTTTATTGTTTGTATGTTGGTTAGGAGCTACCCGTAAGACATAACCTTGATGTAATGCATGTGGAGAGAAATGTGGCAGTGAGTATAGTATCGACATTGTTGCATTGTGGGAAATCTAAGGATGGTCTTAATGCTCGCAAAGATCTGGAGGTCCTTGGTATTAGGAAGGAATTGCATCCTAAAACACAAGGAAAAAGAACATACTTACCTGCAGCAGTTTGGTCTTTGTCCAAGGGAGAGAAAAAGATTTTTTGTAGGCGACTTTTTGATTTCAAAGGCCCAGATGGATACTGCTCAAACATATCAAGAGGCGTAACATTACAAGACTGTAAGGTCACAGGTCTGAAATCCCACGATTATCACGTGATAATGCAGCAACTTCTTCCAATTGCACTTAGAGGTTTGTTACCCAAAGGTCCGAGGGTAGCAATTGTACGCTTATGCGCATTCTTCAATCAGTTGTGTCAGCGAGTAATTGATAGGGATCAAATATTGGCAATGGAAGCTGAGATTGTTGAAACTCTTTGCATGTTTGAAAGATATTTTCCTCCAACTTTCTTCGATATCATGGTGCATTTGATGGTACATCTAGGACGTGAAGCTCGGCTAGGTGGTCCAGTTCATTTTAGATGGATGTACCCATTTGAGAGGTATATGAAAGTTCTTAAAGACTATGTGAGAAACACTGCAAGACCAGAGGGGTGTATTGCTGAATGCTACCTTTCAGAAGAATGCATCCGGTTTTGTAGTGAATTTTTGAAAAAGACTACAAATGTTCAAGAAAAGATGGATAGAAACACTGACTTTGAGAACAACACGATTCTGGAAGGACGTCCAATATCTGCAGGCACTCCAATCACTCTTACTGAAACGGAGAAGAAAATAGCCCATATGGCTGTCATACAAAATATGGCTGTCGTTGATCCTTATGTTGAGTAAGTGCCACAAATTTCACAAATTTCTATTTATATATATTAATTATTATGCCTGTCATTGACCCTTCTTGTCTTTTTTTTTGTTATCTTCGAAGTGAACATCTGCAACATCTACAAGAATCGAATGGAAGATGTAGACGAGATGCATCAAGTTTATGGAGCTTGCATACTCAGAATTTTGCATCATGGCTAAAAGAACAGGCTAGTTAGCACTGATCAGAATATATTTGTCTTGTTTGTTTCTATAGTTAGCACTAATCAAAATTTTTATTGTTTTTTTACAGATACCTCTTGATTCAAACAGACATGAGGAAACACTTAAATGGTTGGCATATGGTCCTCGTAGTTGCTCACGATCGTATACAGGTTATATTGTGAATGGGCAGCGGTTTCACACAGTCTCAGTTGATAATAAAAGTCAGAATAGTGGTGTTTTTTATGAGGCTACGGCAATCTGTAGGTCTAGTGCAAAGGACACTTCACAAGTGATGGATTTGGTATCTTACTATGGGAGAGTAACTGACATTATATTGTTGGACTATAATGTCTTTTACGTTCCTCTCTTCCGTTGTCAATGGGCAGTAAGGGGAAATGGAGTTAAGGTAGAAGATGGTTTCACACTTGTTAACCTGAATCATAGTCAGGTCTCTTTCTCAAAGGATCCATACATATTAGCCTCTCAAGCTAAGCAAGTGTTTTACTCAAGGGAAAATGAGTCATCGAGTTGGTATGTGGCTATGAGAGGTCCTTCAAGAAGATACACTCAGAAAGAATATGAAGATGGAGTAGCAGACATTAGGCCATTGCCACCAGATATTGACGTTGGTGTTGACTTGGATGAATCTGAAAATGAGCGAACAGATTGTGAAGGAATATATGTGTGAAATGTGTGCTTTGTCTTTTGTCTGTTAGTTTTTTGTGCTGTTTGTTCGACGTTTTTTAAATCTTTTTGATGACAAATCATAACCCGTATATTGTGTCTAACTTTCAGGTGAGTTGACATGACACGTACAAGTAAAAAGCATGGAAGAAAGCGTGTTGATAAGAAAGTCGATGAGGAGGTAGAATTTGTGCAAACTATTGAACCAGAACCTGTAGAATCAAGAGGTGAGCCATTGGTCGATGCAGAACATAAAGAAGATGAGCCTGAAGGTGAGCCATTGGTCGATGCAGAACATGAAGAAGAAGAACCTGAAGGTGAGCCATTTGTCGATGTAGAACCTAAAGAAGAAGAACCTGAAGGTGAAATTGAATTATCTGTTCATGTTCAAACAAAGACTAAGCGACAGCGAGGACCAACACGGATGAAAGACATCGCCAAGGATCCAAATACCAGAGTTCAAGTAGAGTATACTATGATGGGAGAGCCTTATGGTGAAGGATCAGTTAAGATGGCATCATACGTAGGCGCATTGGTACGGGAACATGTTCCAATCACAATTGATCGTTGGACTAAAGTAGGTGAAGACATCAAGATAGTTCTCTGGAAATCTATTCAGGTATGACATTTTCATTTACTTAGATAAGTTTGCTCAAATATCGTTTTTTCACAAACTTTTTTTTCACTGTAATGAATGCAGGCAAGGTTTGCAGTAGATGAAGAGTATCAAAAGGTTGCAGTGCTTAATCAGATGGGATGTTTATGGAGGGCATATAAATCAGGCATTGTCAAGTCGATAAGAGAAGCTAATACTAACCAAGAGAGGATGAATCTGCGACCTAAGAATATATCTCCTTTCGAGTGGCGTAAATTTGTCAAATATAAAACTAGCAAAGAATTCAAGGTATGCATCTACAAATAAATGAGTTTCTTTGTTATATCATAGATTACATAATAATTATTCATCTATTAGGTTATAAGCGATAGTTATAAGGAAAGAAGGCGCAAACAGATTCCTCACACATGTAGTCGCAGAGGGATGGTTAGGCTAACAAAAGATATGGTCAGTATCCTTTAAAATATATCCCTTTTTATTATGGTCATTCTACTTTTAAATACTTGTTCTTTCTAATAATTCCTTTTTATTGTTTAGAAAAAGGAATCTGCAAACCCATCAGAGGTGACGAGGCTAAAGGTCTGGGTTAAGTCTCGTACCAAGAAAGATGGTACCCCAGTGAATACGAATGCGGCTGAAAAGATTGTGAGTTATATATTTGTGCTTCCTCTGATGGTTTGAATATTGTCTGTGCGTTGTGTGATCATTTCAAATTGTAATTTGCAGAAAAAGGCAGCTGAGATTATTAGTGGTACTACACCAACTACTACCAATGAAACAGACAATACACTTGTCCAACTGTTAGGACCTGATAATCCTGGTCGAATGAGAGTAATGGGAAGAAACATGTCTAAGACCAAATTAGCTTGTCTCCAAGTGAATCAGAAGTCAATGGCTGAATTGCAAGATAAGCATGTTCATCTCCAGCAAAAGGTCAATGAGTTAGAAAATATAATTGACTTTCTCAAGAACAAGGTTAGACACTTAACTATTTATGCATTACTTAACATGATGAATTAGCATCCAAGATTTAACTATGCTTTTTATTTGTAGCAAGGACATGACACAGAAGTTGGTGAAAACTCAGCTGCTAAAGTGAGTAATTTTTATACGATGCGTGATTATTTATTTGTTACTATATACTGTCTGATATGTACTGTATTGGTAATTGTATAGAGTGTGAACAAAAAAACACAACCTAAGTGTGTTTTGACTGATTGGACTGGCGGTGATGCAAATGTTGCTGAGGGACGCATTATTTCTTCTGATCCGGAGGAGTTAGTGAATGGTTGTCGCTTAGGCCCATCAGATGTTAAAGTTTTGGTTGAAACTGCTATTTTACCAGAAATGTTCCTTTGGAGACCTGCGCTGAACATGTTGACAGTCGATAAAGCTGTTGGACAGATGATTGCATGGCCTGCCTCTAAGTGTGTTAACTTAGAAAAGGGGATCGAAATTGAAGATATTAGACCGCTGGTAAAATTAAATATTGATATAGTATCATGGCTGTAGGATTATTTGGAAGAATGATTAGTTAACATAATCAGATTATTGTGTTAATGACTTTGACAGGGACCAAGCACAAATTCGCCGAATAAATGCATACTACTGGATTTGTCTGCAGATGATGTAGTTGTTGCAGAAGGACGATGGCAGACGGAAGAACCAACATCATTAGTTAATGGCATTCCTATCAGACCAATTGCAGTCAAAGTATTTGTTGATAAGGTGCTTCAGCCTGAAACATTTATATGGAGGCCTACCGTGGATGTGGCATACCTTGAGGACTGTGTCAAATCTTTTGTAGCATGGCCTGCCAGCAAAGTTGTCATTCAATCTTCACCAGATGCATCAAGTCACAAATCTTCTCTCCAAATGTCTGAAAGTAGTGAGAAAACTTCAGGAACAAGTTCAAAACATACTACTGATAAGTCTTCACCAACAGGTCCAAAATCTCCTGTAAGAAAAACGCAACTTGCTACACAAGCCCCTCTTCGAAGATCTCCGGTAAATATTCTTGATACGTCATTTTAGAAAGCATTCTAGTTATTATTCTATCTGTTGTAAACTGGTTAATATTGTTAACATGGCAGCGTAAAAATGGAGCTTTCAAGGAGAATCAGAAGTGCAAGTTACTGGATATTAGTGGAAAGAAGCAGGTTGTTGCTGAAGGACGAGTGCATTCAATCGACCCAGATCTTAAAGTCCACTTTGTTCGCTTGGGGGAAAATGCAGCTAGAGTATGGGTTGATGTAGTAAAGGTAGATGATGCAGCAGTCTGGAGGACATCAGATGAAATCGAGTACATGAGAGATGCACTCGGTTCATCTATTGCTTGGCCGATGGATAAGTTGGTCATCTTTTGAGTTTATAAACCGGGGTAAGTAATATGTGTTATGTTTGTGTTTTCGTTAAGCATATGACAGACTGCTACTGATATAAATAACTGAAATAACTTTACATTGTTGCTTGTTGCAGGGAATGAAGAAACTTTGGTCCAAGTTAGCTAGTTTTAATTAGTTAAGACTAAGCTAATTAATCAACTTATATATATGCCTAATGTTATGTATTTTGGATTCAGACTTTACAACCTATGTTGAATGACTTTGTTGACTTCTGTTCTGAATGTTGAGTTGGAGACAGGTTTATGTTTAATGATTTAAATTTCTGCTTGTTCTGTTAATTGGTTTATAGATTTAAACAGGTTTATAGCTTTCTAAAAAATATAATTGGACAAAAAAAAAACAATTCAATTCATATATCATAGCTCTGATAATTTGTTATCAAACATTATACTGAGCTAATAAAAATGCTATAAGTATATTATATATAACAATTCTCAAAAAGCTATTGTATAAGAATATATTATAGCATTGAAGTCATGCTGCACCAATATATTTCATAGCAAAAGATAATTGCTATTGTATAAGGACCTACGATTACAAAAATCTACGTGTTATATAATAACAAATAATAGCATCAAAATATTGCTATAGTATCTTTGCCAATCATAACATACGCAAACAACGCTATTGTATGAGTGACACCTACCATGGCTGCCGATATCACAGCATTTGCGATTTCGCTGTGAAACACCTATCATAGCCGTTTTTCTGCGCTAACAATGTACATATCTCTTGTAGTGATAATAAATCTTACCGTCCACTGGGACATGATTCTCGTGGTGGCTGTTTAGGTGCACCTTCAACTTGAGTCTTATTTCATGTGAAAATGGTAGATGAAGTTTTGCTAAAATTTTGGAGTTTTTTGGTTGCTCTGGTGTTAGATATTTTAGTGAAAAGAAAAAAGTATTTATAGGTGAGAGCTAATGAGTGTATCGTTTAGGGTTTATGTTTTTATGCGTTTTTTTAAATAAATAAATGCAATGGAAAAAAGCTGTAAATAAGTTGATGTTTTGTGGGTTGATTGATAAAAAGTGTCTTGAGCTATGTAACGCTGACACATCAGCTTGTTTTGCAAATGTGTTTCTCTACTAGGTTTAAACCCGCGATACACCGCAGAACTATTTTTGTTTTTATTCTATTTCTAAAACATTTAAATATTTTAGTAACTATATATACATTTATTTTTGAAACAATTATGATTAATATTAGTTATGTTTTATATATTTAATAAGTTAAAATATTTATACCATTAAAAATTAATAAAATGTATGCACTGAAACGGTTGCGGACATGTATATCCTTTTGCGGGTTTCGTAGGATGGTTAATTATTTTGTGTTTTAAAAATCTATAATAAAATAAATTAATATTTTTAGTGTTAATTCAAACCCATAATGTCATATCGGTTCTGGAACAGATTTAATGACTTTAACCCGCAAAAAAATTATCCTACAAAACCCATGGGAGTATATAGTCTGCAGCCATATGTCCCACTTGAGTTTACAGGATTAGGATATGTGAACATTTTACTAATTCAATTCTTCTATTTTTGTTTTAATGGTAAAAACATGATAATATGTGTTAACCGCCATGTGAGGTCTGACCCGCAACAGATTTAATGACTTTAACCCGCAAAAATATTATTACTTTGATTAGGAAGAATTTTTTTTCAAGTTTAAGGAAAGTTATATTTATTTAATTAATTATCAAATTAGTATTTAATGCAAATAGTTGTTTACAAAAATTAGAAACCTTATCATAATTTAATAAATTGTAAATTATAAAATATAATGTTAATGGCATGATTGTAAATAAGTTCAAATTTCAGGATTTATTTGCTAAATATCTCCAAAAATGTATATATAGATATATACATTAGTTAATTTATAATTACTATGTTTGAGGTTTACCGGTATACCCCGAGACAATTTGTTTGCTTACATAATCATAATTTAATTAATTTAATTGGATGACTAATATCCTAATATTGATGGTGTTAACAAAATAATAAATTAAAATTCAACCCATGTTCTAGCATTTGATTAAAAATATTTTAAATTTATACTAATGTTACTATAACCCGTTTTAAAACATAGCCATATTTTATGAGATTTTTAACCTTTATAAATCTAAAGATTCATAGTATTTTAATTTTTAGTAAGTTTAAACATAAATAGAAATAATCATATATATATTTTTTTTTGATATGGTGTTAAAATATAAAAAAGGTAAAGACAGAAAATATTATATAGGAATTTTGATAAAATAATATTAATGTAATAATGATATAAGTGTTAAATTTCTCTTGAAAAGAAAATTATACCGATGGATTTCATATAACTCAATTTTAGATAATCCTTTTAAAGCACATGACTTCCAATTACCCACTCTATCTTTTGTTTGATTAACTATATTAATATATTCGTGTGGAGTACAAAGCAAAATGTAGATTTTAAATTACCCACTCTATCTCGTAAAATCTGTTTTGGAGTACAAAGAAAATATTAACTATGTTGGAATACATGATTAACTATGTTGTGTCTTCCAATTACCCACTCTATCTAGTAAAATCTGTTTTGGAAAGATATTAAATATAATCAATTAGTTTGTTTCTAAAAATCGTTTTGTAAAAGAGAAAGAAGAGCCGAGATCTCAGCTAGGAGATTTTACACTCAATTAATTATGTAAATGTAGAGTTAATCTATAGATTTTTGTTAAAGATAAATCTGGGTTGTTAAACATTTTCTATTAAATATTAAATACAATGGCAGTCTTGTAAATAGGTGGCAACTCTAGAATTTATTTGCTAAATGTACTTGGAAAATGTATATATATATAAATTACCCACTCTATCTCGTAAAATCTGTTTTGGAAAGATATTAAATATAATCAATTAGTTTGTTTCTAAAAATCGTTTTGTAAAAGACAAAGAAGAGCCGAGATCTCAGCTAAGAGATTTTACACTCAATTAATTATGTAAATATAGAGTTAATCTATAGATTTTTGTTAAAGATAAATCTTGATTGTTAAACATTTTATATTAAATATTAAATACAATGACAGTCTTGTAAATAGGTGGTAACTCTAGGATTTATTTGTTAAATGTACTTGGAAAATGTATATATAGATTAATATATAGAAGACTTTTTAAAAAAAATATAAAAATCCTTTAGTTACATTACATTACCAGGGGTAATAATGTCCACAATTATGAAATATACTAGAAAAGTAATGCAAAAGTATACCAATAGCAAAAAAGTAGATTTAGATGAAAGATTTTTCAAAGTGCAAGATATTCTACAAAGGTTCGCTAACTTCTAACTGAATTTTCAAAGTCTTACAATGGATTAAACAAGAAAAAAGAAAACAAAATAGATGAACAAAATTGGAATACTCCGGAAGAAAAACAAAACATAACAAAGCTTTGAGCCGATGTCCAAATCCGAAGAGCCAACGCAGGAACAGAGGAAGGAAGAGGCGTCTCCGGAAGCGTGTTTGACACAAGATGTGACGCTGAACTGCCTCGCTCGTGTCTCGAGAATGGACCTCGCCGCCTTATCTGTCGTCTCCAAGAGTTATCACTCTCTAGTGGCGTCGCCTGATCTCTACAAGATCCGATGGAAGATGGATCGCACCGAAACATACATCTACGTATGCTTACTCACCCCTCCTCCTAACCCAAATCCACGTTGGTATATACTCCGACGTAGAAAAACCCTAGACGCCTCTGATCTGATTCCGATCCCTTCGCTCCCCTCTCAGCCTCCGGAAGCATCATCAGTGGTGGTTCTGGATTGTTGCATCTATGTGATCGGTGGAATGAGAAACGGGAAGAAGCGCACTTCAGATGTCTGGCTCTTGGATTGTCGGACTCACAGGTGGCGCCCCGTACCTTGCATGGGAGTGGCTCGAGCTTACGCAGCTGCTCAAGTCGTAGATGGTAAGATTTACGTGTTAGGAGGCTGCCGTAGATTTGACCCTAACAAGTGGGGAGAGGTGTTCGACCCAAAGACTCAGACTTGGGATACTTTGCCGCCCATGCCGTCGATGCCGACAAGGAAAGAAGGTAATAAAAATATACACGACAGTGTGGTGAGGGATCAAAAGGTTTACGTAGTGGATGGAACGGTCAGAACCTATTACTACTCCCCGAGGCAAGGTCTATGGGGCTGTGGGAATCGTGGTCAAGTGAAGGGAAACCGAAGGGACTGGTGTATGATTGATAATTTGGTCTACTGTCTTAATGTGAACGGGAGTATATATTGGTTTGAGCCAGATGAGTTTGATTTGCGTGAGCCAGAAGGGATGATGGATACAAAGGAGGTCAAGGGTTTGAGCTCTCTCAAAAGGACTCTGTTTCGTTCCAGAGTGGTCCACTTTGGTGAGCATTTACGTCAACAGTGGGAGCAAGATATGATCAAGCATGGTATAACCCCTCAAACGAAGAACCCGTTTGTTATAAGCCTTGAGTTGGAAGATTTACTTCCAGGGGCTAGACTGAGCAACTCTGGTGGGAACATTATGCTCTTCTGGGACGTCATTGAGAGGGATCGTCTTGAGATTTGGTGTGCAGAGATCTCTTTGGAGAGACGCCAAGGAGGCAATGTTTGGGGAAACATTGAATGGTCTAATGCTGTCATGACCCTTGATCCTTTCTTAGATCGTTATAAGGTTTTGTATTCTGTTTCTGTAACTCTCTGAATTATCAAGCTGTTTGGGCTCTCTTTCTTCTATTGTATAATTTTTGAGCTTCTCACAAATTTAATTTGACCGTTATACTCTCTGAAATTGAAGATAAAGTCACCATTAACAATAGTACATCTAGTTTCTCTATTGGTGTTTCTTTGAAAATTCAAGAATTTGGCTTTAATTATGTTTCACTGTTACAATCCTAGTTCAATGTTATAATAATATACTAGTAAACATATATGGGGAATCCTATCGAAAATGTAGAAGGTTTAGATACTATTTATTATCCTTATAAATTTACAAAATGTATTTATTCAAGAGAATGTCAAGTGTCAAAACAACGTACACGAGTTTTCAACGTATGTATAGCAGGATGATCATCAGGTCTTAAACTCTTAAAACGTTTCTACATAAATACTGTGTATATTTATAGTTTAGTACTACTATACTAATGATTGATGCTACTACACTAATAAGTAGTACTAGCACTACAAGAAAACATCATGTATTCCTACAAATTTTCTTACAAAACATTTGGTAGGAAAAATTTCCTACCAAAACCCTACATAGTTTTGACGGAAAGCAGTTATTGTAGGAAAAAGGAAGATAATTTTCCTACCAAACTAGTATGAGAAAATCGTAAGAAATTTCCTACAAAAGTCCTAAAAATAATTTGTCGAAGGAAATATTTGTAGGAAAAAAGAAAGCATATAGAAAGAAAAGATGTTGAATGAATTTGGTAGGAATGTTTCTTTCAAATTTCCTACAAAAAGTTTGTTGGAGGAAAATTCGTAGGAACCCAGAAAGAATATGAAAGGAGATGACGTAGAATGAATTTGGTAGGAAAAATTCCTTCGAATTTCTTACGAAACCAAAAAATATAATAAAAAAATATGGTAAAAGATTGGTAGGAAAATTGGTAAAAACCCTAGATACGCTGCAGCCTCCATGTCGTTCCTTTTTCAACTTCTTCTTCTTTTTCCTTTTTTTTTTTCTCTCTTCGTTTTCTCCTTTGTTCTTCTTAGAAAATCTAATATTTTTCTCAGCGTTTTCTAATTGACTTCAATCTTGTTGATAAGCAACTGATCTCTTTCTCTACCTCTTTGATCTCTATCATATTCTCCATTGGAAATAAAAACAAGACATCACCAAGAGTTGAGTCAATCCATACATCACCAACAACTGATTCACCGGAGCAAACTTGAAGCTTTAGATTCCATCCTTACAGACTCTGATCTGTGACTGGCGGAAGTAATCTGGGAATCTCCATCGTCGAAGCCAGCGTTGTTCTTGATCTGAAGCTTTGGAGGAATGTTTAGCGTTTCAGTCAATATTAGTTTTTTGTATTTAGTATTTAGTTTGTAAATATTTTTTATTAGGCTTGTATTTTAGTTTTAAAAAGAATTGTATTTCTAATTAAATTAATAATTTGGTTATAAATATAATTATTTGGATTAATAATTAATGTTAATAATTTTTGATTAAATTCGAATAAATATAATTATATAGAAAACATTAATTCATTTTATTTTTATTAAGTTTGCAGGAAAATTGTAAGACTAGTTTGGTAGGAAAGTAGAAAGAATGAATTTCCTACTAATATTTTGGTAGGAAAATAGTCAAAAAACCTCTTTCCACTTTCCTTCGAAATTCTTACGAATTTTTTTTTGTAGGAATTTCGTAAGAAATTTCCTACGAAAATCTCACTAATATCGATTTCCTACAGGCGATTACCTCTACTTTTTTTGAAGGAAAACAGTAAGAAACAGGTGTTTCCTACCATTTTACTACAATAGTTGCGTAGGAAATTGAATGTTTTCTTGTAGTGTAGTACATAATTAAGTGATTAGTTTGAACGGCAAAAATCTACCAATTAAATTTTGTTGCAGTTAATTTACAACAAGATATAGCCAAATATGTACTTAAAAAATGCATTAAAAAGGCTAAAAAATAGTTTGTTTTGTTTTGACACCTCTTCGTCTCCTCGATCTTACATAACTTCTTTACCAAGTCAGATCATATATATAACCCCTACATTACAACAACTGTCTCCATTCCAAGCGAGAATCGAACCAAGACTCAGAGACGCATAACAAGACCTATTTGGTGTGTCATATCTTCGTAATTAATGTATGTATCGTGTTGTGTGGTTTCGTTTCTTCTTCTTTTTTCATCGTGTGTTTTTTTAATGACCTTTGAAATTCTTAATCCTAGGATGTCTTTTTTTTTTTTCTTCTTCTTTTTTTTCTTGAATCTGTTGTATGTTACATTTCTCTTAGCCTCTAACTTTGATAATCTTTCTTCATCTTGACTAATAGTGCATGTAAATTCTGTCTATCTTCGGTTGTATCAGAATATATGAATGTAGAAATTGGTTCTTTTTTTCTTAATATTTCAATGCTTCGTTGACTCTCTTTTTTTGAACATTGAGCTTTCTTTGTTGATATACCGTTGTCAAGATATATATGGACTTGATGATATTCTTTGATTTCAAGTTGAGCAAAAAAAGACTGTTCACTGGATTTTAAAACCTAGTCTTCTACTCACGCATCTCTTAATATAACAATAGACGTAGAACTACATTAATTTAGTATCTCTTGGCATGATAAATGTGTAATAACAATAGCTAGAACACAGCATCATCTTCTAAGTTTTTCATGATCAGATTTTGTTATTAATTTAAGTTTGTTATAAATTCTGACATTGTGGAATTTGCTACTCCAGTAATGGATGATACGAGTTTACCGCCTCCCCAACCCGTGGAACGGGAATCTGTGAAGAGCAGCAAGAGTAGTCTTCTTCCAATGGCTCGGCGTGGCAACGGTTCCAAAGGAGACAAGATTCATCTGCTTACTAATCACTTTAGAGTCAACTTCAGTAATCCAACTTGTCAACATTTCTTCCATTACAGCGTACGTTTCTTGTTTCCTTTTACTGTCCCGTCTCCATGGCCGTTTTGGAGTACGTAATTTTACAATGGGGTTTTGTCTCTTTGATCTTTGGATACAGGTTGCTATCACATATGAAGATGGTAGTCCAGTTACAGCCAAGTCTATTGGCAGAAAGATTCTTGATGAAAAATTTCAACAGACTTATCAAACTGATTTGGGTTTCAAACATTTTGTTTATGATGGCGACCAGAATCTTTACACCGTCGGTCCCCTTCCGAAATCCATACTAGACTTCTCCGTTTTTCTTGAAGACGCGCCTTCTAGGAGAAATGCAGACAAAAGACTAAAACTTCCTCACCAATCCAAGAAGTTCAATGTTACAATCAGCAGCTCTGCTACAGAAATCCCAATGCAAGCTATTGCAAATGCTCTCCAAGGAAAGGAAACAAATCATCATCTTCAAGATGTGATTAGAGTGATGGATGTCATTTTGCGCCAAAACGCAGCTAGAAAGTAAGTATAAAAAACTTTTCTTGATATTGTTTTGATCTTGTATTAGTATGTTGATGATGTCAAATTAATTTATGTTTTGCATGGGCAGAGGTTGTTTCCTAGTTCGCCAATCTTTCTTCCACAATGACGCCAAGTACTTTGCGAATGTCGGTGAAGGTGTTGTTTGTTGCAAAGGATTCCATTCAAGCTTCAGAACTACTCAGGGAGGCTTATCCCTCAATCTTGGTAATATTCTTTTCTTTAAAAATATGATATTCTTAATGTGTGATATTAAAATTCTTCTTTGTAACGTTTTGATCTTTCTTTCGTCAGATGTTTCAACTGCGATGATCGTAAAACCTGGTGCCGTTGTTGATTTCCTTATTGGAAATCAAGGTGTGAAAGATCCATTCTCTATTGACTGGAAAAAGGTAACTAAAAGAGTTCCAAATGTTTTTTTTTTAGCATTTATCTTTTAGCTAGGTGACGTATTTTTTCTGGTTGTTATCTCTCATATATATAGGCTAAAAATACTCTCAAGAAACTTAGAGTTAAAGTCATCCCCTCAAATCAAGAATACAAGATAACCGGACTAAGTGAACTACCCTGCAAAGATCAAACGTATGTTGTGAACTGACTTTCTTTAAACAATATATGTTTGTACAGTATTGCTTTGGTTTGCTTATCAGTCATCTATTCTTCTTGTATGATTTTAGCTTTACTTGGAAGAAAAAGAACGCAAACGGAGAAAGAGAGGAGGTTGAAATTACAGTGCTTGATTACTTCACTAATATCCGTGAAATCGAACTGTGTTATTCAGGTGACTTACCTTGTATCAATGTTGGGAAGCCGAAGCGTCCTACATACTTTCCCATTGAGGTAGTAATGTTTGTTTCTTGCTTTCTCACATTTTTCATGTTTAATGGCTTATATTTGATAAAATACTTGTTTGGTATTTTTTTTCTTCACATTTGTCAG
This sequence comes from Camelina hispida, assembly GCA_023657505.1. Classification (NCBI taxonomy): domain Eukaryota; kingdom Viridiplantae; phylum Streptophyta; class Magnoliopsida; order Brassicales; family Brassicaceae; genus Camelina; species Camelina hispida. The sequence goes on along the minus strand of CP094637.1, from coordinate 13,790,756 downwards.
CTCTGTGAGCTTGTATCTCTACAACGCTACCCTAAAGCTCTTACCAGTATGCAGAGGAGTAACCTAGTGAAAGAATCAAGGCAAACGCCACAACAAAGAAAGGACGTACTAACGAGAGTAAGGTCTTTGGTTTTCCATTTATATACTCTTTTTTGTTATCATTTTATATATATATCAAGTTCCATGTTGCAGGCTCTCAGGAACTGTGATTATAATGCTGACCCAATGTTGCAAGAATGTGGTGTTAGAATTGGGTCTGACTTCACTAAAGTCGAAGGTCGCGTGTTACCAACACCAAAGGTGATCTTCTATCTCACCTTTCGTCATGTAAGATTTAGATGTTATTATTAACTACGACCACTTAATTCCTAAGCAGCTTAAAGCTGGCAATGGAACAGACATAGTTGTTTATAAAGGGAGTTGGAACTTCAATAACAAGGTCCTCTGTCTTCTCAAACAAGTTTTTTTTGTTGCCTCAATAGTTGTTTGAAAAGTTGTGACATGCACTGATCAAAATTTTATCTACAGACATTTGCTGAGCCAGCAACACTTACTCGATGGGCTGTTGTGAACTTCTCTGCTAACTGTGATCCGGACAAGATTACTCGTGATTTAATTAGATGTGGAAAGATGAAAGGAATTGTAAGAGCTTTGATTTTCTCTGGATCATTGTTTACTATAAAGAATACTAATCACAAACCCTTTTCTTGTTTTGTTTCCTTTAATATCAGAACGTAGATCATCCATACCGTGTCGTATTTGAAGAAGATCCTGATTTTAAGGGTGCACCTGGTTCTGTAAGAGTTGATAAGATGTTTGAAATTTTACAGTCCACACTCGGCCAAGTTCCTCCAAAGTTCCTTCTATGCATACTCGAAAGGAAAAACTCTAATGTTTATGGTAACACTGATGAAACATATATATGAAGAACTTTGTTCTTTCCTACTTTTTATAGTATCTACTTTTTTCTACTTTTTTCTATATATAGTATCTACTTTGCTCCATATATATAGTATCTACTTTTTTCTTTCCTAGCTCATATGAAGAACTTTGTTCCTTAGGTCCTTGGAAAAGGAAAAATCTTGTGCAATGTGGGATCGTGAATCAGTGTATCGTCCCTCCACAAAAAGTAAATGATCAGTATCTCACGAATGTTCTTCTCAAGATAAATGCCAAGGTGATCTCTTTGGATCAATCTTTGTAGTTTTACTGATCCATATAATTATCTTAGATTAATCTCTGGCGTTTTCTGTATAGCTTGGTGGATTGAATTCAGTGTTGGATATTGAGCGGTCACGAGCAATGCCTTTGGTAATGAGAGTTCCTACCATCATTATTGGGATGGATGTATCTCATGGCTCTCCTGGACAGTCTCATGTACCATCAGTTGCTGCGGTAACATTTGTTTTTTTTGTCTTTTGCATTTTCACTGTTTTATGTGTTGCACTTTTATTGTATGCTACTGATATCTTTGGAACGTATAGGTTGTGAGCTCCAGAGAATGGCCATTTATCTCAAAATACAGGGCTTGTGTGCGTACACAGTCGCCTAAAGTTGAAATGATTGACAACCTCTTTAAACCCGTATCTGACAAAGATGATGAAGGTATCATGAGGTAACAGGACTATATTTTGTACCCCTATTGATTAGTTCTGCTTATATGTAACGGTATGTGATCAGTTTTAAGACTCATTGTTTTGTTTACAGGGAGCTCTTGCTTGACTTTCACTCAAGTTCTGGAACGAAACCCAATCACATTATCATTTTCAGGTATATATGCATGTATAATCTACAGATTAAACGGAATTGTGAAAGTAGTTTAATACAACTTTTCTAACTCAACTCTACTACACTGATACATGTAGGGATGGTGTGAGTGAGTCTCAGTTTAATCAAGTTCTGAATATTGAACTGGATCAGATGATGCAAGTAAGAATTCGGGGTTTTGAACCTTTCAAGCTCTATATTAACTTAGCCTATGTTGAACGTTTTTGGAGTTATTTTTGTCACACAAATAGGCATGCAAGTTCCTGGATGAGAAGTGGGAACCAAAGTTTACAGTGATCATAGCTCAGAAGAACCACCACACAAGGTTCTTCCATACCAGAAGTCCTGATAATGTTCCTCCAGGTAAGATTTTTTTTTTTTTTTTTAATTTGTTTGTATGTTTTTGTTGGTGTTGTTGAAATGACTTGAAACGTGTTCTCTGTTTCACCTGCATGCAGGAACAATTATTGATAGCAACGTCTGTCACCCACACAACAATGATTTCTATCTCTGTGCTCATGCTGGAAAGATGGTAAGTGAAAAAGCATTACTTACATATGCCTGAATCCATTATGACTCGAATAAAAAAAACTTATAAACAATTTTCTATTGACTTCGATGTGTTAGGGAACCACAAGACCAACACATTACCATGTGCTCTACGACGAGATTGGATTCGACACAGATAACCTCCAAGAACTTGTGCATTCCCTATCATATGTGTAAGCATCTAGATCAGTTTTGACCTTTTAATCTGATGATACATTAATTCTCTGTTACGAATTAATTAGCCAATATTAATCTTTTAAATTCTTTGGTTTGGTTCTTGTAGCTACCAGCGAAGTACATCTGCCATCTCTCTTGGTAATTATTTGGCATTTGATATCTCAGATTTATTATGTGTGAAAAATGATGCATCACTATGTTCATGATTCCAAATGACACAACCTTAATAATAGTATTGAGCGATGTATGACTACTTTTGCAGTTGCGCCGGTATGTTATGCTCATTTGGCGGCTGCACAGATGGCTTCTGCAATGAAGTTTGAGGACATGTCTGAGACCTCATCGAGCCATGACGGGATAACAACAGCTGGAGCAGTCTCTGTGCCACCCATGCCGAAGCTGAACACCAAGGTTTCTAGTTCAATGTTCTTCTGTTGAAAGAAAATTTAAGCATACTGACATGGCTTTTTTTGCTTATGAACAAACTAAATATGAAGATCTCTCTCTAGCTCTTGTGACTTTTTCGTTGATTCTATTTCTTTTCTGTTGGTCGCTGTTTTATACTCTTATCGAATGGCGAATTTAATAATAAGTTGCATTTTGTTTTGACTAAGATTAATAATGGGGTTGTCACTTGTCACATGAACCTAAGTGAAATTATAGTACAAATCCAAAAAAGACCACAAAACCAACTACCATGAATAATATGTATCTATCTGTCACTGCAACATACACTAGTAATATGTTTCATGGTCAGTAAAAATCAAAATGTTTTGAGTCTCAAAGAAACAACTACAAGCTCTGAGATTTCAAACTGTTATGGGATTTAAAAACACATTTAACACGAAAAGATACATCCAAAGCTGTTACTGAAGGGAAAAGTGAAAGAGTTTACCACCTATCAGAGAGTTAGGACTTAGGATCATATATATAAATACAGAAAAAAAAAACAGCTATATACCCTCTCTGTAGCGACTACCTGAGAAAATGCATAGTGATGATCTAAGTGGTTCGCTGTCTAACATGTCGGCTGCTGGTATCGCCACCACCGTCAGAAAGTTGAGCCCACACGCTCTGAGACTTTGCTCCTCCAGTGCTGTTACTGCCTTCCTCCTGACCAGCCACCGCCTTCAGAAGCTCGGACTGGAGGGTCACACATTCATCCTTCATCTGTTTGTAAGCGTCTGTCTCCAGGACAGCTGCAATATCCAAGACCCCACCAAATCAAACACAACAAAGGATCCAGTAGCTTTAGCGAGACCATCATACACTTCAATTGCATAGTTTCTGATACTAAAAACAATTTAAAAATGTAATATAGAGGCATACCTGCTAAGTTCTCCGCAGTAAATGTTAGGCACACGCCTTTTAGTTCCTTAGCATTATATCTGTCGGCCAACGCTAAGATCTTAGCGACGGATTTGACTGATACACCCTTGCAGATGTGAGCTTCACACAACAACCTGAGCCTATTCAGGTCGTACCTGTCCGCTGCTGCTAAAAGCTTTACGATCAATGTCTCGTATATTTCTGACAGCTTTAAACGCTCAAATGTATAGGTTGTCGCAGGCTCAACATCTTCTGGAAGAGAATCTTTATACATAAAATGTAGCAAAGCCTGAAAGGAACAGAGCCTTAACATAGGATACATTATGAACAAAGAGGAACAAGTAAAGAATAACCACCAATGATGTACCTTAAAAACCCTAGGTTCCAAATCGTTTATAGTAACCTCTGAATTGTTTGCTTCAAACTCATTGAAAAATGTAGACTTGAAAAATGGAGATCGAGCAGCCAGTACTAGTTTATGAGCTTGAAACTTCTCGCCAGAAATGTCAAAGGTTACATCAGAACCTTCCATGCTATCCAGTAGAACTCCAAAATGGGATCCAAGCTCTGAGTCAGGGACTTGAACGGAGTGTAACTGTGGGCAGTGTATTTCTGAAACCACAACTCCAACCGTACAATTGATTATCAAGCAATCATCTTTGAGGAAGTCAGATGTCTCAAGCAAGGAACGTCTGAAGAAACGTTTGTATCCCCTACTCAAACCACAAAGAATAATAGAGGATCAGGGGAGCTTGAGTTAGCAGAACATACGCAAAAAGACAAATGTAAAGAGAAGATCAAATTTTATATCAGATTCTCCACTGAAATTAAGAAACTTTCCAGTTAAGACTTAAGCTAAGGCTATGCCTGGATACACTTAATTAGCAAAACACCTTAGAGATTATAGATTACCCTTACAATTTTCTTCGCACCATGATTTTTTAAGCCACCCACATCTAATCTTGTTTGCGACATTATTCTTCTCACAAACAAGATTGGAAAATGGGAGCAAGAATCCACCTCATTCATAAGTCCGAAGAATCTTACTACACATACTATGACTACCTACCTTTAGACACCAAAAACACCATAATTTTATTCATTATTAATGGCATTCTGACTATACTTACTAGGAATTTCTTACTTGCAACAGGGATTCACCACCAAAAACACCATATTTTATTCATTATAATGGCACTGACTATAACTAGCTAAATTATTCAATTTTCATGCTTTATACCACCAACAGGGAACATCACGCAGCATTGACAGACTTGAAATTCAGAATCCTCCTAAGCAGTTCAGAAGTATTAAGTACATCTAGCAGCTATGGCTATGTCACGTCCAAGAAAGCCCAGGGTTCCTCAACAGAGAAACTGAGCTGCAATCAAGTACCCTAAGCTTAACATGATGTATCTTCTAATTCATGTGATCCTTTCCACATCTTTCTCCTCTTTATATTTTTATGTCACAGCCAGTAAACAAAGGTCTATCATAGAATTCCATCACAAGGGTGAAATCAGATGGGGGAATCACGGGTCAGAGTACTAAAAACCCTACTCGAGATTAGTTCATCCTCACAGCAAATGGATTAAACATGCATCAATTTCGTAAGCAAAAGTAAAGCTAACAAGAACCCTTATCCTACAAACGCACTAATCAACAATTAAAAAAACTAGAATTATGAGCATAAACCAAATATAGGTGAAAAATAAAACCCGTACCACATGCTTCCTCTGTATTTAAGAGTATAAGGCCCACCATCAAGCGACCTTTCGAAATGGCTATGAACCTTATGCTTCCCCTTTCCGCTTTGGTCAACAAGAGCAAGCTCAAAAAGCGCCCTAACTTCCGTACCTTCACTTGCCAACGCGATAAAAACAGATACATACGACGAGTTATCCTCCGGATTCTTACCATCCGGGTAGAAGAAGATCCCCCACTGATACCCTCCCACGGAGAAATTATCACTCGCTATGTGCTTCCCTACACCCATCCCTTTCGCTAAGCTGTAACCTTGTATCACGAATTGATGCGACCCGTTCACCGTCTGCGTCACCGATTTCGAGGTCGTCGGAGATAAAACCCGATCCGGATTCGGTCCCGGAATCAATGATCCAGACATCGTTTTTCAAAAATTCGCGGCTAATCTCTGATCGACGTAGACAAATTTATTTTCCCCCTTTTGATTATCCAAGAAACAAAAGATTCTCCTAGGGTTCTGAATTTTTTTTCAATTTTGGATTTTTTTTTGGGTTTCAGACCGTTTAAAGAAAAGAAAAATATCAGAAAGAGGGAAGTGAAACACACAACGTTTCTTAACTTTGCCCATTTAGTACTGTTTGGCTACAGGTTTAAAACTAATCTCTCAGTATTTAATTTAAAGTCAAACCTAATCCGATTGCCAAACAAGCTCGTCAACTTCGTTCGTATTCTCAAGAGTGGTAAGTATCGTCTCTCTCTATCAAACATCGGGGGAAAACAATGGATGGTCATGAAGGTTGTTGCGGCGGCGACGGAAAGACGGAGATGATACCGACGGAGGAAGCTTTGAGAATAGTACTCGGCGTCTCTAAGCGTCTGCCTCCGGTAAGCGTATCGCTGCTGGAATCACTTGGGAAAGTGTTGGCGGAGGATATTCGTGCTCCTGATCCTCTGCCTCCGTATCCTGCTTCCGTCAAGGTGAATAGCATTGAATGAAACCTATTATAGATTCAATCTAATAAGCTTCGAGTAGCTTGGCATTTTATTGTTTATATATGTTTGTTTAGGATGGGTATGCGGTTGTTGCTTCAGATGGTCCTGGAGAATACCCGGTTATTACAGAATCAAGAGCTGGGAATGATGGACTGGGTGTGATTGTTACTCCTGGAACTGTGGCTTATGTAACAACTGGTGGTGAGTATATTCCATTTAGTTGAAAAGTCTCTTACTGACCGATTTGTATCATTTGCGAGTATTTGAAAGTGCTTTTACTCACTCTTTGGTGTGTCTACATAGGAAAGTATCAGAAAACTAAATGTTTCTTTGGTATGTTTCTCTTCAGGACCTATACCTGATGGAGCGGATGCAGTTGTCCAAGTTGAAGACACGAAAGTAATTGGAGACGTCTCCACTGAAGTTAGAAGAGTGAAAATACTGATTCAAACTACGAAAGGCACTGATATCCGTAGAGTGGTATGGTTTCTTATCATCAGTCTTGTACTTGATATCGTTGATAAATTTTTTACTGTTATTGGGACATATGGAAATGCTTGGCGAGTTTTGGATATGTACATGAATTGTAGGACACCAACCTGTCTTTTGCTACTGGTGTGAATTTGCAATGTTTCTTAGAGAAAATACGCTTCTGGAGCTTAGTATATGCATGCATGAGGTCATCACTAGAAGACCTGAGGATAGCTAAAAGCATGTTTCCCTTTTATTATTATCAAATCTAAAACGTTGATGAAAACAGCAGTTGTTTGACTGTAAGATCCATACAATTTTTATGCTAGGGTTGCGACATTGAGAAAGATACTACTGTACTAAAAACTGGAGAAAGGATTGGTGCCTCAGAAATCGGCTTGCTAGCAACTGCAGGAGTAACCATGTTGAAGGTATTGCTGTATATCAGTTTTATCTTACCAAATTCACTAAATGATGTGTCCAAAAAAGGAAAAAATATAACTTCCCTATAGGTATATCCTATGCCAACAGTTGCTATCCTCTCTACTGGAGATGAACTTGTCGAGCCGTCAGCTGGGACTTTAGGTCGTGGTCAGGTATTACGCAGAAATAAGATTTTTGATGCATATGATAGTTATATTTTGTGTAATAGATATATTGGACCCTTGGTATCTTTAGTGGCTAAACAGTGAGCTCTTTGCAGATTAGGGACTCAAATCGAGCAATGTTGGTGGCAGCAGTGATGCAGCAGCAATGCAAAGTTGTTGACCTTGGAATTGTTAGAGATGACAAAAAAGAACTTGAGAGAGTTTTGGATGAGGCTGTATCCTCTGGAGCCGATATTATTTTAACTTCTGGTGGTGTTTCAATGGGAGACAGGGATTTTGTCAAGCCATTGCTCGGAGAGAAAGGCAAAGTACACTTCAGCAAGGTATATAAGCAGTATAAGTTTCCTGAACTTTCTCCCTGGAGTTTATTTCTTTTTCTGCTTTACAAGAGAGTTGGCTACTATGTTGTCTGCAAACCTAGTTTGCTAGACTCTACTTTACTTGCTCACCTTAAGCTCAGCAAGTTGAAAATGTTTAGTTTGTTATATAAATTGAACCGCGAAGATTTCATATTTTAGTTTTGTTTCAGGTATTGATGAAACCTGGGAAACCTTTGACGTTTGCTGAGATCAGGGCAAAACCAACTAAAAGTTTGATGGAGAAAACAGTCCTTGCATTTGGATTACCAGGAAATCCCGTAAGCTGTTTGGTTTGTTTCAATATCTTTGTTGTGCCTACAATTCACCAGCTTGCAGGATGGACAAGCCCCCATCCACTGAGGTTAGTGAAGTTTTCATTATACTTATTTCTCCATATGCATTTATTCTAAAAATGACCATTAGTGAAAGTTTAGATTACCGTCTAATCTTGCGCAGAGTGCGAGCTCGACTTCAGGAGCCCCTAAAGTCCGATCGCATCCGTCCGGAGTTTCATCGAGCCATCATCAAATGGAAAGACAACGACGGATCAGGGACTCCCGGGTGAGTCTTTCATAATTATGTCTGCTTTTGAGTAAAAACTTAGCTGGATTTTCCTAGATTTTCTTGGAATTTCCAGTATGCGTTACAAGCTAATGAGATATACCTGGATGTCAGATTTGTTGCTGAGAGCACTGGGCATCAGATGAGCAGTCGGCTATTAAGTATGAGGTCGGCGAATGCTTTGTTGGAGTTGCCTGCTACAGGCAATGTGCTTTCAGCTGGAACGTCTGTATCAGCTGTACTTGTTTCTGATATTAGTGGCTTTACTGTAGACAAGAAGACCTCATTATCAGAACCAGAATCTACTCGAAAAGATAAAAAGTACGATGAAGTACCTGGGCCTGAGTATAAAGTGGCTATTCTTACTGTCAGTGATACTGTCGCAGCTGGGGCTGGACCTGATCGAAGGTATGATTACTGTTAAAGTTTCTTGATTTTCCCATTGCAAATCTGGATGAGATGAGTTATGTAGGTATGTTGGAAGAGATACCATTAGTTTTTTCTTTTTGCGTCCTTTCACAAATATAAGACTGCATAATAACTGTTGGAAGATGATACGGAAATGGCAATACTGAGTTTGTGTTTCTCCTGGAATATATTAAATTTAATATAGTTCTTAAACATATTTTTCCCACATGCCTTACCTTATGATAATTGCGACAGTGGTTTGTGGATAGGTGTTTTCCATAGAGAAATTTATGCTTGTGGTTTGAAATCCGCTGAAAGTACTCTGTCTTTTTAGAAGACCTGTTACTTGCTGACTATTTGATGAGACATAGCTAGAACATGAAATTTGTAGTGAAAAACGTATAGAGTCAACTTGTTGATTTTCTCTTTCAATTTGGCGTAATGGATGGAAATATTAGTAATGTAGAGTCGATAATCTCTTCAGCCGGAGTTAAATGCAGGGATTAAAAACTCTGAAACAGTTCGGTTGAACTTCATTTTCTTCGATTTTAAAAATATGCATCTAGATACACCTCTCCAGTTCGTTATTCTGGTGAGGTCACAAATTCGATGCCACAGTAAAATTGCACAGTGATATTGCTCCCTGTCATAGTGAGACAAGGAAGCTTCACAATGCTTTGCTACATCTATAGCTAAAGTCTCATCTCAATGCCAATCTTCATGTTAAAAAACTCAAAGGAATGCTCATTCCCTCTCCAGATAGTTTTTTTTTTTGTTTGTATTCACTTCTAATTTGTGTGATTGTTTTGGTCTTATCATTTGTTTCATGATCATTTCTTGATCGATTTTCTTATGTTGGTGTAGTGGGCCCAGGGCTGTATCAGTGGTTGAATCCTCGTCTGAAAAACTGGGAGGAGCTAAGGTAGTTGCGACAGCCGTTGTCCCTGATGAAGTGGAAAGAATCAAAGACATTCTCGAGAAATGGAGCGATGATGACGGAATGGATCTCATTCTTACACTTGGTATATAAACATCTAGTTATTAATCATAGATTTGTTTTTGTATATGGAACAGATTTTTTATACTTAACTTGTTGCAAACTAGGTGGCACCGGCTTCACTCCGAGAGATGTAACACCTGAAGCAACGAAAAAAGTAATAGAGAGAGTAACACCCGGTCTCCTCTTTGTTATGATGCAAGAGAGCTTAAAGGTAACATACTTACCTTTTTTTTACCTGTAAGAATGTTTAATCTGTGGATAAATCGAACCCTTCCACTTTTGAAAACCAAATTGAGCCTTGGCACAGTTAGGATAGTTGTTCTTTTCTAATATCCATAATCCCAAAACTAGTTGTCATCTGACTCCGCATTTTATGTTCTCTTTGAGCAGATCACACCATTTGCGATGCTCTCACGCTCTGCAGCAGGAATAAGAGGCTCAACATTGGTACAAATCTCTAACTTCGCATATATTGGTGCAAATCTCTGACTTGCCATCACTGACGAATCTGTCTTTTGGTTCTCTCAGATAATAAACATGCCTGGAAACCCAAACGCGGTGGCAGAGTGCATGGACGCTCTGTTACCGGCATTGAAACACGCGCTGAAGCAGATAAAAGGAGACAAGAGAGAGAAACATCCGAAGCACATACCTCACGCAGAAGCCACTACACCGGCTGATACATGGGACCAAAGCTATAAGTCGGCTTATGCCACGGAAGATAAGAAAGAGGAGGCTGGATGTTCTTGTACTCACTAAAATTTTCCAGCTTCTGTAACTCTAAAACTTTTGACAAGTTCTGTGGCTTACTTGGATATAGAGAGTTACATGAAACCCAAACTATGTGGTGCGAAATGCGTTGTTATATAGTTTTTGTAATAAGGTCTATTTTGTGTAAAGATACATTATCTATCCCCCAATGAGAAAAATACAGTGTATATCAAATATACGTATACAGTACTGCTTTTAACATAACACATCAAATATCCCAATGTTTTCATTATCGATTTGGTTTACGATAATTAATACTTTAATTAGTTTAGTTTATCGGGAAATGGATTATTAAAAAAAAAAAAAAAAAACCTGGGAAACGAAAGTGAAATAGTAGCGAGTCTCGTCTCGTCCTGTTTCCCCGGATATACAGTGAAGAGAAATAGGAGCTGAGTTTGAAACTCAAAAAAAGCTATAAAAATGGGTCAGCTCGCTCTTCAGAGACTCCCGCCGTTAGCTTCGCTTCCTAGACGCCCTCCTTCTCTTCCCCCACCGTCTTCTGCTCCTCCGTCTCTCCCTTCCGCTACCTCTCGCCGCCCTCGATTCTACGTCGCCAGGTCTTTTTTTTTCTCTCTATTTACTTTCGTTTTTGGATTTACAATTCAATCGAGTCCTGTTATCTCTCTTGCTTTCGAAGATAATTTCATTCCACATAGTTGGGTTATATCCACGCCATTGAGCCATAGAGAGAGCTTCATTTTTCTTTGTTTACAGTATTGATTTGTTACCATAGGTGCATCGGCATCCAAAAATTTTCGTGGTGTTGTGTTGTGTTATTAGTGACACTCATGATCTTTTTTTCGTGTTGTCTCTTGCTTGTGGAAAATATATAGAGCGATGTCATCTCACATTGTTGGTTATCCCCGAATTGGACCGAAGAGAGAGCTTAAGTTTGCATTGGAATCTTTCTGGGATGGGAAAACCAGTGTTGATGATTTGCAAAACGTTGCTGCCAACCTGAGAAAATCCATTTGGAGACATATGGCTGATGCAGGAATCAAATATATTCCCAGCAACACTTTTTCATACTATGATCAGATGTTGGATACCACAGCTATGCTTGGTGCTGTTCCCTCTAGATATGGTTGGGAAGGTGGTGAGATTGGTTTTGATGTTTACTTCTCCATGGCACGGGGTAATGCTTCTGTTCCTGCTATGGAAATGACCAAGTGGTTTGATACCAACTAGTAAGTTGAAATCCTCTTTCTTTTTGTTTTTTCTGTCTTTAAAGTTTTTTTTAGTCAGGTATAATGCTAATAAATGCCATAACAGCCATTACATTGTTCCTGAGTTGGGTCCTGATGTTGAATTCTCCTATGCATCTCACAAGGCTGTGGTTGAATTTAAGGAGGCTAAAGCAGTAAGTTGACTAGAACCTTTCTCACTTTTATTGCCCGAAAAAGGTTACTGTTCTTTTGATACTGGCATATAGATAACTCATGGTGGTATTGCTTGTACTTTTATAATTCTCTTCAGCTTTCCTCTTTTTCTCCCAAGGTTCTTCTTATTCACAGCTGTGCTTTTGGCTGTTCATGGCGCAGCTTGGCATAGACACAGTTCCCGTGCTCATTGGTCCCATGACCTACTTACTCCTGTCAAAACCAGCAAAGGGTGTCGAAAAGTCATTCTGTCTTCTTTCTCTGATTGACAAGATCCTTCCTGTCTACAAGTAAGCATATTTTGAGGCCACCTGCGAGCATTTTAGAAATTAGCGACACCAAATTAAATTCAAAAGATACAATTTCATTTGGGTAGTGCTCAAAACCTTAGCTTGTTTCTGTGGCATTTTTTTGACAGAGAAGTTTTGGCTGATCTCAAATCTGCTGGTGCTCGATGGATTCAGTTCGATGAGCCTATACTTGTGATGGATCTTGATACCAGCCAATTGCAGGCATTTTGCGATGCGTACTCTCACATGGAGTCATCTTTGGCAGGCTTGAATGTTCTTATTGCCACATACTTTGCAGATGTTCCTGCTGAAGCATACAAGGCCTTGATGTCTTTGAAATGTGTAACTGGCTTTGGATTTGATCTCGTTCGTGGATTGGAAACTCTTGAGTTGATCAAAGAAAACTTTCCTCCTGGAAAACTACTGTTTGCTGGAGTTGTTGATGGGCGGAACATATGGGCGAATGATCTGTCTGCGTCACTCAAGATACTACAGACTCTTGAAGACATTGTTGGGAAAGGTTTCAGTATAGAAAAGTTCAGTTGATTGCTATCACTTTCCTATCTAGCTTCAGAATGATGTAAACCTTTCTCTTTTCTTTGCAGAAAAAGTCGTGGTTTCTACTTCTTGCTCTCTACTCCATACAGCTGTGGACTTGGTGAATGAAATTAAACTTGATAAAGAACTAAAATCGTGGCTTGCATTTGCTGCACAAAAGGTCGTTGAAGTGAATGCGCTTGCCAAATCATTCTCTGGGGCTAAGGATGAGGTACATCTTTACTTATACATTATGCAAAACTTCCGAAGTTTTTAATCTTGGAACATGCTGTAGGCTCTGCGTTTCTAGTTCTAGAAGGTTGAGTTATAATTTTTCCCACAATGTTGAAATGACTTAAACTACATTTAAATGACTGCAACTTACGTGGGACATTGCTGGAACTTTGCTTTTATTTGATATCAGAAGAAGTTAACCTTCGACTTTTTGTTGTTTTGGTCCCTTTGTAGGCATTGTTTTCTTCTAATTCCATGCGTCAAGCTTCTAGAAGATCATCTCCAAGGGTGACAAATCCAGCTGTACAGCAGCGTGTAAGGGGATATCTATCAAATTGCTCTCTCCTTTTTTTTTGCATCCTGGACTTGTATCTTAGTTACTTTCTTACTCAGGTTGCTGCACTAAAGAAATTTGATCACCGCCGTTCTACAAAAGTAAGTGTTAGGCTACAAGCTCAGCAGAAGAAGTTAAACCTTCCTGCTCTTCCAACAACTACAATTGGATCTTTTCCTCAGACCACGGATCTCAGACGGATACGCAGAGAATTCAAGGACAAAAAGTAAGCCTATCTAAGCCAGTAATGTATCTGAAAATTTCTAACATTCGTTATTTTAATACTCATGCATACGCTGCATTTGCAGGATATCAGAAATTGACTATGTCCAGACTATCAAAGAGGAATATGAAAAGGTTGTCAAGCTTCAGGAAGAGCTTGGCATCGATGTATTGGTGCATGGGGAGGCAGAGGTGACAATATACCTTAACCTAGGTTTATTATTCAAATTATTCCATTCTTTACCCCCTGATATGACATAGTCCTACAGAGAAACGATATGGTGGAGTATTTTGGTGAGCAACTGTCTGGCTTTGCTTTCACTTCAAATGGCTGGGTTCAATCATATGGGTCCCGATGTGTTAAGCCACCTATCATCTATGGTGATGTCACCCGGCCAAAGGCAATGACTGTTTTCTGGTCGTCAATGGCACAGAAAATGACCCAACGTCCTATGAAAGGGATGCTCACTGGCCCTGTTACAATTCTCAATTGGTCCTTTGTTAGAAATGACCAACCAAGGTATGACAACTAAGCCTCTCAAGTATTCTTTCACTCTTATGATATTTTATCTCACCATTCTTGTTGTTTATAGGCATGAGACATGTTTCCAAATTGCACTTGCCATCAAAGATGAGGTTGAGGACCTTGAGAAGGCCGGTGTCACTGTTATCCAAATTGATGAAGCTGCATTAAGAGAGGGATTGCCTCTCAGAAATTCGGAGCAAAATTTTTACCTTGACTGGGCCGTCCATGCATTCAGAATCACAAACTGCGGTGTGCAAGACACTACTCAGGTCATCAATTCACTTTATTGCTCCTTGCCTTTTTAAGAATATTTTTTACCAGTATGTTGACGATAATGAGATCTCTGCCATTTTCGTGGACAATGGAACGTGATTTTAAGATGAAGGATGTTAAAAAACGACTGAATTATGATAGATATTTAATTTATTCAATAAGTTTTGTTATTTAAATGAAAATTTAATCGTATTTCATTGTACTTCATGCAGATCCACACCCACATGTGCTACTCAAATTTTAACGACATTATCCACTCAATCATTGATATGGATGCTGATGTGATCACTATTGAGAACTCACGGTCAGATGAGAAGCTCTTATCAGTCTTCCATGAAGGAGTGAAATACAGTGCTGGAATCGGTCCAGGGGTTTATGACATTCACTCTCCTCGTATCCCATCCGCTGAAGAAATAGCTGAGCGTATCAAAAAGATGCTTGTTGTTCTGGACAGCAAAGTCCTTTGGGTGAACCCTGACTGTGGCCTAAAGACGCGGAATTACACTGAAGTTAAAGCCGCACTTAGCAACATGGTTGCCGCTGCTAAGCTAATCCGCTCTCAGCTAAATAAGTCATAGACCTTCCTCAAGTAAGTTTGTTTCATAAAGTTTGCTTAGGTTATACATAAAATTTCTCTATGAGTGCCTGGAATGGACTTAGTATTATGCATGCCATCAAATCTCATCAATTTTCAGTTTTTATCTTACTTTGTAGAATATCTCCACTTGTAGAATTTTATTTCTAAATCATTTAGCAATTCTCGTTGAGTTAGTACTTATTTTTATAGTTCTGATTGTTTTCCTCAATTCTAGTAAAAATGTCTGGCACGGGTATTCATTACACTAAGGCTAATTAAAATCTTTAAAATAGAGTTTTTCTCATTTCTCGTCACGCATTTGTACAGATAAATAGAGTGGAATAAGCAAATATTATTTATCTTTTTGCATGAACAAGTTTATACATTGTGAGATGCAACTGTAAGGGTCACTTATTCCTCGGTAGTCCACACAAGGGATGAACGTACTGCATTTCTAGCATACAGTAAGATAAGCAGAACCAATGACACCGAAGCAGCCAAATTGCAAAGTAACTGTCTTTTGTTCTTAGCTTCCTTTACCACATTTCCAGTTGCCTCTTTG
Source organism: Camelina hispida (assembly GCA_023657505.1). Classification (NCBI taxonomy): domain Eukaryota; kingdom Viridiplantae; phylum Streptophyta; class Magnoliopsida; order Brassicales; family Brassicaceae; genus Camelina; species Camelina hispida. The sequence goes on along the minus strand of CP094637.1, from coordinate 13,775,125 downwards.
TACTTCTCGAACCATTTCGCTCCAACTTTGTCTTTCTCCTCATCTTTGGAATCCAAAGGTCCTTTAGTCTCATCAATTAATTCCTTTTTTCCATTCTGTAATTCCCTTGCTTTTTGCTGTGCATCATGTTTCAGCTGCTGTGCAGCATGTTTCAGCTGATCGGTTTTTTGCTGTGCATCATGTTTCAGCTGCTGTGCAACATGTTTCAGCTGATCGGTTTTACCACCGGTCGGCTTCTCAGCCATTGCTTTTGGACCCTGGCCTTGTTTTCTCTCATGCTGATCATGGGTTTTCATGATCACCGGTGGTTTGACTGGTGATGGTGGCTTAGTTTGAGGGATTTCTGTCTTGATTTTGGGATGTCGGATGTAGAGTTTGTTATCCTTGAACATAGCTGAAATCGAGTCAGTGTCAACAGTCAAGGGAACAGGAATTTCCTTGTGGAAGCGAAGCCATTTGTTTCCCCCAGTTGCACGTTCTCCTATAAGTCTTAGCTTCCTTGTTGCAGTTACCGCCACCTTAAGTTGTTCTTTCTTGAATCCTAACCACAAAAGAAAATGCTGATGAGCTTTGCTTCCTCTTACCAAACTCTATTCTCTCTATTCTGCGTTTAATGTAGAAAACAGAACACCAAATAAACAAGATCGAGAAGAAGAAAACGAACCTGGAAGATCAGCGACAAGGACCTCGGCGTCTGGTTCAGAGGTCCATCTAGTTACAGGCTCAAATTCTTGGTAAACCCGTTCGATCCCAAAGTTAGCCATTCTCTCTATCTCTTTCTCTCTTTTGTTTTAGTCCTGCTCTTTCTTGTTGGTTAATAGGTAATGTTTTTGTTTTGTGAGAAAGCAGAGATAGATCTCTATGATTTTATAGGCTAAGAATATTATTAGACAACAAAGAGGTTTGTGATTTGGTTTTAGTTTGAAGTTACGAAGGCTTAATTCTTTGGGTTTTCCACTTCCTCTTTCTCTTCTTTGAGTTTACTTTGTCTTAAAGATTTTGATGATTCTTTTTCGTTGGATCGAGTTTAGCATTAAGTGTCCCTTTTTATTTGCCTCTCCACAAAATTAGTGTTTCAACAAATAAATAATCATTTATTTCTAATTATTATCGTATATTAGTATATAGTTTCATTATACATATGTACATGAGACAACATTGAATTATACATATGCAACGTTGAGTGATGAATCCAACAAACACAACACCACCATTTTAATGCCCACAATCTTCTAAAATTATTCTCTGCCTGCTATTATATATTTAAAATTAAAAAATATATTTAAAAAACAATATTCTTATATCTGATTAAAGATTTTAGAAAATCAAAATTGTTGAAGAGTTGGAGAGGTTTTATTAGTTAATAGCCTTTCTATATATGCAGCTTATTACAGAAACCGATTTATCATATAAACCCAAACATGTTTATGCGATTAAAACATTGTTGCAAGCACTTACAAAGTAAACACATACAGAGCAAAATTACATTAACATCACAATCACAAACATAAGCTATATCAAATGTTCTTCCTCTGTCGGATTTTCCATTCCAAGTATTTCTCGACAACATCGAGTCCACAAAACTCCTTCACAACAGACATTGTTGCTGGAACAGGCAATTCAAAGTACGTATCAGTCCCTTGTTGGTTACTATTCCATGTCAGAATCTGTTTCCTGGCTTCTTTAACAGCTGCTCGTACCGCGCAGTGAACCGAAGCTGCTAAAAGCAATGGTGGTTCACCCGAAGCTGTATCAAAACCAAAACAAAAAAGTTTGAAAAAGACTTCGAGTTTTGATCTTTTGGGTTTGAGTAGAAGAGAAATCAATGAGAAACAAAATAGACAAGTAAAAGTCACCTTTGGATGAAAGAACACGATTCTTGTGTTGTCCACTGTTGAGAATCTCCACATTGAACTGTCTTGGGATTGTATCGACCGTTGGGATCTTGTAAGTCCATGTGCTGTCTGTTACCACGAGACCGTCTGAGTTCATTAGGAATTCTTCAAGCATGAAGAACCCAAGTCCTTGAACAAATGCTCCTTCAATCTACAAACAAAACAAAAAAAAGACATATATATAAAACTACAAATTTAAATCAAGAACCAGACACAGACACACATAGAGTGGTTTCCCGGGTCTAACCTGTCCTAAATCAACAGCGGGATTGAGACTCTTCCCACAATCATAGATAATATCCGTGCGCAGAATCGTTGTTTCTCCCGTCAAAACATTTATTTCAACCTGTTGATTACAACCAAAGAAAGAAGTGAAATCATTTCACAAAAATGTAAGTAAGCTGAGATCATCGATCTATTCTTCAATATTTTGAGCTTTACCTCGCTCGCTCCAACTCCATAGTTAATATATTCGTCAGTGGAGCCGTCCGGCAGGTATAAGCTACTAACCGACATGTTTACCGATTGCAGATAAGCCTACACATACAATTTAAGAGTAAAACATTCTAAGTTCATTCAAATTAGACCATAGAACATTAGACGCATGAATAATGTTTCAAGATTATGGACCTGACTGATGAGATTATCCCAAGTCACAGGTCCTCCTGTTTGCTCCACCAAAGCAGTCTTGACGGGTAATAGCCTTTGGACTAAGCCATCACAACAAATCCTAACCGCTTCACTGCTCGCCTCAGAGGTTGTGCTACCAGCAGTCATTGAGCCTTGCACCATACTTAAGGTGTCGGATTGGATGACCCTGATTTTCTTGAGCAGCTCATCGCTTGCAGTACCGCATTGGACCATAGCAAGAGAATATGCAGCAATCTGTTTAACCTTTGTCCACAGCCCTTGTCCTATCTCAATCCCTTGAACCTCAACCACTATTGACCCATCCCTCAAAACGCTTACTCTTCCTGGTGTTGATCGCATACTAACTGCATAAACCGCAGGCACACGTGAGATCCTCTCTTTCTCCACTTGTTCGATGCATTAAAATCTTCAACCACCTTTCTCCTTTGGTTAAATCCTGAGAACTCAGCGATTTTGTCCCAAAGCAAAGGTAACGTGTATTCAGGGGATTCACCAGCTCTGACATTGTGAAACAATCTTAAGCTATCATACGTGTGGAGGTTAACCTTCCTGATCTCATCCACATCAACTGAAAGATATGAAGCTACTTTTTCAATGATGGCTTCTCCGATATATGATCCTTGTACATCACCAGGAGCTCTAACCGCGGTTCTGCTCACAGTGTTTGTTTTGCATAATATCGCATTGAAAGAGAGAGCACCCCAATCATACTTCATCAGTGCTCCTTGGATTCCCTTTGGTATAAGCGGGCTTACATCTTCGGTTAACCCTGCATCAAGTAACACCTCTATATCCAAAGCAGTAATCTTTCCATTGGACTTGAATCCAACACTATATGTGACTTTCATCGGATGTCTTCCTCCCGTAGTTATCATATCCGTTTTACGGTTCACATATGTTCTCACCGGACGCTGCATTTTGGATGCTGCAAGTGCACAAGCTGCAGCCACCTAGAACATCAAAGAAAACTGTTAAAACTAAACATCAAACTCTCACTTGAGCCTAGTAGTACTTTTAAAATTGCGAACTCACAGGCATTGCTTTAATGGCTTTCCCACCAAATCCACCTCCAACTCTTCTAGTGATGACACGCACATTATTCTCAGGAACTCCAAGACATCCAGCAATGGTTTGATGTACAAACTCAGGGATTTGAGTCGAGCTATAAACCACCATACAGTTATCTTCATCAGGCACTGCAAGAGCCGTTTGTGTCTCCATATAGAAGAAGTACTGTGACCCGAAATTTATCTACAAATATAACACAATCAAAGAGATTAATATGATGGTTAGACAACAACAGGGCTTGACAGAGACATATATGTCTTGGAAAGGAAACCACCTTTGATCCAAGAATCTTGTGTTCAGCTTCATCCATTCCTTTGGTAATATCACCGACCGGGTAACCACGCAGAGGTGGAGGGATGTCGAAAACGCTAGACTTTTCGATAGCTTCTTCGAAGGACAGTATCGGCGGTTCTAAACCCTTTGTGTCATAATCAATCACAACAAGATTTGCTGCAATATCTGCATGCTTTTGACTATCTGCAACCTGCAGAAAAAAACATACTGAATCTAAGTTTATTCCTCATAAATATGCTTCAGAGGGAAAAGAGAATTCTTCTTCAACAAACTTACCAAAAAGGCGATTATCTGACCCGCACAATGAGTGATTTCTTCTGCAAACAAAAGATCCGACGTAAAGAAACCGGTGGTACCCATATTTTTCCCGCCTTTGGGAACATCCTTGTAAGTAATTATGCCAACAACTCCTTCAGGAACTCGGTTTTGCTTGAACTTTATACTCTTAATCCGTGCCAGTGGCATTGTACTGTAGATGAATGCACCGTATAGACAATTTTCAGGAGCTGGAATATCGTCTACATATACAGCCTCACCTGCAAGTTTATTGAAAATGAAAACATTAAAGGATGTTTCACATTTTCAGCAAATGATCAAAGAGTGTAATTAGTACTCACCAGATGCTTGAAGAGAAGCTCCAGCCTTCGTAATGCCTTTCCCGACTGGAGTATGTTCTTGAGTTTCAACTATTTGTTGTGAAGATGACAACATTGCTTCAGCTTTCAAGGGTTCAACATTCTGAACCATATTAATCTCTTTGCTTCCTCCATTGAGCAAACCATTTTTATTTTTAGCGTTTGTTTGAGTTAAATATTCGAAAAACTCGAAGAGAAACGTAACAGCCAAGCTTGATCTGTAACCGGGATTCGAAGTACCCTTATCAGGTACTATCTCATCTTTAAGTAAGCCAATAGCTTCCGACAAAACTTCATCAGACATCACTTTTCCTAAAAGAAACTCTTCAACATTACTCGCCCTGTGTGCATGTTTGGTTCCATAAGCCCCAAAAACCAACCGGCAATCATTTACAACGATGCCATCATGTGCTTCACTTAAAGAAACTTCAGCTGAGAAAGCCGCATTCAGAAATGCCAATGCGTTTCCTAGAGGACGTGGTGCTGCTCTATAAGTTTCAAAGAGCAAAGCAGAACCGTTCTTCTTCACAGGGCGCCAAGACGGAATCTGGACGCTCAAAAGAAGAGATTTGGCTTCAAGAGGAGGCTGTTCAAGAAACTTTTCTAATGTGAACTCTTCTTGAACCGAGCTGTTAGTCATATCTTCACCGTTGCTCCAGCAGCAACAAGTATGGTTGTGAGATCCGAAGGAAACTGTTTCCTCTGCGCCATGATGATATTTCCACCTATCGTTCCCGTGTTCCTCACGAATCTGTTTGCGATTTTCTCCATATGAGTAGCGATCTTAGCCAACATGGGAACATTTTCTTGCTCTCTTAGAACCTCAATAGCTTTAGATAAAGTAACAGAAGCTCCTAATTCAACTCCATTCTCATCTTTTCTCACCAGAGTGAGCTCAGGAATCCGCCTGATATCTATAAATCTTTCGTACTTCCTCTCTTTTTCTTCTTTGTAATACCCGGTGCTCGTGTTACCTGCAACTAACTTAACAAACGACGAACCATTCTCGACTTCTAATAACCCTTGAAGCTCCGAGACACTAACAGGGCTTGACCATCTGTACTTTCTTGAATCAAGACTCGTCTCGTTCTTGATTTCCTTCTTCAAGAATTCCGGAAATGTACAGATGACCTGAGATGATGTGTGATCATAACATGGCAACCTTCCTAATACCTCACCTCTCTTTTCACCCTTCTTGCAAAAGGAATTAAATCCAAGATCTTCAATATCCACATCCGCTGCAAAACTCTTACAAGCGTCCACGAGCGGCCTGTATCCAGTACACCGGCATAGGTTCCCCAACACAGCTTTCTCAGCTTCAGCAGCGGTGAGGTTTGATAATCCGCTACGAGGAGGATGATGAGTCTTATCAGCGTTCAAGAGAGCGGAAAACATGGAAACACTCATTCCGGGAGTGCAGAAACCACATTGCGTGGCGTGAAAACCTGCGATCCGCTCGTGGACCGCGTGGAAACCGACTCTGCTGTTCCCAAGTCCATCTGAGGTAGTGATGGAGCAGCCATCGATGCTGCAGAGGAGCGTGAGACACGAGCTGATCGTGAAGTCTTCGACTTTTTCGAGCAACGGATCATACTTTGAAAGAAGAACAACACAAGCGCCACAACCACCTGCAAATTACAGAAGATACAAAACTATTTACTTAGAATCCATTATGTGTTTTATTTGGATTTAAAGATATTTATTCACTCATTGAATTGAACACAGTTAATAGTGTTATTTTAAATTATTTCATTTGTAAATAAATTAAATTAAACTCTTGGATTTTTGTAAAGCATGTGGACTTATTGATCCACTAACCTTTCTTTAATCAAAATCTCCTCCATGATTTGTAAACGCATGCGCGCACACATAACATAAAAAGTTAACGATTACGTTTACAATTTGCAGTATTTATGAAAAAAAAGAAAAAGCTGAAAACGGAAAGGTTCAGCAAATATATTTTTATATCAGATTTGAATCTGGATTATATACACGAACACGATGATGGCACAACAAGAGAAATGAATCGAGTCGGAATTAGATCAGTCTTTGACCAAACACAAAGGATATCATCTTGAAAAAGGAATCAGTCTCTCAAGAAATTGAACCTATAAAGATAGAATCCGAGGCAAGATAGAACACAAGAACCCTCGAACAGAAATTTATTGTTTTTGGATCAAAATAGGCTTTACTCACAGAGAAGAAACACACACACACAAGATCATGAAGAAAGAAACTTCGACTTTGACTATAGTTATCATCATACCTTCGCCACAACCAAGCTTGACGCTCTTGAAAGGAGTCTTGTTGCGCAAGAAATCAACGAGTGTGGTGGAAGGATCGATAGAAGAGAGCTCGAGCTTGTATCTTTCTCCGTTAATGGCGAAAACCAGAGAGGTCTTGCTCTTCATCATCGATCGTTTCTTATTCTTTTTTCTTCAAAAATAACTTTTCTCTCAACCATATAAAACAAACCAAACCAGAGAGTTTAGTTAGCTCCAAGACATCGATCCTCTAAACGTTGGCTTTGGTGATATGTGTAACTCAGTAACTGACACAAAAGTCTTTACAATATTTTTCCTCTGGGTACAAGAGAATATTAATACACGATAAGAAGCGTTGTATTAATTAGGTGTATATATTATACTGTAAGTGTTTTTGTACGGTTGGTATCTAGTGAACGTGGAATATTAGGTAGCTAAATTAGTGAAAAGATGAAGCTAACAAAGGTAATTAAATTGGTCAAATAATTCATACTACTTGTTCACAATTGAATTAAATATATATGGGAAATGGTTCGATCGCCATCATTTGTTTGCTTTCATTAAAGACCTTTTTAGACAAATCAAACCCGTTTACTTGTATACTTTCACCGTTTACAAATTGTATACGTGTTGTACTAAAATTTGAATCTAAATCAAAGTGGTGACTGGTGAAGTATGTTGAATATAAAACTAACTACGTACGCAAACAAATATACTATTGTACTAGGGTCTTAAATGGTTAATCGGTACGCTCTGAACTAACAAACACACACATGTTAGTACACATTATATAGTATGCAGTTTATGGACCAACCATTCAAAGCTTAGAATTTATAATCTACTTCTTTTAATTTGTTGATGTTTTCAATTTCACCATCCGAATTATCTCACCTATGTGATACATGTCGTACCTCGTAAGTTATCTACTTATCTTAAAAAGAAAACTATCCAAAAAAACTTGTCAATCAACAAACTTCATTTGTTAAAAAAATGCCCTAAAATATTAATGTCAAAACTTTACAAAAATTGGAGAAAAACAAAAACTACCAAGATAAGTTTTGACTTTTCAAAGAATGGATTAGTTCAATGAAACGTCATATTTAAAAATAGTGAGAAATATGTGAGAGAAAACTGAACCAAAAAATTGTAAAAATATATATATACAATTTTAAATATAGAATTAGTCAAACGACTCGTTAAAAAGAAAAATAGTGAGAAATATTAAATCGTTTTGATTCCGAAAGATGAAATGGGAAAATACAAGTTTGTGTAAACGTTATCCCATTGGTTTTTCCTATTTCTTACTCTATAATAGAGGAATTTTATAATAGAAGTGAATTTTATTTCAATGATCCTCTATTCTCACTTTTAAAATAAAGATTTCTCTATTTATAGAGGAATCTTTATAAAAAAAAATAGGGTTCCTCTATAAATAGAGAAAAAAATAACAATATTTATTTTAGAGGCGAGAAAAAAAGAACTATTGGAATAAAACTCACCTTTATTATAGAGTTCCTCTATTATAGAAGCAAAAATATAATACCATTGGAGATGCCCTTACAACGAAGAAATATATAAACTATAGCAAAGTAAGATAGCACGCATAGCATCAGATATATTTTGTGCATTTAAACTGTTTAATAGAAAGATTAAGCCCCATGATTAACTCTCTGTCTAACTTTTTGTAAGATTAATGCACAAATCTCACAATGGAATCGAGTCCTACTTCCTACAAATATAGAGATTAGTAAGCCTTGTTGTGGCCGATGACAAAACAATGTCTCTTGGTTTCAAATTAAATAACGTTGCCGAAATCAGGAAAAATACTACTATTTGCAACGGATGCAGTATCAAAAAGATGACAACTGGTGTCTCCACTTAGCTTTAAATTTTTCTCCAGATGACATACATTTGTAGTATTAGATGTAATATTAGTTGTCATGTTCAATGAAATTCATATGACATTACGTTTTCTTTATGATAGGTAAAAAGTTCAGATCAAAGCAATAGTAAAAGCAAAAGCCATAGCAAAGTAAGATAATAATGCAAATCAAAAATCAAATAGTTAAAATATGTACTTTTAGAATTTTCTTAAACCCAATCAGGAGAGTATCTTTATATAAACTACATTTGCGAATATTATCATCGGGTATACCCAGCCCAGCCCCAGCTCAAAGGCATGGCGAGAGCCGAGAGGGGCGAAGAACTAGGGGACCACAAAATTTTGGAGTCCAAATTTTTTTTTTCCTTAAGAATTATGATCGATATTTTTTTTAAATCATAAAAGAGAAAAATTTCTTTGTTTCACAGTCCACAAAAGACCCGCTAATGGTTAAAATTATTTCATTTTTCGTTTTTTTTTCATCTAAAGGGGTTCATAATTGATAAAACATTGACCCTTTTTATATGGTAGAGAAAACTAAGAAATGTGCCATGTACAGTGAAAAAATTTGTCAAATGTGCCATAACCGCTTCAGCCTTTCCAAATGTGCCATCCCGATGGCATTCTCTCCCCATCAAATGACTCTATTGTCCTTTCTATCATCCGCAGTTAATATTCAAAAAAACAAAAAAAAAAAAAAAAAAATTTACTCTAACCCGGAGAAGAAACTCAAACGTCTCCTTCCTTCGACTTCTTCTTCTTCCCTGCTTTCTCTGTCTCCGACATTTCTACTCCAATCATTCGTCAACTTGTTTCTATTTATCCTTCGCTGTCGGCCAGTAACCTTCCCCCACCGCAAAAAACGCCGATGAATTTCTCGACACTGTTGGCCGCCGTCGGAGGGTAATTATCCCGATTTCTATCCTCTTAATTCGATAATTCTTTCTTCAAATTAACTGACGTTATCATTCAATTCTCTGTCAGTGTTTCTGAAAGTGGCACAAATCCCTCTGATTCCGTCAACGAGACAACCCGACGGCCTCACCCGACTGCCGGAACGTCACGGTTAGTTTGCCTTCAACTTATTTAATTATTTGTGGACGACATCACTGTATAACTGGTGCACTCCGTAGTGGACCAGTTCAGGAGATCTGCTAAACATCGATTGTCTCGCCTTGTGGACCAGATCTCAAATGTTTGTTATGTTTCTCGTCTACTAGTTATTTGTCAACTATAATAGACATAATTTTAACCTAGTAGACAATATCAGGTTTGAAAAACTTGTCTACCAGATCAAGTTTACAAAAATTGTCCATCATTAAATGTCGACCATATAATTTGTCCATTTCGTTCTTTTAAAAATATTGTCCACTCTATTCTTGTCTACTTTAGAAAAGTTGTCTACTGATTTCTTGTCTACTGTATATAATTTGTCCACTCCGTGTTGCTTAAATAATGTCCACTCTTAAATAATATCATTTCGTCTATTCAGAAAAAATTTATATTGTCAGCTACTGTTCCATATAATAATGTCCACCGTCAAATCTTCCATATAATTACAGGAACCTCAGCCCCGAACCCACAGTCTTAGGGGCTAATGCGCAACTGCTGCCTCCTAGGCTATTCGCGACCGATCGTTATCCTCAGAAAGGACGTATCAACTCTTACTCGAAACCCGAGTATCTGCTCGACATTGTTGAAGTCATGGACGGGACAAAAGAGTTTCAGTGGCTTAAGTCTTCACCAATCGGTTGCCTATTCCGACTACCAGTAAGGAAGAGCTCCTTGTCAGGGAAACTGGTCCATCAAATCCTCTGTCGATCACTTGTTACTAAGAAGAAACATGAGATGTGGTTTGTTTATGGCGGTCATCCACTACGCTTTTCCCTCAGAGAGTTTGCGATTGTCACTGGCCTCAACTGCGGCCAGTTGCCAAGTCAAAACGCCATTGCCGAAATGCAGAATCCGGCCGAAGGTGATGATCCTTACTGGGAGAGTTTGTTAGGGCCAAAGAACTCGTACACTATACAAGAAATTGTCAATATGTTGAAGCTAGACAAGAGGATGGCAAAGTCAAAAAAAATGGATGGCGCGCGGAGGTTACAGTTGGCCCTAATTGTAATAGTTGAGGGTATATTGCTTTGTGACTCATCAATTGTTAGGGCGTCCAAAAAAATTGTGGAGATGGTCAGAGATGTTGATGCATTTGTTAAATATCCGTGGGGGCGTCTAGCATTTGAGAAGACCTTAGAGATGGTTAAAGTTGGCGATAAAGTGGATACATTGCAAAAACTAGTAGACAAGTTTAACCAGTCACACACTGCAACCCACGTGTTTACTCTTTCTTTCCAACTGATGTGTCTTTATGCCATTCCGCTTTTGGCAAAATACCTTCCTGAAACAGTGGATGAGTTGATGTTTACTGATCGTTCGGTCCTCCAACTGACAATGCTTAAGACCTTCCACAATTCCACTATTATTGAAACGGAGAATGATCCGACTGTAAGTTTTATAATCTATTACATTTCGTTATTTCGTATTCTCTCTAAACTTTTCCAACCTAATGAATTATTTTTTCTAAACTCAGCTTCAAGTTCAAAGCATACTAGAAACCACAGACGTTAACTTCGCCCATCAAGATTACTCATGGGGTGATGAGGTTGACGATATTCGAGTCGAATACATGTTCGAGAAGCTTCAAGATGGTCACGTTTTCAAGAAAGAGGACTGGCATGGTGGTTATGCAGAGTTACCTATTATAACCTCCACCTTGGTCTCCAAACCCAAGAAAACAGTACACGCCCCCAAAGAAAGAGGTAAAAGGAAGAGGCACAACAACGTTCCAAACCCGCAAACACTGGATGGGCATTCAACTGATGGCGTTCTTGATTCTGTAACTGCTGAGGAACTTTTGAAAGAGGTGGACCGTAGGAATAATGCGGCTATTGCGAAGGTAGAGTTAAAGCTATCGGTCAAACGGGGTGCACTTAGAGACGAGATAGTAGACGATGTTCTAAAAACACTAAGGGAGAAAGGTGTATTTGACCGCTGTGCCAGTATTACACAATCTGAACTGCGTAAGCATATCAACAAATCCTCATGGTCGTTACGTGGAGATGGAGCAGAGGAAAGCAATGAAGAAGAGGTATGTTAGTTATAAATGGCTTAGAGTCTACAGTTAAGACTATTGTCTTAAATAGTTCACTCTAACTTTCATCTGCTTTTGTGATATAGGAACGCATGCATACCATTGCTGACGACCAAGTTCGGGGGCTTTGTACTCAAAATAATGTTACTGTGGAGGATGACTCAGGAACTGATTCAATGCGCGTTCATGGCAACCTGGGAGTTGAAGGTTCGCCTGTGGCACTTGACCATGGTTACGAGGATGTACAACCAGACTTATCTGCCAAATCACTCCAATCTGAGTATGGAGGAGCTGGTCATGGTGAAGATGACGAAGATCAAGAACGACGAGGGGATGGTGCAGAAGATCAAGAAGCAGAACGTGGTGATGGAGAAGATGAAAATGGAGGAGGAGATCATGGGGAAGATGCAGAACGTGATGATGGAGAGGAAATTGAAGAACATCTACGTGACGATGGAGAAGATGATGTAGGGGAAGGGGATGATGGAGAAGATGAAGAAGGAGAAGGGGATGATGAAGAAGTTGAAGAAGGAGAAGGGGATGATGGAGAAGATGAAGAAGTAGAAGGGGATGATGGAGATGATCAAGAAGTAGAAGGGGATGATGGAGAAGATCAAGAAGGAGAAGGGCATGGTGGAGAAGATCAAGAAGGAGATGGAGATGATGGAGAAGATCAAGAAGGAGATGGAGATGATGGAACAGGAAAGGAACAAATCGAGGATGATGGAGAAGGCATGGAGCGCACTGATGGTGATATAGTTAGCTCTGTTGGTGAGACCTCCAGAGTAGACACCATCCTCACTCGCGCGGTATTTTCGAAGAATTATTTTTTTCATTTATTCACCGTAATCTCTCGTCTTGATGTTTGATATTGTTTACACAGGTACAGAAAAGAAAGATTTGTCCTACATTTGAAGATCTAACCCCTCTGCCCGTGAAAAGAGCTAGGACGAAGCCCAAAAGGTTTGGTTTTTCTTCCGGATCCAAAAATGAGGAAGCACCAGAACTCGAATCGGAACCACTTGTTTACGTTCCCTTTCGGACCGTCAGGGATGATATTAAGAAGAAATTTCTAACAAAGCTAGCATCTTATCGCAAAAAGTAAGTTTTGCCTTAACAAACTCTCCTAACATATTAGTTCGTACCCACATTAATAAAAATCGATGTTATGTTTCAGGGAATACATCATAGATGGACATAGGGTGAAGAACAATTTTTTTGAATGCATATATAGACCGCAAAACTGGGTTGATACTCCGGTAAATTCGTATTCCTCGTCATTTAGGTTTTAACGTGTCATCTTCCTCGATATGGTCATAAGTTTAACTAGTTTCTTGCAGCATATTGAAGCCATGCTATCTATATTGTGGAGAAGATTGGGTGAGTCTTTCCTGCAGTCAAGAGTGGCCGTGCTGGATACCTGGTTTTCACAAACACTGGCTACTGATTACGTTCGTTACCAGAAGACTAAAAACAAAAACGCTTTTGTTTGGAACAGCGTTATCAAAAACTATGTTAGGGGAGTGGTGCCCAGTCGTTCGGCGAGATTGGCTTGGTTTAGAGATGTCGACACCGTTTATTTCCCCTTGAATTGGGGAAAGGGACACTGGGTTGCTGCCGCTATAGATTTGAAGTTGGGCCATGTCTCTATCCTTGACCCCCTAATCGCCAACAATGATTCGAGAAAGGTTCCTCGCCACATGAAACCTATACTCGATATGCTCCCTCTCGCTATTAAAAGATTTGTGGAAGAGGAGTTACTTACCTTTCCCATACCGAAGGCGTTCACCTATGACAGGCTTGTTGACGTTTACCAAAACGACCGCACCGGAGACTGTGGACCTCTAACGGTCAAGTTTATAGAGCTACATGCACAAGGATTGGGTTTAGATGGAATGACAGAGGACGTTGTCGATGAGATGAGGATGCGATTTGCCATAGATGTTTATGATGAATTTGTGCTTAACATTCGTGGCTGGTAGCCATCAAAGTCCGATGAATGTGTACGATGAAATTCTGCTTAACTTTCATTCCAAAACCTTAGTCTAAATTTTCCTTTTGTTGTCTAAATTCTGCTTAACTTTCATTCCAAAACCTTAGTCTAAATTTCCCTTTTGTTGTCTAAATTCTGCTTAACTACAAGCCTTGAACCTTAGTACTTGGTTTTCTCTTAAAGTTATTACAAGATGTCCATAGTACTTGGTTAGGTTTAAATTTATTAAAAGATGTCCCACACACTAACATACAACCTCCCAACTAACTTGTCATTTATAGTGCTGATAGTAAATGAACCTCTGCTATGTATGTTATATTAACTACTTAGAGTCATCAACTCCGATTGTAGACCTCAACCATGTTTCACCTTCAATCACTCCCAGAACATATAGTTATATACATAGTTAGCCTCGTAGCAAAGGCAGGTTTCCAGCACCTAGGTCCACTTATTGCTTCAGGACCCGACGGCATGAAGCTAGCGTTTAACGATTACATTTTGAGGGAAGCATCAATACTCCTTCTAGACGAGAACCCTATGGTAATCAACACCGGATCTATTTTTCGTCCTTTCTTTGATCAAACCATACGGGCAAAAAACCCTACGTCAATGTATTTAGAGGGCATTAGATTTATAGTTAGATTTGGTGAATACCGAGAAGCCATTGCTTTGCTTTCTTACAAGTGGAGTTTTCTCTTCGGCAAAGTACATCCATCGTCCTCCATGACCTTCACACTAACGCTTCTGATGTTATGCGTTGGCGAGATCGATGAGGGTATTTCCCTCGTGACTAAGTTTAGGAGTTCATTTTCTGATGAGGTTGCCATAGATGTCATCGCCCAAATGGTTTTTTATGATATGATCGCGGTTGGTGGACATAATAAGCAGAGTCCACCTAGAGCACTCCTAAAGTTCGAGAGGAAAATACCATCCGTATCTGACGTTTGCGATAGTTGCTCACCGTCTAACAGGTGTCCCCCATGTTACACTTGGTGGCGATGTCGGAGGTTTAAACAGCTGTTCCTAATCCCTTAGTCAATGTTGTCCTTTGTCAATGTTGTCCTTTAATTTATGTAATGTTGAATTTCTGTAATGTTGTCCGTTAAGTTTTTAATTTCTGTTTTATGGTCCATCGATCCAACATTTATATTGTCTACATAATTTATAATTTATTATTATGGGCTCCACGAAGCCCACTTGTTTGAACTGTTGCCTAAATCAAAAGTCTATACATACTTTGCGTGTTGTCAGTACTGGATAATAGTGATCCACCTCTTTTTTTTTTTAATATTGTCGGTTAAAAGCAAGCACTATACCCAACCTTTTGTAACCTAATCCCTCTTCTACTTCTAGCCGAAATCGAAGAGAAACAACGACAGAAAAATTCTCTCGACAATGGGGCGTTATAGCTACAGCCAACCCTCATCCTCATCTGCCTCATCAGCCTCGTCAATCAATTCCCGCGACCGCCGTAGCGGAAAATTCGGGATACCTAAGAACTGTAACTGTGGCGGTGCCATGTATCTGGAACTAGAGATCGAGCATGGCCACAGCCGCTTATTCTACAAATGCGAAACTTACAACGTAAGTCCCAATCATTATTATTTTTTAAAAAGTAGATCTAATACTAGATCTAGATCTACATCTAATAATTTGTCCAAACAAATCTTTTCTTATCATGCATAGGACGGCGGCCTTCATCTTATCAAGTCCTGGAAAAAAGCCGTGCAAGACGAAATTCACGACCTTCACATGAAGATTAATCAACTGGAGGACCACATTTCTTACCTCACTCTAGGACCTAATGGCGAGACCATCGAACCATCGAGGATGTGGGCTGAAGTCAAATTCTTGGGTCAAGAAATGAGGGAATTGAGGCATCAAATCCGTCCTACGATTGATGGCTACACAGAGCTACTTGATGACGTTAGGGAGACCATAGAAAACCAAGGGTCTAACTATTCAGGTTTAGCCGTCGGAAGAAGCAGTACGTTTCATGTTCTTCTAGGGGTCGCCATTGGGTTTCTCCTCTTTCTCTTGGTAGCCACTGTTTATTATGCGTTCAAGTAGTCTACTGTGCGAATTGTAGCGTTTTTTGTCCATCATAAGAAACTACGCACCATATGTTCTCCATTATCGGGAGGGAGTTGTCCATCGTATTTCAGTTTTTTAGTGGTACACAACTTTCGTCTAGTCCGCCTCTTTGTATAATTTCGTCTTAGAACATAATTATATATTAATGTAAAAATCGTAACTCACTATATATGAGGACTTCTTAATTTGTCCACATACCATACAAATAGTAGACAAATGAAAATAGTACTAAGTAGTCCATCACAGGTTTGGCAGACTAATTACTGTCATATAAATATGTCCACCATACGAATAGTAGACAACTTCGAGTCATAATAAGTTGTCCATCACAAGATAGGTGGACTAATACAAATTGTAGACAAATTCGGTTCATAAAAAGTTGTCCATCAGAAGATTGGTGGAAGTATGGTGGACTAATAAGAGTCATATTAAGTTGTCCACCAGACAGTAACATTACCAAATAACATCCGTTTGTGTAGAATCTAACATTACCACTAAGTAGTCCATCACAGGTTTGGTAGACTAATTAGGGTCATCAAAATTTGTCCACCATACGAATAGTAGACAAATTCTTATCATAATAAGTGGACTAATAAAAGTCATATAAAGTTGTCCACCAGACAAATTGTAGACAAAATCGGTTCATAATAAGTTGTCCATCAGAAGATTGGTGGAAGTTAGGTGAACTAATATTGTAATAATAAGTTGTCCACCAGACAGTAATAAGAGTCATAAAAAAAACATCCATTTGTGTAGAATCTAACATTATCATAATAAGTGGACTAATAAAAGTCATATAAAGTTGTCCACCAGACAAATTACCAAAAAACATCTATCTGTGTAGAATCTAACATTACCAACAGCAACATTACCAAAAAACACCCCAAAATTCATTCTAATTCCCCCTATCAAACCATCAACTAAACCCTATCAAATTAAAGTGGAGCATGTCGTCCTGTTGTGGCCGACTTTGAAACATCGACCACACTTGCGAATTTTCTTCTGCTTCCCTTTCTGCTTACCCTGCCATGGGAAAATAAAATGTCAACTGTCTATATTGTAAATTTAAACGCCAACATGTCAGTCGTAGCATCTTACGTGGTGTACTTCGCCCTGAGATGGGATCCTTCTTTTACGTGGTCTACCACCAGCTCGCTTTGTGTTTGGTGGGTTCACATCAACCTCCGTACATGATTCTGGGATGGCAGTGTCTTTCTCATTTGGAACTGGCATGATTATACCCTTGTACTTACTCAACCAAGGACCAACAAAGTAACTAACATCAACCAGTGAGTACTTATCTACTCCCCGCACTTGTGAGGCTTCCAAAGCGTGGCAGCAGGGGATCTTGAGGACGTTAAACACCCTGCATGTACAGGTTTTATTCTCCAAATCGACAGTGAATGTACACCCAATTCCATCGTTAACTTGGTATATCCATTCGCTGGCAGAATGGACAGCACAATCCACTGATTCTTCTAAGTGCTCTATCAACATGTCCTCTATTTCTGGTGTACATTTGGTTTTCGTTTTACGAGCTTTTGTCCTCCTACAGTGAAACCACCGCATCAACATAGCCCTAATGAATTCTACCATCGACACGATAGGATAATCCACCGCCCTAACCATTGCTGCATTTAGGGACTCAGAGATGTTGCTACTCATTACATTGTACCGATTACCAGAGAAGTGTGATAGTGTCCAATGCGATAGACCAATGTCTCTAAGATAAGCCGCACAAGCTGGCTTGCGATCCTCTATTTCTTTCCACCAGTACTCGAAATCACCGATTGTGTAGGCTCTCGCAGCCTTTGAAACCATTTTAGCAAGACCACCACAGTGGAATTTATGCTTCACATTCCTAAATAGGTGGACTGAACATGCGACATGGTGCGCCAGTGGATATACCTTGCCGAGTGCTGAGTAAATGGATGCATGCCTATCTGACACAAAAACCAACTCTTCCTCATCGGGGACAAATTTTTTTAAATGTTTAAAAAACCATACCCAACCACTGTCATTCTCTACTTCGACTACTCCAAAAGCGAGTGGGAATATCTGCATATTCCCATCTTGGCCACTGGCCGCAACAAGACAACCTTTGTATTTACCTTTCATAGCTGTACCATCGATTACAATAACTTTTCTCAAATACTGAAACCCACTGATGGAGGCACCAAACGCAAAAATAAGTATTTAAACTTAGTATTCCCTTTTTATCAACTGATGTCTGGATATCGTGGATCGTCCCTGGATTCGTCGATTCTACCAAATGCGATACGTTGCCAAAAACGATAACCTTCCTCTTCGTTACCTCGGGCAGCATTCATGGCCAATTCCTTTGTGTTCCATGCTTTCATATAGGAAATTGTAACCTTTTGCTCTGCCAGCACCATCTCAGGTAGATCACACGCTCGTGGACCTCTCTTCCCGTTTGCAAATTTTGCTTGTATTAATTCGGACAAAATCCTTGCTGTCGCTTTATCCCCATATTTAGACCTGGACGAAACATCACAGGTGTGTTTCAAACACACAGTTTTTATTTCCACATTCAAAGAATTCGGGTGGTTGGTTGCATATACTCGCCACCCGCAGTTCTTGTCGACGCATGATGCAATAAATCTACCTTTGTCAGACTTCCCAATTCTGAATTTAAATATCCTTTTCATGGCATACACACACAGCGCTTGTCGTAGAGCTCCCTTGCTCTCAAATACTCGACCTATATAAAATGAATCTTCAGCTATTTTTAGGTCCATGTTTCTCTCTGTCTTGGCGCGCCTTTGACATTATCATGAAAAGGTGGTGCATCTTCCAACAGCAAGGGGTCATCAACGTTAAGAATTGCAGATCTAGCTCTATGAAACTCCTCATCCCCAATGCTAACCTGCCTTGCAAGAGTTCTTGGTTGTTCTTCCTCGTCGGGATCATTGATCACACCTGCCCAAACACATCTAATTCATCACCCATTCTCATTGACGACTCCCCTTCGTGACGCACAACACCATCAACTGTGTCGGTCATTAAGTAAGGATCCCAGTCAATAGGATAATCGTTGTTAATTCTCTCACTCCACTCGTCGAAATTGTAATCGGGCTCATCCTCAGAAACGGAAACAGAACCCTCTGCATCCCTAATATCTTCATCAGTGTTAAATGTATTCGACGCCAAAACTTCCACTTCAACAAGGCTGTCTTCCGTTGACAACTCGGCTTCTAATGCTTGTGGGCCAGGAGTATATGCCCCGCTTATGACAATATTACTCATAATTGGAGAACGGTTGTCCACTGAACCCAAAGAACATACATTACTAGCACTCGTTCGCCTGTTTGGACAATCCATGATTTGTCCACCATCTTTCTCTATTGTAGTCCGCGTAGAAGAGAACAATGTAGACATATATTCGTCCATCATAGCAGCCTCACTTTGTTGTTCTTTATGTTGCGATTCCTGCCCTTGTTCCCCATTAACAACACCATCAACTGTTACGCCTTTGTTTTCTCCTTTGTCCTCTGCTTCTAATCCCTCCACATATGCCAAGAGGACATCATCTGAGAGGGGTTCTTCTTCGACCCCGCACCCAACAGCCTCCACAACTTCCTTTACTATAACGTACAACCTCATCCCAAGAAATTGATTCACTCTCCTTTTCAACAGTGCCAACTCCCCATCGTTGCTGACTACAACAGGGGGCATTTTCCCATTACTTAAGGGCGCCGTCTCACCTGAATCACAGAAAGTCATAACCACGCTACACTCCGTCGTTAAACAAAAAACGGTTTTTATGGCTGTTTCAAATTCACGGAAACTTGTGTCCTTTCCATATGTGACACATATTCCCATTTCTCCGTGAGCAGGAATGAATTTCCATTCTCCGTTTTCACAACATACCCATTCGCCGCGAAGGGCACACAGGGTTTCTTCCATTTCTTCCTTAAACCCTAGTTCCTGACAAACGAAATCAAAAAAACAAAAATTTAAAATTACACACTTATATACTCGCGAAATTAAATGACAGAAACTACTTCACATCCCCAACCACCGGCATTAATGGCGGACGACTATACCTTCTATGTCTGCTTTGGAGGACAAGAACTACAAATTCTCAGCAGAATTTTTGTCCACCACACCAATACAAACACTCAGGATCGGGTGTGTTATGGATTATGGATTACAAATCGCCTCGTTTCCAAAAACAAAAACAAAAAAAATTCAGATACCCTAGCAAATTATTAGGGAGCTGTATGCTCTGCCAATTATACAACAAAATCCCCATTATCCACACCTTTAGCAATAAATACACGTCTTGTCAGTCGCTAATAAGGCGCTCAGCAACAGCAAACCAATTACAAAGTAAAACGTGGCATTTCGTCCCGCCAATTTTAAGGGTATACTAGTAAATGGAGATTCTAATAGTCTTTCTCTCCGCCTATTTAATTGTACAACATTGTCGTCTATGACTGGCGGACAAATTCTACATTAAGGATGGACAATTTCAATATTTTATGTTTCATGGACAATTTATGTTAAGTTAAGAACATTACGAACAGTCCACCAATTTGTGGTCGTCCATAATTATTATCGTCCATTGAATGTTTACGTTGCCTACGAAAATGTTTCGTCCACCACGGACCGCGTCAAGACAGACGCCACAATCACGCGCCCTTCCCCACGCCCCATCGAACAAACATAATTCACGGGGCATAGAAGTAAAATGCTACACTGCCATAAACTTTCAATATGGCATATTCGAAAAGTTTTTTTCAATATGGCAAATTTTGAAAGAAATTCAAAAAATATGGCAAAATTGCCAAAAATCCCTATATGGTATATACTGTCTTGTTGTTGTCAAAAAAAAATAAAAAATCTCATTTTTGTGTTTCGCCGAGGGCTTTCGAAAAGTTTGAGACGCGGCTGGGTATACCATACATGTAATGTGCGAATGTCACATTTATATGTGAAGAGGTTCTTCACCACACATTGGCGCAGGACCTTCCCCATTGAAATCCCTCGACATCTCTTCAAACCAGTGATGACCCCAGACCCACACATTATTATCCCAGTTGTGTTAACAGCTCTGTTTTCGAAGGGTACATGTCAGTCTTCTGCATCTAACCAACTAATTCTAGATGCAAAAATTTATTGAACCTTTTTATAAATAAGATAAAATTTGTTATAAATGATAAAAATATAAATAATTAATCGAGTTTTCATCATTTATAATTTGATGTTTCTCTTAAATTATAATAATACTTCCTCCGTTTTTTACTTGTGATTCTAGGTATAATTTTTTGTTTCATTTTACTTGTCGTTCTTGTTTTTCAATGTACACTTTAGCAGAAAATTATCTCATTTACCCTTTATTAAATAAATAAAATATTAAATATTTTAGAATTCTAATAGTCAAATAAGGTTATAACAAATTATTTATCTATTTTCTTAATTTGTGTGAAACAACCTAAAATGACAACTAAACCAAAGAGAGTAATAATAATAAATCATCTATATAAAAGTAAGGTTTCATTCTCACCTTATTGGTCCATTTAACATTTAATTTTTAAAAAATAAATTTATTTTAATTAA
Source organism: Camelina hispida (assembly GCA_023657505.1). Taxonomy (NCBI): domain Eukaryota; kingdom Viridiplantae; phylum Streptophyta; class Magnoliopsida; order Brassicales; family Brassicaceae; genus Camelina; species Camelina hispida. The sequence goes on along the minus strand of CP094637.1, from coordinate 13,753,618 downwards.
ATAAAAATATTATAATGTATATTAATCTCTACTTTAAATCTAGACATTACTACTGAATTGTAACTGAAATTACATAAATTATGAATTGACTATTTTTTTCATTCATTTTCATTCAAACACACTATAAATTATAATTATAACTCCTCTAATTGATTTATTTTAGAAATATAACTTCCATCCCTTCAAATCTTATAAATAATCATTCTCACATCATCATCCATCATATCTCAAATTCTAAATATTTTCTTTGTTTTGTTTATCTTCTTGCATGGATTCGAAACTGTAAGAATGTGATTATATATTTTGTTAGATTTAATTATATTTGGTTCAATTTTATTTCTTTGTTTTTATATATTTCTTCCTTCCTTCTTATTATTTTTATTTTCCAATTACATATGTATAAGAAAATAGTTTAGAAATGTAACTTTGAAATCCTATAAATAATCATTCTCACATTATCATCTACCATATCTCAAGTTCTAAATATTTTATTTGTTTTGTTTTTATTTTTGCATGGTTGAAAACTCATGGTAAGAGTGTGATTATATATTTTGTTAGATTTATTTTTTATTTTGTTCAATTTTATTTCTTTTTTTTAAATGTATTTCTTACTTCATTCTTTGTCTTCATATTACAGTATTTTTAATTTTCAATTACATATGTATAATAAAACTTTGGTGGCTGTATAAAAAGGTTTCACTCTCTACTTATTGGTCCGTTTAACATTTAATTTTTGTTAGATTTATTTTATATTTTGTTCAATTTTATTTCTTTGCTTTTTATGTATTTCTTCCTTCATTCTTTGTCTTCTTATTATTTTAATTTTTAATTACATATGTATAATAAAACTTTGGTGGTTGTATAAAAAGTTTTCACTCTCTCCTTATTGGTCCATTTAACATTTAATTTTTTAAAAATAAAATTTATTTTTAATTAAATAAAAATGTAATAATGTGCATTAATCTCTACTTTAAATCTACACATTACTACTAAATTGTAACTGAAATTACATAAATTATGAATTGACTATTTGTTTTCCATTCATTTTCATTCAAACACACTATAATTATAATTATAACTCCTCTAATTAATTTATTTTAAAAATGTAACTTTCATCCCTTGAAATCCTATAAATAATCATTCTCACATCATCATCCATCATATCTCAAATTCTAAATATTTTTTTTTGTTTTGTTTATGTTCTTTCATGGGTTAAAAACTCTAAGAATGTGATTATATATTTTGGTAGATTTTATTATATTTGGTTCAATTTTATTTCTTTCTTTTTATATATTTCTTCCTTCCTTCTTTGTATTCTTATTATTTTTATTTTCCAATTAAATATGTATAAGAAAATAGTTTAGAAATGTAACTTCCATCTTTTGAAATCCTATAAATAACCATTCTCACATCATCATCCACCATATCTCAAATTCTAATTATTTTATTTGTTTTGTTTATGTTCTTTGCATGGGTTGAAAACTCATGGTAAGAGTGTGATTATAAATTTTGTTAGATTTATTTTATATTTTGTTCAATTTTTTTCTTTGTTTTTTAATGTATATCTTCTTTAATTCTTTGTTTTCTTATTATTTTTAATTTTCTATTACATATGTATTGGTGGCTGTATAAAACAATTATTGATGTAGATTCAACAATATTAATTTCGATCAAATCCCAATGAGGGAATCATGCTAAAGAAATCCTCTTCATTCATATATATTTATTTTATTTTTAAAAGTAGACAATATTTTAACAAAATAAACTATTATAATATAATTATTAAATCAATTTTCTTAACTCTCTCTAACCTCCAAAAAATTTGTAATACATTTTTTGTATACTCATCATTATATTTAGCTCTTGTGATCCAAAATATAATTATACAAAGATCATTATAATGTTTATTTAATTCAATATTTCATAATTTAATGATTTTCTTTAAAAATAATTTGATATTCCATTTCCAAAGTTTTACTACAAAGAGGAAATGATTACTGTAATGTGGCTTTCTACTCATACTGCTCTGACTTGGTGAAGATGGTGTCTTCACCACAGGACTGGCCGGCGTTCTCGACATACCGCGATGGACACGGAGGAATTTTCTTCTTTTTCCTTATCTTTTATTTCTAGAAATGCAAATGTAAAAGTGGATCTTCTGGCACGCCATGCGCGCATATCTCCGCATAATGTTTTGTATGTAAACAATTTCCCTTCACATTGGCTCGTTTGAGCTAATCTTTTGTTGACAAAAAAAAAAGGAAATCATTAGAATTTAACCTAGTAATATAGCTTAAATTGAGGTGAATATAAAAGAGATTAAAAATTAAATTAATCTTTGAGATTTTTATTGCATCTCATATTGTTTTATAGGAAATATATTTAATTGATACTTAAAAATAATTTTAGAATTTAATTATTAAATGTTTAGGTAAATTTTGAATATCATAGTAAATTTTTATTTTTATCATTAACAATATTTTTTAAATAAGTGGTATATTTTGATATTATATGATTTGAATAAATAAATTGTATTATTGACGTTTAGGAATTTTGGTTGTTATATATATATTTTTAGGGAGAATTTCAAAAATACATATTTCTCAATATCACTTTTCAGAAATACTATTTTAAAAAACTTTAATAAAAAATATTTTCAGTAAATTCTTATGGTTTTATGATTATTACATAAGCTAAAATAAATTAACATAACTAATACAACAACTCGCGCATATGCGCGGGAGATTACCTAGTATGATTCTAAAGAATTAGTTTTTTCGTATACTACGAAAGAAAGATCACGAAATGCATTTACTAGTATATCTGTGGCAAACTTTGTTTAGCATGCAGGTTAGTGGGCATGGAAGTGGCGTTGTAGTGATGTCTTTGGTGAGAGGGATCTTTGCAGAGATCGATTGAAGTGGATAAGGGATAAGGCTGCCAAGGTGCATAGAGCGGTCTTCTTTCCTTGGTCTGGGAGTGTATAGGGCGTGCGGATGGAGAGATTAATTAAATGGGAACCACCGAGAGAGGGGTGGGTCAAACTTATGACTGATGGCGCCTCGAGAGGTAACCCAGGTGCAGCGGCTGCATGAGTGATTAGAGGTGAGGATGGTTTATGGTTGGGAGGCTTTGCTCTTAACATAGGGACTTGTTCTGCTCCTCTAGCTGAATTATGGGGAGTATACTATGGCCTACTGATCCCATGGGATGGGGGTTTCCAAATTTGGTTGTTGGTTTTTTCAGTCAGGGATAAGTGAGACTCATCCGCTGGCCTTCCTATTACATTTGTACGAAGGTTTTCTAAAGGGACTGGTTAGTCCGGATTCATCAAGTGTATAGGAAGGCTAACTGCCTTTCGGATGGGTTAGCAAACTATGTGTATTCGTTACAGATTGGTCTTCATTCTTTTGGGTTGTGCCCTGATGTGGTCCGCCATATTACGTTAGATGATGCTAGTGGTTTGTCTTTGCCTCGTACTATTCTTTTGTAATTCTTTGTAGCTCAGTTTAAATAAATTAAGGGGACGGTTTTGTTCCCTTGTTCACACAAAAAAGTGTAAATATGAGAAACATGTACTAAATCCTACTATATTATGTGGGAAGTACAAATATGAAATTAACTTTAAAATGTGTCAAAAATGACATTCAATTGCCATTAAAAAAAATTAATTAAGATTAATTAAATAAATATAATTAATTAATTAAAAACAAAAATTGGAGACACATAAAATAAAATAAATTGTGAAAAAGTAAACAAAATCTATTAAAATCAAAACTAATTTGTAATTTAAAAAAAATTAACAGCTAAGATTTTAAAAATCTAGTCGAATAAAATCTATATAACTACAAATTTTATCAAAAAAAAATTTCAGCATGTGTTAAATTTTTAATCAAAAATCTTAACGAATAAATATATAACAGTTCCGTTTAACGGCTTAGATTTTAAAAATTAAGAAATAAAAAATAAAAGACATAAATATAGTATCTTATCTATTTTAAAAAGTTATATATTTCTTTTAGCCACCATTTTTTAGAAATAAAACTAAGTTAAGATTTAAATATATTCAATGCTTGAAGGTACTTATTACAGACAAGAAATGGAAACCACCGAAAAAAAAAAACAATAAATGTTGTTTTCAAAGAGGTTTTTCAGAACCTTTACTATCTATATTTAGTTGCTCTTTTTACATGTTAGTTATATTTTTTTTACTTACTTCACAACTATAGCAAGAATTGCCTTTAATTGACAAATGTATAAATAATTTTATTCATTACATTCAGATGTTTTATTGACAGGTTTTCAATAAACATATTTAAAATACGAAAATATTAAATAAGCAAACTGAATCTTTAATCACAAACCATTATAAATAATATAATAACAAAATAAATTCTTACAATTTTTCATCAAAAAAAGCTCAGTCCGTAGTTTTCGCGGGTTAATACCTAGTATAATATTACTTCCGCTACAAAATGTAATTTGATGTGACTCTAGCAGCCGAAGTGGAAATAGTAATATTAGCTCTGGGATTTCGGTTTTTTCGGTGAATTCGGTTCGGTTATTTCAATTTTTTGGTTTTTTTTAGTTTTGAAAATCTTACCGAATTGAACCAAAATGTTATTTCGGTTTCTCGGTTAATTTGGTTTTAAAATTTCAAAACCGAAATTAACCGAAATTTTATTAAGAACATGAAAATAGGATTTTTCGGTTATTTAGAGATAATTTCGATTTTTTTGGTTTTATTTCAAATTTATCAGTTTTTTCGGTTTCGGTTTTTTTGGGTGATTCAGTTATTTTAGGTTTAAATTTCGGTTTTGTTAGATTTTTTCCTAAAAAATTAAAAAAAAATTAAAAAAAAAAAATAAAAAAAAATTTCGGTTATTGAAAACCGAACCGAAATAACCAAAATATTTTGGTTTTTTTGAAAAAAAATATTGTACCGATTGGTTCAGCCGCCATAACCGAAACCGAACCGAACACCAAAAATATCGGTTCGATTCGGTTATTTCGGTTTGGTTTAAAATCCCAGGGCTAAGTAATATGGTCCAAAATAAATACACAATTTTCTTTTGTTTCGATGAAAGCACCAAAAGCAAGTGAATGGTTAAGCACTTAAGCTTTTGTTGTTGCTTGTGGCACGCTGATCAGGCAATGTAAGACAAAAATAAAATCAGGTACAACATTAAGTCATATCAGCCCATTAGAGCTTAGGTTAGGCCCAGTAGGAATTGTTATGTCCACTAAATGATTCATGTACGTATAGGCGGCTATTATCGCTTGTGTTCGTTCGGACACATGTTACTCGATGTTTGTATCACGTATCCGCCTCGGCGCTACGTACTCGGGTTTGTTTTTTTGGTTAAATACGTACGGTTCGTTACTTTCTCTCATATTTGAAATTAGTATTGCAAAACTTAAAAAGCCATAGATCAACGATAACATACAAAAATAGAGACTAGTCGAAGCATCTTATTATATTCTCTAATTCTATATCTGATCATCTAGAAGAATAAAACCAAAAGAAAAAAAAAGAAAAAAAAAAAAAAAAAAAAAAAGAAAGCGAAAAATTGTAGCCGTTAGAAGAGATCTGGAAAGCAAAATGAGAACGTTTGTGGGTAAACCTGGGACCTGCGAGAAGCATCTTAACACGGTCTCCCATATGATTTTATGAGTTGTCCCAGGCGAAGACCGATGCTAATAAGTCAATAACAAATATCTCATCTCTTCTTCTATTTCATTATTATCCACTCAAAAACATGCCATTGCCATTTGCCATACATTGTTGATTATATAAATATTATACGTGTTTTCTGATCTAATAAACAGTATACTTGCTCGATTTAAAATTATAGTTTGATGCAATAGTCAAAAAAAAATGTAAACCTAATATAAGCGTTTTTTTTTGTGTGTGTTAGAAATTAGAACAACTAAACTCCCTCTATCTCTAAACAAATATTCTTGTATAATTCCATACATTATATAGATGTATGGTTACAGGGGCAGAGGCACGTTGAGTTTTGTGGGTGCAATTAACACCAATAAATTTTTAAAATTGTTTTAATTTACATCAAAATTATATATATATATATCAGTTTGAATCCAACCAAATTGTAAGTTTGCATCCATTTTAAACTCATCGAACAATTTTTCTAGATCCGCTGGTTATCAAATCTCAATAAATATATTTTTGTCGTATCATTAGGACTTTCTTTACTTAGTAGCAATTTCATAACGTTTTTACAACAAAAAGAAAACTTTCTAGGATACTTTTAATATGGTTTTGATATAAATCTTGATAAGTAGCATCTATGTGTAGGAATCCTACAGTAGGATCATACGAAAAAAGATGACATGTGCATTTGACTTGAGTGTATTTATCCCACTAATTCGTGCCGAACTTTAAGACTCGTGACTACTCCTCAGAGTGGATAATAATAATTCAGTCTAGAAATTAAAATTTTCATGCTTTCTATGATTAACCAAAATATAATTAAGAATCCTTAAAGAAAAAAAATCCAAAAATTCGTTTTATATGTGGAAAGCCATTGCTAACTTCTTTTTCCACATTACAAAATGACAAAACACAAAAACGTAGAAATTCAAAAAAAAAAAAAATAATAATAATAAAAAGAGAAAAATCCATGTGGGAAAAGGAGAGCAACTTTTCCAGTGTTAATAAAACACGAAGGTAGCACGAAGAAGCAGCAGCAGCAACAGCACACTTCTCTAGATCTCTCTCTCTCTCTCTCTCTTCTCTGCTGCTGCTATCATCACTACCATCGTCTCCTTCCTAGAGAGGAGAGATCATTCTACAGTTCCAAGAAGAAGATACCATTTCCAAGACTGTAAGCTTTCTTTATCCTTTGCTTCTTCGTCTTCTTTTTGTATTGATTTCAAATCTCTTCTTCTGTTTCTCTTGTATGTACCAACACCGTAAAAGGTGCTTGAATGTTTGTTCTTCTTTCCCATTTTCACACATCTCATCTTGGGTCTTCTTCTTTTCTTCACTGGTCAATAAAGATCTGATTTTTAATCATTTTTTTTCAAAAACCGGTCAGTATCTATGAAGGAAGATTTGATTTTTCAGCTCGTTCTGTTAATGTAGCTTCTTGAATTCGACTAAAGTTTTCAGATTTGTCAAAGTGTTTCACTTTTAGATTCTTGTTCTTGTTTGTTCCAGCTGACCATTGTTTCTTGCCATATTTGATTTGATCTACAATGGAACAGTTCCTGTGACTAATAGCTTTAGATCTGATTCTCTGCAGTTGTGTTGAGAAGAAGAGAAATGGGGACTCTGAGTAAAGTCTTATGTCTTGTGCTGCTGTGTTGTGCCGTGGCTGCTACTGAGGGTACTTTGAAGTACAAGGACCCAAAGCAGCCTTTGGGTGCAAGAATCAGGGATTTGATGAACCGTATGACTCTCCAGGAGAAGATTGGTCAGATGGTTCAGATCGAACGCAGCGTTGCAACTCCTGAAGCTATGCAGAAATACTTCATCGGTAAGAAGAAAGATTTCTGAGGAGTTATGTAGTGTTTAAGTGTTTGTTGTGTTGTCTAAATGAGTTTGACACTGTGAGTTGTTTATGGTTTAGGGAGTGTCTTGAGTGGAGGAGGAAGTGTGCCTTCGGAAAAGGCGACTCCTGAAACTTGGGTGAACATGGTCAATGGGATTCAAAAGGCGGCTCTTTCCACTCGCCTTGGAATCCCCATGATCTATGGTATTGATGCTGTTCACGGTCACAATAATGTCTACGGCGCCACTATTTTCCCACACAATGTAGGCCTTGGAGTCACAAGGCAAGTACTTGTCCTAGAAGTGCCTTTACTCTGTTTATGACAAAGTCAAAAGGATTTTAATGTATGGCGATGAAACTGAGACAAGTTTATGTTTGTGTATTTTTGATTAATTTTGTAGGGATCCTAGCCTTCTTAAGAGGATTGGGGAAGCAACCGCGCTTGAAGTTAGAGCGACCGGAATCCCATACGCCTTTGCACCTTGTATTGCAGTAAGTATAATGAAGTTTACAAGTTTGGAATCATTGCAGATTACTTGTATGCTTAAATTAATATTTCTGCAATGGGGGATATGGTTTGACAGGTATGTAGAGATCCAAGATGGGGAAGATGCTATGAGAGCTACAGCGAGGACTATAAAATTGTCCAACAGATGACTGAGATTATACCTGGTTTGCAAGGTGACCTTCCTACCAAGCGTAGGGGTGTTCCCTTTGTCGGTGGAAAGTAAGTATCTTTTTGCCTGTAATAAATCCTTTGTGATAGGTTTTTGGATAATTACTATGAGAAGTTAAAGCTACCTGTATGAATATGCAGTTAAGGCAATAATTCATGTTGACTTGCTTTCTAGATTTGGGTTTTCAATTCTAGGTCATTCACGCGAGTAGAACGTTGTGAGTCTGTCTGGCGATTAATGGTTTCATGTGCTACGTTTGAAGTCTATCTATAGTGGGTTCAGACTTAGGTCATACTCACGCGAGCTTTCATTTAGAACGTGGTTGTCAATATTACAAGTCTATCTATAGTGGGTTCAGACAGGTTTTTAAGAGTCGTGGTTTGAATTTTCTTCCACTGTACGACCAGTGTGAATATGTTCCTTCATCTAAACAGTCCATGTCCAACTTATTAATATCTTTCACATGTGGGGAAGATAAAATGAGTTTATGTCTGACTGAAACTATTAGTATATTGTTTTGAGTAGTATTCATTTCAGTCATAAATTAATCAATCAATTAGTGTACCAACACACATATTTCATTTACTTACCGAAATGTGCTTGTGACTGTTACAGGTCAAAGGTCGCGGCTTGTGCTAAACATTTTGTTGGAGATGGAGGTACAGTAAGAGGGATTGACGAGAACAACACAGTGATTGACGCGAAGGGGCTGTTCGGAATTCACATGCCTGCATATTACAACGCTGTGAACAAGGGTGTTGCAACAATCATGGTGTCTTACTCTGCCTGGAACGGTTTGAGAATGCATGCCAACAAGGAACTTGTCACGGGCTTCCTCAAGAACAAGTTGAAGTTCAGAGTAAGAAATAATGATACTTGTGGATGCATTTGATCTTTCTATGCATTGGTCCTAAAGCCCTTCTTTCTGTTTGGCTGCAGGGTTTTGTCATCTCGGATTGGCAGGGAATTGATAGGATCACGACTCCTCCGCATCTTAACTATTCTTACTCTGTTTACGCGGGAATCAGCGCTGGAATTGACATGGTTGGTCTCAAAAGTGATTCTAGCTTAGATATCTTTGGTATGCGCTCCATTTTGCTTAATTGTTGTGTGTCTCTTTGATTGCAGATAATGGTGCCGTACAACTACACCGAGTTCATAGATGAAATCAACAGTCAGATACAGAAAAAGCTTATTCCGATTAGCAGGATCGATGACGCTGTGAAGAGAATCTTAAGGGTGAAATTCACAATGGGACTCTTTGAGGAACCACTGGCTGATCTCAGCTTTGCCAACCAGCTTGGTAGTAAGGTCTGTTATGTTTGACCTATGTTAAGCTACTGTACCAATCATTACAAAATCATCTGTATATAACTGAATAATTCACTTGAACAGGAACACAGAGAACTAGCTCGTGAAGCCGTGAGGAAATCTCTAGTGCTGCTCAAGAATGGTAAGAAAGGTGCTAAACCGCTGCTTCCTTTGCCTAAGAAAACAGGGAAGATTCTTGTCGCCGGAACACATGCTGATAACTTGGGTTATCAATGTGGTGGTTGGACTATCACCTGGCAAGGACTTAAAGGCAGCGACCACACTGTTGGTATGTTTACTCAAAAACTTCTGTTTCATCTTTTTTTTTGGCTCGATTGCAACCACAGCATTAGCTAGGTCTGCGCACCCATAGTACGAGATAATACCATAGATATGTATACATTCTTGACTTTGGTTTGATTACTTACAGGTACAACGATTCTTGCTGCTGTTAAGAGCACAGTGGCTCCAACTACACAAGTCGTCTACAGTGAAAACCCTGATGCGAACTTCGTCAAGTCCGGTAAATTTGACTATGCCATTGTGGTTGTTGGCGAGCCACCTTATGCTGAAATGTTTGGGGACAGCACGAACCTGACCATAAGTGATCCTGGTCCAAGCACAATCGGGAACGTGTGTGGATCCATGAAATGTGTGGTGGTTGTGGTCTCTGGCCGTCCCGTGGTGATTCAGCCTTATGTTTCGACCATAGATGCCCTTGTGGCGGCTTGGCTTCCGGGAACAGAAGGTCAAGGAGTGGCTGATGCTCTGTTTGGTGATTATGGGTTCACTGGAAAGTTGGCTAGGACGTGGTTTAAGTCTGTGAAGCAGCTACCGATGAATGTTGGCGACCTGCATTACGACCCGTTGTACCCATTCGGTTTCGGGTTGACCACAAAACCATATAAAATGTAGACTCATTTGTAGTTATTCAGCAAGGAAGAGAAAAAATATTGAGGGACACGAGAAAAATAATTTCGTTGAACAATTTTGTGGGTTTGTAAAGCTCATATTAAAGTTGAAACTTTGAGATTGTCTGTCTACAAAGCTAGTGTGTTATAAGAATCTATCAATCTGGTCCAGCTTTTGTTGTTTGCCCTTATGAATCTTACCAGTACCACTTAAGAGAGTCAACACTTCGGTAATGGATATGGATATATCTTAAACCCAAGGTGAGAGACAATGCCACATGCAGGGGCGTGTCCAGACATGTGCAGGCGTGCTTTTGCAAAGGGACAATGACAAATTTAACAGAAAGAAGAAGAAAAAAAAGACTTGCAAGAGATGAAACTTTTGAAGTGTAAGTAAGTCCAACTTATTTTAAAATCAAACATACTTCAATGAAAACAACTCAACAAGTAAATAAGAAAAATATGTTAATCGCACTAAGAAAAGAAACAAATAAACTGCAATTATATGTATTTGGACTATATTAAAAAAAAATTTGTTACTTTCTTTAGCTATTTGAATGAAATTAGTCACTAAGATTTTATTTTATGATATTTATTTGAAAAGGGAGAGAATCTGATTTGCTTTTTTGATGTTTCTAGTCACGGAATGGTATCACACGTCTCTACATAAACTCACAAGCATAACAAGTTAACAACCCAAGTACAAGGCATATAGACAAAACCTCAACCTCAGAACGTTCCTGTCTCAGTCGAAACAACAACAAAAAAAATCTCAACCTCTTAATGTTGCTTGTCTCACTCGAAATATTGTAATATTCATCGTTGTTGTCGTCCTTATATCTCTTGATCGTCTTCTCCTTCTCAACTGGTTAATCAAAAATTGCTATTTTATTGTTAGTCATCTGCAGGAGTCGAGAGTGTAATAGAGGGATAAGATGGGGAGTTCGAATTACTTGCTACAGACGCTAGGACTTCTGCTACTCTGTTATGCCGTGGCAGCTAATAAAGTACCACTCACGAACGCCAAGTATAAGAACCCAAAAGAGCCATTGGGGGTCAGGATCAAGAACCTAATGAGCCTTATGACACTTGAAGAGAAAATCGGGCAGATGATTCAGGTGGAACGAGCCAATGCCACATCCGAAGTCATTGAAAAGTACTTCATTGGTATGACTCTGGACCGTCACAACGTTGTAAAAACTTAAACGAATACTCAACTGTTTCAGAATCATGTTTGTAGGAAGTGTGTTTAGCGGGGGAGGGAGTGTGCCGAAGCCAAATGCCAGTCCTGAAGCTTGGGTGGATATGGTGAATGAGATCCAAAAGAAAGCGCTTTCAACTCGCTTAGGGATTCCCATAATTTACGGGATCGATGCTGTTCATGGTCACAACAATGTGTACAACGCCACCATTTTCCCGCATAACATAGGCCTCGGAGTCACCAGGCAAGTTCTTATAGAGAACCCCATTTCCAAATGACTAGATAGACCCAAAATGTTGTTTCTTTACTGTTGCATTCATTTGTTAGGGACCCTGGCCTTGTGAAGAGAATTGGTGAAGCAACTGCGCTTGAAGTTAGAGCAACAGGAATCCAATATGTCTTTGCTCCATGTATTGCAGTAAGTAAAATCTGATCTAAAACAACAGCAGAAACATAGTTATTGTAATTAATCACTTTGAGCAGGTGTGCAGGGACCCTAGATGGGGAAGGTGCTATGAGAGCTATAGTGAGGATCACAGAATAGTTCAACAGATGACTGAGATCATACCCGGTTTGCAAGGTGACCTTCCCACCAATCAAAAGGGTGTTCCTTTCGTCGCTGGAAAGTAAGTATAATTTAATCGATATCTAGAAAAGCAAAGGTTGATGGAGTTAAATAGATAACTGGGAAAACTTACAGGACCAAAGTCGCAGCCTGTGCTAAACACTTTGTTGGAGATGGAGGTACATTGAGAGGTATGAACGCAAACAACACGGTTACTAATGCAAATGGATTGTTCGGCATTCACATGCCGGCTTATTATGATGCGGTAAACAAGGGAGTTGCAACAGTTATGGTGTCTTACTCGTCCTTGAACGGGTTGAAAATGCATGCCAATAAGAAACTTATCACGGGTTTCCTCAAGAACAAGCTCAAATTCAGGGTAACTTAGTTTCATCATTAAAAAAATCTATCTAAAGCAAAGCAGAAAAAAAAGAGAAAGATTTTAAAATCTCTTTGCAGGGCATTGTCATCTCGGATTATCTAGGTGTTGATCAGATCACCACACCTCTTGGTGCTAACTATTCACACTCGATTTATGCTGCTATCACTGCTGGACTCGATATGGTCAGTCTCGAAATTTTTTGTTTAACTTTCAAAGATATTAAAACACTTGATGATGTGACTAAAACCATCCAATGCAGATCATGGGTTCATCAAACTTGACCGAGTTAATCGACGAACTAACAAGTCAGGTGAAGCGAAAACTCATCCCGATGAGCAGAATCAACGATGCTGTGAAGAGAATCTTGAGAGTCAAATTCACAATGGGGCTCTTTGAGGATCCTATGGCTGATCATAGCTTGGTCAACCAGCTTGGTAGTAAGGTATGTAATAAGATAATAAAACACCAATTTTTTAAGCTAGAGAACCCAAACTTAACACTGAACAAACTCAACAGGAACACAGAGAACTTGCAAGGGAAGCAGTGAGGAAATCTCTGGTGCTGTTGAAGAATGGTGAAAATGCAGATAAGCCATTGCTTCCTCTGCCAAAGAAGACCAAAAAGATCCTTGTTGCAGGAACACACGCTGATAACTTGGGATACCAATGTGGAGGCTGGACAATCACATGGCAAGGCCTCAATAGCAACAACCTCACCACTGGTACACATACTCACTCCATATTCCAATGAATCATTATCATACAAAACATTAGGGTTCCTCAAATTCCCAAATAGTAACATTACTTCACCAATTAGAAATTGAATTTTGCAGGAACAACGATCCTCGCGGCGGTGAAGAACACGGTGGATCCGAAGACTACCGTCGTCTACGATCAAAACCCCGACACCAATTACGTCAAGTCCGGCGGATTCGATTACGCAATTGTGGTCGTCGGAGAGAAACCGTACGCGGAAGGATTCGGAGACAGCACAAACTTAACCATATCGGAACCAGGTCCGAGCACAATCGAAAACGTGTGCGCATCGGTGAAATGCGTGGTGGTGGTTGTATCGGGTCGTCCGGTGGTGATGCAGCCTTACATCTCGAACATGGACGCGTTAGTGGCGGCGTGGCTGCCGGGAACGGAAGGTCAAGGAGTGGCTGATGTATTGTTCGGAGATTATGGATTCACCGGGAAATTGGCTCGGACGTGGTTTAAGACAGTTGATCAGTTGCCGATGAACGTTGGTGACCCGCATTACGACCCGTTGTACCCGTTTGGATTCGGGTTAATCACTAACCCAATTTAAACGCCTTTGGTTCGTTGATCGTTACGCCCAAACACACAAAATGTTTAAAATGATGTATTATTTTTAAAAATAAACTTTTCCTTAACACAATATTATTAGCAATATTTGAAAGATATAACTATATGATCTCAATCAGTAGTAGCTTCTTCTTCGTCAAGCACTAAAGCTTTGAAATATTTACCATCTAAAAGATACGTTCCAATGGAGAGTCGAACTGCCCACAAGTCCTTTGGTTTTCTTGACACGATTCTGCGAAAAAACCATATATTAAAAAAAGTTACATGATGAGTTCTTCAGAGTCCGAGTGTTGTCATAAAATTTACTAGGTCGTAAAAAAAAAAGGAATTTGGAAGAAGAAGAAGACCTTCCAACATCGCCAGGCTTGACCAAGCCAGAGTTAGCTCTAAGGCAAGGCATTGAAGCGGCTGTTTTTATAACTTTAGGGGCTTCTACGATGATGATTGGTGATCCGACTTGGAGCTTTGATTTTGGTCGTAGAGGCTCGTTTGCGGTGTCACAGCATCTCACTGTGACTCTTGCCGTGAAAGATCCACTGTACCATACCCCCGATTGCATCTTGGGAAATCTAGTTGAAGAAGCAACGGAGCAAGCCATGGAAGTAGCAAGTGCTAGCTTTTTGGTGGTATGGTATGAGTGGATAAGTAGACTTCTTTTGTCTTGTAGTAATTGCTTGCAAGCCAGTGGTCACCAATCTTCGGTTTTGTCTTGGTTTAATCTTCGGTTTGTTTTAATTCCATCGACTGATCATATTTGTATCTGGTCTAAAATTTAACCTGAGGAGCAGACAGTATAATGAACAAGAACCTGTTTCCAACTTTTTCAGGTCATGTTCTTCTATTCAAAAACATGAAGAATATACATAATATGTTACATAACAAAAGGAAGCCAGACGAATTATATTCACCCGAAATTAATATAGTTCAAGGGGCCGGGAGATTAATTATCTAGACAAACAAAACAAAAAAAACTTTATAATCTATACCAAAAAATATTTCTAACGATCTGGTCCTTTGGTATCTCTGGCTTGTTTGTGAAGACTAAACACTCTCATTTCTTAGAGTAGGAGAGATATGGATCCTGAGCCATTGTTAGAACATCAGGCCTATCTGCTTGGTTATATGTTAGACACCGTCGGATCAAATCCTGCAATAAATGCAACAGTGAGAACATGAAGATGGAGATACAGTTTCATGACCATTTGGTACCACTTTACTTAAACCAGGTTTGAGACCGGCATGTCTAGTTTACCTTTGCTTCATTTGATATGGCAGGTCTTGTTACTGGGAACTCAACCTTTTTCGCTTTAATGATTGTGTCTTCTCGTAGTATCCGTTCTTGGCTTTGGTCATGTCCAAAGGGTCGCTTCCCAAATAGCATTTGGTAAAACAGAACACCAACCGACCATACATCAACCTGAATGTCAAGACAGTTTAATACCACAAAACTTCTATAACATAATATCATAAGGACATCGCTGACCTTTGATGAGATCATAGGAGTTTGGCTAAGCTCAAAACATTCTGGGGGGAGGTACCTGGATTATATTAACCTTGTTAAAAGAGACTTAAAAAAAAAAAGAGACCATATCAAGGAGACGAAAACTAGATTGCTCACCAGTATGTTCCAGCTCCCTGTGATGTAAGCTCCATACCTTGAGAACCAACATTGTCCTCAACTATCTTGCTTAAACCAAAATCAGTCACTTTTGCTACTCCAAACTCATCAAACAGAACATTCCCGGGCTTCAGATCATAGTGGATTATCTTCTGTGACTTTTTGTTCAAATATACGAGGCCATGAACTATTTGCACAATGATAATCCTTGCCTCTTTCTCAGGAAGATTAGGTGTTGCCTTTAAGACAGCATCAAGGTCTTTTCCTGCAAGAAATTCAAAACATAAAGAGTGGGAACTACAATCCAGGATAAGATCCTTGTTTTATCTACGAAGATATCAGAGAATTCTGATTTACCACTACAATATTCCAGAACGGTGCAGAATGTATGCATGTCAATATGAAATTTATCCCACAGCCGAACAATGTGGTGATGCACAAGACTTTTATGGATTTCACATTCCCTGTTGGCATGGCGGATGTAACTTTGCTTCTTTTCCTCACTCCACTGAGCATTTAAACCATGAAGCTTGCATGCAACATATCTATGATCCACCAAGTCATATGCCTGCTTAAAATCCTAAGATCAAATTTTTGCAAAATATTTCTCACATGTAAGAGAATGCAGTATCTGTCAACGTTCTGACCTTATAGACTTCACTAAATCCGCCTTTACCAAGAAGATTTAGAAGAGCATATCGGTTATTCAAAACTGGGAAATTATTGAAACGAGAATTATCTTCATCTCGTATGCGCTTCATCTCCCTCATAAGCACCCCCTTCTCCAATGTGTACCTTTCTCTCTCACGCAAAACAACTTCCTCTTCCTGAAAAGGTAAAATCAATAGATATATGATACATAACCAGAACCCAATCAACATAGAGGAAACAAGAAGCTGAGCTATACATAAGGAGAAACATACCCGCTTAATACTAGCAAGACGAGACTTGTAAACCTCGTCAGGGATGACATCTTCCTCCTGGGCTCCTGATTCTGTGTCAGTTCCGTCACTCTTATCTACAACCAAATGGAAAAACCAAGGGTGTTAAACATCATAATAACTTGCAGAAGGAAAATATCACAACATGCATTACATGAGACTGCGACTTCACTGACAAACTAAGAAGGGTTGAGGTAACATACCACCATTTTGTCGTTTCTTAAGGAGCTTTCTTTGTCTCTCAATAGCCTCCTTGGTTTCCAACAATTGTCTCTTCTCGTTGCAAATTTATAGAAAAATCAAAACAGTTACTTATTGATATTAGTTGAATGAATATCACTTGATACATAGCTCAACTTACAAGTTGAGCATTCAGATCTTTCAACATTTGGCCGTCCTCCCATGTCTCAGCTATGATCGTTCCAGTCCTGAAAACACCAGAATAGCCACACAGCTGATGGACTGAATTTTGATCACAAATCAAGACACTGACTTTGTAACCTAACAGGGGAGCATTAAAAATAATTTCTTTCTAAAACTCTATTCGAGTTGGTTTAATGATGTTACTAGAAAGCAAATCTGTATTCGCTATACATGTTTTATTATATCTCCCCGTAAAGTATATTCTCAATACTTGTGATAAATGAGCACATAAATGAAGGATATATTGGATAGATACTAAGACCAAAAGAACATATATGGAATAATATGGCAGACCTGAGAACACCAACACTGCCCAATCGCAAAGAATCATGTCTGACTTTCGATCTTGCTTCTTGTCGCTCAGTTTTGGAAACAGATATGAGAAGGTCAGAGATTACTTTCGTTGTCTACATCAAGAAAAATAAAGGTTCAAAGCATGCAGTTAGCAAGTGCACTGTTAGCTTACACCAAATAATTCCGCATGATTTGCATAAGATATTACACCAAATAATATCAGAGAAAAGTAGCCATAGAATATTGATAATTGCTTCATTACACTAATGAGAATATTGCTCGAGGCTGAGCAAAATTTTCTGCCAATTTAAGTACCAAGTTAATATGAAGATACCGAGTTCGCTTCAAACATTCGTTCACAAGTGATTAAAAAGGCCAAATGTTGATCCTTATTCCTAACAATTTGGTTCCACATTCAACGCACCTAGACCTTATCGGCAATAGATTCATGTTTTACCAAAGTATTTGCTTTATGAAAAGAGCTCACTGGAAATGGAGTATATATGTGACAGACTATTGCAAGATCCAAGCCTTCACAGATATTTCAGTTCTCTAGTAGCAGCACCATCATTAAATTTAGTGAGAATTCTAAGCCAATCAGGAGACTGTCAATGATTTAACCTTTCTCAGGATAGAACTACCATGCTTCTAATGAGGAAACTGTATATTACTCTTAGATTCATTGATAACAATAAAAGTAACCATGCCAGAGTGGTGGAAAATTTAACAAAAGATCATAAAAGTTCTCAATAATTTATATTAGACGAAATGAAGTTTGCCTACCTTTTGTTTCCCTTGTTGTTCCTGATCGTTTAGATCTTTTACCTCCTGCATAGATCATTATTAGGATTATTAGCAGGGGAATGGGAACAGACAAAAATGGTAATAGCATAAGCAGGATTTGTCTAAATCTGAAAGGCATTCACACAATACATTCTCGAGCTTCCGGACAAGGTGCTGATACTCAGAAGAATCTTGTCGAGATTTACACAATTCCTCCTCCAGCACAGCGATTTTTGCACGCAAAGATGTCACGCCTTCCTGATTTATAAACAAGCAACACAAAGTGAATGAAGAAAGATATAACTATGCGGTTTCATTGTAGCAGAATAATAATCCGTTCACTTATTCTATCCAACTTATAAGATGCAGATAAGTCCTACAAAATGAGACGATTACGAAGTAAAGGACATTAAAGAGAAACTTACATCCTGTGAAGAGCATTCTCCATTCCTGTGCTGTCCATCAGGCCTAAAATCCTGAAGATATTCATCGGAAAACTATGTCAGGTTGCCAATATCAAGGCAAATCCAGATAAAGATACTCTTCAATAAATAAGTGAGAAAAGGTATCGTAATTCTTTCTTGTCCTGCTTAGTTTTTCACATAAGACAACTTAAAAAGTTTTACTTCAGTTAAGAACATCAAACACATGCCAACATTTCGTCAATGAAATTAAGTCCAATATATGTAAGTCCTCGATGAACACAAGACTGGTTGCATGTAAGATCAGATGAAGGAAACAATATTAACCTTTTGATCAGAGAGATCCAGTTGACTTGCAGCTGATACTGGTGCAACCAAAAACTGAGATTTTGTGACATCATTATTAGCTTTAGAACCACGCCCTCTGCCTGCTGATGTACCCCGACCTCGACCTTGTTTCTTCTTACTTACATCAAGGCCTGTCTTGGAGTCAGCATCGTTTTTCCTTCCATCATATGCTGCCTCTTGGAGCTTCAATTCGACAATAATAGTTCAAAAGAAAATACGAGGAAACAAAACTTAACAAGCTGTAACAACACCACATAGAAACCTTCTACAATTTCACACCAGATTATACCAAGAAAATCATCAACCAGGCAAAAAACCTTACACAAACAACTTCTTTACAAACAAAAAAAAGCACTACCTCAGCATGATCAACAGCAGCGAAGTTGTTAGACTCTTGAACTTTCTGGCGCTTTTTGGTATTAGCTCGGATTAAGAAATCTCCAGTATTCTGAGGCAGCAACAACGAGAATGAGATCTAGCTAAAAAGGAACTGTATCTCTTGTTCAAGAAAGAAATATATATATATAGATGAATCTGCAATGCCAAGATATGTAGCCAACATTGCAATAACACTTTGATCAAAAAGGCAAAAACTAATCAATACATACAAGGGAGCTATCTATAGAGGATACGCACATCAACAACAAGCAAGTAGAGTAAATAATTCAATTCAAAAACCATAGCAAAAGAAATTGCAATATTTGTTATTGAGGTTACCTCGTCGTCGTCTGAATCACTGATAGAGGTTTCGGACAATCCAGGCGGTGTGGAAGTGACGACTTTGACAGCGGCAGAAGCAGATGACCAGACAGAGACCTGCTGCTGCTGCTGTGGTGGCTTCGCCAAAGAAGGGGTCTTACCAGTCAACCGAGCCTCAAGCTTGGCGATTTTGTCGGGCAAAGAGTGATCCGACTGATTGGAAGAATTCGAGGAGAAATGCATCACCATGTCATCCGACATTGCCAAACACTTGCGGACACTACTTCAACGCACAGCTCACTCGCCTAATCTACCCAGATCAGCCAGAGCTCGGGGAGGGGAGGGGGAAATTAGGGTTTTTTTAATGGAGAATTAGGGAATTGAAAGCTAGAATCTGAGAAACCCATCAACAAATTTACATGCTTTTGTTCTGCAAAATCCACGTGGAGGAGAGGCTTGAGAATAGAGGTCTTGGAAAGTTTTTTTTATGGGTGCATCAATTTGGTAAGTTTACATTTTTTTTTTTTACTTTCTTTCCATATGTCATGGATAATGGTTGACCTGACCAGCAGGGTTTTTGATTTCCGTATATGTATTCGGGATTATCCGATAAAATTGAACCGATACACAAACGCAAAAGAGTTGGAAAAATAAAATATACCATTACTTTTAACCATTATGTTATTGTTTTGTATTTCATACAATTTACATGATGGAAATTATCTATTAAATGTATTTTTTTTCTTTAATTAGAAAAACTGTTCGTCACTTTAACCAATACTAATATACTTACACGCATAAATTTAGATTTAAAATATAAACATAAAAAAACTATAATATCTAATTTTGGTATAGTAAAATATTAAAGTTTATTGCATTAAATTTTCATTGAATATGTTTGTATTCTTAATAAACTAAATATTTCTCAAATTTTTTTTTGTAAATACACATCAATAATTTGTATTTAAATCTCTCTTTTTGTCTCTTTCTTTAATATTTAGGTGATATTCAAACTAGCTGTGCATAACATAGATTAGCTTACTATATTAAATAATAAAATTCGGTAATTTATAATAAATAAGATATGTTAGAATCTAGATTATTATCTTTGACACTATATATATGTTGATTTCTTTCTTTGTTAGTTTCATATATATTCAACAACACATTTTTCTATTTATGTTAGTTTCACGGTTTTAAGAAAAAATCTTAATCTTGTAAAATCTAAAAATTTTGATTATAATTAGACCATTTTAATAAAATTTTAAAGTAAATTTATATGCTACATGTAAACTAAAATTAAAATTTTATTATTTTATAAATTATAATCAATAATCTTTATCATCAACTCCATGGAATATTTACATGATCGATATTGGCGACCCTTGTAAGGGGTTGGTGTCACATATTAGATGTGCCAACTATTTCGAATGGGACTTGCAACAAACTTCAGTATTTCTCTGATTTTTTCCTCTATGGTAAATTCTACTTCTGGACCTTTAGTGAACCAGTATAGCTTTTTCATATGTGATAAGCGGCATCAAATTCATTTTTAGAAACCTACGAAATTTATGTGGAAGTGAACTGAGTGACTTAGACCTTATGGGATATATCATCATCACATGACACTCTCTTACTTCCACTTCTTTCTCATCAGAAACAAATTCATCTTCATATTCATTTTCCTCGTTGTAATCCTCACAAGACTTGCTCTTATAAAGCACATATCAACATATTTCATCTTGGACATATTTACTTTTAACAGTGATTTAAATTTATAATTCATCATTTTAGAAATTATAATTTTATAAAGACTTGCATCTGAGCATCATCTATCATATTTATTTTTTCGTTGTAATCCTCACAAACTTGCTCTTATAAATTATAATATATAAAAATTATAAATATAAATATTATATTTATATTTCATATGTATTATATGATAATTCGAAACAATTTGTAAATGAAATAAAAGAAAGATAGATATCTAATTATATAAACCTTAGTTTCCAAAATGAGTAATTAATATAATCGCGACATGTTTCAAATATATCAATAATATCTTGATATGTGTGAAAAGAAATTTTATTTAATAATTATAAGAAAATTAAAAATCCTAAACTAAAAGGATTACAATTAATATTTTTGAAAGTATATAAAACCAAAATTAATATATTAAATAAATAATTCTAATAGGAAAGTTATCTATTATATTACTAATTTCAATAGGAAAATATGTGTGATTAATAAGGAAAATATGTGCAATTAATAAGGAATTTGAAATTTAATTACAATTATTATTTATTATAATCATATAGTAAAAAAAAAATTATACAGAAAAGTGATTAAAGTATAAAAAGGTTTAATGTGTTAAAATTAGTGATTAACATAATATAAGAAAAATAAGAAATTAATGTAATTTTCTTGAGTTTTTCAATCGGTGAATGATTTGATAGCTTATTTAATATTATGTTGTTATATAAACCTTAGTTTTTCAAAGTTACTAACTAATGTGATCGTGATACGTGTCAATTTTAACAATTAAAAATTTTGTCACGTGTTATTCAAAAACTTTGTTTTAACTTATTTGTAAATTATAAGAAATTAAATATTTAAACAATTTAATAAATATAAAATATAGTTCATATATGTATATAAAAATACTAATTCTAATTTAAAATTACTAATTCTATATGAAAAAGAATTAAGAAAATTATACACTTAATTACTATAATACCATAATTAAATAAATTATACTGTCAATTATTAATCCTAAAAGAAAAAGGATTGTAGATATTCACCTTTACATAAACAAATAATTTTCTCATGATAATGTCTTTGAATTTTTGATTAATTTATGATTATGTTATTATAGATTTATTTAAAATTTCTTGGACAAGTAGTAAAATTATTACATATGAGATTACAAAATATGAGATAAATATATTTAAGATGTTGTTACTTTTTAAAATATGAGATAAAATTAGTTTTCAGTTTTTTTTTTAGAGTTATGTTTTATTAATTTTTAGTTTTAAAAAATATTAAGTAAGATATAAATTTGATATAATGCACATTTTTCTTTGATATGAAAATTATAAATGTTACTCATTGGGATTGAGTGCATAGAATTAAAATCTAATTTTATTATCATGTAAAATACAAAAAATTGTATTGCAAGATGGAGTGTGTGAACTCTAAATCCGGTTAAAAAAAAATAATCAAATGAAATAAAATTAATAATTTAAACACAACTTAAAAATTTTAATATTTTTCTTATATCAGAGTTAATACGCGGGCCTAATCTAGTGATAATCATAATTTAAAATCTTAACAAAATCTTTCAAATATAGTTATTAGAATAAACATATTGTATACTTAGATATAATATTTTACTTTTAAAAATTCTAATTAGTTTACAATATTTTTAAAAATTTATTAGTAATTTTTTTCCATAATTAATTAGAGAGAGAAAATATTTATTTTGAAAATGAATAATTGTTTAAAAAATATTATTAGTGTAATATTAAAATTATGTTTTTAGGCTTACTCAAAAATTAAACATTTACCGACTAATGGCATGACAATGTAATTTTTTTCAATTTTACAAGATTAATTTTATATTTGTACTTCTCCGTTAATACTGTAGAATTACAAATTACAACATTGTTTTCTCTAAATACAACCTTCCCAGAAATATTTCCCTTTCTTTTTCCTCTAAAAGCCAAGGCACTGTCAAAATGCAATGCAACCGTGAGAACATGGAGATACGGTTTCATGACCATTTTTTGGCTTCAACGATTGTGTCTTCACGTAGTATCCGTTCTTGGCTTTGGTCATGTCCAAAGGGTCTCTTTCCAAATAGCATTTGGTAAAACAGAACACCAACCGACCATTCATCACCCTGAATGTCAAAACAGTTTAATACCACAAAACTTTTATAACATAATCTGATAAGGACATCATTGACCAAATCACTGACCTTTGATGAGATCAAGGAGTTTTGCAAAGCTCAAAACATTCTAGGGGGGAGGTACCTGAATTACCGAACCTTGTTAGAAGAGACTAAAAACATACGAGACCATATCAAGGAGACGAAAACTAGATTGCTTACCAGTATGTTCCAGCTCCCTGTGATGTAAGCTCCATACCTTGAGAACCAACATTGTCCTCCACTATCTTGGCTTAGGCCAAAATCAGTCACTTTTGCTACTCCAAACTCATCAAAGAGAACATTCCCGGGCTTCAGATCATAGTGGATAATCTTCTGTGACTTTTTGTTCAAATATACAAGCCCATGAACTATTTGCACAATGATAATCCTTGCCTCTTTTCCTCACTCCACTGCGCATTTAAACCATGAAGCTTGCATGCAACATATCTATGATCCACCAAATCATATGCCTGCTTAAAATTTTTTGCAAAATATTTCTCACATAGTCACATGTAAGAGAATATAGTATTATATCAATGTTCTGACCTTATAGACTTCACTAAATCCGCCTTTACCAAGAAGATTTAGAAGAGCATATCGGCTATTCAAAAGTGGGAAATTGTTGAAACGAGAATTATCTTCATCTCGTATGTGCTTCATCTCCCTCATAAGCAGCCCCTTCTCCAATGTGAACCTTTCTCTCTCACGAAAAACAACTTCCTCTTCCTGAAAAGGTAAAATCAATAGATATATGATACGTAACCAGAACCCAATCAACATAGAGGAAACAAGAAGCTGAGGTATACATAAGGAGAAACATACCCGCTTAATACTAGCAAGACGAGACTTGTAAAGATCGTCAGGGATGAAATCTTCTTCCTCCTGTGCTCCTGATTCTGTGTCAGTTCCGTCACTCTTATCTACAACCAAATGGAAAAACCAAGGGTGCTAAACATCATAACAATTTGCAGAAGGAAAATATCAGAACATAAATTACATGAGACTGCGACTACACTGACAAACTAAGAAGGGTTGGGATAACATACCACCATTTTGTCGTTTCTTAAGGAGCTTTCTTTGTCTCTCAATATATAGCCTCCTTGGTTTCCAGCAATTGTCTCTTCTCGTTGCAAATTTATAGAAAAATCAAAGTAAGCTGTGTAAGGAACATTTTCCATCACTAGTTTTATCTATGTAGTATGTACCAAGGGTCAATTACCAAGAGGGAAATGAAAAGGAAAAATACTGAAAGCAAGAAGAGGATTGATGACTCTCTGATACTTGTAGAAATACATATAATCTGATTCTATAGATATAATATATATATATAGATGTTACAAAGGAGACATTTTATGTAAACAAACCATAACTGCTTCTAATCGCACTCCCATTCATCCCCTAATTAGGCAAACAGATGCTGTGATAAATTCAAGCACAAGGACATTTAAAGTTACACCAAGACCAATCTACTTCTAAATAACTTAGTTAACTTAGTTAATTATCTAGTGCAGACGGCGAGTCAAGCTCCATTGAGTCTCCTGCAGCTTCTTCATCTCTCAAGTTAATCATAGCCAGCTGATTAGCAGCTTCATGATCCTCAGAGGCACCTAGAGGTGAAGAGATTTGAGTTGGAAGTTCTGTGGACTGACCCTTGAAACTGGAGCATCCCGTATCCTCCTCATTAGCAATCTTACGGTTATTAGGTATAACATCGGAACTCATAGCATGACCGACGAGACAGAAGCATCCGGTAGGCTTATCAAAGCTTCTTCTAACAATAGCAATGCGATCAAGAGGCTCACCAAGGGTAGCCTTGTACAAGTCCCTGTACCTTATGTAGAAAACAGCATTATTGGCATAGAGTCCTTCCTCATCAATGGCCACGTCTACAATCTCCAAGTCGGAGAGACCAGCACCCTTAGCTTTGCAATGCCTATCAGTTTTGGCAACAGCAAGTTCCAAATAAAGACGAATCCAGGAATTCTCTTGCAGCTCAGATTCCTTCAGCTGAATGAGACCAAAAAAAAAAAAAAACATACTATATCACTATACTAGTACTACTTAACTTAATTTGTTGATCATACTCATAAGACCGGCAAATCAAAATAGTATGTGTCTTCTTAATCAATCATCCTGATCTTACTAGGTAATATGTTTCAAAAGGATTCTCTGACGGGCACTTAGGCAAGCTCATATCTGGCATCCTCAAAAACCCTTTGCCATCTCTTGGTCCCCCTAGACAACAGATTAAGAAAAAAATCAGAAATTCTTATGATTTCAGTGGATGATCAAGACAGTTAATAATAAATTAATTATGATGCAAAAAAAACAAAAAAACACCTCGAATATATGGTGGCCTCCTCAAAAGTCCTTCGCCATCTCTTGGTTCCCCTATATGTACAAAAGTTTTTTTTTTTTTTTTTTTTAATTAGAATTTGTATGATTTCACTGGATGAAGACAACGAATAGGCAAAGAGAAAACCACCTTTAATTCTTGCAATATTGCAAGACAGCATAAATCTGCCAAAACTATATTCTGATACTTTATTCTGGAAAGTTTGAAGGGAACCAGTGGCAGTGGCGTGATCAATTGCATCCAAAGTAATGTAGTATGAAGCAGCAGCAGAAGCAGTGGTCTGAACGTATTTCTGTACGCCAATCAGCTCAAACTTTGTACCCTGCGAAGAAGAAGAAGAAGAAGAAGAAGAAGAAGAAGAAACTAAGATATTGAATAATGTAGTAATAGGCATAGAGCTTTACAGTTTTACAGATGCATATATATGATTTTGTTTAAACAAACCTTGACGAAATTGTAACGATGAAGGCTCATCTTCGCATAGAGTAGGACCACGGGACGACAAGGAGACTCTTGATCACAGAATTCAACATGATATCCGTGTCTACTACTCTTGAGATCGAAAATTTCCTAAGAAGAAGAAGATGAACATGAAGATGAAGATGAATCAGATGGATGATTCGATGATTCTTTTAAGTACTGTAAAAGGGAAAAAAAAATAAAAAAAAATTAAAGAATTACTTACAGAGTTCTTCAACAGATCCACTGATGGGTATTTGCGCCCGCGCCCGGCCAGCGTCATAATCATGATTATCGTCGTATCGTATCCTCCCTGGATTTAGGTTTCAGGCAGTTTGTCGATTTCAGGCGACGATGCCTATGCTTTTTTTTTTGCCTTTTTGTTCTTTTTTTTTTTTTTTTTTTTTTTTAAGTCATGCGGCCATTGATTATATACCCCATTTATGGGCTTTTCATTTGGGCCTTCACAATCCATTGATAAACCGAACAGTTGATCGAAGAGGACAAAATCATCCTTCACTAGTCAAACAGTCTTGTAGAACCAAGCGAAGCGATCAATAAAGATGGGGAAGAATTTAGTTGATTCACCACATCTAACATATTTCTAAGGAAAATTTTAGAGAATTAGTCAGTCAACAAACAAGGAGTTAATAGTGTAAGATTCCTATTTAGGAATATGATTAAGAAAACAGAGAAACCAAGAACACAGTTATAAATTATCAAATTAATAATATGATCATAACAAAATTAAGCCCACTTCCTCTAGTTATCAATTAACAATCTAAGTAACTTAGTTAATTATCTAGTGCAGACGGCAAGTCAAGCTCCATTGAGTCTCCTGCAGCTTCTTCATATCTCAAGTTCATCATAGCCGCTTCATGATCCTCAGAGGCACCTAGAGGTGAAGGGAGTTGAGTTGGAAGTTCTGGGGACTCTGAATCTGACCCTTGAAAGTTGAAACTGGAGCATCCCGTAACCTCCTCATTAGCAATCTTACGGTTATTAGGTATAACATCGGAACTCAGAGACTGACCGACGAGACAGAAGCATCCGGTAGGCTTATCAAAGCTTCTTCTAACAATAGCAAGGCGATCAATAGGTTCACCAAGGGTAGCCTTATACAAGTCCTTGTACCTTATGTAGAAAAGAGCATTATTGGCATAGAGAACTTCCTCATCATTGGCGGCATCGATGGCCACGTCTACAATCTCCAAGTCGGTGAGACCAGCACCCTTATCTTTCCAATGCCTATCAGTTTTGGCAACAGCAAGTTCCAAATAGAGACGAATCCAGGAATTCTCTTGCAGCTCAGATTCCTTCACCTGAATGAGACCAAAAATAATACTACTAATACTTAACTTGTTGATCATACTCATTAAGACCGGCAAATCAAAATAGTGTGTGATCTTACCAGGTAAAATGTGTGAAAAGGATTCTCTGGCGGGCACGTAGGCAAGGTCATATCTGGCATCGTCAAAAACCCTTTGCCATCTCTTGGTTCCCCTATATATATGTATACAAAAGATTTAGAAAAAACAAAAGTTCATTGGATGATCATGACAGTTAATAATAATAATGATGCAAGAAACGCACCTCGAATTGTTGCAATATGGCAAGTCAGCATAAATCTGCATGCCGAAACTTTTCTCTGCTACTACATTCTCGAAAGTTTGAAGCGAACCAGCTGCGGGATCAATTGCATCCAAAGTCATGTAGTACGTCTTAGCCGCAGAACCAGAGGACTTAACGTATTTCTGTACGCCAATCAGCTCAAACTTTGTACCCTGCGACGAAGTAACTAAGATATTGAATGTGCATAGAGCTTTACAGTATTACAGATGCATATATGATTTTGTTAAAATAAACCTGGACGAAATTGTAACGATGAAGGCTCATCTTCGCATAGAGGAAGACAACGGGAGGACAAGGAGACTGTTGATCACAGGTTTCAACATGATATCCGTATGTACTACTCTTGAGATTGAAAATCTAAGAAGAAGAAGAAGAAGAAGCAGGATCATATGGATGATTACAAAAGCTTCGATGATTCTCCTCTAATCTCTTTTTTTCTTCTAAGTACTGTAAAAGGGAAAACAAATGAAAGAATTATACTTACACCAGCTTTCTGGGCTAGTCTCCTAGCGTTGTTCCACTCATCTTGCGTAGAGCGCTCCATTTCTATGTATCGGCGCATATCCATATCCATTATTATCGTCGTATCGTTTCCTCCTCCCTGGATTTAGGTTTCAGGCGGTTTGTCGACTTCAGGCGCGATGACTATGCTTTTTGTGTGTTTTTTTTTTGTCATGCCATTGATTATATAGTTCATTTATGGGCTTCATTTGGGCCTTCACAATCAAGAAACCTAAGATTTGATGAAGAGGGGGCACCGGTTCAAAATTTATTCAAGTATTTTTCAAAACTTGTACAGAAAATATACATATTTACCTCAGTTATTGTTTTTTTTTAGCTTTAGGGGGTGTATTTAATTTAATATTTCAATTGATTTGAGTTTTCATAAGATTTTAAATGATTTTGATGATTTTCGAGAAGTTGATATATTTTATTGTAAAATTCTTTCAAATCCACCTAAAACCATGAAATTTAGAATTCTGTATTTTTAACTAAACAAATTCTCTCAAATCCTCGAGAATCCCTAAAAAAAAATTAAAATCCAAATCAATAAAATGTGTTGAATAATAGTGGATTTTAAGGTAGATTTTTTAATCATTAGTTCAGTAATAATAGATTTTATGAGACTTTTTAAAATCCATGATTGAATTACATAGGATTTGTAAATTTTACAAATCACTTTAAATGTCAAGTTGAATACACCCCCTTAAGTTATTAAGATTTTAATTTATTTTACAAAACTAATGTTATAGAAAAAATATCCAACTATGTTGATATTTAAACAAAAATTGAAAATGAAAATAATATATTTTTGTAAATTATATTAGATAAGATAGGCTAAATTATCATTATTAAAATAATAATTAATTTTTATTTTTCACTTATATTTGATAATATTTTCCATATTATTTAATTTTCATACAGTTTTAAATTTTAAGAAAGAAATCCTCTTTTTCCCTCGAAATGTAATTTATATTTCATTGATAAAATTATTACACAACTGTTCCTATAGCCAATTTGGCTTTTATAAAGTAAAATATTATTTAATTTAATCAATGTTAGTATTAACTAAAACATATTTTTAAAAGTATTAATAAACGTGCATCAAAATTGCATTTCATCATAGGAAAAGATGGAGCAACCCAAGTAGAGGAGGCCATTTGTGTACGTTTGCTATCATGAGATTCTTGATTCGTCAAAGTATTTACCCACTCCTTTCCTTTTGCTATTGACATTAGTACCATTTTGGAAGCACTCTCATTGAAGACAAAGTTATGTCTACCCTGCATAAAAGCCAAAAAGGAAGTAGAGAATCAATATTTGTGATATCTTTTTGCATTGATAGTTTGATGATGTTTGATATGTTGCTTTCAGCATCATGTTCTAGTTGGTTGACATTCAGAAAAGGAGTACTTGAGATACGCCAAACCATTTTTGCAAAAGGACATGTAAAAGTGCATGAAGAATAGATTCATCTTCTTGTTTACAACGTGGACACAAAGGCTCAATGTTCATGCCTCTTGTTCTCAAGCGAGTGGTAGTTGGTAGAGCGCGAGAGACAACAAGCTAAATAGGAGACTAGATTATTAGAGACCATCAGGATAATCCGGTTGTCTGAAGTGCAAAAAAAAAAAAAAAAAAAAAAAAATCATGTTAGAAGGAGAGACAAAGGCTTTATTAATGGCGCTTGAACAAACATGGATCCAGGGTTATGATTCAGTCATCTTTTCGGGAGATAGTGAGTTACTTAGCAAATTAGTCAATGATACTTTACGGAATGCATTTTTGTTGCATGATATCAGGTTATGGACTTCAAAGTTCTCCTTGGTTTATTTCGAATTTACAACACAAGATTGTAATCAAGCTCATACTTTAGCAATGTTAGGATGTAGAACACAAGAGTTTTATCTCAAGTCTGAAGTTTTGCCAGAATGGCTATATACAGTAAAACCTCTATAAATTAATAATGTTAGGACCAAGACATTTTATTAATTTATAGTGATATTAATATATCTATAAATTAATAATTATTATTTTATACTATAAAATAATTATTATTAATTTATAGATATATTTTTAATTGTTTAAATTATTTAAAATTATGAATTGAGACAATTTTAGCAAAATAAGATTAAACTTTCGGATGTTGTAAATTTTATGGTTTAGGAATTGAACTTGTAATATTTAGAAAACATTATTGACAATAAATTACAAATACTATTGACAAATTGACTTATAGTCTTATATACATGACATACATAAATTCAAATATATGAATAATAATATCAATTCTCCTATTTAATAATCTCTCAAATTATCAAATTGTAAATGATGCATATCTAAAAATTGAAAACTTTAAAATTTAACTATTTTTACGATATGTTATAAAAGATATCATTATAGTTTGATAATACACAACATTATAATTGTTCTATAAAAAAGAATTGTAGAGAAACAAACATTATTATATTAGTATATATATATATATATATGTAAATTTACATGATTATTAATTTATGATATTATTGGGACCATATTTTACAAGAGGATTTCAAAAAAAATTATTATCATATTATCTTATCAAATTTTATTAATTTTTACACTAGTCCGACTTGGGACCAACAAAATTTATTAATTTATAGATTATTAATTTATAGAGGTTTTACTATATTCCTCTTTGTAATTACAATATTTAAAGCAATATAAATTCATTTCGAGAAAAAAGTAATAATAAACCTTCTGATGCTAAAAATAATATTTTGTAGAGTAAAAATTTAATCTTTCATTTCTTCTGGCAAAATAAAACATTAAAAAAAAAATCGAAGAAAATGAAAAATAAAGTTATTGAGTTTTTTTTTACTACTCTCTGTAAAAAAACAAAAATGAATAAATAAAAAAGGAAAAATTAAAAGAGAGGATATAAGTTACACATGTACGACGAGCAAAAGGGTTAATACTTATCTCAGATTAAAAACCAGACCTGCGCCGCTTACTCTCTCTCTCTCTCTCACAGATTCATCGCCATCGCAAAGCAACCTCGTTTACTCTTTACGCCTATCTCGCTTCGACATCCCTTTGTGAGTTTCCTTTTCTTATTCTTCTGTCGATCTCAAAGTTCAATCTGTATTTGGGAGTTTATTGAGTTTAGAGATTGATTAACCTAGCCGCGTTCCTTTTTATCTCTTGTGAACCCTTGACCTGTTGTATAATAATCATCTATTGATTTCATATTGGGATTCGAAAATTTTATTCCTGAATCTAGTTATTGTTTTCGTTGCGTTTGAGATTGTCGATTTTTTAATGTCGAAACCCTAATTTTTGGGGGCTGTGTGTATAATGTTGAATCTGATTTTTTGTTTGGTTTCTGAGTGCTTATTATATCGTTTTTCTTGTCTCAGTTGCAATCATGGCTGACGAAAACAATGAGATGAAGGAAGAGCAAGAGGTAAATTAGTGATCCTGTGGTTCTTAGGTGTTGATTTTACCAGTATAGATTGTTGATGTTTTGTTTGTTTAAAAGTCATTATTGAATTTGGTGTTTGTGTTTTGGGTTCATCGTTTTTACAGCAACTAGCACCTTTTGATCCAACCAAGAAGAAGAAGAAGAAGAAAGTTGTGATTCAGGATCCTGTTATGGACGTAGGAGAGTCCTCACAGCCTGAGAAATCTGATTCATTGCCTGGTATGATGATTTGTGAAACAGTTTGTTTTGTTTTTTTTTTCAATGGTGTTTGTGTTACTTTTTTTGTCTAATTCCTTTTTTTTTTTTTTCTGTAGCTAATGATGGTGGTCTTGAGAGTTCATTTGCTGGAATGAAGAAGAAGAAGAAGAAGCCAGTGAGTGTTTTAATGTTTTCTGCCTTTTAAGGTTTTTTTTTTTAATTCTTTAAACTTGTGTTTTGGATGATAATGTGCCTCATATTGTTGTTTTTGTTTTGTGTTTAGCTTGATGAATCAAGCTTGTTGAATGATGAAATTGTTGATGCTGGAGAAGATTTGGATGGTATAGTTTTTTTTTTCTTTCTTTTTTTTTGTTAATTAACCGTTTACTAGGGCTTGAATGTTTTTCATGTTAAATTCTTATTGAGAATATATTGCAGATCTTGCTAATGAGGAGGAAGAAGGGGCAGAAGGAATGGTTCTTCAGCAGCAACGTTACCCCTGGGAGGGAAGTGATAGAGACTACATATATGACGAGGTGAGTATATCTTTAGATGGTTTTTTGTATCAACCCGTTTTGTTTTGCAATGTTCATTGGTTATGAAATATATTTATCTTTATTTGTTCGTATGTCAAAGTATCCATTTCAAAAATCCCTCTCCCCTGACGGGACTTATATTTGCAGCTTCTTGGTAGAGTTTTTAACATTCTCCGTGAAAATAATCCGGAGCTTGCTGGAGATAGGCGTCGTACAGTTATGAGGCCTCCTCAGGTTCTTCGTGAAGGGACAAAGAAGACAGTGTTTGTCAACTTTATGGACCTTTGCAAGACGTACGAGCAAACCCCTCCTTGTCTTCCTCTTCAAATTTGTTTAATCATAATTAATGATACTTGTATGTTTTTGATGGCTGTATGACATATATTATCTGCATTGAAAAATATCAGGATGCATCGTCAACCAGATCATGTCATGACTTTCTTGCTTGCTGAGTTGGGTACTAGCGGTTCGCTTGATGGGCAGCAAAGGTTGGTTGTTAAGGGAAGGTTTGCACCTAAGAATTTTGAAGGGATTTTGCGGCGATATATCAGTAAGTAACTTTCTCTCTAGTCTCCAAATTTGTGAATAATAATAACAATATGGAGAGTTCTTAATCGCTTCGGTTATTTGCAGCTGAGTACGTCATTTGTCTTGGTTGCAAGAGCCCTGACACAATTCTTTCAAAGGAGAATCGTCTCTTCTTTTTGAGATGCGAAAAGGTATAAATGTTAGCTCTTATTTCCATATGCATTCCTTTGTTTCTGTTGTACTTTCTGCGCAACTAAGGAATAAATTCTCTTCTTGCCTACATCATTTCTATTATATGATATATGATGGAGAACTGAAAATTTTAAGAGAAGGTTGTATATGCCATTGTCTTCTCCTCATGCTTTTCACTAGCCAAAAGCCTCTATCATGCATGATTTCTCTTTTAGACAGGCTGGTGATAACCCAGTTTTATGCTTTGTCTTGTAGTTGATACTTGGTGAACATAAACTCATCAGGAGGCATAGATTTCTTAGTGAATCATAATTCTCTGACTTAAATTGAAGAGTCATGTGTTGCTGGCAATGATGTAGATATATATATTTTGCCTACATTGCTTGATCAAGTGTTTACTCTGTGCTGAATCTTCTGTGTTTTATCTTTGCAGTGTGGATCTCAACGATCTGTGACTCAGATCAAGCAAGGGTTTGTTGCTCGTGTTGGTCGCAGAAAGACTTAAGAAATTGGAAGGTGAAGGGAGCTTGTTATGGAGTTGGTTCAATGCTTCTCTTCTACTGCTTCTGTGACTTGCTATGAGCTTTTGAGTTTAAATACTTATTTCGTTTTTGTTGTTGTTTTGGAATATGATGAAGAAGAATCATCAGATTATGACTTCACCTTAAATATTGGATATGATCAAAACCTTTTACTCTTGTTAGGTTCATTGTGGTTAACTTGAAGGTCGATTTAGTATATCCATGGTCCTTTTCTGCTTCAACGCTCTTGTCCATGCAAAGCCTATTCTTCATGTTTTCTTGTACAAAGCTAATGGACACCAAAACTCGAATGAAGAGATAATTTATCTCGAGTTATTTTATATAGCGTGTAAAGATCCGGAAAGAGTTGGAGTATAAATCAATTGCAAACAGCCACAAACATCATATTGTTTAGGGTTTCTCACTTTTCTTATAAAAATCCTTATTGAACTTTCAAATTTGGATCTGACTACCGCCAATGTTCAACACTTTATTACAGTGTTCCACATCACAACTTTAAAACCTCGAAAATTCTTCTTATCTTTAAATCGGTTTACAGTTTAGTGGAGGTTCGATTGTTCTACTTTCCAATTTCAAAACTTAGTTTTCTTTTCGTGTTGTTTGAATTCATTTAGTCTTAATATAAATTCTTTTTTGTTACTAATCATTTGGCTCAATAATTGACCACGACTTTTATAGAATCCTGAAGTCATTAAATTTAAGAAATGACTAAAATTATATGCAGAGAACAGTTTATTCTTTATTTTCATGCAAAGCAGAACATTATAACCACTACAAAAGAAAAGAACAAATTCCACCACGTTTTTTTACGTTAAGGATCCAATTTTCAAAAGTAGAAGAACACTTTTGGAATCATATTTTCATATATATAATGGAAATTGTTTAAAAAACTGTATAACAAATACTTTTTAAAAAGAAATCTATAACAAAAATATAGTAAAGAAAGACAAATTAAGAGATAGTGTCATGGATTCTAACGGTGGATTTCATGAGGTGGAAAAGAATGGCAAACTGTTTTTGGTATACCATCACCCTAAGTATTGTCCCATACCCCAAATACATACCCTAACCTCCTCCGCTGAGCTTTCTCTTCAACCCCTTTTCTTATGTCCTAGGGAACGACGGCAAAAAAGGGACGTTTCTTATATTAAGCATGGCCTTTATCTGCTCAGTTCTTCCCCCGAGTACGTAATTCCTACAACAACGGATTCTTCTGATCATCATGTATTCCCTCTGTTTTGGTGCAACAATAAGGAATTTGATGCCGATGGTGGGTGCAACATATGCACATACTCAAATTTTGGTACAGACTATTACTTATGTACCTACTGTGATAGAAAATTCCATAGGGAATGTGTCCAGTCTCCACTAAAAATTAATCATCCTTACCACTCTGAGCATCCTCTCCAA
The DNA here is from genome assembly GCA_023657505.1 of Camelina hispida. NCBI lineage: Eukaryota > Viridiplantae > Streptophyta > Magnoliopsida > Brassicales > Brassicaceae > Camelina > Camelina hispida. The sequence goes on along the minus strand of CP094637.1, from coordinate 13,718,450 downwards.
CTTTTCAATTGGGATTATGGGACTTCTTCCGACTATAGTGAGTGTTTATGTTGTAGAATATTAGCAATTGGGTTAATGTATCATTGTACGATATGTCAGATTTTTATGCATTCAACATGTGCGATGAAACCAATACCCTTTGTTGTAGACCCACCAAAAAACCATGTTCATCCTCTCAACTTTTTCCCTAGACAAACTTGCTTAACTTGCAACCTTTGTGGTTGGCTGAGACAAACTTATCCCACCTACATTTGTGTCAGATGCAACTTTGTATCTCATAATGATTGTATGAATCTCCCACACATCATCAAGATATCACGTCACCACCACCGTATCTCCTTCACTCTTTCTTTTCCATCAAGATCAGAACGGTTTTGTGGAGTTTGTCGTAAAAGTATTAACGGTGATTATGGTGTGTATACTTGTGACAAGTGTAGCGATTATGTTGTTCATCCATTATGTGCTACATTGAAGAATGTGTGGGATGGAGAAGAACTTGAAGGTGTACTAGAAGAAGATGATATAACACAAGATGTTGGGCCATTCGAAATGATATCTGAAGGAGTGATAAGTTATTTTCTTCATGACCATCATCTCCGGCTCGAGATCAATATACTTTATGACGAGAATAAATTTTGTCAAGCGTGTGTCCTTCCTATCTATGAAGGTGACTTGTATTCATGTATGGAGTGTGAGTTCATCCTCCATGAAACATGTGTTAAGGCTCCCCTTAGAATTCAACATGCCTTACATCTTCATCCACTTAAAATGAAGCAGTTTCACAATAGAGATTATTCCTGTTGTGATGCTTGTGGTCGTATATATAATGGCTTTGGCTATGGGTGCAAAGATGAGTACTGCTTTAATCTAGACATAAGGTGTGCTTCAATTTCTGAGCCCTTTGATTACAAAGGTCATGAACATCCCTTGTTCATATCTTTAAGCCAAGGAGAAGTACCTATGTGTGACGTATGCAAAAGAAGATGTCTTAAACAATTAAATTGCATGAAATGCGATTTTGTTGTATGTTTCAGGTGTGTTACCTTACCATACAAAACAAAATATCAGCATTACGACACACATTCTCTCACGTTGTTATGGGGTGAAGAAGTAAGAGAGAAAGATTGGTGTGAGGTGTGCGAACGTAATTTACAAGATACGGGAGCAGAAGAGTTGTGTTATGGGTGCAACGAATGCTACACAGCTTTTCATATTGAATGCGTAATTGGTGCAGACCCATACATAAAGCCCTATAGTTACTTAGCAGGGGGATCGCAGAATGATGTTCAGACTCTTCCTAAACGTAATATTTCTCGACCACTATGCGTTTCTTGTAAGAACCGTTGTCAAGGGAAAATATATAAGATAGACTACATCATAACATGTTCTACAAAATGTATTAATAGATTGTTGTAAAATTTTTAAAGATATATTCAATTCAGATATTCAATTTGATTCCCATTTTGTTTTCCAAAACCAGTGAGTTTTGATTCTTAACGTAAGAAAAACATCGATTCACATTTATTTAAATATTATAATTAATATATATAAACTTAAATTTTTTAAAAATATTACGAATATGTAAAATTAAAAAAGTTTAAATTAAATACTATTTATTATGGTTATACAGTAGATGTGTTATAAAGAGGACATGTTTGAATTAATAAATTATTATTAAATTTGTGCTAACACGAGTTAAATCCTCATTTTATTATTTGTCAACACTACAAATATTAGAATATTTGAAATATAGATAAAATCAAATTGATTTAACTAAGATTTTTTAGAATAGTTAAATCATTAGGAAAAATGTGATTTAATCACAACGTATAAATTATTTATTATGTATTTAGATCCCTTATTTTTTTGTTATAATAATTAAAAATTAAAATATAATCTTAAACACTAAACAAAACAAAACTAAATATAACAAACAAGTGGTAATGAAATTTATTGTAAGTTAAAAATTTAATATAAACATTTAGCCGCACAAATGGCCGGAAATTTTAGTTATTCTTCTATTTACAAAACATCCAATATTTAACAAACATATACAATATAAAATATAAATAATAATAATATTATATGTCCGCGATGTATCGCGGGTCAAAATCTAGTATTGTATACAATTTTAGACACTTATTTGCATCATAAACAACAATGCATCATCATATTTTTTCTGTTTAAAAATAAAGTATATCTATATATATATCTTTATGTTTTACTTTTACACCCTAAGTTTATTTTGTATATTAACAGGCCCATTAAAAAAAAGACACTTAATACCATGAGAGTAACTCCCACAGGAGATGCTCTTAATATCATCAAATTTAATAATGGTCCTACTGAAAACACTCTTGGGATACGGCCAACTTGATGCAAGAACTCATCAACGGTCTCGACAGTATCATCCCGGAGGTATCCTTACTAGTTTTAAATGATGTCGTTGTTGTATGTTCCTCACATTGCTGATAAAACAAAATACTTCACATATAGATGAGTTTTAAGCAATCTGTGTTCCAAATATGGCTTTGCTATTTGTCTCCTTCTTCCGTATCAAGAGTCTTTAACCCCAACCTAATATGATATTGGTAGTGTTTTATTTGCTTAGCCTTATGATACTGATACATATGCTAGAAGATGGTGGACAACCAAGAGTTCCACCGGCTAGTAAAGAAGTTGTAGAGAAACTTCCAGTGATCGTTTTCAGCGAGGAACTGCTTAAAGAGTTAGGACCAGAGGCAGAATGCTGCATCTGCAAGGAGAATCTTGTAATCGGTGAAAAAATGCAGGAGCTGCCATGCAAACACACATTCCTGGCAGAGTTTGCTGACGGGACTTATATTTAATTTGCAGCTTCTTGGTAGAGTTTTTAACATTCTCCGTGGAAATAATCCGAAGCTTGATGAAGATAGGCGTCGTACAGTTATGAAGCCTTCTCAGGTTCTTCGTGAAGGGACAAAGAAGACAGTGTTTGTCAAATTTATGGACCTTTAAGAGAAGCTTATCTTCATGCTTTTCACTAGCCAAAAGCCTCTATCGTGCATGATTTCTCTTTTAGACAGGCTGGTGATAAGTGATAACCCAGTTGATTACACACACAGTTTTATGCTTTGTCTTGTAGTTGATACCTACAAGTGTTTACTCTGTGCTGATACACACACAGTTTTATGCTTTGTCTTGTAGTTGTACTTTGTCTTGTAGTTGATACCTATCGTGCATGATTTCTCTTATATATTTTGCCTACAAGTGTTTACTCTGTGCTGAATCTTCTGTGTTTCATCTTTGCAGTGTGACTCAGATCAAGCAAGAGTTTGTTGCTCGTGTAGGTTGCAGAAAGACTTAAGAAATTGGAAGGTGAAGGGAGCTTGTTATGGAGTTGGTTCAATGCTTCTCTTCTACTGCTTTATGTGACTTGCTATGAGCTTTTGAGTTTAAATACTTATTTCGTTTTTGTTGTTGTTTTGGAATATGATGAAGAAGAATCATCAGATTATGACTTCACCTTAAATATGGATATGATCAAAACCTTTTACTCTGTTAGGTTCATTGTGGTTAACTTGAAGGTCGATTTAGTATATCCATGGTCCTTTTCTGCTTCAACGCTCTTGTCCATGCAAAGCCTAGTCTTCATGTTTTCTTGTACGTTTGTGATTGAAAATGCTCAAGTTTCAAAGCTAATGGGCACCAAAACTCGAATGAAGAGATAATTTATCTCAAGTTATAACGTGTAACGATCCGGAAATAGTTCGAATATAAAGCAATTGCAAACAGCCACAAACACTATAGTTTTTAGGGTTTCTCACTTTTCTTATAAATTTTCATATTTGAAAGTGACTACCTTTATTACAACACTTAACCATATCTTTAAAACGGTTCGCTTGTTCTACTTTTCAATTCAAAACTTAGTTTTCTTTTCGTGTTTCTTGTTTGAGTTCATTAAGTCTCAATATAAATTCTTCTTTACTAATCATTTGGCTCAATAATTGACCACGACTTTTATAGAATCTTGAAGTCATACCCCAACCTCCCCCGCTGAGCTTTCTCTTCAACCTCTTTTCTTATGTCCTAGTAAACGACGGCATAAAAGGGACGTTTCTTATCTTAAGCATGGCCTTTATCTGCTCAGTTCTTCCCCTGAGTACGTAATTCCTACAGCAACGGATTCTACTGATCATCATGTACTCCCTCTGTTTTGGTGCAACAATAAGGAATTTGATGCCGATGGTGGGTGTGACCTATGCAGAGGCTCAAATTTTGGTACAGACTATTACTTTTGTAACTACTGTGATGAAAAATTCCATAGGGAATGTGTCCAGTCTCCACTAAAAATTCATCATCCTTACCACTCTGAGCATCCTCTCCAACTTTTCAATTGGTATCATGGGGCTTCCGACGATAGTGAGTGTTTATGTTGTAGAATATTAGCAATTGGGTTTATTTATCACTGTACGATATGTCAGACTTTTATGCATTCAACATGTGCGATGAAACCAATACCCTTTGTTGTAGACCCACCAAAAAACCATGTTCATCCTCTCAACTTTTTCCCCAGACAAACTTGCTTAACTTGTAACCTTTGTGGTTGGCTGAGACAAACTTATCCCACCTACATTTGTGTCAGATGCAACTTTGTATCTCATAATGATTGTATGAATCTCCCACACATCATCAAGATATCACGTCACCACCACCGAATCTCCTTCACTCTTTCTTTTCCATCAAGATCAGAACGGTTTTGTGGAGTTTGTCGTCAAAGAATTAACGGTGATTATGGTGTGTATACTTGTGACACATGTAGCGATTATGTTGTTCATCCAATATGTGCTACATGGAAGAATATGTGGGATGGAAAAGAACTTGAAGGTGTACCAGGAGAAGATGTTATAACACAAGATGTTGGGCCGTTCAAAATGATATCTGAAGGAGTGATACTTTATTTTCTTCATGACCATCATCTCCGGCTCGAGGTCAATATACTTTATGACGAGAATAAATTTTGTCAAGCGTGTGTCCTTCCTATCTATGAAGGTGACTTGTATTCATGTATGGAGTGTGAGTTCATCCTCCATGAAACATGTGCTAAGGGTATCTTTAGTGGTGAGTACTCTTTCTTCATCAGAGTTACTCAAATAAATTAATATTATATTGAGAGAGAAAAAAGATAGAGAAGAATCGTTTCTTCAGTTACTTCTGCAGGCAACGGTCCTCTGCAGAAATAAACATGTGTTGTTTTTTATTGGTTATTAATAATAAAAGATAATAAATATATATATAGAATTAAAATAATATTTTTGTTTTTTTAAAAGTAACGTTGAGTGCGTTACTGGACTATTGATGGTCTAAGGCTCCCCGTAGAATTCAACATGCCTTACATCTTCATCCACTTAAAATGAAGCAGTTTCACAATAGAGATTTTTCCGAATGTGATGCTTGTGGTCGTATATATAATGGCTATAGCCAAAGCCATTATACGTACGACCACAAGCTTTACAGCAAGAATAGTCTCTATTTTCGTCAAAGCAAAATATCAGCATTATGAATCCCCTTTCTCAAACTTATAAATCCCTTTTTTAATAACAGGAAAGTACACAACATAGTGTTTGTAGATTTTATATTTTTACTAAATGGTTACAAATGGTTACAAATATGTTATATATAGATTATAGATTAATCAATATATTAATATTAATGATTACTCCTAAATATTAGAGATATTCCAAATTGATAATTGATATATTAATGGTAACAAATAAAATCATGGATATTCCAAACTTTATTTTTGGAAGATTTTAGTCATATATCACGTTGTTTCCAAAAATCATTAAACACAATATTATAAATTTATTTCTTATAGATTTTATCGATAGACCACAATGTTAACCAAAAATAGATTGCAAGATAAAATTACGAAATAAAATTTAACCAGTATTATAGCACAAGTACTTATCTAGAATCATTAACAATATAAAACTTACAAAATAAGTGTTTTTTTTTCAAGCTTTCATATTTAGCATATGATTTTATTGCATAATGTTTTATCCAAAAAAAAAATTAAAACAATAACATAAATTTTATTTTATATAAAAAATACAATATAAATAAAATAAATTTTAAAAATATGATTTCTCAGATTAAATTTAAGTTTGAAATAATGTTGTTTGGTAGGTTTTGTCGGTCACGATAATTTTGACAAAGATATGTTACATATTTGGTCCTAAAATTAATATGTGTTATGCTATAAGTTAATTCATAGAATAACAATAAAAATACAGTATATAATTTTAAACACTAAACAAATCAAATAAAATTTACAAACAAAAATTAATTTTTTATCAAACAACTTAATCCGCGTTATACCGCGGGTCAAAATATAGATATAGTAGAATATATCTTACATAATAGATGTTATTTTCATAAGTCATATTCAATATATGATTTCATACCATAGTATTCCATCCAAAAAGAACCTTTCAAAACAAATAAAATAATCACATATACGATATTTTAAATAAAATTTATCAAATAAACAAAAAGAACAAATTTAAACATGTGCTCTAGCACGGATTATATTCTAGTAAAAATATTAAAATAACAAATACATATGTAGCAATATTTAAATCATGGAATGGAAGGCATAATTGTTATATGAAATCTGATTTGTTTCCTCTCGTAAAACATTGACCTTTTTTAGATTTGTGCATATAAACATGCTATATCGAGTTAATAGAGTTTTTTCCAAAAGGCCAATAGTCCATGCAAGTGATATGGGTTTAACGCAATATCCACAAAAAATATAACGTTTGAGTAAGCGCCCTTGTGATTTTGCATCTTTTTAATTATATATTGGCATGGTTGCATTCTTTTTATTTTAATTTTGACAACTATATGTCTTATGATTAACTTCTTTCGTTATCACGTTATGACATCTCTCGAAGAGCATTTGACTTTGTTCATCACTATAAATTTTGAATGGCAAAATTATTTGGCTATTCCACATACTACGGAAAGTAGTTCGTGTTTGGATGGGGACACTCCCGTTATATTTAATTTCCATTATTTATTTCAAAAAGAACAATATGTTTGCATGGCCACTCATAATAATCTAGAAGACTAAAAAAAACACATCAAACGTATCAAAATTAAAGGATGCATCCATAGCATGACTTTCTTGGCACGAGGATCATGGATGAATAAATATACTTGTTGAACAGCATATGTTATGTTCCATGAGAAAATAGAATTTCACATGCCAAAGTTATCGACTAATAATGGCAATAGTTTGTTGAACTCAATTAATGAAGTGCTGAGAAAAGTCAAAGAACGTGGAAAACTACATTTGTCATGTCTGCTGACTATCAACATGCTCACTGAATTTTGCAAATTTGAAAATCAGCGTGTGAAGGAATCTATATATAGAGGGATTAAAAATGAAAAGAGGAAGAGCATAAGAAACAAAGTGGTGAAGAGAGAGATGAGAGGCGCATTACCAAACTCTTATACTTTCTTCTTCTTGTTCGCTGTTTTAGCTCTGTTTCCTCATGTGTTCTCGATCAATACTTTGTCATTTACAGAAACTCTGACAATCTCAAGCAACCGAACCATTGTGTCTCCTGGTGATGTCTTCGAGCTTGGTTTCTTTAAGACCACAACAACAAGCTCTCGAAATGGTGATCGTTGGTATCTTGGGATTTGGTACAAGTCAACCTCTGCTAGAGCTTATGTATGGGTTGCCAACAGAAACAATCCTCTTACCAAATCCACTGGAACATTAAAGATCTCTTACGATAACCTCGTCCTCCTTGATCATTCCGATGCTCCTGTCTGGTCAACGAATCTGACAAGAACAGTGAGATCTCCAGTGGTGGCAGAGCTTCTCGCTAACGGCAACTTCGTGCTAAGAGACTCCGAAAGCAAGTATCAAAATCGTTTCTTGTGGCAAAGCTTTGATTTTCCGGTGAATACTCTGCTCCCGGAGATGAAAATTGGTCGGAATCTCAAAACAGGACACGAGAGTTTCCTCAGTTCTTGGAAAAGCCCTTATGATCCCTCAAGGGGAGACTTCACGTTCGAACTCGAAACTCAAGGGCTACCTGAGTTATATCTTTACATTAAAGAGTTTCTATTGTACCGATCCGGTCCGTGGAATGGAGTCGGGTTTAGTGGTATACCAACCATGCAAAATTGGAGCTACTTTGACGTTGTTAACAACTTCATAGAGAACAGAGAGGAAGTTGCTTACAGTTTCAAAGTCACTAACCAAACCCTCCACTCGAGAGTTACACTGAGTTCCGAAGGGTTATTACAGATGTCCAGATGGGATTCGAAATCACTGGAATGGAATTTGATTTGGATTTTACCTTACGACGAATGCGATCTGTACCAAATCTGTGGTCCTTCCAGTTATTGTGACATAAATACGTCACCGAAGTGTAACTGTATCAGAGGATTCGTTCCAAAGAATATTACGGCTTGGGCTTTGGGAGATGGGTTCAGTGGATGTGTGAGGAAGTCACGATTGAACTGCCACGGAGATGGTTTTCTTATGATGAAGAGGATGAAGCTGCCGGATACAAGCACAGCAATCGTGGACAAGAGAATTGGGTTGAATGAATGCGAGGAGAAGTGTTTAAAGGATTGTAACTGTACCGGGTTCTCCAATAAGGATATTCGCAATGGTGGGTCAGGTTGTGTGATTTGGACTAGAGAGCTCAGGGATATGAGGAATTATGTCGCCGGAGGTCAAGATCTTTATGTCAGAATAATTAAGCCTCTATAATTAAACATGTAATTTTGGATATCCATATCAATATCCACTAAAAAAATATTTAAGAATAATAATACAAATTTGGATGAGGGTATTATTTTCGAATCCAACTTCGAAAAGTCCATATATGATTTAAATTTCTTATCGGATTAGATCGATAAATTATGTTGAGTTCCAACCATTTTACCCACTATCATTTTGCATATGCGTTGTTAGTATATACTAGGTAAGACCCGCACTAAGCTGCGGGATATGTTTATAAATTAACTTCTCTTTTAAGATAAATAAAATTGAGATTTTAAAAGGATTATAGAATTTAGTAATTTGTTTTTGCTAAAATTTTATTGTATACTTTATGCAATATTTATATATAATGTTACCATTTAGTGACATATGAAAGATAAATCTTCCTCTTATCAAAATCAACAACATGATTCTTTTGTTTTCTATCTTCTTCTATTGCAAAATTTATTTTACTTTAAGAAAAAAAGTAAAAATCTTATTTATTATTATAAACAATGTTTTTAAAGTTCGGTTCATAAAAAACTGGAATATTTCTTGGATCATGTGGTCGACGTAGTTCCATCGTGAGTTACTTATATTTACTAATGAATATATATTTATTATTATAAATATTTAAATAATTTCTTAGCTTAATTTTCCCTTATAAAAAGTAGATATGTTTATGTTTTGGTATGAGTTATTTGTTTTGTATAGAGATTTCTGAAAAGAAATGGAATTTTTTATAGAAGCGTAGAAAGAGTTTTTAATAAAAATTAGGAACGGGTGCGTGTTGGAACCATTAATATATAATTATATATGTATATATATTATAAATTATTTTAAATATTTCAAATTTAAGTATTTTATTATTAATATGTTAAATTATTCATAAAAATATATTAAGATATTTGATATGTATATAGTATATACCAATATCTAAACTATGCTGAAATTTAAAATTATTTTTGAGATATAATTCTAAAATAAACAATTAAATCATATTGGTACCCAAAATCTAAACAAAAAACTTGGTTATAAAATGAATTCTATTTTATTATACATGACAGATAATCGCATTAACAACATAAAAGATAAGATAATATATAGAGAGAGAAAAAGGAAAAAGCTGTTCACGAAAATCTCTGTCATTGGTTATCTCTTTTATTTTCTTAAATATTAAAATTATAAAATTGAAAAGCAAAAAGTCACTAGTGAATTGAAAAACTTAATTGCTTCTTCTTCTTCGTTTTTTCTTGCAGCCCGCTGCACCTGCTTGATTAGCTGTTTTTTTTTTTTTTTTTTTTTTTTTTTTAATTTGAACTCTAGTTTTCATAATAATTTACGAATCTACTCGGAATTAAACTATGAAACAGGTTTTAATCATTGACAAACGCTTTCTTAAATCTTTGGACGATTATTCAAAATTTTTGCGTTTCCAAATGAGAACCGTCGCTTCCTCTGCGATTCCAAACTCTACTTTTTAGGAAGCACGATTCCACCGCGATTATGTGCGGTTCCGATTCCGCTTATGGTTATGAAGCGAGAATCGATGCTTGAGTTATGATTCAGTCACTGATGGTTTATGAAGTAAAAGACAATGTGATGTGGCACATAGTTTTTTAACTGGTTTAGAAATCTTAGTTGTATTAATTCAAATGTTTTCATTGGTTGTTGATTTTAATTGATGTATCAAGCTATGGTTCAATACAAAAGCTGATGTGTCAGTCTCCAGAGAGAAACAACTTCTACTTTTATTGTATTGATAATCGCAGATTCAAGTCAAGACCCTAATCCCGCTGAAAAAAGGAAAGCAACTGATACTGATGATCCTTCTCCAGCGGTCAGATGTCTGGAACTGCTTTAAAAGCATGGAATAACTGTTAAAAATCAGAACCAAACTGCAACCGAACCAAACTGTGATACATATGGTTTTATTTTTGATGAAATCGAAAAAACGAACCGTAACCAAACTGAATTACATATAGTTTCTTTATGGTTCTATTTTTATAAAACCAAAAACAAAAAACCGTAAACGGAAAAATCGAACGCCCACCGATGCCACGAAACCATATGTATAGGTTTTAATTCAGATATTTTTATAAACCCTAAAAAATATGGTTTCATTAAAATGGTTCATTTTCTCTTATAAAACCTAAATTTTATTCATTTTTTTACAATCTAGCAAAAAATGTATCCAATTCAGATATTTTTATAAAACCTAAAAAATATAAACATTAAAATGGTTGGGTTTTCTCTTAGGTAAACCGATAATTTTGACGTATGTAATCTATTTTCTCGAACCAAACCAAAACCAAACCAAACCGACCGACTTCATCTCTTTCCTCCTGATCAAGAAATCTCTCTGCTCCTACAAAAAGAAGAGCAAATCCAAGAAGACGACGCGAGATCAAATCAATCGTTTGCTCATTTGATCGAATTCGTTTGAATCTTCTTCTTACAAAAACCCCCAAATCCCCAATCGAAATCCCTAAATTAGAATATAATGGATGCAGCAGCATCGTCTTCACCTTCTCCTTCCGAGGAAAGCTTGAAGCTTCAACTTGATGATCTGCAGAAACAGCTTAACAAAAAGCTGAGATTCGAATCTTCCGTTCGTTCTATTCATAATCTCCTCCATGATCACTACTCTTCTTCCTCTCCTTCTCTCCGCAAACAGGTTTGGTTTTATTATTTTCAATTTTAGGTAACCATAGATTTCAAAATTAGCTCTCGGAATTTTAGAAAACTTGCCATTTTTGATTGATGCGTACGTCAAGGATCTTCAATTTGATCCAATATGAGTTTCAATTTGTTCAATTTCTATGTTATAATCGAAATTTTTCGTTTGTTTGATGGCTATTTCAGTTTTATATAGTTGTATCTCGAGTTGCAACGGTTCTCAAGACAAGATATACAGCTACTGGGTTTTGGGTTGCGGGACTGAGCCTTTTCGAGGAAGCTGAGCGACTTGTTTCTGATGCTACTGAGAAGAAACACTTGAAATCTTGCATTGTTCAAGCCAAAGACCAGTTAACCGAAGTTGATATCCAGCCCACTGAGACCTCACAAGGTTTGTGTAACATCATTAGTTTTGCTTTATCATATGGTTCTGAAGATAGGATTTGGGATGAGTTTATTACTCTTTGTGAATATGTTTCAGGTTATCTTTTTGAGGGACATCTAACGGTTGATCGTGAGCCGCCACAGCCTCAGTGGCTAGTGCAGCAGAATCTCATGTCTGCTTACGCTTCTATTGTTGCTGGTGAATCCTCTAATAATGCTCCTACTGAAAACACTCTTGGTGATACGGCCAACTTGATGCAAGAACTCATCAACGGTCTCGACAGTATTATCCCGGAGGTAGTTGTTTTGTCTTTTTTTGGCAATGCCCTTTCTCTTTTCTTCCTTACTAGTTTTAAATGATGTCGTTGTTGTATGTTCCTCACATTGCCTGATAAAACGAGATACTTCACATATTGATATATACGATGTGTTTTATACAGATGCTAGAAGATGGTGGACCACCGAGAGTTCCACCGGCTAGTAAAGAAGTTGTAGAGAAACTTCCAGTGATCGTTTTCAGCGAGGAACTGCTTAAAGAGTTAGGACCAGAGGCAGAATGCTGCATCTGCAAGGAGAATCTTGTAATCGGTGACAAAATGCAGGAGCTGCCATGCAAACACACATTCCACCCTCCTTGCCTAAAGCCTTGGCTGGTAAAATTAATTCTATTCTTTTAAAGCTTAAGGGTAAGCATTAGCAAGAACATAAAGAGCTTATGATCTAATTGTTTGTGGCAGGACGAGCATAACTCTTGCCCTATATGTCGTCATGAATTACCAACAGACGATCAGAAATATGAAAACTGGAAAGAGAGGGAGAAAGAGGCCGAGGAAGAGAGGAAAGGCGCAGAAAATGCTGTACGCGGAGGTGAATATATGTACGTTTAGATTGTAGAAGTTATGGCACACCACCAATGTTTGTACTTTAACATCTCCCATTTGTTATTCGTCATTCACAAATTATACATCCTATTTAATAAGAGACTCGATTTGTTTTGTATGAAAGCTTATATAACAACAACAAAGATTTCATTACTTTAACACAAAGATTTCATTACTTTAACACCAAGTTCAATAACATAACAACAAGCGTATTAGTTAGAAAAGAAGACTGTAGGATACTGTTACTAAATCCACAATAGTAGTTTCTTCAGTAGAGATGATCGTCTGCCCTTAGAGCGACTTGTAAAAAGACAAACATGTCTGACCACTCCAGACATGCAAACAACCCTATACAGAAGACGGCTATCATACAACACACAGCAGCATACATGATAGATTACCATATCAACCATATTGACATAAAGTTTTACTTAGTTTGCTTTAAAAGCATATTGTAACCCTGAGGTTTGATCTTCTGCTAAGCAGCCGGAAACTCCTCCTTGATAGAGGCATTGCCTATTGGGACATCTGTCTTTTTCTATGTCGGTAAGGGCTTTTGTTGACCAATCTGCAGATAAAGAATGTAAAGGTTGCTGTAATTAGATGCAATCTCAAGGAAAATTATATGATCAATCTATCTTTTACAACTTTGTTAGGTTATGAGTTTATGAGCTTATGAGTTTAAATACTTATTTCGTTTTTGTTGTTGTTTTGGAATATGATGAAGAAGAATCACCAGATTATGACTTCACCTTAAATATGGATATGATCAAAACCTTTGACTCTGTTAGGTTCATTGTGGTTAACTTGAAGGTCGATTTAGTATATCCATGGTCCTTTTCTGCTTGAACGCTCTTGTCCATGCAAAGCCTATTCTTCATGTTTTATTGTACGTTTCTGATTGAAAATGCTTAAGTTTCAAAGCTAATGGACACCAAAACTCGAATGAAGAGATAACAAGTTATAGCGTGTAAGATCCGGAAAGTGTTTGAATATTAATATAAATCAATTGCAAACAGACACAAACATCATAGTTTTTAGGCTTTCAAACTTTTCTTATAAGAATCCTTGGCATTTTTTTCCTTTTAGATACTGAAAAAAACATTAACTTTGGAACTGACTACTTTTAGTACTAATCGATTGACCACGACTTTTATAGAATCTTGAAGTGATAAAATTTAAGAAATGACGAAAATTATATGCAAAGAACAGTTTATTCTTTATTTTCACGCAAAGAAGAACATTATAATAACCATTACAGAAAGAAAAAGAACAAATTCCACCACGTTTTTCACGTTAAGGATCCAATTATCAAAAGCAGAACAACACTTTTGGAATCATATTTTCATATATATAATGGAACTTGTTAAAAATCTGATATTCTGTACATAACAAATACATTTTTAAAAGAAACCTATAACAAAAATACAGTAAAAAAGACAAATTAAGAGATAGTGTCATGGATTCTAATGGTGGATTTCATGAGGTGGAAAAGAATGGTAAACTGTTTTTGGTATACCATCACCCTAAGTATTGTCCCATACCCCAAATACATACCCCAACCTCCTCCGTTGAGCTTTCTCTTCAACCTCTTTTTTTATGTCCTAGTCAACGACAGCAAAGGCATGTTTTTTATAAGCATGGCTTTTATCTTCTCAGTTCTTCCCCCGAGTACGTAATTCCTACAACAGCAGATTCTTATGATCATCATGTACTACCTCTGTTTTGGTGCAACAATAAGGAATTTGATGTCGATGGTGGGTGTGACGTATGCAGAGGCTCAAATTTTGGTACAGACTATTACTTCTGTAACTACTGTGATGATAAATTCCATAGGGAATGTATCGAGTCTCCACTAAAAATTAATCATCCTTACCACCCTCAACATCCTCTCCAACTTTTACTTCGTTGTTATGGGGATTCCGAAGATATTGAGTGTTTATGTTGTAGAATATTAGCAAAGGGGTTAATGTATCATTGTACGATATGTCAGATTTTTATGCATCCAACATGTGCGATGAAACCAATACCCTTGTTGTAGACCCACCAAAAAACCATGTTCATCCTCTCATGTTTTTCCCCAGACAAACTTGCTTAACTTGTAACCTTTGTGGTTGGCTGAGACAAGTTTGTCCCACTTACATTTGTGTCAGATGCAACTTTGTATCTCATGCTGATTGTATGAATCTCCCACACATCATCAAGATATCACGTCACCACCACCGTATCTCCTTCACTCTTTCTTTTCCATCAAGATTAGAACGGTTTTGTGGAGTTTGTCGTCAAAGTATTAACGGTGATCATGGTGTGTATACTTGTGACACGTGTAGCGATTATGTTGTTCATCCATTATGTGCTACATGGAAGAATATGTGGGATGGAAAAGAACTCGAAGGTGTACCAGAAGAAGATGATATAACACAAGATATTGGGCCATTCGAAATGATATCTGAAGGAGTGATACTTTATTTTCTTCATGACCATCATCTACGGCTCGAGGTCAATATACTTTATGATGAGAATAAATTTTGTCAAGCGTGTGTCCTTCCTATCTATGAAGGTGACTTGTATTCATGTATGGAGTGTGAGTTCATCCTCCATGAAACATGTGTTAAGGCTCCCCGTAGAATTCAACATGCCTTACATCTTCATCCCCTTAAAATGAAGCAGTTTCACAATAGAGATTATTCTTGTTGTGATGCTTGTGGTCGTATATATAATGGCTATAGCTATGGGTGCAATTACAAAGATGAAGACTGCTTTAATCTAGATGTAAGGTGTGCTTCAATTTCTGAGCCGTTTGATTACAAAGGTCATGAACATCCCTTGTTTATATCTTTAAACCAAGGAGTAGAACCTATGTGTGACGTATGCAAAAGAAGATGTCTTAAACAATTAAATTGCATGAAATGCAATTTTGTTGTATGTTTCAGGTGCGTTACCTTACCATACAAAGCAAGATATCAGCACTACGACACACACTTTCTCACGTTGTTATGGGGTGAAGAAGTAAGCGAGAAAGATTGGTGTGAGGTGTGTGAACGTACTTTACAAGATACGGGAGCAGAAGCATTGTGTTACGGGTGCAACGAATGCTACACAGCTTTTCATATTGAATGCGTAATTGGTGCAGGCCCATACATAAAGCCCTATAGTTACTTAGGAGGGGGATCGCAGAATGATGTTCAGACTCTTCCCAAAAGTAATATTTCTCGACCATTGTGCGTTTTTTGTAAGAATCGTTGTCAAGGGAAAATATTTAAGATAGACACCATCATAGCATGTTCTATAGAATGTATTTATAGATTGTCGTACACTATAAAATTTTAATTATATAGCTACGTTTTTTTGCTACGATAAAAACAATAACAAATATTAACTACAAATAGTTACAAATTAGTGATAAAATTTTGTTGTGACAACATGTAACAAATTTGCGAAATAGTTATAATAGTGATCATTGTGACGACAATATAGTTATTAAATTTATTTGTAACAAAATTGTAACAAAACTTTTGTTGCTATGAAATATCGTATATAGCTACAAAATATTTAGTAACTTAAGAAGATAACTCTAATAGTGGTAAAATTTGTAAATATATGTACGTTTAGAGTGTAAAATTTATGGCACACTGCCACTGTTTGTACTCTAACATCTCCCATTTGTTATTCGCCATTCACAAATTATACATCCTATTTAATAAGAGACTCGATTTGTTTTGAATGAAAGCTTATATAATAACAACAAAGATTTCATTACTTTATAACACAAATTGTCTTGAAAAAAAGACACCAACAACAAGAGTATTAGTTAGAAAAGAAGACTGTAACATAACAACAAGAGTAACATAACAACAAGAGTATTAGTTAGAAAAGAAGACTGTAGGATATTGTCCACAATAGTAGTTTCTTCAGTAGAGATGATTGTCTGCCCTTAAAGCGACTTGTAAAAAGACAAACATGTCTGACCACTACAGACATGCAAACAAATATTCGGTTTGTCTAACAAACCTACACAGAGACGACTATCATACAAGACACAGCAGCATACATGATAGATTACCATATCAACCATATTGACATAAAGTTTTACTTAGTTTGCTTTAAAAGCTTATTGTAACCCTGAGGTTTGATCTTCTGCTAAGCAGTCGGAAGCTCCTCCTTGATAGAGGCATTGCCTATTGGGACATCTGTCTTTTTTATGTCGGAAGTAGGGTAAGGGTTTTTGTTGACCAATCTGCAGAGATAAAGAATGTAAATGTTGCTGTTAGATGCAATCTCAAGGAACATTATATGATCAAACTATCTTTTACAACTCTCTCTCAGGAACTGAATAAAAGAGATACAGATTTAAATTTCCATATGGATGGAGAAGGATGGAGTGTAGTTATAAAGGATGCATACCTGTCCCGTCTTTTCTCGAGGAATCGTTGAAGCGAA
Organism: Camelina hispida; assembly: GCA_023657505.1. Classification (NCBI taxonomy): domain Eukaryota; kingdom Viridiplantae; phylum Streptophyta; class Magnoliopsida; order Brassicales; family Brassicaceae; genus Camelina; species Camelina hispida. The sequence continues at coordinate 13,701,296 of CP094637.1, read as the reverse complement.
TGCCTCCTTGCAATAGGTAGATCTGAATTGGCAAAACATAATTGTAAGAAACTAATGAGAGTATCCATTTCCAAATTTTGAAGACTATTATAACCAGTTGAATCGAATACTGACCAGCCGCGGATCTGCAAAACGAAATTGGCTGAATGGGAAATGACTGTGCAACTGGTGAAGCTACATTAGATGTGCTTGAGAAAGAAGGAGCTCTGTTAAGTGCTGGCGATGGGACAGGACTGATGCTCGTAGAATTCTTTGTCTCCATGGCTTTAGCAGCAATACGAAGGATTTCTTGAACCTACAAGCGTGAGATCACAATGAGAACAGGAAGTCTCTTAAGCTTTTCAGGACAACAAAAAGTGTAGAATTTGCTCTGATGGACCAACCTTTTCTGCTGGGAGTCCATCAAACACAGTAACACTCCCACCAAAGAAAATAGTAAGCTGACTTGGAAGGACCGTTGAAGCATCTGCCTCAGATGATATATTCTCCGTGGACCTTCAATAGCAGAAGATCCATATATTAATGCAACATTGACAACAATCTTAAAAGCTAGGAATAAAACTCTCCACATATTGTGACTGTTGATAAAGGCACTAAACAGCATATACGAAGGCAAGAGATATGACTATAATAACTGTCATTTAGTGTTTAAAGTGATTTAGTGGTCCTAACAACCAATAATAATCAGAAGAATCAGGTTCTTCTGAGTTCCATGTCAAATTACTTGCAGAAGGTAACAGACACATTTATCTAGAAACACGGAAGGATGTCTTTGATTTTGAATATGCTGCAACACACAATGATAAACCAAAAGCTGTAATTGATACAGTGACTAAATATAGCAACTTCTTGGTTTCTCATTTCAGTCAATATGATTCATATAAATCCAAACTCTCTACTTTCACTCCATTAACCAAATATCACATGAATAAACTTTATATATATGCATTAAGGACTTTGAAGCACAAGATGATCAAATGTTCTAGCCAAAAACAAAATGATTCCTCTAGGAAAAAATATTACTTTCCCTAAATAGTAACTAAAATCCTCAAATCCCTTTCTTTTTATATACGCATCCAAAGTATAAAAGATGGAAATGTTCATTTATCAGAAACGACACACAAATTCAAAAACTAAACTCAAAATTCAAAGGATAGAATCATGAGAATCCACACAGCTCATACCTAACTTCGTGAATCGATTTCTCAACAGATCCGTCGAGGACACCCTGCTCGGCTCCGTTACCGCCGATCTCAGCCGCGCCGCCGGCAACAACACATCCGCCTTCAACGGAAACGTGTGACTCATCTTTCACCATAGTCATAGCTTCTTTGTCTTCTCAAAAACTCGTAAATCTCTCTCTTGATTCCGATAAGAATGCTTAAAATATCTCTCTTTTTCTCCTGGTTGTTTCGGACTCGTGTTGCAGACCGGGAACGTCCGAGTCCGAGATATATCCTCCTCCAGAAGCTCCTTTAATTTGGACACGTGGCGGTGAATATTGTTGTTTTTTGTTTGACTTCGGTACGAAGACAATAAAATACAGACAAGACATTAGTTTAGAAACGTGCGCAAATACGATACGATGTCGTTTCTTTAGGTTTTGCCTTTTTTATGTGGGACATTCCTTGTTAACGACAACTCAGAACGTGTCTAGTGGTTGAGACATGAATTTAAAAATTGTATTTATATTGAGAACTGAGACTTGAGTTCTATTGGGCTCAAAAAGAATTATTGGGCTTACATGCTAAGCCTTTTAAGATGTGGACTAGATATAGGCCCCAAAATAACATCCTTGCATCTTTAGTTTTTCTTTTTTTCCTACTAAGTTGTAGCACACAAAGAACAATTAATAATCCAGTGATTTGTGTATGTTACGCTAAATCATCACCAAAATTCAATTTTGTATAATGTATTTACTGTCATTTTCCAAAAGAAAAAAAAAAATGATTAATCACAAAAGGAAATAATCGCGTAGAAAGTGCAACTGCTGTAACAATAAATTTTTTAATGTAATCTTTATTTTTTAACCAAGGGTAGAGAAATCTAGAAGAAGTGAGGGTAGTTTGGTCATTGGGATTTTTCATTTAGGGTTCCGAAAGATCTGGGTTTTGGCACTCTCTCTCTCCCATTGCTTCTCTTTAAAAAAGGCACACTCAATATTTTCGAGATCCTTTAGGCTTGTTCGTTCTTCGTGAACGACCCTCGCTTTTTATACAGTCCTGATCCCAGATTCGTCGACTTCAGAGGAGATCTCCGCTACTGAAGTAACCTCCTTCTTCTTCCTCCGCTCTTCCCGATGCCGGTAATGATTCGCCGTCGTCTCTTTCATTACTTTTTTTTTTTTTTTGCTTTCTCTTTGCTCTTTACGCAGCGGTTAACTAAGCTATTTATTGTTTAGATCGATAAGATCTTCAAAGATGATGCTAGTGAAGAGAAGGGAGAACGTGCGAGGATGGTGAGCTTTTTTTGTTTATTACTGAGGAATTAGGGTTTTTCAGATTCACTTCTCACTGTTTGTTTAATCTGATTTACTTCTTTTGTTGCTCTCTCTCTCTCTCTCTCTCTCTTAGGCATCATTTGTTGGTGCAATGGCTATCAGTGATCTGGTTAAGTCTACTTTAGGGCCAAAGGGCATGGTAACTTCCGATCTCTAGATATATGTAAAACCTCTTGTTAAAACTTTCAACTTCGTTTCTATTGATTGTGGTTTGGATCTTATTATTGTTCTTTAGGATAAAATCTTACAATCTACTGGTAGAGGTCATGCGGTCACCGTTACTAACGATGGTGCTACTATTCTCAAGTGTCTTCACATAGACAACCCTGCAGCTAAAGTTCTTGTTGGTATGTATGCTTTCCTCCTGTTACATTGTTACAGGAAGTTGTCGAATTGATCTTTGTTTAGTTGGTGGGTTTTTCTCACACTTCTTGTATCTGGTTTTGATGTTTCAGACATCTCTAAAGTTCAAGATGATGAGGTTGGTGATGGGACTACTTCTGTTGTTGTCTTGGCCGGTGAGCTTCTCAGGGAAGCTGAGAAGCTTGTCGCCTCTAAAATTCACCCTATGACAATCATAGCAGGTAAGCATCTGGCTCTAACTGTAAAAATGATAATGTTGTATCAGCATACTTCTAAAATTCCATGAGGATAATGCTGTCTAATCTTTTATTTTCTGCATACTTAGGTTACAGAATGGCTTCCGAATGTGCTCGTAATGCTTTACTTAAAAGAGTAATTAATAATAAGGACAACGCAGGTAATCATTATATTGATGGTTATATGTCGTTATTACTGGCATAAGTATCACATTCTCTTGCTTATGTGATGGTTTCCTTCTTGGATTCAAGCAGTGCATTCCTTTACTGTTAACTTGGAAAATCATACTGTTATTCACAGTATTGTGCTCTGTGTTAATGCAGAGAAGTTTAGGTCAGACTTGCTGAAGATTGCGATGACTACGTTGTGTTCCAAAATTTTGTCACAGGACAAGGAACATTTTGCAGAAATGGCCGTGGATGCTGTTTTCAGGCTTAAGGTTTCATCTCTGCCTTCTTTTAATACTCTGTCAGCAATTTTTTCCATCTTTCTTTTTCTCTGGAATTTTTGTGATTGAAAGAAGAGCTTAAATGTCTTGAAGTTAGGCTAGTCCCATTTCACCATTAGTTTCTTTCTTGTACATGTTTTCGTTTGAGGTGCTAAATGATTCGTCTCTGACATTCTGGTGGTGTTGTTCAAATAGGGAAGCACAAACTTGGAAGCTATCCAGATCATCAAAAAACCTGGAGGATCCCTGAGAGATTCCTTTTTGGATGAAGGGTAAGACAACACTTCTTCCATTGGCGCCTGTTTGTAATCTATTTCTGAAAGCTATGGATCTCTGTTTTGTATTCATCTGTTTATGGTATCTCTTTCGTTTCAGTTTCGCTTCTTAATATAGATATAATCTCATAGTGGAATTTTGATAGGCATTAACATCATTGTGTAGTGTTGCATCCCTGCCTTTGTGCATCCAGAATTTTTTGTCTCATGACATCTCAACTTAAATTGATGCCTATAGGTTTATTCTTGACAAGAAGATAGGAATTGGGCAGCCAAAGCGCATAGAGAATGCAAATATCTTGGTAGCAAATACTGCTATGGACACCGATAAAGTGAAAATTTACGGTGCACGTGTCCGTGTGGACTCCATGACCAAGGTTGCTGAGATTGAAGGGGCTGAGAAGGAAAAGATGAAAGACAAGGTGAAGAAGATCATAGCCCATGGTATCAACTGCTTTGTTAACAGGCAGCTGATCTACAATTTCCCCGAGGAACTCTTTGCGGATGCTGGTATACTTGCGATTGAGCATGCTGACTTTGAGGGGATAGAGCGTCTTGGATTGGTTACTGGTGGTGAAATCGCGTCAACCTTTGACAACCCAGAGTCTGTTAAGCTTGGGCACTGCAAGCTCATTGAAGAAATCATGATTGGTGAAGACAAGTTGATCCATTTCTCTGGTTGTGAAATGGGCCAAGCTTGTTCAATTGTCCTAAGGGGAGCTAGGTATACATTTTTTACTCCCATTACTTAAAAGAATTCGTCTCTAGTTCGACAGATTTTATATGGTTTTTTTTTTTGTTTCTTGCAGTCACCATGTTCTAGACGAGGCTGAAAGATCACTCCATGATGCACTATGTGTACTCTCCCAAACAGTGAATGACTCTAGAGTGTTGCTGGGAGGTGGATGGCCAGAGATGGTGATGGCAAAGGAAGTGGATGAGCTTGCAAGGAAAACTGCTGGCAAAAAATCGCATGCCATTGAAGCTTTCTCACGGGCTCTAGTGGCTATTCCAACAACAATCGCTGACAACGCTGGTTTAGACAGCGCCGAATTGGTAGCTCAGCTTCGTGCAGAGCACCACAATGATGGATGCAATGCCGGAATCGATGTCATCTCTGGATCTGTAAGTAAACTCCATAAACATTAGGATCGCGCATAGATTGTGGAAGGTTAGACTAGATCTGAATGATATTGATTCTTTACAGGTAGGAGATATGGAAGAGAGAGGAATCTATGAAGCATTCAAAGTGAAGCAAGCGGTTCTTCTTTCTGCAACAGAAGCTTCAGAGATGATACTGCGAGTGGATGAGATCATTACATGTGCTCCTAGGAGGAGAGAAGACAGGATGTGAAACCCAACACATGAAGATGGTGGGACCGAGATTTCATGATATCATCCGGTGATGCTGTTCAATTCCCGTAGCTTTGTGTTTCCATTTCTTAAAACTTTTAGTGTTTTGCTCCGTAAACTCATCTTTTTGTTTTGTTTCTTTTTATAACCCTGTTTTGATTTTGGATTTAGACTTTTGAAGAAACCTCCAAGGATTTTAACATCTGAAATTGTCATTGAAATTATTCGTCTGGGTTTAGTGAAATGTATTTTAGGAGGAGAGAATATGGTTCAGTAAAAAGTTCAATTTTCTCGAAAAGAGCTACGAATACAAAGTCAAAAGTTATATAGATACCAAAAAATCTGGAATGATTCAATGTATTGATGTAATTGTTGTGTAGGTCGTCAGCTTCTATATAAAATATCTATAAATATATGAGACATCACCTACAACGTTGAGGTGGTTTTGCGTTGTAAAGGTTTGGTCAACCGACCAAACCACATTATAAAGCAGAGCAGATCAAAAACATGGGACCTTACAATCGCAAACTTTAATTATGGCGTCGCCTTTATCAATTGTCTTACCAGAAAAGTATGTTTGGTTTTCGATTTTGTAGTTTTATACTAGATGAACTAGGTATTGAGCTCAGCGGGAACTCATTTTAATAAAATATTTATTACAAAATTTATTTAATATATTTTTATTAAATTATGGTATAATAAATTCTAAAAATACAACTCTTAAAAATATTTTGAGAAATGTTCCTAAATTTAAATTTATTTTTACATGTGATTAACGGAAATTTTATGTTGACGTATCGTTCTTAATGAACTTTTAAGTCCATTTAGTTAGTGAGTTACCCTTTGACTAGAATATTTACAGATTTTGCCATTGATATAACTTACATATATTTCACTCAATTATTTTGAGAAAAATTACAATTAAAATATGCAAATGAGGGATACAAATCTTTACGATTAAATAAAAAATGATTAGTGCTATAAACATATAATAGGTAGTTGCATTTTTAAAATAATTTTTAATGTAATTAAATCCCTATATTTTATTTAATTGTGTTTTCTATTTTAATATTATATAATTATTCGTTGCCTACAATTATACATTTGAAGATAAGTATATTCTTATATTTATTCCCACATAGTTATATAGTTAAACATATTTTTATCTATAAATGCTTATATGTTTACATATGACATCACCATATAGAATGTTAATTTGAAAAAAATGTAAAATTATTTATTTGGTAATTTTGAACTCTAATGTTTTTTAATAGATTTCTTAGATTTATCAGTTTAAATATTTTTATTTTTTATTTTAATTGTTAAAAACATGAATACATTGTATAAAAACACTATAAATTTCCAAAAAAAAATCGTATAAAAAGTTGAAAATGTATTAAAAATTAATTGAGACCACTCATAAAATGACATAATGTTAATTTGTTCAAATTAAATATTTGAATTCAATTAAATTAATTATTCAAAATGTTTCACATAACTCAAATATATTTTTATAAATGAATATGTTTACATATTTATATTAATGAATATGTTTACATATTTATATTTCTGAAATCAATAAATCAAAATTTATCAAATTAATAACCTTATTCTTTAGACATAAGCCTTGTTCGTTTGTGAGTCTCAGCCACACCTTCTAACGCCTGTAATTGTAGTGCAATTTTCTCTTTTAATCATTTCCATCAATATCTTCTGTGAATCAGTGCACCGTGTTTCTGTCACTGGTTTTTTTGGCGATGTATTTAAACGACACAAGTGTTGATTTTCTTCATCTCTCTCACTATATTTAGTCGATGGTTTTTAAAATTATTAAACAACAAGTGTTAAGAATAAGAAGATTACCAATCAGTCTCAAATTTAAATATAAATAAACAAAAATTATCACACATTCACTTATAATTCACTTATAATATACATTAATAAAAATAAATATATTTATATTCATAGAGGTGGAATTGTAGATGAATATATACAAACAACTATTGTTTTGTAGACAAAACATATGATATATAAAAAAGTCTAAAGTCATTAAATATTTTGACAATTCTAATAGAGTATATAGATTGATAATCCAATATTAAATGTAGTTACTACTTATTTTTTTCGTACAAGATGTTGGTTATCTATCTAGTTTTTTGTAAAGGTAAAAACAATTATGAGTGAACAAAATACAAACAGATTTATAATCTAAATGACTTCATTAAAAACTAAAACTTTATTTCAAAGAAAAATCCATAAACCTTTAGTTAAATCAATAATCCTTACAAAAAAAAATCAATCTTATAATAGTATATATTTAGTAATTTTTTTAAAATACTTGCAAATGGTTGATTATTAAAAAACAATTGAAATTTTAATATAAATAAATGAAAACAATTTTTTCTAAGAATATTACACATAAATAGGATTGCACTTACATGATTAGTAAATGAAAGCAGAGTTTCTCCGAGTGATGTGATCTTAAATATTAAATTTACCAAATGTTTCAATGCTTCAATTAAACGGTTAGAATACTTTCTTTTAATATGTTTTACTAAACAAAGATAATCTATGAAGAATTATACGTAGTTAAAGATGTGAACATTTGAATAGACACAACTGTTGCAAGAGACACAACTTTACAGTTAACATACATTTACAATTTTTTGAAAAGACGCAAAAATATAATTTTTTTTTGTCAAAATAGATAAATTTTTTTTTTATGGAAGTCATAATGAAAAGACACAATTGTTTTCGCTTTTATTCAGCTTGCTATTATCATAGGTTAAAAAGAAAGTTTAAAAATTTCCCAAAAGAAGAACAAATATATATAATCCTAAAGACGTGTACATTTGAACTAAAAGGAAAGTTGGAAATTGTTATAAAAGAAGAACAAATTATATTGATTACTAAAGATATGAATATCTGAATAGACATAATTGCTAAAGATGTGAACATTTGAATAGATACAATCGTTCGTAAAAAAACAAAACTGTTTGTAAAAGACACAACTCTACATTCAACAGATGCAACTTTTTAAAGAGACACAACCGTATAATTTTTTGTCAAAAAAAATAAATAAAAAAATAATTTTTTAATAAAAAGTCACGATGAAAAGATACAACTGTTCTTTGCATTTAATCATATTGCTAATATTATATACACAAGTCACAGCTGTTTGTAAGAGACACAACTCTACATCAAATAGATGCAACTTTCTAAAGAGACGCAACCATATAATTTTTTTGTCAAAAGAATAATTAAATAATATTTTTTAATAAAAATTCACAATGAAAAGATGCAACTGAATTTTTTAATGAAAATCACAATTTTTTGAATAAAAAGTCACGAAGAAAAGATGCAATTGTTCTTAATTTGCATTTATCCATATTGCTAATATCATATACAAAAATCTCAACTGTTTGTAAAATAAACAACTCTACATTCAACAGATGCAACTTTCTAAAGAGACGCAATCATATAATTTTTTTGTCAAAAGAATAATTAAATAATATTCTTTAAAATGAAAAGTCACGATGAAAAGATGCAACTGAATTTTTTTTAATGAAATTCACGATGAAACGACGCAACTGTTCTTCGCATTTATTCATATTGCTAATATTATATACAAAAGTCACAACTGTTTGTAAGAGATACAACTCTACATTCAACAGATGCAACTTTCTAAAGAGACGCAATCATATAATTATTTTGTCAAAAAATAATTAAATAATATTTTTTAATGAAAAGTCATGATGAAAAGATGCAACTAAATTTTTTTAAATGAAAAGTCACGATGAAAAGATGTGACTGTTCGATGAAAAGATGCAACTGAATTTTTCAAAATGAAAAGTCACGATGAAAATATGCAATTGTTCTTTGCATTTATCCATATTGCTAATATTATATACAAAAATCTCAACTGTTTGTAAAATACACAACTCTACATTTAACAGATGCAACTTTCTAAAGAGACCCAACCATATAATTTTTTTTGTCAAAAGAATAATTAAATAATATTCTTTTTGATGAAAAGTCACGATGAAAATATGCAAATGAATTTTTTTAATAAAAGGTCACGATGAAGAACGACGCAACTGTTCTTCGCAGTTATTCATATATTGCTAATATTATATACAAAAGTCACACATGTTTGTAAGAGACACAACTCTACATTCAACAGATGTAACTTTCTAAAAAGACGCAATCATATAATTATTTTGTCAAAAAAAATAATTAAATAATATTTTTAATGAAAAGTCACGATGAAAAGATGCAACTGAATTTTTTTAAATGAAAAGTCACGATAAAAAGATGCGACGGTTCGATGAAAAGATGCAACTGAATTTTTTAAAATAAAAAGTCACGATGAAAAGATGCGACTGTTCTTCGCATTTATTCAAATTGCTATTATTATATAGATTAACTAGAATTTTGTACCCGCGCACGCGCGGGAATTTAATTTAAAATATTTCTTATCAATATAAATTGTTGAGCTCAAATATAATAATTTCAACTTTTGAGTATAAATCTATATAAATACTAAGCTTACTTTACTCAGTGATATATAACATATATATTTTTGAAGATAATATTTTTTGTTATATTTATTTGCGATCTTACGTAGTATTTTAGTTAAAATTTTTATCAATAAGAATCATTGAATATGAATGAAGATTAAAAGAAAAATCTATATAAATGCCGTACTTATTTTACTAATCTATATATAACATATATTGTCTAGTGTCGTAATAATATTATCGACAATCTTCTAACCTTTTATCTTTAAAAGAGTTCATTTCATATTCATATCCCATGAAAACATAATTTTAAAAAATCTAACGTCAATGTCGATCGTTGACCTAATTATAGAGACCATTTAAACATATTCATACCCTACATTAAATGCGAATATACAAAGTTACATGAACAGTTTAAGTGCTATGTCGCTACAATGAGGTTGTCCAAATGCAAGATAGAATGCATGATCTGCCATAATAGAATTTCTGACTAAATCAATAATGTTTAAATGATTAAATATTTAAACCCCACAATGAATATCTATTCGCTAATCTAAGTTACATATTTTTCTAAAATCTCATATGTTATTTGCAGATGTTAATTTTGTGATGCAACCCCAGCTTGTCTTCTAAAAAAAAACATAGTATACTTTAAATATGTTGTTTTTGCCAATGTTTTGGGTTAAAAGTATTTGATAATATATATATATATATATGTTATATTTGTTATATATGTATTATATCATGTTATAAAATTGTAGCTTTAGTTGATAATATACCTTATGAGATTTACTATAATAAATCTTTATGGTATATGTTTCTTAGAAACTAATGTTTATTTCAATTTTATTTTCATGTTTAGATTTTTATAAATACAATGACATAACTTGTTTTTTTACTCCACCATGCATTAAAATCTTATTTACATTCTTATTTACTCATTAACCCATTCTAAATTTTGAAATATAATCATTTTTTGGTTATAATTCTAATAATAACATTATTACTAAAACAAAATTATAGTATTCTTTTTTACTATTTCAAAATTTTCATTTATTTTACTTAATTCATTTTTAGATAGTTATTATTTTTATTATTTACTAAAAACTTAAATTATTTTTATTATTTACTAAAAACTTAAATTATGTTTATTATTTACTAAAAACTTAAATTATTGTTTATACTATTTTAAAATTGGATTATTTTTAATTAATTCGTTTTTTATTTATTTTTACTATTATTACTGATAAGCAATAAATATGCAATGAATGAATATTAAAAATAATTTTTTTTATGCAATGAATGAATATTAAAAATAACTTTTTTTATATGCAATGAATGAATATTAAAAAATATTTTTTTTTATTAAAAATAAATTGATTAGGTGGATGATGATGTGGAGAAAGGAGTAGTGAGCAAAGTTAACTTTATATATATATATATATGGATCGCAGAAATGTTCATGGTTTCATAGCTTTCCGTTTCTTTTACCAAAACAGTTAAAAGTTACCAACAAAAAAGTGCACCAATTTATCCATAAATTTAATGGATATGGCATCAACTATATAGTACATGTAAAATTAATAGAAGAAATATTATTGATCCGACATGAATTCATAGTCTAGTACAAGATCCTTAGGTCAGTTGACATGTCATCCTAGGTTTAAACTTGGGCGTCCCAAAGCTGTTCAAGATTTTATGACAATCTCTGACACACTCTGTCTTTGCGGGCTATGGAAAAACATTTGTTTGCGTTGAGATCAAGACAGAGCAATGCATATTCCTTAACGACTGTGAGGTGAGAGAGAGATACTATATGAAATGGAGAAACCACTCTCGAAACAAACTACATAAGCAAGACCAATGGGATCGATCTACATCTACATTTTGTGGAAATTGATCCATATCATTCATTTGGAAGAAAAAGAAGGTATTACATAAGCGCAAGTATTAAAATATAATTAAGACCATGCCCGGTCAATAATCACGTAAGGTTGATGACTTGATGATATAAAATTGTCCCTGCGTATGGGTCAAAAGCCAGAGAAATGACGCCATAATACAACCAAGTTAAGCATAAATTAGGAAATGTTTTACAGTCATTATCTCATCTTTATGGTCATCAAATGGTCATCTCCCATTAAAAACCAAGATAACAAAGACATAAAATAATGTTTCTCTTTGTGGGGTGTGCTTTGGTAAAAGAAAAAAAGCAAAAAACTAAAGTTGTGACACGAACGGCACAAAAATAACGTCATTTCATTTCACATAGTCTTTTAACTTTTTCAACGAAACTGTAAATTTTTTCACAACTCTATAATTAACTTTAAGAAATTTGCAAAATTTGTCCCCTCACTCGTTCCACACACGGTCACAACTGTAAGAATCTTTTCTTTTAAACATTCACAAAATGACCCCTATATTTTTAGATCCGGATCTTTTCAGTATCTCCAACTTCAATTATTCAAAATTATTTGAACGATCCGTGTTAAACTAATCAAGAAAAGAATCTTATACTATTATTATCTCCCCCATTACATGTTAGACATATCTTTAACGTTCTATAATTAAAGCGAATATTCCTAATTATTATTTTTATTTAAAATTAACATAGTTTTTTAGTCAAAGTGTACACTTCATCACAATTAAAAACTTGACACCTATTTTATAAAATATAAAAAAACCTCCAAGCAACTTGCATATTATAAAACTAAACTTAAAATAAAATTATGTAACTAAAAATTTAAAAAATTAAAGACACCACTAATTTTTGTTTATTTTTTAAAGTTAAAGTAAAGTAAAGCATCCATCATCATCAGTCATCATGCATCATCAAGCAAGCTTTATTCCTCTAATAAAAATCGAATCTCATTCTCCATTTCTCCTCCCCCTTCTCTCTCTCTCTCTCTCTCGCTCACTCACACACCTCAGCCAAAACTTGTTCTTCATCTTCTTTCAAAAAATCTTAACACAATGAGCTTCTTCATCGAAGAATCTGGTCTCATAGTCACTCAACTCCTCTACAAAATGGCTGTTCTCATCACCGTCCTCAGATGGATCTTCGCATGGATCTTACGCTACCGTTCCAGATCTAGATCCACCGCTTCTTCTTCTTCCTCCTCTCCTCCCGCGATTTCGTCACAGGCGATCAAAGAGAGTCTCTCCGTGACGACGTTCCGTGACGCAGCCGAGAGATCTCCGGCGATGATCAACGATACCTGCGCTGTTTGTCTCGGAGATCTAGAAGACGGAGACGAGGTTAGAGAGCTGAGGAACTGTAGCCATATGTTTCACCGCGAGTGTATCGACCGGTGGTTGGATTACGAGTGTTGCGGAGGAGGAGATGAGAATAACGAAGGTGAGGAAGATAACCACCGGACTTGTCCTCTTTGTAGAACTCCGCTTCTTGCTGCTAATACGACGTCGTGTGGTGATTGGCCTGCTAAGAACGAACCTAGCTGGGCTGTTGAACGCCTTCTTTACCTCTTCGGCGATGATCTTCTCGTTTGATTTTTACCAATTTTTCATTTTCCTTTTCTTCAATTTTTATTTGATTTTTATTTTATTTTATTTAGTGGGATCGATTGATCAGATCAATTTGATCTATAGAAATTTTACATAGTTGTCAATTTTTGTAAATTGGGTGGGGGGATTTAATGGTTAAATCTAGGAAATATAATAAAGATTTATTATCAATTTTAATTTAAACCTCTCTGATCAGAGATTTCTGATTTCATTAGTTTGATGATGATACTAGACTTACTAGTGATGCTTTCTCGACCAGTTTCGAACCTAAAGACATCAAGAACAGTGTAGAGGTTGCCTTCTTATATTAATTTCATCAGTGTTCATTACAATTCATATACATACATATATGAATCACTTGCTAATAAACCTAGTGACGTGAGCTTATTATATCTTTGGCTCGTTTGAACCATAATAGTATAAAAGGGATATACAAATGTTGAGCTTTGTGATGTTTACTTCAATAGAGAGTTGGGTTTTACAAAAACCGTATCATAATCGTTGCTCGTTTTAGCTAATTTTAAAACTACATTAACGGTTTTAAAATCATACTTGTGAAAATTATACATTTGGCCTAAAAGAACAAAACCAAAAAAAAAATGAAAAAAGAGGGGGAGAGGAAGTAAATGAAGCACAGTCGTTTTGATGAGGTTACTAGGTCGGCTAAAAAAGATTGCTTTTTCTAATTTGGGGGTTTTTCATAGAGGAGAAGAAGCTCGTTCGTTTCTAAACAATTACTCATTTTGTTCCGATGGCAGCGATCCAGATGCTCGATCAGGTTGATGATTCCGCTGATTCACTGATGCAATCCGTACGCGAGGTCCAAACCAAGATGGCTTTGCTTCACTCCACCGTCGGTGACTTACTCACTTCCATGTCTGAGACCCTAAATTCCATGGCGGAGATGAAGGAAGCACTTCTCCACCAACCCACTGCTCCGGCACCGTCTGAATCGAAAGTCACGGTGGATCAGAACATCCCTGTAGCAGTAGCACCACCACCTCCACCTCCGACGAAACAATCGACCACCGCACCGGTGGATAATAACTCAGTCAAAGAGCACCCGATGTCTCGCTACATTAAACTGAGGAAGACCAAGATCGAGATGCCAGTCTTCGAAGGAGGTCCCGATGTCAACTCGTGGCTCACCAGAGCCGAACGATACTTCGAGTTCGGTAACTTCACGGACGCGGAGAAGATCCGGTTAGCTTATATGAGTGTGGAAGGTCAAGCTTTGTGTTGGTTTAAGCTTGAGGAACGTAAGCCTTTTCTTGATTGGAACGATTTCAAAGCTAGGGTTTTACAGAGGTTTGGTGATCCTAGATCTCCTATGGAACGTTTACTCTCTCTCCAACAGGATGAATCTGTGATACGCTATCTTGGTGAGTTCGAGGATCTCTCGGTGCAATGTTCTGGTCTCCCTGATTCTGTTCTTGAGGCTGTGTTCATCAAAGGGCTTAAAAGGAGATTCAGGACATGCTCCGTATGTTTCAACCAAAGGGGTTGCATGATATCATCATGATGGCTCGTAGAGTTGAGAATAGTCCTTTTTGCCGTGTGATGAAATGAACCCACCCAGCACTTACGGATTCTGAGTTTTAAGATCTGTGTCTTCGTTGAAAGAACTACAACTGTTAGATTCTTACCCTCTTTTGTTGCTCTTTGAAGCTTGTCTTCTTATGTGAATAGGTAAGCTTGCTCTGTTAGATTCTCTTGTAGTCATCTTCTAGGCTCTAGCATTGAGTGTTATGTCAAAGGAAAACGTTTTCTGTTTATGGGTTGGTTTTGTTGTTTGAGGATGGTTTCATCTTTCATGGATTCATACAATTGCAACCTACAAATCAGGGTTTTTTTTGTGTCTAATCTTAATGGCTCCACCAATCATTACTTTCTTCTTTCAAGGTCTTGTTTCTTTTGGCTATCTTTGTAGGTATGTTTTGTGGTATCTTGGTTGAATCTGAAAATGTTATGACATATCTATACAATGATATACCATTTGAGAAAATCTCAAGATTTGGGACTTGGGAGATTCCATCGGATTAATTAAAAAGGTTGTAAACTTTCTTCTAAATATTCTCTAAGAAAGTCTCTACAAAGGTTGTCTCCATCACACACACACTCCATCCCTTTCTTCTTCCCTCTCCCTCTTATTATTAGCATCAAGGATTACTCATTTATGTGTAAGTGACAATATTTATGTTTTAATATGTTTGTTTTTGATACAAATACCTAAGACATGTTGAATAGTATAATTCTATTGCTGGGATGGTTTAAATTGAGGTTTACCTCCAATGGAATCAAGTTCCTTTTTGAAGCACCATCACAAATACCTTTCCTTTCCCCTCCTTCTTCCATATACTCACCTTCCCCATACTCCTACATCTGTATCTCTGTATATAATGTACACACATAAAACATAAATTCTCATTAGACCCACACTGTAAAATTAATCTTTATGCCCAAATCTCATACTTTTAGAGACATGGGTCGTCATGATACATACCAAAAATTCATCCTTTTTTGTCTATCCTTATTGTTACATGACAACATTTTGAAGAATGTGGAGGGCTTGGCATGTAACTGGGGGACACAAGCAAGCCATCCTCTGCCACCAAACATAGTAGTGAAGCTCCTTAGGGAAAACGGGTTCAACAAGGTTAAACTTTTTGAAGCTGACCCTGGTGCACTCAGAGCTCTTGGTAAATCCGGTATCCAAGTCATGGTCGGTATCCCCAACGATCTCTTGGCAACTATGGCTTCCACTGTCGCCAACGCAGAGCTCTGGGTTCAGCAAAACGTCTCTCAATACATCTCTTTATATGGAACTGACATAAGGTAAATTGCATTACACTTCTATAGCTAAAAACACACATGCCCAAGTTTCTAAATCTTTAATGGTTGGACAGATATGTAGCCGTAGGGAATGAACCATTCTTGAAGACATACAAAGACAGATTCATCCGTTCAACATACCCGGCGCTACAGAACGTTCAAGCAGCTCTAGTGAAAGCTGGTCTTGGACGGCAAGTCAAAGTAACTGTGCCTCTTAACGCAGACGTCTACGAATCCGGCGACGGTCTTCCTTCCTCAGGCGATTTCCGATCTGACATCAAAACCCTTATGGTCTCCATCGTCAGATTCCTAGCTGATTCTGTCTCACCAATCACCTTCAACATCTACCCTTTCCTCTCTCTCAACGCCGATCCAAATTTCCCGCGCGAATACGCTTTCTTCCCAAACGGATCAGGCGGTGGAGCTAAGCCTGTCGTCGACGGTTCCATCTCTTACACTAACGTCTTCGACGCAAATTTCGACACTTT
The DNA here is from genome assembly GCA_023657505.1 of Camelina hispida. Classification (NCBI taxonomy): domain Eukaryota; kingdom Viridiplantae; phylum Streptophyta; class Magnoliopsida; order Brassicales; family Brassicaceae; genus Camelina; species Camelina hispida. The sequence continues at coordinate 13,684,755 of CP094637.1, read as the reverse complement.
AGTCTCGGCGCTTGAGAAAAACGGATTCGACGCGAACAAGATCGAGATCATCGTCGGAGAAGTCGGATGGCCAACGGACGGCGATCAGAACGCGACCCCAACGATGGCTCAGAGGTTCAACCAAGGGTTACTGAATCGGATACTTCAAGGACAAGGAACGCCTCGTCGGAGAACAGCACCGGAGGTTTACATATTCTCGTTAGTAGACGAAGACGCTAAGAGCATTGATCCCGGAAAATTCGAAAGACACTGGGGAATATTCTCTTATGACGGCGCCGTTAAGTATGCTCTGAGTCTTGGTAACGGACGTCAGTTGGCTCCCGCTAAAGGTGTTCGTTACCAGGCACGTGAGTGGTGCGTGCTCTCTTCTCAGGCTGCGGGGAACGCTGGTGCCGTGTTGGCAACGTCTGCTTCGTACGCGTGTCAGAACGCTGATTGCACCTCGCTCGGGCCGGGCTCCTCGTGCGCGGGACTAGACCCTGCTGCGAATGCTTCTTATGCGTTCAATATGTATTTTCAGAAAATGGATCATCGTCGTGGCTCGTGTGATTTTAACAATCTTGGTGTTGTAACTAAGATTGATCCGTCTAGTGGCTCGTGTAGGTTTCCTATCGAAATTGATACGAGCAGGCACGAGATGTTGAAGCCGCCGCCTAGAAAATCCGCTGCACCGGAAGCAAATTGGTCGATGGTGGTAGCGGTTGCTGCGGGGATGGTAATCGGATGGACCGTCTTTACTTGATCCTTGGAGGGTTTCTCATTTCGTTTGTACATTTTCATACCATTGTTTTCATTCTTTTTCTTACATCTTGTAAATACTATGGTCGATCATTGGACATACTATTAGTCTTTCATAGAACCGTTTTTGTTTTTTACTCTGATAATGAGTCAATGATGATCCGGTTCGTAGTGTGACAAGGTGAACGTTTGTGATTTGAGTTCATTATCTGCAATGTCTTTGATGAGCCTCAAACGGATTGAGTCAAAACCGTATCAAGTGTAGAAGCTTTTTAAAATAGTTGAGCAACCAAAAGACAAAAAGGTATAACCACCCATCTTCAGATAAGGGAAACTAGTTGTGATAATAGCAGTTATTATGTCACTCTACCGTAGGATTTGACTTATTCTGTAGAGTTGTTGCAATTAACAAAGTTGGGTTACATGATGATTTTTCTCATATATACCACAGTATCTTCTTACCAGTTAGAACTGATCAAGTTGTCCAACCAAAACTTTATGAATTCCAAAGTAACCAATATAAAATAAACAGAATTAAATCAAAAGTGAGAGTTAAATTATCCTATCGAAGCCACTCAAGTCCCAATCTACTCTATGAAAAAAATGGTAGACCGCTAAACTAACTCACCAGACACTCACCTCATCAGCTAAAACTTAACTTCTTTTATCCTCTATAAATCAATGCCAATCTCTAGTTCTTTTCATATTATAATCTTTCCCCAATAAAGTAACCTAGAAAATAAATAAAACATTTTTTGGTTTTAAAGAAATGGGTATTTTTGATATGGCTCTGTTTTCGGTATTATTGGTCAATGCCCTTCTCCTAGTCGATGCCTCATCAAGAGATATGCCTTTTGCTTACCAAAATGAATTGCATAGGCATTGTAGCTCCACAAAGTACACTTCACTTTGTGTCCAAAACTTACGAGAGTTTCGACATGGGTCTATTGATCAAGGTCTCGACTTTGTGTCTTTCCTTGTTAACAAGACTATTTCTGACTCCAATATGCTGCTTCCTCCTCTTTCTTCTTCTATGAGTTCATCCCAACTCGTTTCTCTGGAAGTTTCCGATGATACGTTGCCTTCGACTTCGGTCTCAGGTACACAATCTACGTCTTAAGTTTATTTGAACCAAATCTAAACGTTACCATAGAGAAATTATCAAAACACGTCATTCCTTATTGCAGTCACTTGACATTTTAATCTCTATAAGTAGTTATACTATTTTGTGGAAAATTTTGAGTATGTATGAATATCATTTACATAGTTACAAAAGAAAAACCATTCATAAAGTAGCTAGAATGTATCTCTACTATCTCTACCAAGATACCTAATATTTTTAGACAATTTAATCATGCAAGTACAGAGTCTTAGTACATATTATCAAAACCATTCAAACGTTACAGATTATTGTGAACGGCTCCTGAAGATGTCCACAAGACGACTTGGACAAGCAATGGAAGCTCTTAACGGCTCATCAAGAAAGCGTCACAGCAAACACGACGTCCAAACATGGCTCTCCGCCGCCATGACTTTCCAACAAGCTTGCAAAGACTCCATCCTTGACTTCGGTGACTCCTCCTCTGCCTCCATCAGCCACATAACACAGAAGATGGATCACCTCTCCCGGCTTGTCAGCAACTCCTTGGCCCTTGTCGACACAATCATGGAGAATCCAAAGCCAAAGACAAAGTCAACCGCTCTTCCTCGATGGGTCACTGCCGGAGAACGGAGACTTCTAGTAGGTAGAGCAAGAGCACACGTGGTAGTTGCCAAAGACGGATCCGGAGATTACCGTACCGTCATGGAGGCTGTCACGGCTGCCCATGGACGAGGCAGGTTCATCATTTACGTGAAAAGAGGGGTTTACAAAGAGAAAGTAAGTATCCATAAACATGAGATTACTTTGATAGGAGAAGGCAAAGACCAGACGGTGATTGTCGGTGATGATAGCTTCGCCGGAGGAACTTCTGTGCCGGAGACGGCTACAATGAGTTAGTACATACGTTCATTCATTTTATACACATAAATCATTAATACCAAAACTAGATTGTGTTTTGATACTTAAAAATGCAATTCTTGCAGCCGTTACGGGTGACGGATTCATCGCACGAGATATCGGAATCAAGAACACGGCAGGGCCAAGAGGACAACAAGCCATAGCATTAAGCATCACATCAGACCAGTCAGTGTTATACCGATGTAGCATCTCCGGTTATCAAGACACACTCTATGCAGCTGCCTTACGTCAGTTCTATAGAGAATGCGATATATACGGAACCATAGATTTCATATTCGGAAACGCGGCTGCTGTTTTCCAAAGCTGCAACATATTCATGCGTCGTCCTCACGGTGTGAAGGCCATTAACGTTATTCTTGCTAACGGGAGGACAGACCAGCGTCAAAACTCAGGATTCGCCCTCCATAGTTGTAGGATCCGGACGGATTCAGATCTTTCGCCCGTGAAACATAGGTATAGCTCATACTTAGGACGGCCGTGGAAGATGTATTCGAGGGCTGTAGTGATAGAGTCGTATATTGACGAAGCGATAGCCGAGGAAGGATGGGTCGGGTGGTTAAACTCAGGTGACGAGGTACTAAAGACATTGTACTTTGGAGAGTTCAAGAATTATGGTCCGAAAGCTAGTGTTTCCAAGAGAGTTACTTGGCAAGGGTTTCACTTGATTGGGTTTGAAGAGGCCAGTTACTTTAGCGTTGGTAAATTCATTGATGGTGTTAATTGGTTGCCTTCTACGGGTGTTAGTTTCACTTCTGGGATTTAGTGAAAAAAGAAAACGAAAAAGACAAGGAGAAGACGCTATGAATGAATAGTAACATCAATTCAGTTTATATGGTCATTGATGTAAGACTTTATACCAAACAAATGTGAGACTTTATACTTAATATTCTATCAATGTACACATGGGTCCATAGCTCAGTGGTAGAGCAATTGACTGCAGATCAATAGGTCACCGGTTCGAACCCGGTTGGGCCCTAACTTTTATATATTTTTTCTTTTATAAGAGTGAGTTTGTGTGTTTGTTTTTTTTTTTCCACGGGTAAACTCTTATAATAATAGCTTTAGTTTAGATACATGCTAGCATTTGGCGTCTAGTTGTCAAACTCAACCAATCTTTAACTTGGAGGTTTTAGCTGGCAATTTGCATTTTTCATCATAAAAAAAATGTTGACATTGTTTGCATGTACACCATTTAAGGAAATGTTGTTTGTATGTAAAACAAAATATTATAGTGTCATGGTTTAATTGGTTTGTAATAATTGTTTTTGGTCATTTTTTTTTGTAACAAAAATGTTTGTAAGATTTTTTTTTTTTTTTTTTTTTTTTTGGGGGGGGGGAACGTTTGTTAGATGTTTAATATAATTTGATTAACGTTTGTTAGATGTTTAATATAATTTGATTAATTTGGAAGCATGAATTGTAGTTTTTATTTTAACACTTTAAATCGTCATATATGCATTACGAACAATTTCTATAATTTCTTTTTGATATAATCTAAGTTATTTTGACGAAAAAAGAAAAATATTCTAGTAGCATATATATATATACAGTCTAGATGACAATTCATTTTTCATTTCATAGTTTTACTAGATAATTTATCACTTTGAAGTAAAAAACTAACAATCCATTTTCTTTTGCATTTATAATATATAAGAAAATGAAATTGATTTTTAATTTCCATGGTTTAATTTGTTTGTGATATGTTTTTGGTAATTTGTATGAATGCTAGATAATTGGCTTGACTATGCTAAAACTTACAATAATTAATAAAATAAATCAATTAAAACTTTTGAGTTTATTAAAACAATATGGGTTCATAGCTCAGTGGTAGAGCAATTGACTGCAGATCAATAGGTCACCGGTTCGAACCCGGTTGGGCCCTTCTTTTTTTTTTTTTTTTTTTTCTTTAAGTTTACAATGATTTGTTTTTACCATAGCTTAAATTAGATAACAAAATAGCTTTTAACTGCCAACTAGTCTTCCCAACTATCCCATTTCAAGGTTCAAGCTTCCAACTATACATTTTTTTTCCAAGATGAAGAACAAAGTATGGCATAATTTTTCTTGTATTTTTTAAAATAAAAGTAATATTTTTTAGAAGTTAAGGTTTATATTTTTGTAATATTTTTTTGCTTCAATAAGTGATTACTAAATTATTACAATTATAGAATAGTAAAATTGTGGTGGTTCTCGGAAATTGAACGCTTAAATGTCATTTGGGTGGCGATAAATATTGTGTTTCCAAACATTAATTTAACATATTTATATTAAAAACTAATTTAAAATGATATGAAAATAAAAAGAAAATAAATTTTGACACTTTTATCATTTAGAATTTTATGCAGTTTGTTTAGTATTTTGTCAAATTTAAAATAAATACGGTAATTATTTAAGTAAAAATATGAAGGATTTGTGTTTTGTTATTTACTAAAATTAGGAATTGATCTAACTTAACTCTAACTGATTAAGTAATGGGCCAAATCCGTTTGGGCTTTTAAGATCCCGATACGAGCGTTGGCTAAGAAGAAAAAGCTAATCTAAACGCAATCGAGACTTGTCGAAGAAGCCTTTGTCCCAAATCCCAATCGTCTTGTATAATTTTCGTTGTGGTTGTGGCGCTTCTTTCAATTACTTTTCAGTTTCGCCATTTCCCTCCACTCACTCGCAAAGCTCTCTTATTTTGCTCTCTCGCATCCTCTGGGTACCACGAATCTGTTCTGATTGAGAGCGATGACGACAATGGAGCAGCGAAGAAACCAAAACGTTGCCCAACAACAAGACGACGAAGAGATACAGCACGGCCCTTTCCCCGTCGAACAGCTTCAGGTTCAATTTCTTCCAGATTTTATCATTTCTCGTGGAATTTTACCTTCGCGGTGCTTAAGCTTCACTAGATCTTGCGTCAATTGAAATGGGTTCGGCTTGAATTCAATAAAGCTCTCTGCTTTTTTCCTACCCTGTGTTCGTTTTCGCGATGTGAAGATTAAGCGAGAATTGGGTTTCGCTACGATCTGTAGAGCAAAAACTGTTTTAGGGTTCCGATAAAGTTGAGCTTTTTTGGGGTTTTAGACTCCATTCTGGGAAACTTCTCTCTTGTTGGGGTTTTTTTTTTTTTGTTATTCTGGTTAGAGTCTTTTGTGTTATTTGCTATTTCATCTCTTGAATCCTGCAAAAACTTCAGGCGGCAGGTATAGCTTCTGTTGATGTAAAGAAGCTTAGGGATGCTGGTCTCTGTACTGTTGAAGGTGTTGCCTATACTCCAAGGAAGGATCTCTTGCAGATTAAAGGAATCAGTGATGCCAAGGTTGACAAAATCGTAGAAGCAGGTATGTCACTTTAAAAGAATTTGCTTTACTTCCCTCTTTGATAGTTTTAGAGTTTTTGTGTTTCTTATTTGTGTGTTTTCTTATGTGACAGCTTCAAAGCTTGTTCCTCTTGGTTTCACAAGTGCGACCCAGCTTCATGCCCAGAGACAGGAGATCATTCAGATTACATCTGGATCAAGGGAGCTTGACAAAGTTCTTGAAGGTTGGTTCTGATTTTCAGTGCATCTTAAAACCGTGTTTTGCTATTTTGATCTTACTTTGCCGTATTCTCAACAGGAGGAATTGAAACTGGATCCATCACTGAGTTATATGGTGAGTTCCGCTCTGGAAAGACTCAGTTGTGCCATACGCTGTGTGTAACTTGTCAAGTAAGAACCCTTTTTTTGAACTTACTTATTTAGCTATTGTTGCTTATTTAGCAATAATGATCTTGAATTTCTTTTTACACTTTCACAAAACTGAGAAAGATATTCACATTAAGGTTTACGTTTAAATGATTAGCTACCCATGGATCAAGGAGGTGGAGAGGGGAAAGCGATGTACATTGATGCCGAGGGAACATTCAGGCCACAAAGACTCTTACAGATAGCTGACAGGTATGTTTCTTTGTAACACACGTTCATGATGGGGTTCTTGAGACAGAATAATCTGGAAATAATCAATTAAATGTTGCAGGTTTGGACTAAATGGAGCTGATGTACTTGAAAATGTTGCCTATGCAAGAGCGTATAATACTGATCATCAGTCAAGGCTTTTGCTTGAAGCAGCATCAATGATGATTGAAACAAGGTATGCCAAGTTTATTTTGGTGTTCAGTTCTACTATGTCTACCACGAGAGTGCTAAATGTGAAAGTTGTGATAACCGTTTTGGCACAGGTTTGCTCTCATGATTGTCGATAGTGCTACCGCTCTTTACAGGACAGATTTCTCTGGAAGGGGAGAGCTTTCGGCTCGACAAATGCATCTTGCAAAGTTCTTGAGAAGTCTTCAGAAGTTAGCAGATGAGGTGAACATTCAGTAATACTACTACTAACTGTTTCCTTTCCAGAATTTCTCTGAGACACCATCCTGAAGTATTCTCTCTTATGTTTAATGGCTCTAGTTTGGTGTGGCTGTTGTTATAACAAACCAAGTAGTTGCGCAAGTAGATGGTTCAGCTCTATTTGCTGGTCCCCAATTTAAGCCAATTGGTGGGAATATCATGGCTCATGCCACCACAACAAGGTCTGTAATGTTTGCAAATTCGATGAATCCTTGTTACTTGTTGTTTAGAGTTCATTGGCAAATTGTGTTTGTTGTACAGGCTGGCGTTGAGGAAAGGAAGAGCAGAGGAGAGAATCTGTAAAGTGATAAGCTCGCCATGCTTGCCAGAAGCGGAGGCTCGATTTCAAATATCTACGGAAGGTGTAACAGATTGCAAGGATTGAAGTATTTTGGTCACACAGTGCCTCGCTTCTCTGTCTTTTGTGTTTTGCAAATCCTTCACTTGTAATAATGTCAAAGAACCATTTTCTGTCGATCATTGTAATACAAGTAGTATTGATAGAGCAAAAGAGCCTTTTGTAAGTAGTTTTCTCGGGTAATGAAACTTACTACCTTTTTTGTTTCACACAGCCTCGCTGATATTACTTTCATTTTAAAAAATTACCGTGTGAACAGTCAATGTTTTTGTCAATAGATTTTTATCAGTAATAGAAAAATTCGATTACTCACATTGACAAGATCGTAATCGAATATATAGTTTCCTTTAATATAGTTTTAAAAAATAAATTATAACAGTATTTCATGCAAATTCAAAAAAAGAAACAAATACCACTAATCCGAAATACACATTGAAAAAGATCGTAATCGAATATAAAGTTTCCTTTAATATAGATAAACTTGTCATAATTAGTTTATGTCTTTTGACCCCCAACAAAATGGCTAGTCTTTTGTCTTGGTCAAAGTCTCAAAGACCCTTGTACAGTATTCTTTTTCTCTAGAACATACATGTTCGAAAACAGCGAACACATACATGATACATTCACAAAATCCATGAATCATATGGGAAGGTTTTTTACAACTTTTGCTAAGGAGATGACACTTGGTTTGCTATATTGTGAAACAAAAAAGCCGCCCCGCCACCTGTTTTTTTTTTACCTAATTAACTATAGTTAATAGTTTGAACCCAATTAACTACAAGCCCATAAAACAAAAAAAAAATCATCAACATTTTCTTCCTCCATTCTTTAATCAGAAACAAGCTAGGTAGTAAACCGTGCTATAGCACGGGACAAATATTTCATATAAATTTTAAATTCGTAAAATGACTAAGAATTATATTTACTTTAGAACGGGAATGCACGTCCCGTCCCGTCCTATCTCCACATGTTCTAACCCATCTTCTCTCGTCTCGTCTCGTCCCATATCCATCCGGTTATTTTTTTCTCTTTGTTCTCTTTTAAATAATTATCCATTAGACAATGTTTGTTCTCTTTTTGCTTCCTTTTACTTGTCTTTCTTCCTTTTAAGCTTGTGTTGGTGCCTATCTCAATCAATCAGTTACGCTCAATCTCACCCTCAAGTTCGCTCCCCCCTGTCGGAAAGTTCTCTCATCCGCTACTCTTCCAGAGTTAGACGGCGAGGGATCTCTCTGCTGACCCTCAATCCGACCCAACCCCTCTCCCCAAATCACCTGATGCGGCTAGTCGATCTGACGCCTCTCTCAATGTACAGATCTGAACAAACCCTCGCCTTGCCTGATTCCCTGAGCCCGGTGTGTAAGTCGACGACTCTCGGTGTTGTCGCCCTCTGGCTAAGAATCCCATGTCCGCGAGAAGCTGAGAAAACGAGGCTACTTTTCCTACTCTTCAATCCCTCTCCCACCGCAAAGTCTTGGGACTCCAGATCTCTGGTGTCCATGCCCCTCCCGGTGTCTAGTGGATTCAGTCGGAAAAGCTACCTGTCAGCACGCCGCCTTTCCACCACCACCCTCTGCTCATCCGATGGTTTCCTAGGGTTCCTACTAATGGACTCGTACCCATTGTTAGGCCCAATAACCTCATCTCGGCCCACTACCAAAGACAACGATCCTTGCTTCCATCTTTTGAGGCCCAGGTCTGTTCTCTCTTTTACACGAACGTTTGTCCTGCATCCTTTCAAACATCTTATTTGCCTGCTGCCGGAGTCTTTTTGGTCGTTGCTTACTGCGTATGTGAAGGTGCTGTTCCATTGTCGACAATGCTTGTTTAGTGATAGAGTTTATCTACCTAGACCTGTTATGGAAATCCTTAAGTCAAGTTCCAGTTCTCTAGTATCAATATTTTCTGCTAGATCAAGTCGAGTTTACCTCGGTAGCAGTACGTTGGTGCTTTCAGAATTGCTTGATAAGTCTGTTTGTCGAGGTCAGCTAAGTAGCTCTGCCCGGATGCCTGCCTTGTATAACCATAGCTATAAATCGGATCCGATAGCTTATTTGAACCCCCTGATTAAACCTTTTGACCCCCTGTACCACTTACCACCAGTAGATCGTTTGCTTGGGTCTGTAGAATATTTCCAGGACAAACTGAATACAAGCTTTGTGTGGAACTCATTTACCTCCATTGCCATGAGAGGGATGACCCACCTGCTTTGTTACAGTTTGACAACCTCTCCCTGCGATCCCCGTGTTTAGCTTTATCTACATCTATGAGGTTTGCTCTTCAAAGTTTCAAGTATCTCATGCGTTTGAACCCTCTTTTACTGGCGACAAAACCCTTTGACCCCTTGTACCACCCTCGGCCAGTAGATCGAAAGCTAGGGTTTGTTTACACTTTCCAGGATCAAATCGATAACAAGCTTTGTGTGGAATTCATTTACCTCCATTGCCATGAGAGGGATGACCCACCTGCTTTGCTATGGTTTGACACCCTATACCTGCGATCCCCAAATACAGCTTCATCTACATCCTTGAGGTATGCTCTTCAATGCTTAAACTATCACATGCCCTTGACCCCTTTCAGGTTGACTAAAAAACCTTCAACCGTTCCCTCTGTGGAACACCCCTTTAAAAGCTCACCGGTACCATCCGCTAGAGCCGTTCATGACCACCCGTTGGTCGAGGATTTCGTGAAGTCTGACTTCAAGGATGAATCCGCTCTGGTTCCAACAGACTTCTCAAAACCTTTTCAATGTGAAAATCCTTTTGTTAAGCTCATGGAGCCCTTATCTTTAGTTCTTTATCTTTATTTGGTTTTATGTTGTAAGAACTCAACCCTTTATGGGTTTTAATTTGAATGAAAACTCATGTTTGATCAAAAAAAAAAAAAAAAAAAAAAGAGATTGGGTAAAAAATTAGATGGGATACCAGATTTCTCGTTGAATATATTTTTGTTAGTTAGTTGAAACTATCCAAATAATTATAGTTAAAAAAATATATAACTGTTTTCAAAAATCCCAAATTTCAAAGTGCCCGTTCCAAAGTGGTTAATTAACTGTCGCATAGTAAATTCTTATCCAAATTAGTGAAAGCTTGACACTTGAATTTTTCTACCAATATTTTTTTGATTTTATACTTTTATCTAAAATTTCTTTCCCTTTTTTAAATAAAAGTTGTTCAATATATTGTTTTCACTATTTGAATTACCAGTTTCAGTTTACACATACTATTTATTGTCTTAATACCATAAATATACATGAATTTTTCTCAAAATTCAATTATTATTTCTTTAAGTATATATACTTAAGTAGTAAATTAAATTACTTCAAAAACACTGGTAAAACATATATTCAGTCAAATAATAAACTCTTTTAGGTAGTAAAAATTTAATTGTATAATATTAGTATTTTCCATAAAAATTAGTTAGCCACTCTTTTATGGTGTTGTTAAAATTTTGGTGTATATTTCGAATACTGCAACCCGTACCAAAAATAAACATGATCATCATCATCATCAGCTGGAAAATATACAATTTTTTGCAATACATCCTTAATAATCAAGCATAGTCTGTGTGTTTGTTGAAAATGTTAAAGTAATTTTGTTACGGGGTATTAAATCTCGTTCGGTCCCATCCCATTCCGTCATGTCCCGAACCATCCCGTTAGAAATTTTATGTCATAACCATTCTCTTTTAAACAATTACCCATATAATAATGTTATTAATAAATTTTGGCTAAGAAATTTATACAAAATACATGTATTCTCTATTTGAATGTTTCATTTATATAGTTAGTTGAAATTCTAAATTCTAAAAGCTCTCAGAATATTTTCAAAAATATCCAAAATTCTCAAAATACCCGTTGCAAAGTAGTTCTTTACATGTAACATAGTTAACCTTTTTTTCACAACTGCTTCGCACCATAAAAAAAAATTCCTAGAGTTCTATGGAATTCTCGAATCAGTCTTTCAGTTTTAATCCTTAGAACAAAGGCGGGAAAAAAATTATTAGGTTTGATGTCTCTTTACATAAACTTAGAAAATCAACGACTGAGATGTTTTGCTCAAAATAAAAAGGCATGGCTGGGCTTATAAGTTATAACATGTAACTGGGTCAAATTATCCGATTTCAGTGATTCCATTTTAACCTTTCGCGCAGATGAATTAATTTGACTTACCTCCAATGACATACCCTTATAAATATCTATAAAAGTAATGTTTGTTTTATATTTGTGTTTTCGATTAATAGGAGGGATATATATATATATATAATATTAGATATTTGTGTATAGGCAACACAATACACAACGACTCATTAACCACTGAAACTTTTAATGTCTTCAAGTACTATCTCGGTAGACTGTTCGTTGTGATATTTTTTCATGTAGAAATAGTTTAGAATATAGAAAAATTAATTAGATATTGTTAGAATTTTTATATAAAAGTTAGTTGGCCACTCATTTGAGTGTTGAGTCAATAAATGAGTGTTTTGTCAATATTTTGGTATATATGTGAATATCGCAACCCGTATCGAGCATAATTAATTTTGAAAATATACGATTTTTTGTGATCCATCTATAATAACCAAACACAGCATGTGATTCTGTCATGTGTATCAAAATATTTCTCACAATTTGCTTAAGGGTGTTAAATCCAAATATCAATTTGGATTTAGTTGATTTAATGTACGTATATAACTTACATGTATCTATTTTGCTGTCATTAATTTTATTCCCATAAATTTACTCTTTTAAATAATTTCCCATTAGACAATATTTTTGAAAAAAGTTTGGCTAAAAAATGTAGATGAAGTACATAAAATCTTTATCTGAATATTTAATTTATATATAGTTAGTAGATCATAATTCTAAAAAAAATTCAAAAATATTTTCAAAATACACAAACTCTCAAAATACCCATCTTAAAGAGGTTCTTTACATGCCACATTGTCCTGTTCTAACCGTTCCTTCCCGTCCTGTCCCGTCCTGGCCATTTCACACTGCCAAAAATTGTGTGTACCATAACTGTTCTCTTTTAAATAATTAGCTTTTAGGCAATATTTATTTAAAAAAAATTGGGTAAGAAATTCTCAAAAACTTTCAAAATATTTTCAATGATATACAAAATTCTCCAAATATCCATCTTAAAGTAATCCTTTATTGTCATATTTCTTTTTTAATATGAATCTGTTATTTGCAAAACTTATAAGATTTTTTACAACTTTTGCTAAGGAGATGACACTTGGTTTGCTATATTTCTGACACCTGTTTTTTTTTGACCTAATTAACTATAGTATGAACCCAATTAATTACAAGCCCATAAAACCAAAAAAAAAAAAAATCATCAACATTTTCTTCCTCCCTTCTTTAATCAGAAACAAATGCAGCCCCAATAATCTAGAGCTACCTTTTATCGGTTGCCGTTGGTTTCATCTCGAAACTATACCAACATTAAATTAAATTTATAAGTTTGAATTCTTAGGTTTAATTTCAATGTTTCAATCTAACAATTTCTACTTTAAAAGAATCAGTATTTTTTATCAGCCCCAACAATTTCTACTTTATAAGTATGAAACTATTTTCAATTTTTATTTGGTATCAATTTGTTTATATTTTTAGTTGGGTTGGTCAGTATTTTTTTTTTTTAGGTTCTATGGAGTATGATTTCATTATGAAATATATTAGATGCTAAAACTAAAAAGTGGAAGGAATATATTTTTGTAACAATGTTAAAAAAAATTCAAAAAGCAAACTATACAACAATTATCTTATATATATTATAAAATTTTCTATATTTTTAAATTAGGCTATCATAAGTTAATTTAGTTTCAGTTTTTACTTTAAAAGTATGAAACCATTTTATTTTTATTTGGTTTTCAATTTGTTTATACTTTTTATTTGGGTTGATCAGTATTTTGTTTTAGGTTCTATGGTGTATGAACATAATTACTTAGGTTTGATTTTAAAGAATACCATCATTTTATGCATTGCTTTATATATACCCACTATTTTCCTCAGTTTTCATTTTTGTTTATATAACTTCTCATTTTTAACTTATTATTTTGAAACACTTGCGAATTTATGATCATTAATATTTGATTTCAATCTCTTCTCTCTCTTAAAGGCTCAAACATTGTATAAAGTTTAGTTTTCTAAAAACAACCTATTACCATACAAGCACATCCCCTTTCATACTATTGTGAAAACTAAAACATTTACTTTCTATTCTATCCTCGATTCAATCTCCAACGAACAACAAAACAATGGTAACCATTGCTTGGATCATCCATTTATGGGAAGTTCCTAACTTTAAATTTGAATATTTTTTCCACAAATGTAAATTATCTTTACATTGTTTATCTTTTGATGATTTATTCAATCATTTTAAAATACTTATAAAAGAAAATAAATAAGTTCATGTGTATTTGATTTTAAAATAATTTTAATATATAATTATGTTGGGAGTCAGATAGAGTAAGAGTTGAATTAAACCTTACTATATTATATCATCTATATATATAAAGTTAACTTTACTCACTCCTCCTTCCTCCACATCAGCATCCAACTAATCAATTTTTTTTTACATAAAAAAAATATTTTTAATATATATTCATTGCATATTTATTACTTATATTTAATAATAATAAATAAATAAATAAATAACGAATTAACTAAAATTAATTAAACTTTAAAATAGTATAAACAATAATATAATTTTTTAGTAAATAATAAAAATAATAACTATCTAAAAATAAATTAAGTAAAATAAATAAAAATTTTAAAATAGTAAAAATAATACTATAAATTTGTTTTAGTAATAATGTTATTATTAAAATTATAACCAAAAAATGATTATATTCTAAAATTTAGAATAGGTTAATGAGTTTTAGAATGTAAGTAAGATTTTAATGCATGGTGAAGTAAAAAAACAAGTTATGTAATTGTATTTATAAATATCTAAACATGAAAATAAAATTGAAGTGAAACATTAGTTTTTAAGAAACATATATCATATAGATTTATTATTAAATATTACTTATAAGAAAGAAAAGATTAATTATTTAACTTAACTTATAAATTTTGATCTAAAACAAAGACATTGTAAGAGGCACACTTTTTTAAAAGAAAACTATGAAATTTTTTTTTGAAAAAATAATCTATCTAAAAAAACAAAATCAATGGTCAAGATATATAAGAAAATGATATGTAAGTCGTTACAAAAAGTGGCATGTGATCTGTGTAGCATATCTCATAAGATATATTATCAACTGGAGCTACAATTATATAACATGATATAAAACATATATAACAAATATAATATATATATATATATTATCAAAATGCTTTAACCTAAAACATTGGCAAAAACAACAAATTTAAAGTACACTATGTTTTTTTTTTTTGAGAAGATGAAGCTGAGGTTGCATCACAAAATTAACATCTGAAAATAATATATGAGATTTTAGAAAATATGTAACATGGATTAGTCAATAGATATTCATTGTGGGGTTTAAATGTTTCATCATTTAAGCATTCTTGACTTAGTCGGAAATTCCATTATGGCAGATGATGCATTTGGACAACCTCATTGTAGCGACATATCACTAAAAATATTCATAAAACTTTGTATATTCGCATTTAATGTAGGATATCGATATGTTTAAATGGTCTCTATAATTAGATCAACGATCGACATTGACGTTAAAACTTTTAAAATTATGTTTTCATGGGATATGAATATGGAATGAACTCTTTTAAAGATAAAAGGTCAGAAGATTGTCGATAATATTATTGCGACACTAGCCAATATATGTTATATATAGATTAGTAAAATAAGTACGCCATTTATATAATTTATCTTTTAATCTTCAAATTATATTCATATTCAATGATTCTTATTGATAAAAATATTAATTAAAATCTCACTTAAAAAATTGCAAATAGATATAACAAATAGATATTATCTTCAAAAATATATAGTTGTATATCACTGAGTAAAGTAAGTTTAATATTTATATAGATTTATACTCAAAAGTTGGTATGATTATATTTGAGCTCAACAATTTCTATTGATAAAAAAAAAATCAATTAAAACCCCGCGCGTGCGCGGGTACAATTTCTAGTCTAATAATAAAGTAAAGTTTTCTTTTGGAAAGCTACAAAAGATTGTCATATGATGTTCCCTTCTTTCACAACTGTCATTTTATTTCTTTTAATTTTTAGTGTAACAAATAATTTGATGATTAAATAGTTTAAGGATATAAGATTATAATATTTGGGTTGTTAGGATAATGTCGAGTAATAATTTGCTGTTTTATTTCCACACTTTAATATAAATAATTCACATGATCTTGATATTACATTATTTTATTTCATTTTCAATCCATTTAAAATAAACTAAAGTATATTTTAATATATAATTTCTAAATAACTAAATGATAATTGTATATATATATATGTTTTTTAATAAAGATGTAACTGTATATATTTCTATTTAAAGAGAGAAGTGAATATATATTTAAATTCATGATTTGATTAGCTAAGATGCATGTATATAGATTTATATTTATAATATATAACTCTTGAATATATATTTAAAACAATAGACAATTCAGTTATTAATTCACAATAATGTATTTCTATAAACCTGACACATTTTTTGTTAACTTTTCTATTCCATCTCATTAATCCCATATTTTGTACTAACTCTCATTTTTTGTAACTTTCATAATATTTATAGTAATACAATGAATGATTAATAATAGTATTTCGAAATATTACATATATAACAAAATATATTGATATGTAATGATTGGATATCTATAACTCTCACATCGTTTATGTGACTCCTATAACAATGAAATACTCCATCTGTTTTTATTTAGTTGTCGTTTTAGGTTTTCAATAAAAATGTTTGGTGAAGGTTCCAATTTTATCTCTATTGTTTTAAAGTTTTGACCAATAAAATATATTAATAAAAGGTAAAACAGACAATATAATAGTATTTTTAAATTTGTGTGAGAAAACCTTAAACGACAACTAAAAAACTGGAGAACGTATAAATTACATTTACTTAATTGATATAAAGATTAGTGTATTTCTTATCTAATTAAATAATAAATTTTCCATATACTCTTAACTACAATTTCTCTTATAAGTAGAAAGATACACATTTCACTAACCCTCATATCTCAAATCTTACATAATATTTTTATTTAATTAATATTATTATTTTAACTAACAATCTTTAAAATTATAAAAGATATCTAAAAACAATGTAAACTCACGGAGTGACTACTAGTTAGGTAATATATTTGTGTACTAAAAAATCATAACCATACATGATGACGATGTATAAATACTAATTAAGAACAATGTCAACGTATAGACAAACAAGTGCAACACGAATTATATAAACACTACACGATGAGCAAGAACAACAAAAGACCGTTTGTATCCATCTTAATAGTGATGATAGTGATCTTATCAATTTCTCAAAACACGAAAGGTGATGTGATACTGATGTCGGGCTCGCTCCAATGTCAGCCAAATCCAGCACTTTGTATAGCAGACGCCAGAAAATCTCCTGACTGTATAAATGCGGTAAAACACGGCCGTTTTAATGCTATTAAGAAAGAGTGTTGCATCGTACTACTTGGTCTACCGGAAGACTGTTTGGGTGGGTTATTATTTCCTATGCGTTTCATCTTCCGTCTTGTGCTTAAGGGTTACATGTCTATTATTGGGCATTAAATTACCTCTTTAGTAATCCTTTGTTATTTTATTTTGTATGTAACGACAATAATTCACACTAGATATTCACCCGCAGTACAGCGCGGGTTATTTCCAAATAAAAATAAAATGTTATTTGTTTTGTAAATTAACTATATTAATAACTAATATTTAATTTGTATTTTTTAAAATGTACAACTTTACAAATACAGGTATATATGATTTAGTATAGAAAGTATTTTGTTTGAAGTTTGTTGTTTTATATTATAGGAACTATAACATACAATTAGATAAGTAGTGATTTATAGAAGGAAGATATTGTGTGTGTTTATAGAATTAATTCATATTGTTTTGTAAAATTGGAAATTTAATATAATAAAATTAATTATAAACTTAATACTTAATGTTAAAGGGAGTGATTCCTATTGTTTTGAAAATTTTATTAGGGTGGAAAATCTTGTTTTCCAAAATCAAAACTTAATATTAATTTTAAATGAAAAATAAATTAATAATTAATGTCAATGGCATGCTTGTAAATAAATTCCAACTTCAGGATTTATTTGCTAAATGTCTCCAAAAATGTATATATAGATTATTCATATTCGATAAAGAACATCGATCTTATAATGATTTTTTTTTCTTTTTCTGACAACTGATCTTATAATCATTTATAAACTCATATGTTGTGGTCTTTTAATAATTCATGTTCAATTTCTTATTATTATTATTATTATTATTATTATTATTATTATTATTATTATTATTATTATTAGATATGATTTAATTTGATTTGCTAACAAAATAGTGTGTATATATTATTTTTCTTTTAACAATTAATCTTTCGCTAAATGATTCTAGGAATGGAGTATCATATGAATGAAAAAAAAAACAATACTATGAAATCTAACATCATAGACCAAGTAAATTATATTTAACATTCTTCAACATAGAAATCAAATAAACGAAACTAAAAAACACAAATACTACCGATTAAGCCAGCGGAAACTATCAAAGAACGTTAACAAAAAAAAAAATAATAACTATCAAAGCAACAAAGAAATTGACACACTTTGAGAAAACATATCTATACAATTAAAGGAGAAGTCTCATAAGGTTTTACATTTTTTTTGGTAAATATTTACATGAAATGTCACTGGTCTTAAAACCATTTTAAAATTTTCTCTTTAAGGTTTAAAATGCAAATTAGGTCTCAAACTAATCAAATATTTTAAATAATTATTAGCTTTTAAAAAAATTAATTCAGTTTTGCTCTCTAGTTAACTATGAATGGAAATAAGTATTACTTTTTAAAAGATTGTTAACTAATAAACTAATCAAACTTAAAAAACTAAGATTTGATACTATACCATATTATTTGTTTTAATTATTTTATTTGGAAGTTTTCTCTATGATTATAAATTCTGATTTTCCTATCATTTTACTTTGATTTCATTTACAAATTATTTTGATTAATCATATAATACATATGATTAATAAATATGTTGTTTTCTCTGCATATATTATAATTTATATTTTTTTGAGCAAAGATATATTACTCAATCTATTGTATATGAAAAAATGTGTGTTCAATGTTCCACATCATAGGGTTGGTAAAACTAAATTTATGTAAGTTGATAAATTTATAAGTTTTATTTGCTCACAAATACAATATTATAATTATAACCTTAAAATATTTCACTAAAATAATAATGTAAATACAATAAACAAACAATATAAAACTATAGTATACATCCAAAAACTTAAAATACTATATTCTTTTAAAATAATCTTATTATATAAAGTTGGGTTTTCAAAGTTAGCCATTAACAGGATCATGACACGTGTCAAGTATATGATGAGATATTGACATGTGTCAAAAAATATTATTTTTAAAACAGTTAATTAAGATAATAACATTAAAAATATTATTTTTCAAAACAGCTAATTAAGAATAACATTAAATCTACATAAAATTTACATCTTTATATCTAAAAAAATTCCTAAATCAAAAAGAAAAATTGACAAAACCAATATATTTTTCGTTGTATGCTAATTATATTATATGTGTTTTCTCAATTAGATTTTGACATGTATAAAAAAAATTTCATTAAGCATGTATATTATTATTAATCAAGAAATAGTGAATAATAAAATTAAAAAAAATAATATAAGTTATGTAAAAAGAATTATTATTTTTGAAACGTAATAGGAACAGCTAATGAAAAAAAAAACATTATATCTACATAAAATTTACATATTTATATCAAAAGCTTTTATCTTTGATTTTTTTTTCTGATATAATTTTGCCTATCTATTGTGGGTCTTTTATTCGTGCGGGTTTCTGAATGGAAGCTATCAGATGCAATGAAATGGAATCAAAGTATCTTAAGCCCGCTAAATTAATTGAGGATGGAGACACTAATGGAGGTTCCAAAAGTGATTGTACAGTTAGTAGCGTTATAAATTTCAAAGATTAGTCGGTAGTTGATGTATTTGGTCAAAATCTAGAGTTTTCTCATCTAGATAATGTCAATGAATCTGGTACTGAAACAAGAGCTGCTTGATCGAGTAATTGAGAAGCGATTTTAAACTTTTGGAAGTTGGAACGGTAAACCGTTTTGAAATTGGTTTCAAACTTGATTTATGTGGGTTTCTATAGAATTTGGTTCGTAAACCGTTTAAATCCAGGTATATAGAGAAATATATGAGAACTTTTGATTCGGGTAGAAATAAGTTGAGAACTTACGACTCGAGAATATTTGAGATGTGGTCATATTTCTAAGTAGTTTTGGTACAATGCTATATTTCTAAAGATTATAAGGCATCGATCTTTAACGTGATTATGACATATATCATGTTTTGGATTGTTTATAAAGTTTCTATTTTGTATATGTGAATTATCTAAGTTTTATATATACCATCATGATTATAATATTCAATTTTTTTTTATGTTATATTTATTTTTGTAATAGAGTATATAATTTCTTTTAGTTGTTCATCCAAAATATCTTTGGAGTAAAAAAAAAAATCATGGTTAAAGAAATTATGTAACAAAACGATTTTAGTAATTATAAGAACTATAATTATGCCAAACAACATAAAATTTGTTTAATTTTTTTAAAAGACATTTTATAGGTGGTGATAAATAGCATACTTTAACAATAAAATAATTTAGGATTTAAGAGCATATTTTTAATGGTGCAACATACAGTAAAATTGTATGTGGTTATTAAATTATATGTTGCTTTGATGAATTCTCTGCATGTAAAATGTTTTGTAATAAGTTGTGACACATTTTTTAAATCTGACAATAATAATATTTGTAATGATGAGTATTTGGCAAACGTTTAATGGGATATAATTTAGCTTTAGATTATTGTAATAATTGTTATAATATATTAAGAATATAAAATATAAATAAGTGTATGAAGGTAAATACAAATAAAAAAAATTCTCTAACTAAACAATTATTTTTATATTTACTTCAAGAAATAAATTTATTTTTATATTTTTAAAAAATTGTTTAGGGTTTAAGATTTATTCTCTTCAACAGTTTTAATACCCGCACATCGTGCGGGCCTTTATCTACTTAATACATAAAATATAGAATATATAAGGTTTATATGGTTAGTATAGTTAGTGGGTGAATTAAACTTTTTTTTTATAATTATTCTTACCAATTTCCCAAAACAAAATATTCAATGGTTTTTTCCTTTTTTTTAAAAAAAAATTGCCAACGAATAATATTTGAGTCATTTCAATAGATCATAGTTTCTTTGGATATGTTTCTTTTTGATATATGGATATGATAAATTAAAGTACTAAAATCTCATTGTTTTGTTATTTCTCCTTCCAGTACAGATAAAATAATTTTTAAAGGTTTATACAGTAAAACCTCTATAAATTAATAAAGTTGGGACCATGAAAATCTATTAATTTATAGAAGTTTTAATTTCTCGATAAATTAATAATTATTAATTTATGGAGAGACTTTCCTAATTTGGTAACAAAAAATTAAAAATAAGATTTAAAGTACAAGGAGAAGGTTCAAAACCAAGGTCGAGGATTTATGGGTTGCCGAGGTTCTCTATATAGTGGAGAAGGTTGGACACAAGGTTATCGCTCCAAGAGGGGAAGGTGGAGGAGTTTGGACGCAAGTTTATCTCCCCAAGAGAGGATGGTGGAGCCAAGGTTCTTTCCATGGTGGAGGAGGTTGAATGCAAGGTTCTCTCCATAAGGGATGAGGGTGGAGCCGAAGTTTCCTCCAAGGTGGTCATATATTATTGTGATGATACATCATTGATTAGTATATTTTTTATTCAAAATATTTTTTGAGCTAACAATCTTAGTAATTAAAAAACTACGCAAAAGTGAAAGCAAAATAGTTGGCTTAATATGTTCATATATACATTTTCTAGGTGGTGATAAAGAATATATTTGTAACATAGAGTATAGGTGTAAAAAAAATATTTTTAATAGTAACATACATAAAAGATTTGTAAATGGGTATAAATCAGTGTATTATAACAAAAATAAAATTTATAAATAACATACAACAAATTTTAATATATTTTTGTTAAATTTAATTTAATTTATAAAACTTTAAACCCGCACATCGGGCGGGTCCTCATCTAATTGTTCTAGGAGATTGGGCTTATTCCAAGACAGCCTTATTTGGAACTACACAGACTCGGGTGAGTACACGGTAAAATCAGGCTACTGGCTACTAACTCATGATCCAACAAATGGTGATCCACAACAACAATTCCCACATGGTTCGATAAATTTGAAAATCAGAATCTGGAAACTTCGGATTGTTCCAAAGATAAAACATTTTTTATGGCGTATTGTCTCTAAAGCGTTACCGACCACATCAAGACTTCGAACCCGAGGTATGAATATTGATCCATTATGTCAAAGATGCCATCAAGAGGAAGAAACAATCCTACATGCACTATTTACCTGTCCTTTTGTTATGATGACCTGGCGAATGTCAAATAACAGCTTGATTAACAACAACATTTTTAACATTATGTGGAGGAAAACATTTCCAATTTAATTTCATTCTCAAATTAACATAGTACCTCTCAATGAGACTCTCTGTTACCTTTATGGCTACTTTGGCAAATATGGAAGGCCAAAAACAATTTAGTTTTCAATGGATTCCGTGAAAGTCCAACTACAACTATCCTCACAGCAAAAGCTGAAGTAAAAGATTGGATAAATATTCTTAATCCTCGCGAAAGTTTACTACTTCATGATCAACCTGCAAATCATCAATCATGGTCTGCTCCTTCAGGCACAACAGTCAAATGCAATTTTGACGCAAGATATGACGATCGGACACATTTAGTCACAGGGGGTTGGATAATCCAAAATAATATGGGTATACCTCTTGGATGGGGGGCGTCAAAGTTAGAAACAGCAAATTCAGCATTGGAAGCAGAAACAAAAGCTCTTATTTTCGCTCTTCAACAATCATGGATACGAGGCTATACATCTATCATATTTGAAGGAGACTGTGAAGTCCTGATCAACACATTAAATGGAAAGATTAAAACTGCTTCACTCGCAATGTTTCTAATGGATGTCAATCAATGGTCTCAAAAATTCCATAGTATAAGTTTTAAATTTACTAAGAGAAATTGTAATTTTGTAGCTCACAGTTTAGCTAAGTTTGGCTGTATTGTAAATGATTACTATGCTGATTCTGTAACAAAACCATTTTGGCTTCAAGAAACACTTTGTATTGACCAAATTTAATAAATACAAAGTGACTTTTGTGGAAAAAAAATACTATAATTAATTAATTATAATCAAAGGTGTTCAAAGTAAATAAAAATACAAGACATATATATATATGTATATATGCTAGATAAGGATCCGCCCGATGTGCGGATTTAAAGTTTTATAAATAAAATTAAATTTAACAAAAATATATTAAAATTTGTTGTATGTTATTTATAAGTTTTATTTTTGCTATAATATACTGATTTATATTCATTTACAAATCTTTTATGTATGTTACCATTAAAAACATAATTTTTACACCTAACTATATTGTATGTTACAAATATATTTTTTACCACCACATAACTATATTGTATGTTACAAATATATTTTTTACCACCACATAGAAAATGTCTGTATGATCACATTAAACCAACTATCATATGTCTTTTTACTTTTATTTTTACATAGTTTTTTTAATTACTAAAATTATTGGCTCAAGTAAAGGGTATGTAATTGGATTAACATTATAAAATAGATTTCCATATTAGTAGTTCCCTTTTTTAATCAGGTATTGGAGAAAGTTTCCTTTTTGTTTTTCAATTAGTTAATCAAATTTACATATCTAGGTTTTTTTACTTTTTTCTCCGCAGGATCCATCTATATATACACCAGAACTCAATACGTTACGTCTATCTGTGTGCAAATCGATCGAGTAATATATTTCTTTCTCGTTCGCTTTATTGAATCTCCTTCTCGAGACAGAGCCATGTCGCTGAAACCTAGCGCCAGGACTGAGGCCCGCCGGAACCAGTACAAAGTTACGGTAGATGCGGAGGAGGGACGACGGAGGAGAGAAGACAACATGGTTGAGGTTCGAAAAATCAAACGTGAGGAGAGTCTGATGAAGAAGAGGCGTGAAGCTCTTGATGATTTCTCGGGATTAATGGTCGACGACGATATGAAGTTGGAGAGTTTGCAAGATATGGTCGCTGGGGTTTGGTCGGAAAATCCTGACTGGCAGCTTAATTCAACTAGTCAGATCAGGAAGCTTCTATCTATCCGCAGAAGTCCTCCAATCGATAAAGTGATAGGCTCTGGAGTCGTGCCTCGGTTAGTTGAGTTTCTTAAGAAAGAAGATAACCATAAGATTCAATTAGAGGCAGCTTGGGCTCTAACAAACATTGCATCTGGAACATCGGATCACACAAAGGTTGTAATCGAACACAATGCTGTTCCAATCTTTGTCCAGCTTCTTGCTTCACCCAATGATGATGTCCGCGAACAAGCTGTATGGGGGTTAGGTAACGTTGCTGGTGATTCAAAGCAGTGCCGTGATTATGTTCTTAATTGTGGAGCACTTGTTCCGCTTCTCAATCAGCTTAATGAGCATACCAAATTGTCTATGCTTAGAGAAGTCACATGGACTTTGTCAAACTTGTGTCGTGGTGGTGGCCTGATTAATCCCGAAGCGCTTCAAGCCCTTGAACGATTAATTCATTCTACCGATGAACAAGTCTTGACAGACGCATGTTGGGCACTCAGTTACATCACTAGAGTATCCAATGACAAAATCCAGGCTGTCATCGATTCGGGCTTTGTCCCAAGACTTGTTGAACTTCTCCTCCATCCTTCTATGTCAGTGCTAGTTCCTGCGCTTCGCACGGTTGGAAATATAGTAACGGGAGATGCTCTACAAACACAGTTTGTGATCAATAGTGGTGCTCTGCCTTGTCTTGCCGTCATTCTAACTCAAAACTATAAGAGAAGCATTAAAAAGGAAACTTGTTGGACGATTTCAAACATCACAGCGGGAACCAAAGAACAGATCCAGGTTGTATTAGAGGCTAATTTGATAGCCCCCTTGGTCAAGCTGCTTCAATGTGCTGAATTTGACATTAAGAAAGAAGCTGCATGGGCAATTTCAAATGTAGCTTTTGGAGGTTCTCATGATCAGATCAAATACCTTGTAGAACAAGGATGTATAAAACCGTTATGCAATCTCCTACGATGTGTGGATCCAAAAATCATAATTCTCTGCCTTAAAGCATTGGAAAACATTTTAAAAGTGGGAGAGGAAGAGAAGAAGTTGGGTAATACAGGGGACATGAACCATTACGCTGAGCTGATTGATGATGCAGGAGGGCTAGACAACATGGAGGACCTTCAGAACCATGACAACAGTGAGATCTATGACAAGGCTCTAAGAATTATGGAGACATACTGGCTTGAAGAAGATGAGGAAACACAACAATCTCCTGATGGATTCAACTTCAACTGAAGGAATGGAATAAGAAGCTCGTAGCTTGAGCATAGGATTCGAATAAAGTATCTTTCAAATTAAAAAAAAAAAAGTTATATAACTACTGTATAAAGCTAGGATTGTTCCTGACTACATTGTGATCTCTGCCACGATTATTTTTTTCTTGAAATTTACCTGTAATGATAAGATGCCAGTTTGCTTTGATCTATTTTATTCTACTCTGTTTTTGGTGACTTTAAACTTATTTAAAATCTGTGTCTGAAAATTTAGACAGTATATTTTAATAATTACCACATCTTAGTTTTTTGTTGTCAACTCGCTCGTTGCGACAAAACTTGTAATGGATTTCTTTCAATAAAGATGAGCAAATGAGTCTAACCACAGCGATAACACAAAAGTTAAACACATTCCTAAATGCAAAAATGCAGTGGAAACCATAAACCTAACAAACAAGTACATCTGAAAACGCAAATATGATTGCGTCTACTCAGTAACATCACGACTCAATGCAGAAAAGCGAAAAACAAAGTCAAATATCTAGTGTTTAGAACAGATTGATATATTTTTAAACTAATAACAACAAAAGAAGTAGTGTATATATATATATATAATAAATATATAGTTACAAATACATGACAGTCTACGCAAATTTTTAAAAGAATAAAACATTTTCTCTTCGGGAAGCCACAAAGAATAGAGAGTAAAACACTTACAATGTTATACATGAAGTAGTAGTAAACCCTTTCTTCTCAAGCCACGACTGCTCTCTTTCCTTTGCTGTTTTTAGTGTTATCTTTCTTCTTTCTTGAAACGCCTGTGGTTGGATGACCCAGAGGACCTGACCACGTCTGGACTTGCGTTGGTGGTTCGTCTTTGGAAAAATTGAAAGAAGATGATGTGAAGGATGGGACCATGTCTCGTGGCACAAATGTCGGGTCTATATGCTGTGAGGCACCTAATGGTAGGCCCATTGCTCCACCATCTTGGTGCGGTGGCGGAAACTTCTCGCTTTTGCTCTTTGCATTTGCGTGTGTTATTAATCTCCTTCTCTGCTGTTTAGAGTCAAAATATACAAAAGATGATGTAAATAAACGGATCAGTCTTTGTGTGTGTGTGTATTTGTAGATATGCCAGAAGCAGAACATTAGTGAAGATTTTGCTTTCCTAAAAACATAAGCATTGGTGGTTTAACAAAAACCATTACTCAGTTCACTTCCTAACATAGACAACAGCCTAAATGCACACAGTACTTGCCTAGAAGCAAACTGATTCGAGCTACAGGAATAAATGTAGAAAAGAAGATATGTTATTGAAAAGAAAACAGTTGGGAGGGACATACATCGACATTTGACTGAAGTTCTGCATTAGCTTCAGGAGCTGGAAGAGCTCGATTTGAACGATCTCTGTGCCGATTCTTCCTTCCACCATCCCCTTGGGCTTTACTAGCAGCTCTTTGTCTGCACAGGATAAAACTGTCAGTCTATGCATGCTAACAAAGACAGTATAAAATAGCTACAGCCTACAAGTAATGGTGGACGCAACAATAATATCTGAATTTCCAAAATAAATGTGTTTCACTCCACTCTATCTGGATGGTAACAGCTTCTATCTAGCCAAAGTCGGATCCTCAACAGGTATATGGTATGGTGGGAAAAACTCTCCACTAAAAAAATCGAGAGAACACAACTAAATACTAAGTGTGACATGGTTTTCTTTTGTGGTTCATTCATTCCTACCAGGAAATAGTGTATAGACTACCCTGCTTTTCAGTATATGAATCATGATTTGAGTGGAGTACACCAAAATATGTAAATGCGGATGAGGCAATAATAAAGTGCAGAAAGTAAAGAACACAAGAACTTTGTTAACGAGGTTCGGTTTTTCCTACTCCCCGGGACCTAGTCCAGATTTCGATTCCACTAGAACAAGAAAGCAAATACAACCTATTCGCAAACGCGTAAATTAAGCACAACCCTCTTAATTCACCGCTCCGTTCTATAACATGAAATCTTAAGGATAATTCTCTACCCTTAACTAGACTAATACCAAGCCTAGATTCAAACCAAGATAACCTAACCTTGGGCTAAACTCCCCCTGAGCCTAGACTTCAGATCTTCAACTCTCTTGAGCAACCTTCACACACACGTCACACCGATGAACAAAGAAGCTTGAACAACACAAGCACCAAACCGCGAAACTAAGCCGCACACCAACAGAAAGCTCTCTAGGATTCTAACCTTTATGCCTCAGCTCTCTTGCTTCTCTAGGACGTGCCTAACACCTCCTTATATGCCCATCAATACTTCCTAATCACCATAGGAGAAGATTTCCAAATCTCATAAGAAAAAGACTTTTTCCTTTTTGCTTGTAAAACTCCAATTTAATCAACCAAAGAAATAGTAGTTTTCCTCTTCAATTTATCCTCAAACCGTCCTTCAATATTGCCTTCTCAAGTCTTCTAGAAACTTCTCACACACATAAAACACCAACAATCTTGTATCACGTCTTGAATCACACAGACACTACTTCAGCCATTCAATACATCTTCATTCTCCCCCTTTTTGACTATGCTTGTGAACTCATCAGTTCAAACACCTAAACAACATCACCAGACACATCTTCATTCTCCCCCTGAATGAGTCACAACATGGTCAAAACTAACAGGAAAATTCTCCCCGCTTTGCAATACGCGGTTGATAGCCTAGTACACCACCTCCATAGAACTCATCTTTTCTAACCCAAATCTTGTTGCGCCTTAGACCTCCATGATTGACTCCTTGAATGAATCTGAAACAATTCCTCTTAAGATGTCCTTGAACTCCACAATGATAACATGTAGGACCATGAAACCTTACATCAAAAGCATTCTCCACGCGACTCCTCTCTCTCAACAATCTGAAACATCTTGGCCTAATATGCCCAACAACACCACAATGATGGCAAACAGGTCGAAACACTTGTCTAGGTGCATTCTTCAATTCAGAAATTTTTGTACCACGTTCTTTCACAAATATCGTCTCTGAAGCAGCCTCTGTAGCAGTCTCTGAAATATGCTTTGAAGCAGACGTGATTTTTCCACTTGAAACAAACACTGGATCTGAATTTGAAACTTTTCCTTCATATCCAAGGCCACACTTATCTGTCTTGCCAATACTCAGAATATGATCCAGCTTCTCTGTACCATTATTAAGCATCCTCAAATTCTTTTGAGTTTCTTCAAGCTGCACTTTAGCTTGTAATGCTTCTTCTCCCTTCTCTGTTGCATGTTTCTCTGCTTCAACGACTTTAGCCTCTAACTCGAGATTCTCCTTAATCAAAACTGAATTTTCATCAACTACCTTAAGCCAATGTGCATATAACTTCTCATAACTCTTACCAAGTTCTTCATAGCTCATATCCTCTGAATCATTATCACTCTCAGACTCATGCTCTGTTGCAGTTGCAGGTTTTGCTGCAGATTCAGAAGTAGTTGCAGACACTGTTGCAGACGCTGATTCAGAACTATCTTCAAAAGTTGTAAACGCCACAAAATTCTTCAGCTCTTCTTCTTCATCTGAATCAGTTTCAGAATCACTAGTAACAACATTCATAGCCTTCTTCTTATGCTTTTGTAGATTAGCACACTCAGACCGTACATGACCATATCCTTTGCATTCAAAACATTGAACATTCTTTGATGAAGTCTTCATCTCTTCACCCATTCTACTTTTCTTCTCTTCGCCCTTACGCTTCAGAAATTTAGCAAATTGTCTTGATAACATGGCCATTGAATCTTCACAAGATGATAACTTAAGAGCTACTCCAATGTCAGCTTCCTTCTTTATTGCTTCCTTAACTTCATCATCTTTCTTCTTAACTCCTTCAGCTTCATATGCTTTGCTTAATTCAAAAGCTTTAAGAATCCCAACAAACTCATCAAAAGCCATCTCATCTAAATTATGAGCTTCTTCAACTGCAGAAATTTTTGACTCAAATTTTGCAGGCAATGACCGCTTCAGCTTCTTCACAAGCTTTTTGTCTTTGTACTGCTTTCCAAGAGCAAAAGCCTCATTAGATATATCACACAACTTAGCACTGAACTCAGCCACAGTTTCTTTTTCTTCCATCCTTAGATTCTCAAATTGTGAAGCCAACATATCCAACTTAGTTCTCTTAACACTTGAAGTACCCTCAAACATATTCTCCAATGACTTCCATGCTTTCTGAGCTGATACACATTTAGAAATCAACTTGAAGTGGCTTGAATCAATAGCATTGTAAATCGCAGTCTTGGCTGTAGAATTACAACTTGATAGCTTTTTCTCTGCAGCAGTCCACTTATCTCTTGGCTTAAGACACTCAACTCCTTTATCATCCACGAATTTAGGGGGCTCCCAACCAAGCTCAATCGAATTCCAACAATCTTCATCAAGGTTACTAATAAACGCTTGCATACGAACCTTCCAATATCCGTAATTCGTTGAATCAAGCAACGGTGGTCTTGACATAGACGTGCCTTCTCTGTATGAATTCATCACAACTGATTCAAAGCTCTTCCTTACTTCCTGAACTACCCTCACCCTTGATCTACTCGAAACAAGACTGAATCTCTGTCGAGAACCCGCTCTGATACCACTTGTAAATGCGGATGAGGCAATAATAAAGTGCAGAAAGTAAAGAACACAAGAACTTTGTTAACGAGGTTCGGTTTTTCCTACTCCCCGGGACCTAGTCCAGATTTCGATTCCACTAGAACAAGAAAGCAAATACAACCTATTCGCAAACGCGTAAATTAAGCACAACCCTCTTAATTCACCGCTCCGTTCTATAACATGAAATCTTAAGGATAATTCTCTACCCTTAACTAGACTAATACCAAGCCTAGATTCAAACCAAGATAACCTAACCTTGGGCTAAACTCCCCCTGAGCCTAGACTTCAGATCTTCAACTCTCTTGAGCAACCTTCACACACACGTCACACCGATGAACAAAGAAGCTTGAACAACACAAGCACCAAACCGCGAAACTAAGCCGCACACCAACAGAAAGCTCTCTAGGATTCTAACCTTTATGCCTCAGCTCTCTTGCTTCTCTAGGACGTGCCTAACACCTCCTTATATGCCCATCAATACTTCCTAATCACCATAGGAGAAGATTTCCAAATCTCATAAGAAAAAGACTTTTTCCTTTTTGCTTGTAAAACTCCAATTTAATCAACCAAAGAAATAGTAGTTTTCCTCTTCAATTTATCCTCAAACCGTCCTTCAATATTGCCTTCTCAAGTCTTCTAGAAACTTCTCACACACATAAAACACCAACAATCTTGTATCACGTCTTGAATCACACAGACACTACTTCAGCCATTCAATACATCTTCAAAATATACATAATATTTCAACTAGTTGCATCTTCAGCAAAAGTCATGTTAAGATTCATATATGCTGAACATGAATATTCAATCATAAGAAACAGACGTTATCAGTTGAGATAGCGATGATTAAAACACAATTGAGAAAAATGTTACTAACCTCCGAGTTTCTTCATCCCGTCGCTTTGCATCCATTTCTTTGCTCGGGGGATACTTTGGCAGATCAGCAGGTTCACAGGCATATGGTTCACTTGTAAAGAACTGGAAAGTGAAAATTTCAGAGTAAACTGATTCAAACCTGCTCAGCATAATCAGGCGCCAGTTCATATAAAGCAGCATCGCCAAAATCAAACCTAAGAACTTACTTCACTTTTTAAAGCAGCAGTCGCAGTTTGGCGGTCTTCTGGTTCGATTGAAAGAAGGGCGTCAATGAGTGGAAGAGATGATGGTGGGAAGTCTTTAAATGTCTCTCTTATGCTTCTTTTGTACGGTTCACGGGGTTTGTATATCGTGTTAATGTTAAGCCTCAAGCCCAACAACAGGCTCCGGTCCAACAACAAGAAAGAGCCCAAGCCTCCCACCAAAATCAACGGTTCAAAACCCCTCAAGAGTACAACAGGACACTGCAACCTACTCTCCAACACAAGAAGACAAATGTGCAGGTTACACAAAAGGAACAACTGATTCAAACTGCGGATTCTCTGAATATAGTACTATCAAACCGTTTTAGTCCTATAGAACCAAGTGGCTAAATGATAGAGACGTATCATACAATTCTATATTGTATCAAAGACCTAGAATGTTCTTTGAGTAGTATAAGTACCAACCTCTTGTATAAGCAAAACTAAGTTTGATTCAATACAGAGTATTTTAGCTACCTTCAAACTTCGTCTCTGTTTATTCACATAGTATCAGAGCTTCTCAAACCTTAACCGGTGCTGTCATGGCAGAGAATTCTGGCTCCTATCCGTTTTCTTCCACCCTTCATGTCGCAAGCTCAGTCAACATTAAACTGAGTGATAGTAACTATCTCCTGTGGAAGACCCAATTTGAATCGTTGCTTCGGTATCAGAAGCTTCTGGGCTTTGTCAATGGGTCAATCCCGAAACCATCTGCTGTTCTAGTCACCAACACCAACAATCAACCTGTTGAGGCTCCAAATCCGGCATATGAAGACTGGATCTGTACGGATGAACTAATCAAGTCATGGATTTTTGGTACTCTCACCGAGGAAGTCCTTGGTCTTGTTCACGCTCTCGCCACATCTCAAGATGTCTGGATGTCTCTTGCCGGGAACTTCAACAAGAGCTCTGTTGCTCGCGAGTTTGATCTTCGCCATCGCCTCCAACTTCTGAACATCAAAGGTAAAAACTTTACCGATTACTGTCGCGAGTTTCGAGTTGTTTGTGATAACCTGAGTTCGATTGGAAAACCGTTGGACGAGAATATGAAGATTTTCACTTTTCTCAATGGGCTGGGCCGTGAATACGACCCAATAACAACTGTTCTCCAAAGCTCCATGTCTCGCACTCCGGCCCCGACGTTTAACGATGTCTTGGAGATTTCTAGCTATGATTCAAAGCTTCAGTCGTATGAGTCTCCCGCCGATGTTTCACCCCAACTAGCCTTTCACACTTAACGCGGGGGGTATTCTGGTTCAGGACAGCGGGGTCGTGGCTCTGGTCGTGGCCGTGGCGGATACTTGACTCGTGGCAGAGGCTTCTCTCAACAAGTAAGCTCCTCTGGCTGGAACCAATCTGGTAATTCTTCACCTCGCTCTGTTTGCCAGATTTGTGGTCGTACGGGTCACATTGCTCTCAAATGCTGGAATAGGTTCGATAATTCTTATCAGAGTGATGAGGTTCCCCAAGCTCTTGCTGCCCTTCGTCTTGCAGACCCGAGTGGTAAAGAATGGGTTACTGATTCTGGTGCTACGGCTCATATCACGACTACTGCTGAGTCTCTTCAAACTACGACGGCATACAATGGTCCTGAGAATGTCATGGTGGCTGATTGGACTTTCCAACCTATCACACATGTTGGTTCTACGTCACTCACAACCTCATCAGGTAGTATTCCTCTTTATGATGCCCTCGTTTGTCCAACCATGGAGAAATCTCTGTTATCGGTATCTAATTTGTGTGATGACTATCCGTGTGGGGTTCTCTTTGATTCTAATTATGTATACTAGGATGTCGACTCGTGCGTTACCGCACGGAAAAGTGAAAACTTGAAATGATTAACATTGTTAATTTCACATTTCGAGTGAAATGTTTTTGGTAATTTTTTTAATGTATAATATAAAAATCATAAATAATGAATAAGATGAATTAACCAAATTAGTTAAATAAAATATTTGTTATATATATATATATAAATGAAAAATCGATTCTGTGACAATAAGAAAATACTATTAAAGATATATAAATTTAGGTTTAGTGAACCATACTCAGATAATCAATTTTAAAAGATATTAACATAGAATAAAATTTCAATTATTATTCTATTGAAATTTATAAAAAAATAATAAGAGAATCAGGGAGAAAAAGCTCATAGCTGCAACTGCAACCAAACAAATTGACTAAAAAGATAAATCTATGAAAAATTAGAAATCACTATTAATTACCTAAATTAATACTTGAAAGAGATGATCAATACAGTTAGATGGAAAACGACACCAAACAAAAATTAGATGAATGAATCAATAAATAAAACAATCCAAATTTTTGACAAAGATGAGTTAATTAATGTTGATTAATAAATTGAAAGAAAAGAATACTCGGAATTTTTAAATTTAAAGGTATTAAACAATAGTCAAATAACAAAAACTTTTTCAAGATCCATAAATATATATATATATATATATATATATATATATATAAACAAAGAGGTGTGAAACAAAAATGTGCGAAAACTAACAAATTTGAATATTGAAAGTTGGGAGTACGACGAAGAAACATAATTGTTGGATCAAAATATTGCAACTTTTAAGATCATTAACAAATCTAAACAGTTAGATGAGATAATAAAAATAATCTCATCCGTTATATTTAAATTGACCCCTAAAAGTGAGTTTGCTATAATATATAAACATATAATCTATGATTTTATTTATTAACTTGTAAGTTTAAAAAATACTTAGAAAACAATAAATTCGAAACTTGTTTTTATATTTCATAAAAGCTTATATATAATAAACAAAGAGGTGTAAAATATAAAGGTGTAATACATAGAGGGTGAAAAAAATGTGAAAAAATTAATAGGTGCGATTTTTGAAGATGGGATTAAGACGAAAAGATGCAAAAATATGAAAATAAAGACGTGTGACACAAAAAGGTGTGAAACAAAAAGAGGCAAAAACTAAAAAGTGCAAACATTGAAATCAAGGGGTACGACGAAAAAACACAATTATTGGATCAAAACACTGCAACTTTATATAAACAAAGAGGTGTAAAACAAAAAGGTGTGAAAACTAACGGGTGCCAACATAGAAAGTTGGAGGTGAAACGAAGAAACACAATTGTTGGACCGAAACTTTGCAACTTTTGAGATCATTAATCATACTCAATGAACAAAAACTCTTTTCAAAGTCCATAAAAATCTGTATATATATAAAAACAAAGAGTGTGAAAACAAAGAGGTGTAATACAAAAAGATGTGAAACAAAAATGTGTGAAACAAAAACGTGCGATAACTAACAGGTGCCAAGATGGACAGCTAGGGGTGCAACGAAGAAACACAATTGTTGGACCAAAACTTTGCAACTTTGAGATCATTAACATAGGGTGAGATCATTAATAATACTAAAAGAACAAAAACTCTTTTCAAAGTTCATAAAAATCTGTATATATGTAAAAACAAAGAGTGTGAAGACAAAGATGTGTGAAACAAAAAGGTGCGAAAACTAACAAGTGCAACCATTGAAAGCTAGGGGTACAACGATGAAACACAATTTTTGGATCAAAACATTGCAACTTTTCAAAGTCCATAAAAATCTGTATATATGTAAAAACAAAGAGTGTGAAAACAAAGAGGTGTGAAACAAAAAGGTGCGAAAACTAACAAGTGCAACCATTGAAAGCTAGGGGTACAACGAAGAAACACAATTGTTGGATCAGAACATTACAACTTTATATAAACAAAGAGGTGTAAAACAAAAGGGTGTGAAAACTAAGGGGTGCCAACATGGAAAGCTGGAGGTGCAACAAAGAAACACAATTGTTGGATCAAAACTTTGCAACTTTGAGAACATTAACAAAGGGTGAGATCATTAATAATACTCAAAAAACAAAAACTCTTTTCAAAGTCCATAAAAATTTGTATATATATATATATATATATATATATATATAAACAAAGAGTGTGAAAACAAAGAGGTGTGAAACAAAAAAGGTGCGAAAACTAACAAGTTCAACCATTGAAAGTTAGGGGTACAACGAAGAAACACAATTGTTGGATCAAAACATTGCAACTTTATATAAACAAAGAGTTGTAAAACAAAAGAGTGTGAAAACTAACAGGTGGCAACATGAAAAGCTGGGGGTGCAACGAAGAAACACAATTGTTGGACCAAAACTTTGCAACTTTGAGATCATTAACAAAGGGTGAGATCATTCATAATACTCAAAGAACAAAAACTCTTTTCAAAGTCCATAAAAATATGTAATCTGTAAATATATAAAAATAAAGAGTGTGAAAACTAAGAAGTGAAACCATTGAAAGCTAGGGGTACGACGAAGAAACACAATTGTTGGATCAAAACATTGCAACTTTATATAAACAAACATGTGTAAAACAAAAAGGTGTGAAAACTAACAGGTGCCAACATGGAAAGCTGGGGGTGCAACGAAGAAACACAATTGTTGGACCGAAACATTGCAATTTTTGACATCATTAACAAAGGGTTTAATAGGTGCAATTTTTAAAAGATGGGGGTACGATGAAGAAACACGATTATTGGAAGAAAAAAAACTTGCAACAATTGGGATCATTAATAATTTTAAACCGTTAGATGAGATAATAGTACAATCTCATCCGTTAGATTAAAGTTGACCTTATTTAGTACTCAGAAAACATTTTTCGAAACTTGTTTATGTAGTCAAGAAAAGTTTATATATAATAAACAAAGAGGTGTAAGACATAGAGGTGTGAAATGTAAAAGTGTAAAAATTAATAGATGTGAAACATGGAGGTACAACAAAGAGGTGTAACACATAGAGGTGTGAAATAAAAAAATGTAAATATTAATGGATGTGATTTTTGAAACCAGGAGGTACAACAAAGAGATGCAAAGACTAAGAGGTGTGATTTTTGAAAGATGGGGGTGCGACGAAAAGATACGATTAATAATTTTTGAAACCAAGGAGGTATAACAAAGAGATGCAAAGACTAAGAGGTGTGATTTTTGAAATATGGGGGTGCGACGAAAAGACACGATTAATAATTTTAAAAACCAGGAGGTACCAACAAAGAGATGCAAAGACTAAGAGGTGTGATTTTTGAAAGATGGAGGTGCAACGAAAAGACAAGATTAATAATTTTAAACCGTTGGATTAAAACTGGAACTAATCTCATCCGCTGGATTAAAAGTTGACACAAAAAAGTGGGTTTGCTATTATATATAGATATTATTGATTTACCGACTCAGAGGGTTGTGACAAAAGGACCTCGTCGTGAAGGGCTTTATGTGTTGAAGAATGTGGAATTTGCAGCTTTCTACTCAAATCGTCAAGTTGCAGCTAGTGATATGGTGTGGCATCAACGTTTGGGACATGCAAATTTTCAGATTCTTCAACTCTTACAATCTAGCAAGGCAATTACCGTTAATAAGAGCAGCACTACTTCCGTTTGTGAACCTTGCCAAATGGGAAAGAGCACTAAGCTTCCTTTTTCTTCTTCTAGTTCGTTTGTTAAGGAACCACTTGATCGGTTACACTGTGATCTATGGGGTCCATCACCTGTTGTATCTGTTCAAGGTTTCAAATATTATGCAGTTATTTTGGATGAGTTCTCTCGTTACTCTTGGATGTTCCCTCTCAAGTCTAAATCTGATTTTAGTGATGTCTTTATTGGGTTTCAAAAGCAAGTTGAAAATCAGTTGGGTAGAAAGATAAAGATTTTTCAGAGTGATGGTGGTGGTGAGTTTATTAGTACTTGGTTCAAAACTCATTTACAAAATGATGGAATTCAACACTTGATTTCTTGTCCATCAACTCCCGAGCAGAATGGGATGGCTGAAAGGAAACATCGACATCTCACTGAACTTGATCTGTCTATGTTGTTTCAGAGTAAAACTCCACTCAAGTTTTGGGTTGAAGCCTTTTATTCGGCTAACTTCATCAGCAACTTGCTTCCCTCTCCATCTCTCGGTCAGCAGAGTCCTCACGAACTCTTACTTAAGCAAAAACCTGATTATTCTTTTCTGCGTGTGTTTGGCTCTGCGTGTTATCCATGTTTGCGCTCAGTTACTCAACACAAGTTTGAACCACGCTCTCTCCAGTGTGTTTTTCTTGGTTACAATCCACAATACATATAGGTGTCTCTATCCTCCTACAGGCCGTGTTTATATCAGCCGCCATGTGATCTTTGATGAGAACTACTTCCCCTTTACAGATTGATACAAAGGACTCGTGACACAACACAAGACTGGCACTCTTGGTGCTTGGCAAGCTGCTGATTCTTCTAGTCTACCTCGTGTTTTGCCGAGTCTTCCATCATACATTATGAATCCTCATCAGGACTCACAATGGCTTGAATATGTTGTGGAATATCCTCAAGATGCTCCCTGTTGCGTTACTCCGTCTTCTAGTTCTGAGCCGGATGTTTTGCTGTCCCCAGGTGAGGCTCCCTCGTCGGTTCAGTCTACTGTAACTGATGATGCTCCTACATCTCGAGATCATGTTTCTGCTCCTGACACTACTGAGTCCGTTCAGTCTGCTCACCCTATGATAACAAGGTCCAAAGCCGGTATTCATCGTCCTAACCCACGGTATGCTGTTGTGGCCAGCAAAACTATTCCGTCTCTTCCTCAAACTGTTGCGGAAGCGTTACAACATCTTGGTTGGAGGCAGGCTATGTTAGATGAACTCAACTCTATATATGAGAACCACACTTGGGATCTTATTCCTCCGACTGCAGAGATGAATGTATTGGGTTGTCGCTGGGGTTTTACTGTTAAGCTCAATGCTGATGGCACTGTCAACAAGCTGAAAGCTCGTCTTGTCGCCAAAGGCTTTAATCAAGAAGCTGGTTTGGACTTCACTGAGACCTATAGCCCTGTTGTGTGAACTTCCACCATTCGCATTGTTCTCTCTGTTGCCACATCAAAGAGTTGGAATATCACTCAGTTGGCTGTGAAGAATGCTTTTCTTCATGGCGACTTACAAGAAAAAGTACATATGATTCAGCCTCCAGGGTTTGAAGATGTTAATAAACCGACTCAAGTATGCTCACT
Source organism: Camelina hispida (assembly GCA_023657505.1). Classification (NCBI taxonomy): domain Eukaryota; kingdom Viridiplantae; phylum Streptophyta; class Magnoliopsida; order Brassicales; family Brassicaceae; genus Camelina; species Camelina hispida. The sequence goes on along the minus strand of CP094637.1, from coordinate 13,646,752 downwards.
AAGAAAGGCTCTCTACGGCTTAAAACAGGCTCCAGGGCCTGGTTCAACAAGTTCAACAACTATCTCCTGGAATTTGGGTTTGTGTGCAGCAAAGCTGACCCCTCCTTGTTCACTTATCGCCGAAATGGAGACATGCTGGTTCTCTTACTGTATGTGGACGTCATCCTGCTGACTGGTTTGAATCCTACACTATTTAAGTCTCTGATTGCTGAGCTTAGTTCAAGGTTTGCAATGAAAGATTTAGGGAACATTCACTATTTCTTGGGTATTCAAGCACAAGCTCACCCTCACGGCTTGTTTCTCCATCAATAAAAATATACAGAAGAGATTCTTCATCATGCGCATATGTCAACATGTAACTCTGTTCACACTCCTCTGCCTCAACGTCTTGATCATGTCTTCAAGGATACTAAGCCATTTTCTGAATCCTCTTACTTCAGAAGTCTTGCTGGGAAGCTTCAATACTTGACCATTACTCGACCTGATATACAATTTGCGGTTAACTTCACTTGTCAATGAATGCATTCTCCCACTGTATCAGATTTTGGTCTCCTCAAATGGATTCTTCGCTATCTCCGTGGCACTTCGAAAATGGGTTTGCATCTCTACAAGAACAGTCCTCTACATCTTGTCTCCTACAATGATAGTGATTATGCGGGGTGTAAGGATACTCGACGGTCTACTTCAGGGTTCTGTGTCTTATTGGGCGCTAATATTGTGTCCTGGTCTGCAAAACGTCAACCTACAGTGTCTCGGTCATCCACAGAAGCTGAGTACCGTGCTCTCGCTTCCACTGCCTCTGAACTCACCTGGACTGCTTCAGTTCTACGTGATCTTGGTATATCTCAATCATATGCTGCTCTTCTTCATTGTGATAACCTCACTGCGGTACACCTGTCTGCCAATCCTGTACTTCACAACTGTTCCAAGCACTTTGATGTTGACTATCACTATGTCCGTGAACAAGTAGCACTCGGTCTTCTTGAGGTTCAACACATTCCAGCCGAACTGCAACTTGCTGATATCTTCACTAAGTCCCTTCCACGACCATCCTTCCAACGCTTACGACACAAACTGAATGTGCGCCTTCCTCCCACACTCAGTTTGCGGGGGGCTGTTAATGTTAAGCCTTAAGCCCAACAACAGGCTTTGGTCCAACAACAAGAAAGAGCCCAAGCCTCCCACCAAAGTCAACGATTCAAAACCCCTCAAGAGTACGACAGGACACTGCAACCTACTCTGCAATACAAGAAGACAAATGTGCAGGTTACACAAAAGGAACAACTGATTCAAACTGCGGATTCTCTGAATATAGTACTATCAAACCGTTTTAGTCCTATAGAACCAAGTGGCTAAATGATAGAGACGTATCATACAATTCTATATTATATCAAAGACCTAGAATGTTCTTTGAGTAGTATAAGTACCAACCTCTTCTATAAGCAAAACTAAGTTTGATTCAATACAGAGTATTTTACCTACCTTCAAACTTCGTCTCTGTTTATTCATATATCGCTCCATGTGTGAATTTTCCTTTTTCCAATAATCCTCTGATGGTGAACCACAGAGCTTGTAAATCTTATGGAGCTGCTCTACCTATTTCATGATGATCATAAGCATAAGTAATTATTCAGCATGCCGAACTCTCCTATAACATTTGTAGTTTTTAAAGACCAGTAAAGAGAAAAAGGAAAAAAGATACTTCATCAAGCAAGTTCAAAGTGCAGTGCAGGGTAATAAAAGTTGGCGATGCACACTGTGGGTTTACTTTTTGCTCATCTTCATAATCATTGTGAGAAAGTGCCATTTTTCAATAAAACTACCCAAGGAACCACTCTAGTTGCATGGAGAGATCTGAATTAATTTGGAATCTAATATGTTCATGTAAATTCATTGTCTATCTGTGTATGTCTGTGCATAAAAGCAGATTTCAAATATTTCTAAGAATGAGATACTAGGGAAAACACAACTTGCATATTAAGTATTGACTGAAATATTAAAATGATGAATTGACCAGATACCTCTGTCCGACCGGGCATAATAGGTCTTCCCGCCAATAGCTCAGCTAAAATACAGCCGGCACTCCAAAGATCAATACCTACACCATAATCAATAGCCCCAAGAAGAAGCTCTGGGGCTCGATACCATAAAGTGACCACTCTACTTGTCATTGGCCGCTTGTGATTTGGATCAAAAATTGTTGCCAGTCCAAAATCAGCAATTTTAAGGACCCCACCATCATCAATAAGAAGATTTGATCCTTTGATGTCACGATGAAGCACACCACGACTATGGCAATGCTCCATACCAGATATCAATTGACGCATTAAACATTTCACCTGCAAGATGGAGGAGTAATCTGATCTTAGCAAGAGACCAAAATGACCTTATATTTGCAGAGGAAATTTTGAAGAGGTACTAAAAATAGCCCTATAAATATAGATACTGCAGGCCTAACCTCTGGTTCTGAGAACTTAACAACAGGATTTGAAGCAAGACCAGCCAAATCATGATCCATGTATTGAAAGACAAGGTATAAGCTACAAGACATCCTTGACGTAACCAAACCTTCTAGCTTCACAACATTAGGATGATCAAGTCTCCGCAACACAAGAATCTCTTTTGCCATAAACTTGACACTCTCTGGCTCCAAATTGTCAAACCAGACCTTTTTCAACGCTACGATTTTACCAGTCAAGATATCCTTTGCTTTGTACACATTACTTTATGTTCCTTGTCCAATCTACAACATAAAAGAAGAAGAAAAAAAGGAATCCACTTGAAGAAATTTTATTAAAAAAAAACACCAAAAAATATAAGTGGAGTCGTCTAATATCTAAATCAATCTAACACCTTATCGATTTTTTCAAAAGTGTCAGCTTTTCTTGGAACCCAACCATTCAAAGCTTCACCACAAGCATCAGAAAGCCAAGAAGGCCAACCATCAGCAACCTGTTCACCACGCCAATGCTTTGAAGGATTACTCAACCGTGGATTAGGCTTTGACCTTCTCCGATCTCCTTTCGATTTCCTTTCTTTATCACCATTTTCCTCCTTAGGAAGAATCTCCTCATTCTTCTTCTCTACTTCAGCAGCAACTGCTCCATTACTCTTAGTCACTTGCACACTACTCTCTCCTTCTACTCCACTATCTTTAGAGCTCTTAGCTTGTTATTATTATAATAGGATCATTATATGATTGTTCGGGTATAAATAATCCAACAAGAATATAAGTAATGGGTGCTTTATTTTGTCATATCCAAAATTAAACTCTACTAAAACGAACTAAATCAAATTTACACTAATAACCATATTATTCCAATACCACGATACTTCTTTTATTTTATTTTCTCATGTTTGTTTGTTGACATCACCATCTCCGTATGATATTCAAACATTGATTTGTTCACCTCCCGATATTTCAAAGAAGAACAAAAAAAAGTATAGTTTGGTTAGAATGACTCATTCATGATTATAATTGTTTTTAATAAGTTTTTAAAATAAATAAAAGGATTTGCGTGAATTGAAAAAAATTAAAGTAAGTAATAACTCATCGAAAGTGCAACTATTCCATTCGAGTCCAGACAGCTGTGAGTTTATATAGGCATCGTCACGGGCTCCCTTTTTTTTAAAACCAAAACAAATAAAAAGATCTTACTTTCCTTTTTTTATTATTAAAAATTAAAAAAAATAGAGAAAATTGTGGTGATTTGCGTCGTCTTCTCTCTCTCTCTCTCTTCCCCGATCCAATCTTCTTCTCCTTTCTCTCGACACAAACAAAGAAAACAGCTGAGAAAACTCTTATTTTCTCTCTCTCCCTACATCATAAACCCCTTTCTTCTTCTTCTTCTCCTTCTTCTTCGTCGTAATAAAACTTCTGTTTCATCTGAGCTTCCTTCTTCGTTTGATTTGAGCTTTGGGAGTTTGTTTGTGATCTCCGTGATCGGGGTTTCTTTTATTACTTGCTTTACCTATTTTTTCACAATTCGCATTTTGTTCTTCTCGATTCCAGAGAAGCAGCACAATAATCACTAGAAGAATCTCTCTCTCTCTCTCTCTGTATGCGTCGGTTCTGAGGGTTGATTCGATTGTTTGCGCAAGCAAGTCCACGGTGCGAATCTCGAGAACAATACAATAGACTCGTCTTGTTGTTGCTTTGAAATCAACGACCGTCGGCTCTTTGAAGACGCGGTCAATCAAGGTTTTAGAGTATCTTTTTGATTTTGGTTTGCGTGTGAATTCGGCATTTTCTAGAATTTTTTGGATATTAGTGAATGCTCCGCCGAGATATTTCTCTGAGCCCAGCCGCTTGGGCGTAGATCTAATTTATTTTCAAATTACATAAAGAAAAAAAAACTGAGAAATCAGGTGTATGACCTCATCGCCGTCAATGGAGAACGGAGGCTCAGCCTCCTCTGTATCATCTGCTCTTCTTGGTTGTATGCAAGAATTCAAACTCTTCGAGACTCAATCGGTAAATGACAACAATAGCCACTTTGAAGTATTCTCAATCAGCTATTGAGATCTGCTTCGTAGACTGTCACTAACATGATTTTTGTTTTTCAGAATTTCTACATGATTGGTTGGAATGGTAGTGGAGTGTATAGAATACTAAAGATAGACCGGCTAGATGCGTCTGAGCTTAATCTCAGAGAGGATTCCACTGCTTATTCTAAAAAAGAATGCTACGAGTTGCTTAAACGGATACACGAAGGGAACAAGGCCACGGGTGGGCTGAAACTTGTCACTCTTTGTTATGGAATTATTGGTATGTGTTTTTTTTTTTTTTGTCTCAAGTTATGTTTACCGAAGGGTAGATCCGTAGATGGTTTTACTTTCCAGCTTTGTTCTCACGCCGTTTATGTGCTCTCTCATCAGGGTTCATCAAGTTTTTGGGACCATACTACATGCTGCTTATAACTGAAAGAAGAGAGATAGGTGAAATTTGTGGTCACGTTGTTTATGAAGTGTCAAAGAGTGAGATAATTGCATTGCAAAATTCTAGCGTGCTTACCAACTATGCAAATTCAAGAGACGAGAACAGGTATGTTGATATATCTTTTGCTACATTATGCGTATATTTGGTGTATATTTCAATCCCGTTGCTAAAGAGAGTTCTGTTTGGTGAAAAGAGAGAGTGCACGTTCCCTTCCACCCATTTTATGAACTGAAAGTCATTTAACCCTTGCGTTTCTCTATCTGGTGTTTCCTACTTGTTTATATACAGGTACAAGAGACTCCTGTGTATGGTGGACCTTACAAAAGACTTCTTTTTCAGCTATTCGTATAATGTAATGCGAAGTTTCCAGAAGAATATATGCGACCATGAGAGTGGAGGTTCTCTCTATAAGAAAATGTTTGTGTGGAACGAATACTTGACTCGGGGGACCCGACATCATCTTCGGAATACCCTGTGGACAGTAGCATTGGTGTATGGTTTTTTTAAGCAGGTGAGAATTGTATGTATGTTTTTCTGCACCATTTACTACCAGAGAAAAGAAAGTTTCCCCGATTCGAATACAAATATTTTTCTTCTTTCCTCACAGCTATAGTCATTTTATTTGTGTATCATTTTCTTTGGGTTAACTATTTTGCATCCCTAAATCATGTCTGTCTTGCCCAAAGGTCTGGAAAGAAGCTTTTTGTCTCACATGCACAATTTAATAGTTATGTATCAATTTTGATATTCTTGGTCGTGCTATTTCAGATACAGCTATGATACTCTTGCATCTTTATTCTCAAATACCTTGATAGTCTCACAGTACTGTTTAGATTTATGGATGCTGAACCTTGTTTTACTGTGCATGTAGACAACACTTTCTGAAGCTGGACGGAATTTCAAGCTCACTCTTATTGCTAGACGTTCCCGCCATAATGCTGGAACCAGGTATCAGATTTCATCACTCCATAGTTTCCATTTCTGTGGTAACATGTCTATTATAACTCGTTCTGTATTCTAACCTTTAGCAGTAACATGAAATAATTGCAAATAAAGCCCACATTGTTAATCACATAAGAATGCATGCGCTAGAGTTGTGCAATATATGTCCATCTCCAGGGTTCTTCCAGCATTGAGATTTTAATTAGGCATCTTTATTTCAGTTAGTTATTATGCTTCGTTTCTCCTAAACACCGCTTTTGCTTTTAGGTACTTGAAACGAGGGATAAACGAAAGTGGCAATGTTGCTAATGATGTGGAAACAGAGCAGATAGTGTCGGAGGACGTTCCTGTAGACCGTCCCATGCAAATAAGTTCTGTTGTGCAGAATCGTGGCTCAATCCCTCTATTCTGGTCACAGGAGACCTCAAGGATGAAAGTTAAGCCTGATATAGTATGTAAGTGTTATTAATACTAATAGTGCCTGGTCACCTCTCTCCCTCCCTCTCTTTTCTTTGTGTTTGAACACCTCAATGTCAATTCCAGTGTCGAAAAAGGACCTGAACTATGAGGCAACTAGACTTCACTTTGAAAACCTTGTGGAGCGATATGGAATCCCCATCATTATTCTGAACTTGATCAAGGTGAGTTGCCTAATCTAGCTTTTTTCATCTATCACGCCTAAATCATCACTTCGTTGGGTACTTTTTGTATTGACAAGTGATGCATCTTCTTACACCTTAATCTAGTTATACTTTTAATGAAACAAACTATTGTGTGTTCATTATATTTTTGATGCTCTCACATCTCAAGCTTTCACTGATGTCTCCTGTTACTTTTGACAATCCATAGACCAAAGAGAGGAAACCCAGGGAGTCGATTCTCCGGGCAGAGTTTGCTAATGCAATTGACTTTATAAACAAAGATCTGCCAGAAGAAAATCGGCTTAAATTCCTCCACTGGGACCTGCACAAACATTTTCACAGGTATCTTTTTAATTTGCGATCCAGCTGCTTCAGATAATGAATATCTATCAATATTTATTTCTATATAAACCAGTTTTCTCTATTCTTTCTTTTTTCTTTCAGCAAAACAGAAAATGTATTGGCACTTCTTGGAAAAGTAGCTGCCTGTGCTTTGATGCTGACAGGTTTCTTTTATCATCAACTTACACCAGCAATGAAGCTTGAGGGTTATATGAGCTTGTCTTCTTCTGAGTAAGCCTTTTTGCTTGAGTTCCTGTAACGTACTTGTTCATCATATAAATTGTTCTCCGATTTAATGTAGTTGTGGGCTTTCAACTGAATCTTGTCAAAGTAGTTAATGGATTTATTCTCCTGGTTATCTTCCTGCAAATGTGGATAACTTGTTGATTGTCACCAATTATCCATTATTTGTTTGACTCTTTGTAAATGGGTAATAGCCATTTCTTGGTGGAAAATGATGTCATTGAAATATTTATATTAGGAAAGTTAATTTCCTGCAGCGATAGAGTAAATACTTACAGAACTAATGTCTTAAAATTGCAGCGCCGATATGTCTCCACATAATAGTTCTGATGATGATAGTGGGGAATATGATTCCTTAGAGAAGAATTTTTGCCCAAGAAAGAATGCTGCAAATGGCGATTATGATATCAAGCCTAGCAGGCTCCAGAGGGGAGTGCTAAGGACCAACTGCATAGATTGCCTTGATCGTACAAATGTTGCCCAATATGCATATGGTTGGGCTGCTCTAGGGCAACAGCTTCATGCTTTAGGAATTAGAGATGCTCCAACTATAGAACTTGATGATCCTTTGTCTAGTACTTTAATGGGGTTATACGAGATGATGGGAGACACACTAGCTTATCAATATGGCGGATCTGCAGCCCACAATAAGGTAATTCTATTTTTGACTTTACTCGTATAAGTCCTGACATAGCATCAGAATGGTTTTGTTCATGTTCATATGGAACTGTCTATATTAAGTCTTCTGCTAGAGACAGTTAGTTGAAACTGTTACTGGGCTATTAATTATGTTCAAAATAGATTCCATATAGTCTCTGGTTGGAACGATTCATGACTGGCTCCATGAGATGAAGTATATCCCTTTTCTCGTCAAAGGAATTATTATTCACAGTTAAAAAACAGCTGTTGTCTTTTAAAAATAATTGTTAACTCATGAAAAATCTAGTTTCATCTGTGCATCCTTGTTTCTCGGTATAACATCACGAATCCATGCTGATCCACCATCGCTTATTTGAACCTATCTGTAGCTTTTCAGCTGATATTATTATTATGATATGATTCTTGAGTTAGAGCAGCATGTACATAATTGGTAAATATTAAAATGTTTTTTTTCCTCATGAAACGTTTGGAATTATGGATGATATTGGTCTATAGAAAAGCTGGTCTGATTACTGAGCTTAGTCTTTGATGTACAAGAATTACAAGGGACCCTTGCTATGTCATCTATGTTATATCTCAACCGCAGTTGAGCCCTCATTATCTTACTTTCGCCAAAGGATTTCGGACTTCAGTTAAAATTCCTTTTGTAATCTGTCCCATTGTTCTGAACTGAATTATGATGTTTCGATCTTCTGCAGCCGACTCAAGTTAAAATTATGTTCACTATTGTTGAGATACACTTTGTTGATTCTTAGAATTTCTGGTGTGCAATAGGTTTTTAGTGAGAGGCGAGGCCAGTGGAAAGCAGCAACCCAGTCACAAGAGTTCTTGAGGACTCTGCAACGTTATTATAATAACGCATATATGGATGCGGATAAACAAGATGCCATTAATATGTAAGCTTGTCTCTTTCACTCTATTGTATATATCCACGTTTCACGTTAATCTCCCAGAGACTTACAGAAATCCTTTGGGCCTTTGTGGATTCCTGTATGCAGATTTCTTGGTACTTTCCGGCCTGAACAAGGGAGGCAAGCGGTTTGGGAGTTGCGTTCAGGTTCCCACTCTAATGGACAAAGTGGAGAGATAAGCATGGGGGAAGATGAAAGGTAGGGTTCTGTGACTGCAAACTTGAATTTTAGATATTCACCTATTTATAAAATTGCTGCTGCCATGTAGGTAGAGAGGTTTAGTGGTTCCATTTTCTCCTTGAGACAATTTTTGATGATTGTATGTGTTATACGAATTTGAAACAAATAGGCTCTACAGATTTTAACATTGTCCGTTCACTGGAATGATATATCTCCATTCTCCACCATAACTTCCAATTTAGATCCCGCAAAACTATTGTGACCCTTATCATATGATTTAGACATAAGGAGGTATGAGCATTTGTTATTGATGAAAAACTAGGATTGGTTTGTTAATTGCATCGAACTGTACCTTAATCTGTACGCTCTATATGTTTAAGAATTTGCTCTTGTCTTTTTTGGTATGTAAAATTTTCATCTTTATTAGCCTTCGTCTAAAAGTGCACAAATATAATAGACTTTGTTTCGCCACATCTATGATCATAGCTCTTAATACTATGCTTCCAGGTTTCTTGTGAAGAGGTGCTTATCAGATGGGAATATTCTCCATGAAAGTCACACTCCGATGTCCGCAATGAGTAGAAAGAGTGAAAGCATATCACATAAAGGCTTTGTCTCGTCACACCAAGTGACTAATATAATTTCAGAGTCATCACCTGATATGCCAGCTGCCGGTGATGTAACATTATCGAGGTTTGTTCAAATCTTTCCTACAATTTTCTTCACTATAGCTAGATAAAATATGTGCTGCTGGTACATTTAGCTTGAGTGTCCATGCTATGTATGCATTATAATTTTGCTGGGTGCAGCTCTATTGTGCTTCTGAGTTCTACCCATGATAGCTCATATATTCATGAAGTGGTTGTCTTTATGCTTCATGTAGCTAAGATAGTGTGTGTGCTAGTACATAGTAACACTTGTCTCTCTTGTTGGTCTTGATTTAGCTATAACATCTCTGTAGGTGTACTCCGTCAATGCCTAGCACATATTTTTTTGGAGATGCCCAAAAGGTTCAACGTAATGGTAGTAGCTCCAATTACTTGTCCGAGCAAGAAGATATGTCTAGTGTCTCAAATTTCGTTGATATTGAGTGGCTTTCTTCGTCGGAAAATCTATGTGAGAACGATCAATTGTCCAGGTAAAATTACTGTGCACTAAAGACATCAGTTTACGATGTTAAGCAGACAATAGGGGAACCAGATCTCATTCCACAGAAGTATAAAATTTCCACGTCTATAGCATTTTCTCGTCCATCTATCTAAAAACACAGCTGATAGATGTCGAAAAATGTTAAAACTAAAATTTTCAAATATCCATTTGCATAGGGTTTTCACCATTGATGACTAATATAACAATGATAGCCTATTCCTCATGAATAATCAACAATTTTTTCTAGTCATGGTTTAGTCAATTTTACTACGTATAACGGTATAAGGTCATGCAATTCACATTGCGTTCTCTTGGCAGGCCGTCAATGCTTACAATATATTCAACCGCCGAGACGTCTTCGTCAGAAAATATCATTACTGAAGCAAAACAACCGACGCCAGCTATGAGTGAGAGTGGATCAAGCAGCAGGAAGGTCAGTCTTCCATATTCTAGTTTGCATATCTCTCTAGCAAGTTTTGTACAGTGAGAACTGGTGTTACTTTCTGCCATCTAGCTCGTATAGATTTCTATAAGATATCTTCTCTGAAACCTGGATGAACCATTGGCTAAACCTTGAACCACGGAAGTTAGTCGTAACGAGCTCAGATTGGAAGTAGATGCTATAATAGGATTTAACGAGCCGAAGATATCTAGTAGCTGAACCTGTCACAAATAAACGGATTTTCGTACTCTCTTCTTTTACAAAGCATGTAGTCTATGGCTTAAAACGTTAAATTAACAAATGAAATGGTTAGAGTCTGGCCAATATTAGCTAATAAAATAGTTTTATGGGTGAAGTAATTTCAGCGCTGTGAGTTTATTTGGTATTTGTATCATACGACATATTTCACTGCACTCCGATGGTTTTATATTTTTGGGGCATATATTGTGGTTTGGTTACTTTACTTGAAACTTAAACCGGATTTATTTCCTTTGGCAGGGAAAAGAACCTATGGGAACCGAACAATCTGTACACACAAAGATTCGCGATGATTTCCCAGATAGCTTCAAACAATGGGTAGCGTACGGAGAAGCAATCTGCCATTGAAGCTCTCTCAAGCGTCCATTTTCAACAAAGAACATACTTTGCCTTCACCATACTTGAGGTCTTCTGAACATTTGGGTATTACGGTTCGAACATGGAGAAGCGACTGGTAGAGAGATTCGCAGAGCCATGTATTTGAGACTTCACGGTGACGACCTGTCAAAAGAGATTAGAACTATTAAGAGGAGCAAATACTAAAATAGCTGAGAAGTTTGAGTTTGCAGTCTTGCAGAGAGAAAGAGGAAAAATTCATGTTTATGGAGAGAAACTTGTGAGATAGTCTGAGACTTATGTTAGGCTCTTTAATTTTGGTGTGTGGTCGGATGTAAATATCTGTTTGTCTCTTGTAAGCTCTTGTCTGTTCTGAGAATAAATCGATTCTTTATCACCCTCTAGTCGATTCGAGTCGCAACTGCACTTACGCGTTTGCGTTTTGCGGTCTGGAAAGAGATGTTGCTGGCCTGCCATTCCATTGGTTTTAGAACTACAGTCTACAGAGTAGAATTCAAATTGTTGTGAGGCTGCGCTTGTCCTTAATTTTGAGCCAACAAGTTAACAAATCGTAACGAGATCTTTCAAGGGTTCACTCACACCATCCTGGCATTGCCTAAATAATCAAAATATAAATCAGACCAGATGATTTGTCTTTTGAATAACATATAGAACTGTGTGATGTGAATGATGTTACAGAACATCATTATTTGTCTTCTCTGTTCCTTAAGAGACAAATTCCTAATTCTATCCCTATTATTATTTCAGATTATACTAAAAATTTTCCTTAATATAAAGAAACACTAGAAGGACACTTAAAAAGATAGAAACGAAAGTAGTATCATTATTTCCAACCTATCTATCATGTAGGAACATAAATAAAAAAGTTGAAAACCAGGTGTAGTAAGAAGATGATTCTCATAACTTTTGTAAAATGCTAGAAAAACATATCAAATCATAAACACACGTAAAGTGAGGGGAAAAAACTCTGACACATGGATTTGTCTCTGATGAATTGGAGTATAAAATTTCCTAGATATTATCATATGCAATGTCATATTTGCGGTCTTTCGATGAACAGAAAAATACAAACCTACTAGCAACGTGATAGATTACCATTAGATGTCGTGGTTTGTTAAAGAAAATGATGGATGATTGAATATAGCAAAACACTTCGATATTATTTTGTTGTTGCCTGATTCTGTATCAGAAGATGGAATTTCAATTCCAGAAATTAGGCAAACCTAATGGAAATCATGTAATGTTTGACTACTACCTAAAAATTAAAAAGAAACATCACATTTTTTATTAAAAAAAAAAAAAAAAAAGAAGATGGTTAGAAAAAGAAAAAAAATGGTTCCAGCCACCCAAAACATTTCAATACAAAATTTGGTGTAAACTGTAAAGTATCTAATTTAACTTCAAATCCACGAAAATTATCAAAAATCAATTTGAATTTATAAGATTTAAAAAGATAATTTAAGATGTTTTCTTAATATATGTGAAATTGCAAAACAAATTAAGTATATCATTTCTTACTTTCAACCAAAAAAAAAGAGATATTTATTTCATAGAGACATGTCTTTTGTTGTCCTAAAAGAAATGGCCAAATAAAAGTTTTGATAGAAATATACTTATTAAGTTGCAAATTCTTCATTTCTTACCATTTTACTTAGTTTGCTCCAAAAAACAACTCATCACCAAAAAATCCTTGTTTAAAGAGGTTTTAGACGCCTTGCACTTTTCGTAACACTGAAACAATCAGTGTAAAATCTATTAACTAACTTTTTTTTTTTAATTCAGAATAAATCTCCAGACTTATGGAGAGATCGGAGACTAATTTCTGGGAGAAGGATATCTCACGGGTAAGGTTCTCCAAATTTGCAAATGAGCCGTAAGCAATAGGTCCATACTCATGTGGCCAAAAAGATAAAGCTAACTATTCTGCATTTGGTGAGAATAGATTCCTAGCCTAGACTAACATGGTGACTCTTCCTTCCAAGCTATTATTAACTAACTTACATTATGCATTTACACAGACAGGCCCACACAACAAAAGCTTCTTTCTCGTTACATTCATCAAAACATAATGAGTATTGCTTTAATATGGATGAGGGTTGGGTGGAAACTCTATTGCTAATTGGTATTTTAGGCAAAATAGCCTGGGATGTCATTATGATTCAATAGAAAGCATAATGCAATATGTTAAGAAAGAACTGAAGAAGTATAGATTTGAAACAAAATTAGAAAGTGGAACAAACGTTAAATGTTAAAGGGATTAGATGAAAGGTGTTATTATGGTAGCAAATTAGAGAGAAATAATTATCTATCTACCACATTCTACTTCGGGAAAAATGTCATAAAATACATGAACTCACTCATTTAGGCCATTTTAATCACCAACTTCATCACATTTAAACATCATATTTCATTGACTTTCTATTTTAAACATGATTTGCGTTGACACCAAAGAGACATGTCGTTAATTTGACAACGGAACAATAAGTTAAGAAATCGTTAACTCTCTGTTAAGTCTTACACGGGTTGATGAAATCGAGACAAACAAAAACAAAATCCCCACAAATCCTAATTCTCTAACGAAATCCCTAATTCTCGATCTCAAATCCCTAATATGTAATAGAATTTGAGGTTTGAGATACCTAGGGCCTGAGGTTTTGTTATATATTTGTTTTAAATCTCAAGGAATCATGGAAACAAACATATAAACCCATTATAGGACTAGCTTACATATTAGGGATTTGAAGATTTCTTAGAGAATTAGGGATTTTGGGAGGAATTAGGATTTTTTTGTTTGTCTCGATTTCATTTAGGGACAAACGACGTCGTATAAGACAACAGAGAGTTAACGATTTCTTTAGTTGCCAAATTAACTCTTTGGTCGTAGTCAACGCAAGATCATGTTTAAAATGGAAAGTCAATGAAATATGATGTTTAAATGGCAAATTAAAATGATTGAGTTCATGTATTTTATGACATTTTTCCCATTCTACTTCTCCTAAACTCACAACCATTTTTTTGTAATTGTCAGCAACCACTATTAAAATTTAAAATCACAATAACAAAACAATAAACGAGAAGTAAAATACCGCTTTCACCTACACCTCAAAAGTCAAAAACCACCCCACAGAAAAATAACAGTGGACTGTGTTTAGTGGACCAAAAATATTACTTTTAACGTACGAAACTGAATTAATCAAAATTGTAATTGGACACTAGCTCCTAAATCCTTATCCTAATGCAAAATGATTACACAACTTTGTTATTTCATTATCCAAAGTCGGTGGAAAGCCACGTCACAATCAACCAATATTGCTATTAGAGCTCGTCCTGGCCTCCTGTTTTGTTGTTGTTGGTGTAGCTCCTAGATTCACAAATACCGTCGTTCCACGTGAAACCCTTCTTGTTTTCGGACACGTGGTTGTCGATAAATGGGGATATGTATTGATGGCCATTTACAATATTTAATTTGCTTTCTTCCATCATTCACAACGAAAAATTTCTATGTAGTCAAAGGGTATAATAATAACTTAGCAAATGAACAACAACTTGGAATAAAAAACTTAGCAAATGGATGACAAACTATAAGCCGCTTCTTGAACATCCGATTAAATTTGGATGACAAACTATTAACGGAATATTTTTCCACAAAAAGGCGACTGAATTTTTTATTGCATAACTCACGAAACCACATTATCTAAACCATCAATTAAAACCGGAACACAATAATGGTGCTAGTGAAAAAAACATTGTTAAAGAGATATGAATTGTAAAAAGTAAGCAAAAGTGATGATTGATCGCCAAAAAGACTACAATTGAATAGATTATATTACAAAACAATCATAGTAATTCAATAGGTAAGTGACTATTAATTGTTGTTAGTTAAGTTATACATAAATCATTTCATTCATCAGACATATGGGTTACATATCATTCATCAGACATATGGGTTACTAACATTAATCAACCGTAACTTTTTTACATTTTTTTCTTTTATTTTTGGCTTACCGTAATTCTTTTTAGTCGCACCTAAAAAATGTTAGAGACGGACCAACTCTCCGTGGATCTATCAGTCCAACTTGATTCTTTAAGACCTAGAAAAATACTTAGGCAAAATGTACGATGATGCTAGCTTTCGGTAATGCTACCTTTTAGTCGAGTTGTATTTGTATTGCAGAGTGATCAATGTCACGTCCATCTTCGTGATATTGAACTATGTTCACTGTACACACATCAATTTTATCACTATGCATGAGTTTAGACTTTAGATGATGAGGTTATATGATTTAGCTCAACCATCCATTTTTCTAAAATACATTTTCATCATTTTATCAAAGATTGCTGATAGAGTTATATTAATTTCTAAAATATGAGAAAGAAAAAAAATACGGTAAATTTACTGGATTAAGAAGGTAAACAAGTTAATATAACTGAAATTAATTATTTTCCTTGGTAAAATATCTATAGGTAGAAAAAATTTCGAAAAGAAAACATGTGATAAGTTTACAGCTTATTTGTCAAATATTTAGAAGTTACTTTAAAAAAAAAAAAACTAGTAAAAAAGACAACACATATCATTTACAAATCACAATAAATATAAAATATTAATATTTTTGAGTTGAGAAAATTAATGTAATTTAAGTCGATTTAAAATATAAATAAATAACTTCTAAAGACTTTTTGATAACATAAATATATGAAAACTAGGTAATATCTGTGCTTAAAGCACATGACAGCATTTAAAAAAAGATATAATAAACTAATAAAAGTTATTGTTATAGTTTTAAAAAAAATATTTTGTTTGAGATAATATTTATTACAGTTTATATTGTTTGTTTGTTGTATTTTGTGAAATATGAAGTAGTATTTTTAATATTATAATTATAAACAAATAAAATTTATTAATTTATCAGCTATATAAATTTAGTTTTACCAACCCGTCAATGTGAAAATTAAAACACACATTTTGTATTCATAGATCGAGTAATATATGTTTGTTTTTAAAAGTTCAAATCATAACATATGTAGAAAAAATTTGCATTTTATTAATCATAAGTATTATATAAAAATTCCAAACAACTAGTAAATAAAATAAAATAAAGATGATAAGATAATCGTAATTTGAAATTTTAATAAAATATTCAAAATTTGTTATTAAAAATAATTATATTGACTACTTGGATATAAAATTTTAGTTTTTGAAATTCTGAATTTTATATTTTTTGAAAAAATATTTAGTAATTTTCGTCCATAATTTATTAGAGAGAGAAAAATATATATTTTTAACTAATAATTAGTTGTAATCAATGACATGACAATGTAAAATTAAAGAAGAAAATAAGCTCTATTATATTTTTTTTTTGACAACAAAAGATTAGCTCATGAGAGTTTACATACAATAAACTTTATTATATTATCAGTTTTTTTTTTCCAAGTACAAATTAGTTTTGATTTGAATAGAATTATTTTACTTTTCTAGATTTTTTTATATTTGATATGTCAGCGTTTTTATTTTAATTTAATTATATTTATTTAATTAATTAATTAATCTTAATTAAATTTTTCTAATGGCAATTGAATGTAATTTTTTACACATTTTAAAGTTAGATTCATATTTGTCCTTCTCAATTAATATAGTAGGACTAGCTAATAATAATAAAAAAAAAACTCTTTGCATTTATTCAAAAACCTTAATCATCTTTAGTCAAAAAAATTTCAACAAAAAATTATTACAATGTTTCCATTTATTAAGCCAAACAAATTTCCCATAGAGTCAAACATATAATTTATTAAGTTTAAAAATTGAATGTTTGGATTGTTTGGCACACTGAGAAAAAAAATTCTTATTTTATAAATGGTAATAAATTTTTTCTTGTTTGTCAAGTATTAATGTAATTTAAAAACTTTTTGCATTTATTCATAATTAAAGATAAGCTAATACTTTTAATAATTCACTTTATCATCTTTAGTCCAAAAATTTTCAACAAAAAAAATTATTACAATGTTTCCATTTATTAAGCCAAACAAATTTCCCAGAGTCAAACGTATAATTTATTAAGTTTAAATGTTTGGATTGTTTGGCACACTGAAAAAAAAAAATTCTTATTGTGGTTTTATAAATGGTAATAAATGTTTTCTTGTTTGTCAAGAATTATAAAGATAGATGAGATCTCATTTATGTAAATGTTAATCCAAAGATCAGAAATATAATCCGATATCTATTCTATTTAAGGAGAAAAGTATTAGTGATTATACATTTTTAAGGAAAATTACACCATTCCAGAACTTTCTTCATTTCCTAAAATGTCCTTTACCTTGGACTTTAAAAAATCCATTTCATCTTCTAGACTTGTAGTAGTTTTTTGTTCTGGGTTTGGAGCCCAAGAAATGAAACGTAAAAGGAAACAGAGGAAGTAATGATGATTCGTCTTATTATTTTATCAACTTACCAAATTTTGCATTTAAGCTTTCAGAATCCTCTCCCTATAAATTTGAAGCATATCGAACGTAAACCTTCATAGCTTACTCAAACCACTTCTCTCTCTACTACTCCAGGTTCTCTTCTTCTTCTGTTCTCTTTAATTTGTTTTTTGTTTTAGAAGTTTGTCTATTGCATTTACTTTAATCATGTTTTAGCTCTAATGCTAGCTAGATTTGTTTTGTTCTTGCTTTATTTTTTTCTGAAAAAGAGAAGATGAATCAAACAACACATCTTGTAGAAAATTCTTTCCTGAAAAATCTCTGGTTAGGAAAAAAACACCAAAACTCTTTTATATTATAAAGAATCAGTCGTGCTTTATATTCTATTTTCTCGCTTTTTTTGAATTTTTATTTTTTAGAGGAATTTTCTCATAGAGAATTTTCCAGCTGTGTTGCAAAATAAAAAGAGAATATCATCGTCCAACATTTTTTAAAAAAATAATTAACATTTTCGGAAAATTCTTTTGCATTATGAATCATTTTATTGCAAAAGAAAAAACTCCAAATATGGAATCCACTATAGAGACATCTGACTGTTCAAGAAACTAAATTGTTTTTTAGCTTTCCCCAATAATTATAATAATTTTCTTTTAATGTATTTTGTATGACGTGTACCCAGGATTCTTATATTTGTCTTTATATTATACATGTCTCCATCCACTTTGTTCTTATGAGTCACGCTTGGATTTAAATGTTTTTGACAAAGATGTTTTGTAAAAGATTCGTAATCACACACACACCATTGCTTTTAACAATGGATGGTGGAGGATAGAAATGTTTAACGAAAACTTATGAATTTTTTTGATGGATAAGATTTGTTCTTTAAACATCATTTTCAATTTTTCTATAACGTCAAATTCGATGTCGGCTCAAAATATTTGTTTAATGATCTTCTTTCTATCGAACTTAGGAACCAAAACCATGAAACGAATTCTGGTTTCGCCATGTGTACGTGTAGAGAGGGTCAAGTAGTTGATATATAATAAACCTTCTAGGCTTTGTTTTCGTAATAACATTGGACTCTGTAAGGCTAAAAGAGTCATGCACGCTTTGAAATCAGTTTCTTGACTTTTAGTTATAATATCTTGACCATCGTTAAATATCTAATTCATAGTTTCTCTTTTGTTTATATATATGATGTGAATGTGGAAAACAGAAAACACTTCATTTTATTTTCATCAAATCATTACTTACAATCTCTGATTTTTTATTTCTCTCTCTGCAGTTTACAAAAAAAAAAAAAAAACACTTTTCACTGTTTCTGCGTCTGATCAATGGCAAACGCTGAACGTATGATAACGCGCGTCCACAGCCAACGTGAGCGTTTGAACGAAACGCTTGTTTCTGAGAAGAACGAAGTCCTTGCCTTGCTTTCCAGGTTTGTTTCATTCATTAATCACCTCCTTTTCAAATGGGCTTTTTCAATACTTTTGTTTATGGAAAAAAAAGTTTGATCAACTTCACATGTTTTATTTTATTTTAGGGTTGAAGCTAAAGGTAAAGGTATCTTGCAACAAAACCAAATCATTGCTGAATTCGAGGCTTTGCCTGAACAAACCCAGAAGAAACTTGAAGGTGGTGCTTTCTTTGACCTTCTCAAATCCACTCAGGTACATTTCCAAACCCCATACTAAAATTTTGCAAAATGGGCAGTGAAAAAGTTTTGATTTTTATTAGGAAAAAAAATTGATTTTTTTGGTTTGGGTGAAAAAAAAACCACAGGAAGCAATAGTGTTGCCACCATGGGTTGCTCTTGCTGTGAGGCCAAGTCCTGGTGTTTGGGAATACTTAAAAGTCGATCTCCATGCTCTTGTCGTTGAGGAGCTTCAACCTGCTGAGTTTCTTCATTTCAAGGAAGAACTCGTTGATGGAGTGTATGTTAATCATTCCTTAACTTCTAATTCTGTTTTCTCTGCTTCTCTGTTTCTCTCAACAATGTCATTTTGTATTTGCAGTAAGAATGGTGATTTCACTCTTGAGCTTGATTTTGAGCCATTCAATGCGTCTGTCCCTCGTCCAACGCTCCACAAGTACATTGGAGATGGTGTTGAGTTCCTCAACCGTCACCTCTCAGCTAAGCTCTTTCATGACAAGGAGAGCTTGCTTCCATTGCTTAAGTTCCTTCGTCTACACAGCCACCAGGGCAAGGTATTGATCTTAATCCATTTGAAATCTCTCTCTCTCTCCCATTAAACCAAGAATCTTTGTTTGAATGATTTTGTGCTTTGTTTTGTAGAATTTAATGTTGAGCGAGAAGATTCAAAACCTCAACACTCTACAACACGTCTTGAGGAAAGCAGAGGAGTACTTGGCAGAGCTTAAGCCTGAAACACCGTATGAAGAGTTTGAGGCCAAGTTTGAGGAGATTGGTCTCGAGAGGGGATGGGGTAACAATGCTGAGCGTGTCCTTGACATGATCCGTCTTCTTTTGGACCTTCTTGAGGCGCCTGACCCTTGCACTCTTGAGACTTTTCTTGGAAGAGTTCCCATGGTGTTTAACGTCGTGATCCTCTCTCCCCATGGTTACTTTGCTCAAGACAATGTTCTTGGTTACCCTGACACTGGTGGTCAGGTTAGAACCAGTCTCTTCCTCTTCCTCAAGTAGTCTAGTAGAGATATACACTTCTTGTTCTGTCAAAGAGTAGCTAATTTTTTTGTGATATTGCAGGTTGTTTACATTCTGGATCAAGTACGTGCCCTTGAGGTAGAGATGCTCCAACGTATTAAGCAACAAGGACTCGACATTACTCCACGAATTCTCATTGTAAGCTTTGAGTTATTTTGCTCCAACCTTGGATTCTTTCGGATGTGTATATCTAACCATGTGTTTTGGTTACGTTGCAGCTCACTCGACTGCTTCCTGATGCTGTTGGAACCACATGTGGTGAACGTCTAGAGAGAGTTTATGATTCTGAGTACTGTGATATTCTTCGTGTCCCCTTCAGAACAGAGAAGGGTATTGTTCGCAAATGGATCTCAAGATTTGAAGTGTGGCCATATCTAGAGACTTACGCCGAGGTGAAGTGCACTCATCCTCTTCTTCTAAAACTTTGTTCTGTTTGCCACTTTTAGACTAAACCTGAACTTTTCTTGCCATTTCAGGATGCTGCGGTTGAGTTATCAAAAGAGTTGAATGGAAAGCCTGACCTTATCATTGGTAACTACAGTGATGGAAACCTTGTTGCTTCTTTATTGGCACACAAACTTGGTGTTACTCAGGTTTGGTTTCTTGAATTTAACATTTCATAACCATCTAATGAAATAATAAGTCATGTGGTCAAGATAATAATGCTTTGTGAATGATTCTCTTATAGTGTACCATTGCTCACGCTCTGGAGAAAACTAAGTACCCAGATTCTGATATCTATTGGAAGTCGCTTGACGAGAAGTACCATTTCTCATGCCAGTTCACTGCTGATATTTTCGCAATGAACCACACTGATTTCATCATCACCAGTACATTCCAAGAAATTGCTGGAAGGTAAAGAGATTGTTTGAAGTAAACATATATATATGAATAAATTGTTTCAGAGAAGTGGTTTAAGAGTTGTCTTCCTTACTCATTTTGCAGCAAAGAGACTGTTGGGCAGTATGAGAGTCACACGGCCTTTACTCTTCCTGGATTGTACCGAGTTGTTCACGGGATTGATGTGTTTGATCCCAAGTTCAACATTGTCTCCCCTGGTGCTGATATGAGCATCTACTTCCCTTACACAGAGGAGAAGCGTAGATTGACTAAATTCCACTCTGAGATAGAAGAGCTTCTCTACAGCGATGTTGAGAACGAAGAGCACCTGTAAAGCATCTCATAACTCTTTATGTTTTATCTTTAACATTTTTGATTGTTGCTCTAAAATCTTTTTGCTTTTCTTGTGGAACAGATGTGTGCTTAAGGACAAGAAGAAGCCGATCCTCTTCACCATGGCTAGGCTTGACCGTGTCAAGAACTTGTCAGGTCTTGTTGAGTGGTACGGGAAGAACCCCCGCCTGCGTGAGCTAGCTAACTTGGTGGTTGTGGGAGGAGACAGGAGGAAAGAATCAAAGGACAACGAAGAGAAGGCTGAGATGAAGAAAATGTATGACCTCATTGAGGAATACAAGCTCAACGGTCAGTTCAGATGGATCTCCTCCCAGATGAACCGGGTTAGGAACGGTGAGCTGTACAGGTACATCTGTGACACCAAGGGTGCGTTTGTGCAACCTGCATTGTATGAAGCCTTTGGGTTAACTGTTGTGGAGGCAATGACCTGTGGGCTACCGACTTTTGCCACTTGCAAAGGTGGTCCTGCTGAGATCATTGTGCACGGAAAATCAGGTTTCCACATTGACCCGTACCACGGTGATCAGGCTGCTGATACTCTTGCTGATTTCTTCACCAAGTGTAAGGAAGATCCATCTCACTGGGATGAGATCTCACAAGGAGGGCTGCAGAGGATTGAGGAGAAGTAAGAAAACTCACCACTCTTTTTCTAGTTCATTTAGATTCTCAAGTTTAGCCTTTACTCATCTTTTGTTGGTTTTGCAGATACACCTGGCAGATATACTCACAGAGGCTCCTGACATTGACTGGTGTGTATGGATTCTGGAAGCATGTTTCGAACCTTGACCGTCTTGAGGCCCGCCGTTACCTTGAAATGTTCTATGCATTGAAGTACCGCCCATTGGTATGCTTTCTTGAACACTTCAGTATTGAAAGAATGGTACTTTTGTTTGTCTCTAACGCGATATTTCTACTGTTTCTTTGTGTCTTATAGGCTCAGGCTGTTCCTCTTGCTGAGGAGGATTGAATTAAAGAGAAAAAAAGACTCGGATCGGAACCAGTAAAGAGTTTGAAGAGAGTGGTTCCGGTGTTTGAAGAATAAAACAAGATTTCCTTTTGATTCTTATTATCATTCGGATTTGGGAACTCTTTTGTGTTCCTCTGCTTCTTTGTTATTTTCATTCCTTTTGTCATTGTTTTCCTCTGCCTCTATGGCATTGCTTTGAATTCTGGTTGTTGGGAGATTTCCCTGCTAATTGCAGTAAAATTTCGATTTTACTATCTTGAAATTGTCTTTTGCATTTAGTTCCTCAATAATTTACATATTCCAACAACCAAAACCAACCACCATTAAACAGTAAAAAGTGTGGCCATTATGAGATGAGAGATCATCTAGAAACAAATCAATACTGTTAGAGTTGGGCTTCTTAGTTTTAGGTTTGGACTAGGTTGACTATGTTTCAACCTAAGTGGATCTTCGATGGGCTTTTCAATTAGACCTACATACTTGGTTGTTGTAACAGGACAGGATATGATTGTCAAAAAAAAAAAAAAAAACAGGACTGGATATATAGTAAACGGGCAGCATCATCATCTGCTTCTCTCTCCTTGCTCTTCAGTTCTTTATCCTTTGTTTATCCTAGAGAACACATAAATTTTAAGCAGACTATATATGACATCTTTCCATATGGAAAAATGCCATTGATGTGGAGCTAAAGACTCTTGAACAAAACAGAACTTGGTATATTGAGTCTCTTATCAGCTGAGAAAAATGTGTGCATTGTAAATGGGGTTTTAAGTTCAAATATAAGCTTGATTTTTCAGTGGAGTTTATGAGTAGTGTTGTACTCAGTTGGTTAGCTTAGCTAGCTTGGACGTTGTTAGAGTTAGTTAGAGTTGGTTAAGTGAGTTGTGAAATTGATTTTGTATCTACGAATCAGAAAACCATTTTATACATCACTATACACTCTTCAATCACTATACTACTCTTTCAGGTTCTAAACACATAATGTGATAACTCGCGCCTACTGCCACCCGTAGAGGTACATACTAACATACAACTTGCATTCATCTACGAATGTTACTGCTGTTGACCCAAATTGCTGCACAATAATTCACATTGAAATAAGATTGAAGAGTGTCATTAATACCATGCAAGTGGAGACGCATAAAGTCAATCTACACCAACTCGTTGCACATGTCTTTCTTGTTTGGTATGGTTGACGATGGTCGATTTTCTCAAATGTATAGTGCAACAATCTTTGTAACAAGAAGGATTTCAATGTCGATGTTATATAATAATATGTGTGGAAACAACTTGATCAAATTATAATCTAAGATTCTAAGTAGGTAGATATATGGAGGATATTATTTCTTGTGATGATCACAAATTCGAAGCATCTCTCATTTATATAACCCAATTGTGTCAGAGTTATTTCTTATGATTAGTCCATATCATTTACATGTATCTCCGATTCTCCGCCGTGTGATTAAAACATATAAAGGTTCAATCGATTCTCATTAGGTAATAATAATTTGGAAGACAAATAATATAGGGAGATTTTTTGGGTTTCCGACAATATATATTTTGATGATATAATACTTTGAATAAAAAGACATCAAAAGATCCAAATGGGTCCTCGCTTACCAACATACACTAAGAGGGAATAAAAACGGTTTATTAAGTATTTATTATACTTTCGGTATTGTTTTAAAATGTTTCCTCAAAACAAATGTTTGGTCTTATTGTCCACGGGCTATGCACCACTTAGAAGTGGGGAACACACATGTGTGTGCATTCCCCTTTGGTTAAGACACTTCTGATATTAAGAACTAAAGCTTATTATCAACTTTATGATAATTTCCATGGTTTAGGTTTTTCACAAGTTTAGATTATATATATGTTTTGCAATGGCGAACCTAAACTATGAATGCTAGTGTGATATTTTATCGACGCGGTTAGCCATTATCTTTGAATAATACTACATTTTGTAAGGGATTTACAAACGTGTTGAAAGTAAAATTACTAGAATTTCAAAGATATATATATATATATATATATATACTTATTGATTTTTTATCTAGAATTTAATCATCGTTTTGTAACTATATATACTCATAAAATACAATTTATGTAAGTCATATTCTTTAACCATGAATCTCATAGTACAGTTTCATACTAATCATCGAAACTTGTAAGAGAAAAAAACTGGATATCCCGTCGTATAATACATTAAGTACTCATTATTGGCTTTGACCTACATGACAAATTCTCAATCACCACCGTATACCATAAATTACTTTATTTTAAGTTATTTCATCAAACATTGTTTATACATTATAAACGCAAATGCACAATCCAAACTAATCTTTTGTCTTTTTTTTTCAAAAAGGTATTATAATTGATTCTTACTTCGAAGTTTGAAGGAGAAAAACAACAGCCAGAGTCTTTCAACGTTTTGGCCTTTTGGGAAAGAAAATAAGCTTAGTCGTATTCGTCTAAATGAAGAGTCCGCCCAAAAATATAGTAATTGAAATTTTTCGTTAACAAATTTATTCTATACAAAGTTATGATTGGTCGTTACTCTCATCTTTTTTTGGTAGAAGGTCGTTACTCTCATCTTACTTTCTTCTATATTATTATCTTTACAGCTTGGACTCTTCCGCCAATCTTATATTTCTCACTTCTAATTAATATTATGTCTTAGTAGTTTATTAAGAAGATTGATAAACTCTTTCATTAATTATAAGTAGACAAACTAGGAGGAGGTCCAATATATATATATTAAATATTAATACATTGGTTACATGATTAGAAAGACATTTGATGCTCTTTGTGTCGGCCGATTATGATAACATTTTTACGTAAAAAATGGAGAGACAAATCTTCCGGAACTCACATGCTGTAACAGTAGTGGCCAATACAACGTAAATAATAAATACATAGCACAAAAGAATAATGTCGGACTCTAATCTAACCACAACAAAATGACAAAAAAATTTGGCAATTTGATACATAGGTGTTTTGTAACATGTTATGTGTAAGGAAAAAAAGAAGATGATAATTTTTTAATCAAAAGAAATAATAGTCTAGATACTAGCCAAATTACCTAACAAAATAGAAGTAGCCGCTTTTAAAGTTCATGAACCTCCTTTAGTTGTTGGATTAATTTATTATAATTATTGAGTGATTACATAAAGTTCAAGTTTTCATTTATATTGTTATGATCTTCATTCAAAGATAATACATTGTGTATGCACAAGAAGAAAAAAAATAGGAACTCCATAAATTGTTAGAAGAAAATATGTGATTATTAAATAAACAATTAAAGTTCGTTGAAAAAAGGTACAATTATAATTTTAAAATGAATACAATGAAAATTCGTTGAAGATATGTATATACATTGCATCAAAATATATAGTCTAGGGGTGTATAATAAAGTCGTCATGATACTTTACCATCCGAATTTAACTCCATAAGAAAGTGATGATGAAAATCCAACACTAATCCAAACTTCATCCACCAAGATAATAGTTTTACACACTCGAAGTCTCTCGTAGGGTCTTACCACAACGTAGTTAAAACGTTAGTTATATAAATTTTAAATCATGCATCATGGAGCAATGATGATGTATATGGTTGACTGGGATAACAAAAACTTTTGGAGTGATGTGGATTTGCATGTTTTTTTTTTTATATAAATGCAAAAATATTTTAGCGTGTGTGACACTCGCTTTTATTTTTCTAATTCACAATCATAATCTTTTCGAATAATTGCTTCCGACTCTTGGCAACTTATAGGCTACTTATAGAGATTTGCCCAAACAAAAAATAAAGGAAACTTATAGATTATTTATTGGCTATTCGAAATTGGTTGATAAGGTACCTGAGGGTTCTCAAATTTTTAAAAACAAATTTCTATTGGAAGAAAAAGAAACTATAACTACGAAACTACCCCTATAAACTTTTATATAAAGAACCCCATTCTCATTCCTCTCTTCGACATCGACATCTCTCTCTCTATCTATCTATCTATCTCTTACCGGAAAATTCACTCCGACTTACAACTCCGGCGTTAAAGTCTCCAAACCGAATCAAAAATGGCCAAAGGAGGAAACAAACTGATGAAGCTGAAGTCAGTTTTGAAGAAGCTCAACTCATTCAACACCAAGCCAAACCAGCCATCTTCGGCTCCAGCCAATCACGGCCGATCCTCCGCTGTGAGTGCATTTCCCTCTGAATATCTTCAAACCGTCTACGTCGGTCGAACACGTCGACCGTACCATGTGAGCTCTGAGGTCGTGAGCCACCCGCTCTTTCAGCAGCTAGCGGCGGTGGATGGTGGCTGTGGCGGTAGCGAAGATGGTTCCATCTCCGTGTCGTGCGAAGTTGTCTTGTTTGAGCATTTGCTTTGGATGCTGGAGAACGCCGACGCAGACGAGTCACGCCCCGAGTCCGTCCACGAACTCGTCGAGTTCTACGCCTGTTAACTTCTTTACGATTAATTTAGGTCCGTCCGAAATATATGATGATGTTTGTATATTCTATACTTCGTATACTTTACAGTCTTTCGTTGAAAAAAAATTATCTATTTGTATTCTGTTAAACGATACAACAACCGAGAAATAAATTTATTAATGTGTAAACATTGACTTGCAATGTAATATAAGCTAAGAATGATCAATTTTTATATTTACGGGGGATGAAACTAATTACAATGTCAATGTTGATCAATATATTGGATATATATAAAATACTCGGAGCTACGGCGGTCAAATGAGTATAGCGGACTTCGTGAAATAGATCGATACAAAATTTCAAAACTTATATTTTATTTTATACTGATTGGCCCCATACGTCTTAAAAATATTTCACAAAGGAAATATGAGGGTTGACGCAGGGGAGAAGGTGCTTCCGGAGTCCCGGACACCTCGTCAATGTAAAATTTTATTTATCTTCTTAAAAAAAGAAACACAGAATTAACTTTCTACAAAAGAAATACGTCATCTATAATTTTCGTTTTCTCAAAAGATATGCTGACATGTTGTAAAAAGGTTTTGCATTTGTAGTAGAATTAGTTCTAAAAATTCACATATATGTAAAACTAATCCATATGTTTTTCTGGTTTATGACGTTCCACAATTCCCAAACGTATGATAAATAAGTATTCCAAAGTAACATATATATACTCTTAATTTGTCCCCACATGCCCACGCACACAAGAACATTATCGCATGGCGGCATGGGAACACAATTGGAGCTTCCCATACCAGTAGACTGAACAACATATTAAAATACGCATTTCACAATTAATTGTGATCCAACAATCCATATATACCTCAGCTAAAATAAAATAAATATATACACAAATTCTTGACAAATCAACTACACTCCATGCCATATAAAGTATATAAGTTTGTTGCATATTATTCACTAGTCTACTTGATTGACACATAACAGTCGTTTTCGATAATAACAATGGACGCAAAGACAAGAAATGTGCACATGTTTTCGTTCAAGAGGTTATATTTTTGTTTATAATTTCGTATCACACTTTGACCACCAAATCCTTTCACATCTAACATATATGTCTAGTAAACTTATATCGTCATTGACAAAGAATGAAGAAAGAAAAAAAAAACCAGGAAAACACAAAAAAATAACCTGATTTTACAATTACACCCCAAACTTATCATCCCTAATAGTTTCCATCAGTATATGAATAATTAAAAGATAACAAGAATCATGGTAACAAAAGAAAAAGTTATAAGAGTTATTTTTTTTTTATCACTTGACTTGTATTTACTCTTCCTTTGCTGCTACTGCATCCTCATCTGCAAAAGACAAAACAAAACCATCAGCGTTGCTCTTGTTTCTCAAGAATATAGTGACCAATCTATTGCTTGATTTCTCATCAAACAATTTTGTAAAGTCTCTTCTGATTGTTAATGGTGCTGAAAAGATCATAAGCGGATGGTTGCTACTATATCCCTAACAGGCTCGACAGGCCCATTTGGAGCCCAGCATGTTTTTAGCCTTGATTCACCATGGTTTAAACCCAGTCCTGCCTGATTTTAAGCCTGGCTTGGCCATTGGTATGATGCTCTAGATAAGAGAGAGGTATTTGGGCTTACCGGAGTTGTCATCATCATCAGGGTGATGATCGTTAGGATTGTTCTCCATGCATTTAAGCAAGTACTTGAAAGTCTCGACCTCGCAAGGGATGGTGAGGGCGCCGCTCTGATCAAAACCAAACTCTTCCTCTGCTTTCTCAAGCAACACCTTGAAGAGGGAGTGACTGAGATAGCTTGTCGGTATGATAAACCTCCTTAGCTCTGGTCCAACATAAACCGCAAGATACCCTTTAGGAACATCATGAGGCGGCTCGGGGCTTTGACAGTTCTCCTCATCCGAGTCAGCGTTCTTTACTTCTAATAGCCTCTTGTTGAGGGCGGGTGCAATCATCTCGGCCGCTTGCTTTCCTGCTTCCAAAGGAGGAACATCTGACTTGGGGCCTATCGTTACGGTTTGCCATTTCTGCAAAATCTCCTTAAGCCTCACAATCTGCCTGATTCCGGTTAACTTTGCCGCGTTGTTTTCATCCATCTGCCTAATTAAGAATCCCGCACACACGTTTCGTTAATGAGAGATCAAATGTCACATATGATCTTCTTCTTCTTTCCTTGTAGCTGCATTTACAATACCACAAACTAAGTAAAGTTGCATCAAAACAAAGAAATAAACACATTATACAGTTTTATGACCCCTAAATAAATAAATATCAGCAGCCAAAACAGAGGACCCACCCACATCTACAAGAGAAGCAGATCCAAAAGCGTCTTTATCAAGGAATGTTCTTTCTCAAGATTCATTGCAAATATTTTTAGCGTCCATTTTTTTTTATGAACATGGAATCTATGGTAACCCTATAAATCAGATCAATCTCAAGAACATCAAACCTTAAGGGTTTCTATATAATAATTTAAAAAAAAACCACAAGAACAAAGTTAATTAAAAAAAAAAAAAAACTGAATCTAGATTTAGATCCGGATCCGTTATATAGAAAAAGTTCTCAGAGAATTAAAAACAATTCAGATGAAAACAAAAACCTTAAAAGTTATAAGCAAGCAATCGTGTGAATTACGTAAGTATAAACATTATCAGAATATATATAAGAATTAATTACCTGAAGAGGAAAACGAATCGAAGCTTTCGTTAGCTATGAAGCAGACACGATGAAGAAACACACCATGCAACAACCAAACAAAAAAAAAAGGAACTCCCAAAGGTTTGGTTTTGTTTTTTGTACGCTTGGATCTTTTTTTAGGTTTTTTCTGTTATCAAAGAGCTCAAAAACGATGATGATACGAGGAAGAGATGTTTTCAAGTACTTCTGAAACTAAACAAAAAAATATTAAAACTGAAAAAAAAAACCAACAAAAAAGTTAATATAGAATCTAAATATTTGGTGGGGTGAAATTAAAAACGAATTAGAGAGAAGCGGATTTTGAGAGATGGCGAGAGAAATTAAGGATTGGCTTTATTTGGATTTTTATAGTTCTCATTGATTCTCTCTCGCAGGATCTTTTTTTTAAGATTTTCTTTTTTTAGTTGGCTATCCCTTCACTTTCGCCTTTTCAGGTTCTTCAGTTTTATTTTCTCACGTTCCTTCTTCATATTTTTTATTTATTTATTATATAGGAGATATCTCCTTGTGGATTATGGATGGATTTGACAAAAATCTTCTCACATGTGATATGTTTTGATTTTTTAGATGTCTAGTAATTTATTTCTTACAATTAGAAATTTTTAAATGGGCCGTAAAATCACTATCAAGACCGTAAGGATTAGCCTGTTGGTTCCGTGTGTTACGTTAGTCTATGTAACGGCTTAAAAGTATTGGTCTATGTAAGTTAGTTAGTATTTGTTATGAAAAGAGTTTATAAAGAAAGTTGCTGAAAATAAAAATCAAAAAGATCGAGCAAGACCATCCGCCTTTAAATTCTGCGAGTGATAAATTTTGGACAAAGAAAAGTGTGGAAAAACTATCCGAAGCAAGTGAAAATTTTCTAAAAGATTAGAGTATGCAGACCAGTCTTGAGGAGCTTGGATCATCGCTACTAATTTTGTATAATCTGTTTCAAAACTCTGATAAGCAACTCTGTTTGCAAAAATACACTCTATAGCCCAAAGCAAAGCTTCCAAACTCTGCATGGAGCAAGAAAGACTTTGTCGATGACATTTAGCACCCAACAATAAATAATTTTTTTTTTTCGTTTTTTTTCTTTAGTACAAATTTTTTTCTTTCATTTACTAAAACATAACTAGGTTTAATTTAGTGTTAAAACTTGAAAAGTATGTTTTCAGTTTATAAACTTTAATTTTTTTTTTTTGGTGAGCTATAAACTTTGATTTTCTGTTTTACATAGTAATATATTTTACAACTCCATATATGGGACTACATATAATTATCTGTTATAACATTGTATGACCTGGTCGAATAATTTGTATTTATTGGTTAAAGACTTAAATCCTAACATGTGCGCGGAAGAAATATATAGATGATGATGATGGTGATATAGAAATTAAATTTAAAAGAGTGTGGTGGTTAAAAAAAGATGATAGTTAGTGTCTAAATGGAAGAGGATGTAATTTGGACATTGACTCATTGTATATCTAATTATTAAAGAACAAAACCAAATGCCAACGTTTACCCAATAAGAGCATGCCCATCGTTCTGATGGAGGTACTCTAAGCTATTGTGAACCAATTATCTCACTCTCTGAAATACCAATATTCAAGATATAAATCTATAATGAAAATTTTTTAAAATTAATTTTAGTGATGGACGAACACGGAACATCCTCCACCTAGTAAATGTTGCATCGGTCATGCACACAATCATAAGCACACAACAACAAAGAGAGTCGTATTGAAAGTGTTGTTTAGGTTTGTTATACAATTCTTTGTTTTCTAGTATTATTAAATTTTCGAGGGGTGGAGAATAACTCATTGGGCTATTCGCATCTTCCTTGCACACAAAAGGCATCTTCCGCTCTCGATTCTCAGCATCTACCAAAAATATTCATACTTCCACTTGCACATTAGCATCATATCCAACGGCTTACCTTTCCTAACTCAACTTGCTCTTCATCCAACGGCCCATCTCTCATCTCTCTCATCTCCTCTCCTTTATATAACCGCTTGGAACCATTCTCATATTTTTCTTATCGGATTCCAAATTGGCAAAAAAAGTATAACAAATAATTAAGATGGCGACCTTGGAATCTCCGTTAGAGGCCTTGGCGTTTCAATACGCTAGCTTCGGTGTTTTCGCCGCCGTTAACAACGTTTGGACATGGATCGCTGTGGTTACTGCCGCTGTCAGCTTCTGGAGGATCAGAGTCACCACCATCGGGGACGGAGACGGCCATGCATGTGTCTTGTTAGAGGAATCAAGAACCGGTCCGGTTAAAGAAACGGTGGCTCGAGTGAAAGAAACGGTTACAAACACGCCGAAATCATTAACCGCTACGGTTAAAGAAACGGTTGCTCGAGTGAAAGAAACGGTTACGAAAACGGAGATGTTAACGTGCGATGACGGAGTGACGAAAGGGAAGAAGCTGACGATGTACTACGAAGTGGACGTTGACAGTGACGAAGGGAGGTGTATCGACGGAGAGATAACGGCCGTTACCGGTAACTATGGAGGAGGTTTGGGTGATTGTAGCGGAGAATGGTGGGGGAAATGGGAAGGAGTGGTGAGGATGAGAAATGGTGATGACAGTTGGTATCGTTACGTGGATTTAACGGTGATTAATGGAAATGTCGTAAGGTTATGGGATGACAACAGAACTAGTAACGGCTGGAGTTGTCTAAATTTAGAGTAGTTCCTTATTTTGGAAACTTTAATTGTTTGTTTGAAATGTATTTTTTGTTGGTTAAGTTGCAATTTGTAAATAATAATTTTTCACATAAGGAACTAGGAAGGATCGCTTGAACTAGAAGAGAATATTCAATTGTTGATTCCAAGTTACTGTATGTATGCTTGCTGGTTAGGCCAATCTAAAATTGACAACAAGCATGTACTTTTTAATCCCATCAAAACTTGACTCATGCACACATGTGTATATGTTTGTGTTGCTAGGGCCATCCTGGTCTAGGCTGGCGTAGAACCCGCAAGATCCAACGTATTCTTTTACCCAAGTCTAGTTCAGTTCAGTCTTGGTTTTTAAACTCGGTTAGGTTCCAACAAGGCTACTATGTAGTATTTACCACCTTCAAGATTTGTATAAAAAGTCGGAATTATATTTTTTAACCAATTTTTAACATGTATAAATGTTAACTTTCTGATGCAAGTGACGTTATGTAGATGTTTGTGGAAGACAAATTTTCAGAATCATTTGCTGAAGTTATATATTAGGATATTTCGATCATCACACGGCCCTTAACGGCTTAACCTCTTAAACATTCGATATGGTGAAAAAAGTGGTATCCAATAACATTGTCGACTTCTCGTCCGCAGACCAAAGAGGCTGCTAGCTAGCCTAAGACCATGAACTAACTTTCACTCATTAGACTTCACGTTATGTATAATTGGATCTCCAAATAATAAACATACGAAGATGTGACATTTTCTTTTAAGTGGGTCCTTCCAGAAAGCATCATTAAAGTTTCCTACAGGCAAAAAAACTTAGCATATATATTTTGGTGTACTTGATATAGCAAATTACTAATTTACCAACTGAAAGTTTTTTTTTTCCTTCTAAATATTTATGCTGTTTGTTTTCATAATTCGATTTTTTTAAAAATTGAATGAAGATTATCTCGTTTTAATATTGCATGTAGTATAGAATTTAACCTCAAATTATATGATAGAAACTACAAAGAGTGGAGCAAAAGAAGTGGCAGCCATTTTAAATAATGGCAAATAAAGATTTTGTCTCTGAAAGCTCTTTTGTCAATTCATAACAAAACTGTGGACCCAAACTTCTGATGAAACCTCTTTGGAAATAATTGGGCATTGGTGACCAGTCCGCCAATAATTTCACAAATTTTGTTCTTTTTCGTATTGTTTGTTACTTACTTATAGTTTTATAATCAAAATTTTGCTATCAGTTTATGTATACGCAATGGAAATGGACAGTCTTTTTTTTTGTTTTTGCGCTGGGTTCGCTACTATTCTATCTGTTCTGTAAAATGCGGTGCATTTAATTTTACACATTTCCCCCATAATGAAAGAGATGCTGCCCATTCACCTTCTTACCCCTATATTCTTGTACGTACACGTAAACGTAAAGGAAATATCTGAGGGTAATTAAGTAATGTTCCACGGACCTACGGCTTTAAATTCTACTTACCGACCGCTCTCCTTTTCATTTACAGACATAACCCTAGTAGTGGTCTCTCACTCAAAGTCTAAACCGAGAGAGAGAGAAGCTATGGCTCCTTCACATAAACACTTCATCGCCGCCATTGTCTTCACCGTCATTGTAGCCTCCACCACCGGACATGGTCGACATAATAATGGTGGTGAAGACATCGTACACTCCTCTTGCGAACACGCGAGCTACCCATCACTATGCGTCCGTACTCTTTCATCTTACTCCGGCCCTACCATCAACAACAGCCGCGATTTAGCTCAAGCAGCCGTCAGAATCAGCCTCTCACACGCACAAAGCGCAGCTAAGAAACTTGCGGCGGTGAGAGACTCGGTGGGGAAGAAGAAGAAGCTGGAGAAAGGGGCACTCGTGGACTGTGTGGAGATGATTGGAGACTCGGTGGACGAGCTGAGCCGTACGCTCGGCGTTTTGAAGCATCTCCGCGTCTCGGGCGGTTCGGCTAAGGAGTTCCGGTGGCAGATGAGCAATGCGCAGACGTGGGCTAGCGCTGCGCTTACAGATGACGACACGTGTCTTGATGGGTTTCAAGGTATCGACGGTGAAATCAAAACGGAGGTGAAGCAGTGGATGACCAAGGTGGCGAGGGTTACGAGCAACGCGCTTTACATGATCAACCAGCTAGATGAGACACGTGGCAAACCCCATGTCGTGCATCTTTGATGTTAAAAATGAGCTAGCTAGATCGTTCTAATGGACGGTCTTTAATTGTGTGTGTGTTCTCTAGTTTTCTTTATTCGAGTGTCTTAATTGCAAGATATATATAAAATCTCTACTATATATAGAAATGAGTTTTTGAAATTAGACAATGTCCCTTTAAGTAGTTCTGATAATGGTATATTGAATAAATGATTTAATCTACTATGTCACTATATGGTATTATTATGGATCCGTTGAGATTCGATTGAAAGATAGACTTGTAACTTTGTAAGTTGTGTAACTCTCTCGTACGTCATCTGATTTTGTCTTGGTATGAAACTGAAATCCGATATATATGACCAAGCTCGTGAGGAAATTGATAACGTATGAGTGTGTATGTTTGACCAAGCTCGTGAGGAAACCAGGCCCAGCAAGAAGGCCCATCACCAACATAATAATTAAGTCGTATACGTATTGTATATCTTGTTCTCCAATTATGTTCAGCATTTTGAACTAAGTTTTTAACGATATCGATTAAAAAAATTTGGGTCCCTTCAATCATTCGAGTTGATGCTTGTTGATCACGAAGAAGATCTTAGTTTCCGCCTTTCATAATTAACTCAAATACCTAAAAATATCTAGAATGTTTCATCTCATAATTTACCCCTTTATACCAATGTATATTGTATAATAGTATTCAATACATTTAATGAGTAGATTGAAAGTTAAATTTGATATTGTAAATATGTTTCTTAAAAGTATGTGAAAGATCAGATAATATGGAATTTAATAAATGAAGGTGAGTATTTTACTGTCGTTGATAATGTGGTGTAGGGAAATGAATAAGATAACGCATGTTAGGATAGTTTGAAAACAACGTTTTTCTTTAAATTTCAAGGAAGTTTGTAAAATGTATTTTTCTTTAAATAGATTTGACTAATCCAGGTCCACGGCGAAAGAGATGTCGAGCAAACCAGCTCATGTCATCCACCAAACACTTTGAGCCAATGTAAAATGGGGTGGGAGTGTGACCACGTCAGGTGGGATTTGCTGTGAGAGAGGGCCTTCTCTTTTTTTTTGTTTATTTCTTTTTAATAGTGAAGAGAAAATGAACTTATCATCAAGAAGTTCGAATATTCGACAAAGGGAACATATAAACCCACAAAAAGTAAAGTAAAGACTGAACCCGTCAAACGGTTAACCCACAACTCTCTCTTACATAGAAAATAAAATGGAATCGTCCTAAACGTTCTAGTAGTCAACTATCCCAGTACAGTACGCTTTATAATACAAGCAGTCATGGATTTTGTTTTCTCTACAAATAAAATTTAAATGAAGAGAGAGTTTATGTAACTAAGATCATATAAGAAAAATACATAATTAGAAAAAATAGATTATAATCAAATAAAATGTATCTATTTATACTTCTTTCTTATTGTCTTAAAAGTATTTTAGCGGTATATACCGCTTTGGTGATTAATTGCATAAAAAATAGTAAACATTGTATAACTTAAATCCAAAAATTCGAGTTTCTTTAGTCTGGTGGTAATGAAACTTCCTCAGAGATGTCTGATAATCCATCTAACTCCAGTGTGCGCGTGTTGTGGTTACAGAATCGTATAATATTAACACTAAATGTCCAAATCATTAAAACCGGCTAAAATATGATTTTGGACAAGCTTGTCCACTTTCCTCCGTGTGCGGACATCATATAGAAACGGTTCTGAAACGCGTCATATTTCTCTTGCTCTCCTCGGCACTGAACACGACCTAGAATCTTGGACTCTGTTATAGTTCCAACATATCGAAGTCATAGTTTGGAGTTCATAATAAATTTCAATCGTTTACTAGTACTTTTGTAATTATAAGAGAATTACGAACGAAACAAAAAAAGAAGGGAAAAAGATTTTTTTACACAAAATTACTTCATAAGGCTTCTTACATTCATCCAAGATAATATTCAAAATCCTCAACTACACGCATTTATTGCAGGCCACATCATGAACTATATGACGTTATGTGGTCAACACCATAGACATAAAATCCAGTACACCGGTCGAATGATTCCGGCGAACACCGACATTGACTCCGGCGACCAACATTGACCAAAAAAATGTATTTTTTATTAAAAATAATATTAAATTATTATATTAAATTATTTATGATTTTTCATGATTATAAAATATAATCTATTCAATATCTAATTATTTATACATCTCTAATCTATTCATTCTTATAATTAGTTACTTTTTATTTTTAAAGCTAAACTAATAGTTAAATAAAATCATTAATCAATATTTTCAAGAAATATATATATATATAAAATATGTAATTATTAATGATTTTATATATATAAATCTCTGATCATCAAATTATTTAAAATTTTAAATATCAGAAGAATCAATAAAATCAAATTCAACTACTTTCATTAAAAAATAATATGCAAAAGATTTGAGTATATGACTCTTTACTTTAAAATTTTCATGGTAAAGAGTATACAAAATTTTAGATACTCTTTGGTATAAAATTACTTACTATTACATGTAAACAATAACAAAAATTAACACTATTTACTTTTAACAGATAAAATTAAAGTAAAAACGAAGAGACACAAACATATCCTAAAATTACTTACTCCTAATAACATGTAAACAATAAAAAAAATTAACACTATTTACTTTTAACAGATAAAATTAAAGTAAAATATATAACAGATAAAATTACTTACTTTTAATTATTTTCAATATATAATATAAGGGCATTTGAAATAATCCTCTTATTCTATATCCTTTTGCAAACATATCCTAAAATCAAGATAAAATCTCTATATATTTTGAAAATAATTATTAATTATTTTTATTTAACTATTATTTTAGCTTTTAAAATAAAAAGTAACTAATTATAAGCAAAAATACATTAGAGTTATATAAATAATTAGATATTGAATAGAATATGTTTTCTAATCATGAAAAACCACAAATTAAAATACAATTTTGGTCAATGTTGGTCAACGCCGAGTCAACGTCGGTCTTCGCGGAATTATTCGACTGGTATACCGATTGTATGCTGGTGTTGACCACATAACGTCCGATAACGTGGCCATGCAATACATATTCTCATGTAGTTGAGATCTTATATTATATGTGTGTGAAACGCATTCTTCATTCTTCGTATTAATCATCTTTTCCAAAAAAGAATAATTGGGAGTTCTTTTTAGGCCACAAAATTACTTCATAAGGTCTTCTTACATTCATCCAATGATCCAATCTTCAAAACGTCTGTCTACACTCTTCACGCATTTATTGCTAAGGGACATCATGTCGCTACTCGCTGCCACTTATTTGAATTGACATCCATTCATTATAAGTTTTTTTTTAATTTCTAGTATTTTTGTAACCATTATAAAGTTTTGGATCGAAACCTAAACTAACAAAGAGGTCCCTAGTAGTTGACAAAAAAAAAAAAAAAAGAGGTCCCTAGTTTTTTTTTTTTTTTTTTTTTTTGGGGTCATTTCAACGGTTACCAAACAGAGGTCAATCTAGAAGTTATCTAGTATACAAAACGACTTATCAGTCCTCAAACTATTTATAATTGAGTTAACGTAGTTGGAGGTGACTGTATCTCTTATTTACTCCACTTCGGAATTAATTGCTAGTTGAATGTGTATGTGTAATTTTCAGTGTTTCCCTGATGTGGTAGAGATTTAAAAGATTACATAGGAAAATTTTAAATTGTAGACCATCGACCAATGTATATCAATTAAACATGTTGCTTCATATAATAAATCAGTATACTGTAATTTCCATTTTAAGTATTACTTTTATCTTCTTCTTCCTGTATGTTACGAAGCAATATTTCATCCACATCCAAAACATGATGTGCTTCTTATTAAAATGACAACCGTAAAATTGACTAATACCAAATTATGCAACGAGAACACTGATGTGAGGTTAAAAAATGTACAAATAAAAGGGTTCAAAAATGTATATATAGATACTTGAAGAATTTCTTTTTTCACTTATATAAATCTCTAAAATAAATGAATCCTATGTCTAAACATTTGCTTTTCTATTCCTAAACCTAATTTACAATTGACCAAACATATACGTAACATTACTAAATTTTTAGGTTCCATTTTCATATAGAACTCGATTGTAGTTTATTAATCTTGGAACTAATAAAGCTTCACAAAATTTTTAAATTAACGATTTTCTTTAATTAACATTTAACAAAATATCAAAAAATCAGAGAATGTTTTTTTTTTGAATCACTAATCCTAAAATGTATCTCAACTAGTATAATGAAATACTTCCTCCGTTCTAATATAATTGTCGTTTAAGTTTTTTGCACACAAATTAAGGAAACTATTAAATTTTCTTTTTTGTCCTTTATTAATATATTTTATAAATTTTTCATTGGTTGAAACTTTAAAATAGCAGGAATAAGACTGAAATATTCAGCAAAAATCTGCATTGAAAAACTAAAACGACAACTAATATGAAACAAAATTTAAATCCCAGAACGACAATTAAATTAGAACAGAAGAAGTACAATTTTTCAGAAACTGCCAAAATATATTAATGCACTTTGATAAAAATAGCTGCTAGTCAAATTAGTAATTTCTTTCTTTTTCTGGGTTCACAAATTAGTAATTTGTTTTTTACATGTCTTAACTCTTAAATTGTACAAAAAAATATAAACCTTAATGACTAACACTCATCAAAGTTTAACTTTTCAAAAAAAAAAAAGTTTAACTTTTCAGAGAAAAAAAACACTAAAAAAGTTTTTTCTTTTTTTTGAAGAGAACAATAATATTAAGAAAATTTATCGTGGCCAGTTTGCTAGTGAATATGTCGGCTTCATGAGCATTATTATTACTAAACATAAATATAATAATAAATAAATATCCCAAAGAAAAGAAAAGAAAAAAACGAGAAGGAAAAGGAGGAAGAAGAAAAAGCTGTTCCTGTGCCTTTAGCAGACCTTTTGGTAGTTGTCCTGGTCTCGCTGATCATCCCTTTCCGACAACTCTGATGTTCTTTCTCTCTATCGCTTGAGCTCTCTCTGTCTCAATCTCTTACCTTCGATTCTGTTACTTCTTGTTCGAATTCTTTTTTATCCATTTTCCCAGATTTTCTTTTTATAGAAACCCTTCTCTCTTTGATGCGCCAAGAAAGGAAAGCAGCTGAATCAAGTAAAACTTGTGTGGGTTTTGGTTTCTGGGTTTCTCTTTCTGAATCATCTGACATGAGTTGAAGAGCCTCGTTCGTTGAGAAGACGAAAAAAAAAGGAATCTTTGTTAATTTGTCTCTCCGGAGATTCCGCGTGTGAAAAGTCGTGGCTTTTGATCTCTTTGAGATACTTAAAATTTCCGAAGAATTGGAGTCTCTGTCGGAGTTTAAAAGCAGAGATCTTGGAGTCCTCATTTCCGATTAACGACTTCTTTTTTTTTCTTTTTCCTGCGGGTAACTTGGATTGTGAAGAGTGGAGCTTGAAGAAAAGAACTTTGTATTCCATCATTCACTTTGTGTTGGAGTGAAAGCTTAGGGCTTTCAAGGTGTAAGCCAAAGATGAAGCTCTCACGTAAAGAGCTCAGCTTTGTATAAAGTTCAGATTTAAGATTACTATTATTGGGTTTTATTTCTTCAGAGAAACTTTAGGAGTTAAAAAAAAATCAGTAATCATGAAAGCTCCTTCATCAAATGGAGTTTCTCCGAATCCCGTTGAAGGTTTGTGTTTTCTAGTATTTGATTAAAAGGTCTAAATCCTTTATTAGTAGAAACTCATTGCTGGATTGGTATAGATTCAGTTGTAAGTAAAGAGGTCAGATTTTTGCATATAATCTGCTTTAGAACTAAGCTAAGTAACTATTGTATTGATTAATAACTGCCTTTTGAGCTTGAGGGGTTTAGAGCAGTTCTCTGATAGTAGTAACTGAAGGATGATACCAGATATTTGAAGTAATCACAGCTTTGATGTTGTGTGAGTGCAGGGGAAAGGAGAAATATAAACTCAGAATTATGGCACGCTTGTGCTGGGCCACTGATTTCGTTGCCTCCAGCAGGAAGTCTTGTTGTTTACTTCCCTCAAGGTCACAGTGAGCAAGTATGTTGTTCCATTAAAGTTTGTTGGTATTGTTCATGGTTGATCAAGAATCAGTCTCTGAGCAAAGTATGTTGTTCTATTTCTTTAGGTCGCGGCTTCAATGCAGAAGCAGACTGATTTCATACCGAGTTACCCAAATCTTCCTTCCAAGCTCATCTGCATGCTTCATAATGTTACTTTGAATGTATGGTATCTTTTATTATCAGTAATGGTCTCTACATTTACATCTCTTAACATCTGCTTGGCTAATTGTCGATTGTAAACTAGGCTGATCCTGAGACTGATGAGGTGTATGCGCAGATGACTCTTCAGCCAGTAAACAAAGTAGGTTGCTCTTTTTTCACTGGAAATACTCTTCAGTGTATTTAAGGAGTAGGGACTAATTGTTCTGAGCATTTTTGTTGAACAGTATGACAGAGATGCATTGCTTGCTTCTGACATGGGTCTTAAGCTAAACAGACAACCTAATGAGTTTTTCTGCAAAACCCTCACAGCGAGTGACACAAGTACTCACGGTGGATTTTCTGTACCTCGACGAGCAGCTGAGAAAATCTTTCCTGCTCTGGTGTATATACAATGCTTTATTATATATATCTGATAATTTAGGATCTCTTTATTGCATTAGCTTCTTACATTGTTGGCAATATTCTGTTAGGATTTCTCCATGCAACCACCTTGTCAAGAGCTTGTTGCTAAGGATATTCACGACAACACATGGACTTTCAGACATATTTACCGAGGTTTTTCCTTGTTATTCGTAGATTACCTTATTCAATCGTTTTAAGTAAAACCTGTTCTTAGGTATTCCTATATGTTGATATTTATCAGGTCAACCAAAAAGGCACTTGCTAACTACAGGGTGGAGTGTGTTTGTCAGTACGAAAAGGCTCTTTGCTGGAGACTCTGTTCTTTTTATAAGGTATATATCAATCTCCTCAATGTGCCAATGGCTCTTTTCGGTATTTATTTGTCAAAGATGCTAACTCCTTTTTCACTTTCAATTAAGAGATGGAAAGGCGCAACTTCTGTTGGGTATAAGACGTGCAAATAGACAACAGCCTGCGCTTTCTTCATCTGTAATATCAAGCGATAGCATGCACATCGGAGTTCTTGCTGCAGCAGCTCATGCTAATGCTAATAACAGTCCTTTCACCATTTTCTACAACCCAAGGTGGCGGATCTGTGTTTCCTTTAGTCTCTATTAACCTTACTATATGCCTGTTTCAAAGGCAATTGCTGAGAGAATCACAAACGAGTTTTTTGCAGGGCTGCTCCAGCTGAGTTTGTGGTTCCTTTAGCCAAGTATACCAAAGCAATGTACGCTCAGGTTTCCCTCGGTATGCGGTTTAGGATGATATTTGAGACAGAAGAATGTGGAGTTCGACGGTATATGGGTACAGTTACCGGTATCAGTGATCTTGATCCAGTGAGATGGAAAAACTCTCAGTGGCGGAATCTTCAGGTAGTTTGAAGTAAAACTCATGATGCATGCCTTTCTTGATACATTGCACCATTCATTTTAGTTACCCCTTGTTTTTGTGTCTGCTAAAGATTGGATGGGATGAGTCAGCTGCTGGTGATCGGCCCAGTCGAGTTTCAGTTTGGGACATTGAACCGGTTTTAACTCCTTTCTACATATGTCCTCCTCCATTTTTTCGACCTCGGTTTGGCGGGCAACCTGGAATGCCAGGTAAAAATCTTTGGACCATTTCATTTCGATGCAACATCTTTAGATCTCCTCAACGATGGTAACCCTGGTGCTCTTGCAGATGATGAGACTGACATGGAGTCTGCACTGAAGAGAGCAATGCCATGGCTTGATAATAGCTCAGAGATGAAAGACGCTTCGAGTACAATATTTCCTGGTCTGAGTTTAGTTCAGTGGATGAATATGCAGCAACAGAACGGCCAGTTACCATCTGCTGCTGCTGCACAGCCAGGTTTCTTCCCGTCAATGCTATCGCCAAACGCGGCACTGCATAACAATCTTGGTGGCACAGATGATCCCTCCAAGTTACTGAGCTTTCAGACGCCGCAAGGAGGGATGTCCTCATCAAATCTCCAATATAACAAACCGAACTCTCAAGCCCCAGTGTCCCAGTTGCCTCAGCCATCAACTACGTTGTCCCAACAACAGCAGCTGCAGCAATTATTGCACTCCTCTTTGAACCATCAGCAACAACAATCGCAGTCTCAACAACTGCAACAACAACAACAGTTACTGCAGCAGCAACAACAATTGCAGTCTCAACAACACAGCAATAACAATCAATCGCAGTCTCAACAACAACAACAACAACAACATAGCAATAACAATCAATCGCAGTCTCAACAACAACAACAACAATTGCTGCAGCAGCAACAACAACAACAACAATTGGTGCAGCAACAGCATCAACAACCGTTGCAGCAACAGATTCAGAGAACGCAGTCATTGCAGTCTCACTCGCATCCACAGCAACAGGTACAACAACATAAGTCGCAGCAACTTCAGCATCCTCAGAATCAGCATTACAGTGGCCAACAAGCAGGGCAGCAGCATCAGGCGCAACAACATTTGCAACCACAGCTAGTTTCTGGATCAATGGCAAGCAGTGTCATCACGCCTCCGTCCAACTCCCTTAATCAAAGCTTTCAACAGCAACAGCAGTCTAAGCAGCTTCAACAAGCACACCATCATTCAGGTGCGAGCACTAGCCAGAGTAATGTAATTGAAACCAGCAAGTCATCATCCAATATGATGTCTGTACCGCCGCAAGAGACGCAGTTTCCACGACAAGTAGAACAGCAGCAGCCTTCTGGTCTGCCTTCTGGTCTCAAGGGGCAGAATCAGCAAATACTTTCGCAACAGAAAGCTCACCAGGCACAGGCCCAACAGATATTCCAGCAGAGTCTCTTGGAACAGCCACATTTGCAGTTTCAGCTGTTGCAGAGATTACAACAGCAACAGCAACAGCAGCAGCAATTTCTTTCGCCGCAGTCTCAGTTACCACACCATCAATTGCAAAGCCAGCAGTTGCAACAGCTGCCTGCTCTTTCTCAAGGTCATCAGTTTCCATCGTCCTGCACTAACAATGGCTTATCGACGTTGCAACCACCTCAAATGCTGGTGAACCGCCCTCAGGAAAAACAAAACCCACCTGTTGGAGGAGGGGTCAAAGCTTATTCAGGCATCACAGATGGAGGAGATGCACCTTCCTCCTCAACCTCGCCTTCTACCAACAACTGTCAGATCTCGTCTTCAGGCTTTCTCAACAGAAGCCAAAGCGGGCCAGCGATCTTAATGCCTGATCCAGCGATTGATATGTCTGGTAATCTTGTTCAGGATCTTTATAGCAAATCCGATATGAGGCTAAAACAAGAACTCGTGGGTCAGCAAAAGTCCAAAGCTAGTTTAACAGATCATCATCTTGAAGCATCTGCCTCTGGAACTTCTTACGGATTAGATGGAGGCGACAACAACAGACAACAGAACTTCTTGGCTCCAACTTTTGGCCTTGACGGCGACTCCAGGAACAGCTTGCTCGGTGGACCTAATGTTGATAATGGCTTTGTTCCTGACACGTTACTCTCGAGGGGATACGACTCTCAGAAAGATCTCCAGAACATGCTTTCAAACTATGGAGGAGTGACAAATGACATTGGTACAGAAATGTCTACTTCAGCTGTAAGAACTCAATCTTTTGGTGTCCCCAATGTGCCCGCCATTTCAAACGATCTAGCTGTCAACGATGCTGGAGTTCTTGGTGGTGGATTGTGGCCAGCTCAGACTCAGAGAATGCGAACTTATACAAAGGTTCGACCTAACTCTGATCCCTGCATGTTGAAATTTGGAATATTTGTTCGGTTTGACAGATGTGGTAGATTATCCTACAGGTGCAAAAGCGAGGCTCAGTGGGGAGATCAATAGACGTCAACCGTTACAGAGGTTATGATGAGCTGAGGCATGATCTAGCGCGCATGTTTGGTATCG
Source organism: Camelina hispida (assembly GCA_023657505.1). Lineage (NCBI taxonomy): Eukaryota > Viridiplantae > Streptophyta > Magnoliopsida > Brassicales > Brassicaceae > Camelina > Camelina hispida. The sequence goes on along the minus strand of CP094637.1, from coordinate 13,602,335 downwards.
AAGGACAGCTTGAAGATCCACAAACATCAGACTGGAAACTTGTTTATGTCGATCATGAAAACGACATCCTCCTCGTCGGCGATGATCCATGGGAGTAAGTAGAGAGCAATTTCACACATCAGATCGTTGGAAGTTCCTTTTTTTCTTCTATAACCACCTTTAAAAACTTGATTTCTGCAGGGAGTTCGTAAACTGTGTTCAGAGCATAAAGATCCTTTCATCAGCTGAGGTTCAACAGATGAGCTTGGATGGGAACTTTGCGGGTGTACCGGTTACTAATCAAGCTTGTAGTGGCGGTGATAGTGGCAATGCTTGGAGAGGTCATTATGATGATAATTCAGCCACCTCGTTTAACCGGTGAAGGCAGAAGATTTCTCACAGGCAAATATTCTTTTTTCTTCGTTTTGTAATATAATTTCTCTTTGATAGCACGTCTCAAGTTTCCCACTGGGCACTGTAGAGCATTTACCTGTAAAATATTTTCCACTAAGTTTACAAGAAGATTCCATTTGATGCTAAGTCATAGTTTCTACCAAGTCAGCTGATCATTTTAAACCGTTTATAAATAAAATGCTAAGCGAGTCAACGGTTAAAGAAGGGAAGACATGAGATCAACAATAAAATCACAATCATCTTTTCCAACTCAAGTCTTTATTCCAAATTATGCTCATGCCGTTTACGAAAAAAATTTCCACAATTGGGATACAAGTTGCATGTTACATAGACATAACATAACTAAGAAAGTATAGCCATCACATCTGAAGCTCTGAGGGCAATGTAGTTGGCACCATCTTTGCCCTTGAAGTCGTTACCAGCATACTTGGAGTAAAGAACTGTGCTTCCGGTCGATATTGGTAGTGGGGTAACGCTACCTTCCTCATCTAGGGAACCCGGTCCAACTGCTATCACCTGCCACAAAATGAAGAGGAGAATGTATTATTGTAACTGGACTGTGAACTACGAAATACATCAATCGACTAAGAAAGTCTTAGATTCAACATAATAGCACATGCGCACTTACCGTGCCAATAGAAGGCTTCTCTTTGGTGGTCTCGGTTAACAACAACCCTCCAGCTGTTTTCTCCTCTGCCTCAGCAACCTAAACTCATAAAGTTCAAAACAGAAGTTATCACTGTTCTTGCGTGCAGAAACAATATTAAGATGATGAAAGTAAGCACTTGAGACAAACCTTGATAAAGACTCGGTCATTCAAAGGTTTAAGATCTTTGATGTCATCTGTCTCAAGAATGCCAACAATATCATCTTCCTTGAGAATGAGATGCTTCACATCATTGAATTCGACCTCAGTTCCTGCATATTTGGAGTAAATAATTTGTGCTCCAGTCTGCATCAGGAGAAAGAAGAAGGCATTTCAGATAAGTTTATCAGCAAACAACAAAGCAAACCAAAAAAAAATAAGGCTTGAAGGGTAGTGAGGCTTACAGGGACAGTGATATCAATTTTATTTTTCCCAATAGTTCTTCCTTCACCCACAGCAACGACTTCACCTCCTTGAGGTTTTGTTTGAGCAGTGGATGGTAGTAAGATACCTCCTAGAGACTTCTCCTCTGCCTCCTTGATCTTCACCAACAATCGATCTCCCAATGGCTTGATTGTAGTATACTGAAATAACCAGAACGAAACAGAGAAATTAATAATCAAGACCAAACAAGAAGAAACATATCCAAATGTCCCACAAGGCACCATTAAGATACAAACCAAACTTGCAAAAGAAGAGCTAAAAGCATCTAAAGTTCAGTTTCTTACTACATCAGCAGATATGAATGTGTAACACACAAGACGAATGGCCAAAACAATCAAAATGAATTGGTTAAACATACAAACATCAATCTAAAATTTAGATGAGTTCCACACACAAACTTACGAAACAACAATAAGAATCGACACAAAGAAACGAGAGCAAGTACCTTGGGAGCAACAACAGAAGCAGCTCTGACAACAAAACGACGGAACTGGTTCTGCCTTAGAGTCCCTGGTTTCAAAGAAGAAAACTTGACACTTGAAGCTCTTAGACCTTCCAGCGAGGCTAAGCTCCTTGCTGACACAGTCACTGGTGAGGCTGTAAGTTGTGTAGCCGCCATTTCTGCTATCCATCCATCAAAACACACATAAACTCTAAATTAGTAGGAATTGAGACATAAAAAAACAGAAAATGAAGATTACTCCCAGATTCACAAAACATTTCCGCAAAACCCAACCACTACAGAGCAAAACCAATTACTTTATCCGCTTAAAGTTCGAACCTTTGGATTCAATTCTCGTAATGAACCTTTTCTATAATCCTAATAGAGAGTGAAGAGCAAGAGTGAATAAGTAAAGGAGGAGAGAGTGATGATACCTTGTTTGTTGAGGATAAGAAAAATAAAAAAGGTTGAGACTTTCGGAGGATAAAAACCCTAAAAATTGCAGTAGAGAGAGAGAGAGAGAGATAGACTAGAAAACACACACATGACTACCCTTTTTATTTCAGCTAGTGTTCTAGAACGCTCTACCGGGTGGGTTTTTTAGCCTCTTAAACCGGGTTCGGGTCGGGTCTTTTACCTAATCCTCTTGCCACACACTTTCTGAATTTTCTAGATTAGTATAATCATTTCGAGAATTATAAATAGACCAAAAACAACATCTTTTGAGTTATGAGAATATTTGCCTTTAGCTAAGAGTATATCATTGTCCAAATAAATATCTCATTTGTTATCACCTAACTCATTAACATCAATATTTTTTTTTTTTCCAATCCCTTTTAAATAAGGCAACATATAATAGACAAAAGAACTTAGAATGCAAATGAGTTCTATGCTTAGGATGCAAAGAAAAAAAAATTACACTGGTAAAAGAATTTATATACAATTTTGATGGTAATAGTCTAATAGAATTTGTTTATAGATATATCGAAATATACAATGTGGACAATGTTAACTTTAGAAAATGTGATAGGCGAATTCTTGTGAAGCGTATGTATTGTTGTCGTTGTTTATTAAAAAAAGGTCATAGAAATAAATATCTGAAGGAAAAATATTTATTTAAAAGAAAATTTTATTCAGATCATAATATTTATTTCCACAATCCTAAATCCATCTAAAAAAACCTGATAGATTAAAAACAAGTACGACATTATTTAACGGATTGATCTAAAATTATTTTAAGAAAAATTATTGCAATGACTAGCTATCTAGCTAGAGCTAAGATCTAAATCTAGCACTCCAATTCCACGGCCAATTTTTTAGGTGAATCTCCACAGTCCAAAGTAGAGCCAAACGTGTCCGAAGACACATCGATAGTGCAGTTGGCTTTCCCAACACACTTTTCAGCCACGGTCTTCACTGCATCCTTGTCTCCTTGGCACGTGCCAACCGCGAATGACCCACAATGCCCCACCGGATTTCCAAAGCTCGCGAATTTAACGGCTGAGATTGGCCTGTCATGGCAGGACAACTCCACTTTGTTGTGTTCATGAGCCCTGGCACAAACCGTTCCGACCACGACTGTCTTGAAGTTCACCATGGACGGGTTACCACCCATTTCTTCGAATAGAGTGATTGTGTTGTGTCCGCTCGCGTTCAAGAACGATCGTGGAACATGGTACCTACAAGAGTTTGGCCATATCATAATAATTAATGAAATGTTACTGATTATATATGTCAAAACTTTTTTGATGAAAATAATAAAGGAACCGTTGTTACCATCTTTGAGTTGGTTTGCCGCACATAAAAGCGCATTTGTCGCTACCATACTCCCCACGGTAGTCACATTCATCTTTGCAACCATCGTCACTAGAGTTAAAGCTCGGCCAGTAACGTCCAATGCTCTGACCGTTGATCCAAGCCTCACCTTTCCCGAGACCATTAAAGTCCACAATCACTGGATTTTTACCACGAGGAGCCTTGAAATGTGCCTGGAGATGTAACAATTCAATGTAAGAGGAACCGTTCATTTTGCAGAATCAAATGAATTTTTCATAGAAAGTTTTAATTAATACTGACCTTGTACCATGTCAGCATCCGACCAGTAGCAAGCTTTTGGTTTGCCCATTTGAGGTGACCAACGGATTTCGTGCTGAAAAGTTTGTTGTTGTATCCATTCATACCAATCTTGTAGTCCCATTGATGTTTTGATAGATCCTTCTCGATAGTTTCCTCTCCTTTGTATCCGACCAAGGACACAGGACCATCGATTCCAGTTGGACTACTCGGAAAGAAAGGTCCATAATTCTAAAACATAAGAGACGACCACAATTTCAGTTGTCACAAGATATTTTGGACAAAAAATATCATAAAAAAGCTATGGCTTCACACGTTACCTGTAGTCCAACGGAAACACTGAGAAGTGAAATGTGATTAGTCCCGTGAACTGGATTGATCTTCCTCTCAAATCTGTAATCGAATTTCCCGTCCTTTACGAATTGGTGACCGATGTATTTTCCATTGACGTAAGCATGAAGAACATGGGCATTGCTGTGAACCCTTAGCGTCATGTTTCGGCTCCAGAGTGGATCTTTCTTGTCGAGATGAACCCTAATAAAAATCCCATATTAGAACTATATATAGTACACAAATCACTTAGAAATTAGAACAAGTCAATCATTACAAGATATTGTTGGTCTAGGTATATAGATATACCTAGTCATGTACCAAAGATAGTCACTAGCATCATTTGTAACGTCTTTTTGGTCTACAAGACCTTTGGAAATGAGATCTCCGCTGCCTTTAAGAATGCTCTTCTGAGCGGATTCCGGTCTCCAGGTCCATTGCAGCATCTGTGGCTTACTAGAGTCGTCGGTCATGATTGATGTTTGAGTGTTCACTTTTGCAGTGTTGTAAGCCTCTTTGTCGCAGTCGGGAAGAACACTCACGGACCAAGCCGGTACGTGGTAGTCTTTCCCTTTGAAGTTGACTAAAGCATCCGCAGTTGCGTTCACATTACCGAGGAAACAGCTGGATCCTTCCTTTGTTGTGTAAATCGTCGCCTTTTTAGAGATACAACAAACATGTTAACTAATGGTAGCGTCAACTATGTAAAATATAAGGAAACAGAACCCGGTCTAACCTTGATGGAGTTGCCAAGATCGATTCTTGAAATATTGCCGTAAGTAAGTGATTTTTCCATGGATTTTAACACTGTGTGGAGCTGTTTCAAGTGACCCCATTTAGGCTGGTTCAAGTTACCTGAAAATATATATATATAAATAAGTCAAAACAATATATCCCGACATTTTGAAGCGATTTGTGTATATATAAGAAAAATGTGAAGTTGTTTATACCGTATTCATCAAGGGGAGCATGGTAATCATATGAAGTGGTGATGTATGGACCTCCAGCGACTCTTCCAAAGTTGGTACCACCATGGTACTGTAAAATATCACATTAAAAAAAAATCAATACATAGAAAGGTTAGAAGAGACCATGTAATAATGAATACAATGGAGCTGAATCTGACCATGTAATAATTCTGGAAAGTTCCTCCGGTTTGGAAGAATCTAGCGACTGAAAAAGCAAGATCCTCAGCGGTTCTATAAGGATGTTTGCCTCCCCAATTTTTGAACCATCCGGTCCAATTCTCTGTCCACATCTTTGGGCTGCTCGGGTTGGTTGGTTCGTACTGGTCACAGTAGAATCCATTGCACGTCTCGATCATAGGCTTAGGAGCGTTGGGTTGTTGGCACATAAGCCATGGAACACCGATGTCTAGAGAGTTAGCCATATTGGCACACCAATCAATATAGGCCTTACCCTCTGCTCCATACGATGATATCACGTTCCCATACTCGTTCTCAATCTACACAGTATAGAGGAAAGAACAACATATGAGCATCAAAAACGTTACGAAAATATCCGGTTTATATAAATTTAAAGCCTGATTCTGAATCCAATGGGCTAGCTAGCCCGTTCGCAAACGGACCACTAAACTCGGCCATAAAATTAAAAATGCATACCTGAGCTAGAATGATTGGACCACCTTGTGACGCAAAGAGCTTCTCTGCCTTCATCATCTCTACAATCTTTGTAGTAAAATTTTGCATTTCATTCTGCATTGAAAGATATTCACGAAAACATTAGTAAAAAATTCAAAAAATTCTGAAATACATAAGAATTATATGATTAAAGTTTGGGTTATACCATGAAACTAGGGTTAACCGTTCTAAATTCCATGTTAGGCATATTGTGCAGCCACACCGGAAAGCCTCCATAATTCCATTCTGCGCAAACATAAGGTCCAATGCGTAGAACGGAGTAGAGACCCGAGCTTTGGATGGTTTTGATGAATCGAACAATATCTAGATTCCCCGAGAAATCGTATTGCCTTTGTTTTGGTTCATGTACGTTCCAAAATACGTACGTCTCTATTGCGTCTAAACCACCGTCTTTGGCTTTGTTGATCAGATCAGGCCACATCTGCAACCAAAATACACGAAACATTAGAAATGGATATATCTATTACTTGTGGATGAAGAAATATATGAAAAATTTGTGTGTTAAGTGAAAGTAGTTACCTCAGCAGTGCTTCGTGGATAATGAATGGAGCCTGAAATTAGGATTCGGCGTTGTCCATTAATGGTGATAGCTCGTTCATCGTGAGAGACAATGGTCGAGTTAGCCAAAGGGAATGAAGTGATGAGGATGAAGAACAATGATAAGAGATAAGTGAAGGTTTTCATTTTCATATCTTAGTGTTGTGTTTCTACGAGAGAAATTGTGCTTTCGAAGGGTTTTGTGTGAACTATATTTATAGTAGTTTTGATGGAACAATAACCTACTATTTTTTAGATTAGTTTGCTTAATATCTCAATTAAATCGATTTTTAGGACTGACTAGATAAACGTTTCTTTAACAAATTTAAAACTATCATTTTAATTTTATTACTTATTCAAATCTCAGACATCATTTTCGGTACTTCGTTTTGGATAAAGCCGTTAGTTCTCATTAGTTTTTGATATTAAAAACTAAATTTTGGTTTTCTGAACCAAAACAAAAAATAGAATTCAAGGTTTTGCATTTAATATTTATGCGAAAATTAGTCCGATAGAGCTGATGTATTTTTTTTGTGAACTAGATTTCTTAGTTATCTGAATGGAACGGTGAAAATGATTAATGAATTAATCTAATATCTTAATTAATTACCTTCTTTAGCATTGACTAGGTTGTAGGAATTAAAAAAAAAAACTTAAAACAAAATTATCTAATTATAGGTTTTCAGGATTTGTAGAATTTCTTAGTTATCTTCTTTTCTTCTTTTTCACTAATTGACTAGGTTTTTATTCATTTGGATAAGGGGATTGACTAGGCTAAAAACTTTTAGATAATGTTTAAAGAACGATTAGGGATGAGAAAAATAAGATTTTTTATTTTATTTTGGATAAACAGTTTGGACAAACAATGTTTGGAAACTATGTCTAGATCACGTTAGATAATTTTTTTTGTTTTGTTAGAGAGAGGTACGAACAGTTATTCTACTCTTTGGTTAAGACTTGAAGTTTAACCCCAAAACGAGGCAGAAGACAAATAGAGTTTGCAAAAAGTTACAAATAATATTTTCTGATAAAAATGTATACATAAGAGAAAGTGAGAGTAACTCATTCACATATAAGTTATATAATTCATGATGATTTGATAGTTACTTTGAAAATAAAATGGGGAAAAAAGCCAAAAAATACTTTATCTATTTTTTTATTTGGACGTTTAATACTTGATTTTTTTTGGTTGGAAGAATAATACCCAGACTAGTAAAAACGTGTAATTTAATACCTCAAGAATTAAATGTTGTCATTTTCCTACTTACGATTTCTTAACAAAAACTAAATTCCAGTTTTACCCTTATTCATTTCTAATAATTATTAATTTATAAATAACATTGAATTAATTTTAATTTTTTGAATAAAAAATATAATTGTTATTAATATTTCATTTTATCACAATTTTATCTTTTTTAATTCAAAAAAATTATCTTTTATTTCTTTAACTGTTTTTAATATTACATTTTTAACCATCTAAAAAACTTAAATAAATTCATCAGAAGAACAACGATGATTGTTCAAAATCGTTATCGACTTTGTTATCGATTTTTAGTTCAAAATCGATATCAATTTTGAACAATCATCGTTGTTCTTCTGATGAATTTATTTAAGTTTTTTTTAGATGGTTAAAAATGTAATATTAAAAACAGTTAAAGAAATAAAATATAATTTTTTTGAATTAAAAGAGATAAGATTGTAATAAAATGAAATATTAATAACAATTATATTTTTTATTCAAAAAAATAAAATTAATTAAATATTATTTACAAATTAATAATTAATAGAAATGAATAAGGGTAAAACTGAAATTTAGTTTTGTTGGACATAATTTTATCATCATAAATAAATAAATATAATTTATTTAGTCAATGCATATTTTTCTGGATAAAGTCAGCGTAAATAAGAGTTTATCTTATAAAAGGAAAATCTTCTTGATTAGTTCAAGGAACCGAGGATCTCTTGACTCAAACTGTCAAGAGACCGAGAATCTCGCGACTGACTCTGTCACGAGACCAAGAATCTCGCGACTCACTCTGTCAAGAGACCAAGAATCTCGCGACTGACTCTGTCACGAGACCAAGAATCCCGTGACTAACTGTCATGAGGCCGATAATCTCGTGACTAACTGTCATGAAGCCGATAATCCCGTGACTAACTGTCACGATGCCGAGAATCTTGTGACTAACTGTCACGAGGCCGAGAGTCTCGCGACGAACTGTCATGAAGCCGATAATCTCGTGACTAACTGTCACGAGGCCGAGAGTTTCGCGACGAACTTTATCAATAGCCCAAAAGTCACGTGACTGGGTCTGCTAATGGACTAAGAGTCTAATGATCGACTTCGCTAGTGGGCCAAGAACCTCGTGACCGACCTTATTGTAGATAGACTCGGCAAACCCAAGACATATCCGAAGGGATTAGGGTAAGGAGATGTCTCTATAAAAAGGGAGCGACTTCTACAGAAGGGATCATCGAGAGCAAAGCAAGAGACCTAAAACACAAGACACACGACTCAACTCTAGAACGCATCTAGGGTTTATAGATTGATTCGTTGTGCCTTGAATTCTTGTATTTAAGCTCGAGACTTTGATTAATAAAAGCAACAACTCAACATCTGTTTCTTGTTTCCGTAGTCTTTAAGCGAATCGATTAATTTTGCCCAAACAAGTTTTCGTTAAGAAATCGTAAGTAGGAAAATGACAACATTTAATTTTTGAGGTATTAAATTACACGTTTTTATTAGTCTGAGTTTTATTCTTCCAACCAAAAAAGATCAGATACTAAACGGCCAAATAAAAAATAGATAAGGTATTTTTTGATGTTTTCCCAAATAAAATGTAATTCATTCACTTATAACTACTATATAAGTTATATAACACATGGTGATGAGAGTTACTTTGAAAAGAGAAAGAAAAAGTAATATTTTCTCAATTCCTCTTAATTGCAAGCATATCACTTATAATCTCTATCATATTGAGACTAACTAATTTTGAGAAAATTGAACAGTCTCATAAGGATTCTTGATGATAAAAAAAAATAAGTACAAAGTTACTGAAAGGAAATCCGTAAACCAGGCATTACTCCCACACCGTAGAAATCATAATTAGGTTTTGAAAAAAACTCTCTCTGGCGCTCTTATCGAGGTAGGTCTTTTCCTCTCCCTCCTTTCCCCCTCCTTGCTCCCCCTGAGCCGGTGGCGGCCACCGCCGGTGTTTCTTTTCTACCATGGCCAAGAAAAAAAAGGAAACACCCTCCGCTATCAATAATCCTGTCTTCCTCGGTCTCTCCACCAAACCATGTTCCCGCTCCTGAGATGCACTCAACTGCTACAGTGAATGTAGATCTAAAATTGGATGTAGGCGGTAACTCGCCTGCATATCCGCTTGACATAACTTCCTCCGAATAACCTCCTCCTTTGACATGGGCGGAGCGTACTTACGGTGGTTCTTGTGCTCTGAAGAAATGTGGCTCTCCCTTCCTTCTGAATTCGGGTGAGCTCTAGGTAAAAATCCCAAATAAGGTCATTGAAGACAGCAAACCTCAGTGGAAGAGCTTCATTGTGGGTCAATTCTATCGCAAAGCTCCATCATTTGGTAAGATTCGAGCTATTGTCAACCTAATTTAGAGTAAATGGCATAACGACATCACTGTCACCAAGCTCGACACACCGAATTCCTTTCTCTTCAAGATCCCTGATCTAGAGTTAAATCAATAACCCAAAGCACACTCAACCACGATCTAGTGGTGTCGTCGTAGCACTTCAGGGTCGAATCCACAGAGACCAAACGATACACTATGAAATTATATAGACCGAGTATAGCTAAAGCAAAGAGGAAGTTTGTTTTGCAAGTAACAGAATTAAAACAGAAAAATAAATAGAGTTTGTAAAACTAAGAGAAAGTATTGGGCGAAGGGAATCAATCAAGGGGTTAAGATCACGAAATTGGGTGATGGATTGGGATAGCTTTAGGTACCGTTCTTGAACTCGAATCTCAAATATAAAACTAACCTACTGTCGCAGTGCTAGTTATCTAAGCAAGGAATCGAATGGACCCTAGACCGTCGTTTGGACCCTAACAATCCTACAAGCATTAAGTTCTAGTCCGATTTGTTCACAAGGTGCCCCAACTTCAACTGTTGGTTGGCTGAGGATCACCTTGCTCACCTAAGTTCTTTTCAAGTAATTCAACAACACTTTTGATGCCTAGATGAATTAAACCTATGATCATAAACTAGGTAGCTAATCTAGTTTAGGCAATAAGAACAACATTAAATGAAGAACACAATAGATCAACCCCAAATCTAACACCCTAAATCAATAAATCCTAAATCCCCCTTCTGAAACCCGAAACCCAACAGTAAGACTACTCAGACATCGAACAGAGACAATCACAAATCAAATATGAAGAAAACATGTTTGAATTGCAAAAAGAAGTAAAAAGGGTTCAGAATTCTTCTCCAAAGGGTTAGAAAGGATTAGAGATCTTCTCCCAAGCTTACAAGTGCTCAAAAACGGCGTAGAGTAAAAGTTATTTCTCTAGGGGTCGAGCCCCGTGGTTAAATAGTAAAATAAATCCCTAAAAAGTCGGTTTAAAACAGAAAAGGAAAGATTGCGTCGGGGACGGGAATGGTCAATCTCGAAAGGATCAGTCGATCCGGAACGTATTTTCTGCTCTCACTCCATCTGCCTTCTAGCTCGATCAGTCTTCAACCAATTAAGCTCCAGATGCATATTTTCATCCCCAAAACGCTCAGATTCCTTGCAAAGTCACCTAGAACCTGTATAGACTCACAAAAGACTAAAAGGACTCTAAAAGCACACTTGGACCTAGTAAAAGACTCAAAACAAACTTAAAAACTATAGTTAAAATCCTATAAAATGCAGACACATTAATCCCATATGTTTCCACTAGACAGATAGTTCTGAAGGAAGGAATTTGGTCCATAGATGGCTCGACAATGTTCGTAGCAGAGTGGACTCCGGGAGTTCAGCCGTCGAAGCCATCGCTTTAGACAGCCCCTGTCTGGATCGAACTTCGCAATGTTCCGTATGAATTCTACTGTCCGCCGGCTCTGAGTAGAATTGCAAGTCTGGTGGGCCATCCAATATACCTACACAAGGAAACAGAGCAATGACGAACTTTGAAGTGGATAAGGTCTTCACTGAGATTGACCTACACAAACCCTTACCTGAGTATGTTTGTGCACAATTCGAATCGGGAGAAACAAGGCGAGTTGCAGTATCTTGCCCACACTTACCCCCAATATGTCCTCTTTGTGATGAAGCGGAACACACCTCGAAGCACTGCACTAACGCCCCTCCTTTATGCTCTTGTTGCAAAAAGGCTTTTCACTCAGAGGTTATCTGCCCTTGGAGAAAAGGGAAAGATAAAGACCTTGCGAGTGTTACTATCCAGGCCCCCCATCAGGTGAGCAAACCAGAGGGGCTCGAGGAGAAACTTGTCTCTCAAAAATGGGTACAAAGAACCCAAATTGTGGCTTCCTCTTCTTTGCCTACTAAAATCGGTGATAGATGTCCTATGAGCTCCCAACCAAGTAGTTCAATCAAAGACCCTGACCCTGCTCCTATGACGACAGTAGGAACCTCAACCCAATGTGAGAGGGCCGACCCTTCACAAAGGGAGGAAGTGATTGAGGAGAAGCCTCCGGGTGAATCTCAAGGTGGATTCACCACCGTCTTATCCAAAAGTCAGAAGAAGAAGCTTAGGGCCAAACGCAAGAATGGCTCTATCCATGCGGGAAGGTTTTCCTTTCGCCAGTAGTTACCATATTAATACTTTTTGGAATGTTGATGTTTTGTTGGAACATACGTGGCATGGGATTAATAATCCAGATAAACAGCAACTCCTTAGATCTTGGTGCCAACAGCAACAGCCCATTTTTGGATGTCTTTTGGAGACTCATGTCCTAAAACATAACGCTGAAAAGGTTATAAAAATGATTCTGCAAGGTTGGAGCCTTATCTCAAATTATGAACACTCCCACATAGGGAGAATTTTGGGTTGTATATAGTAAAGCTGTGAAGGTGATGTTGTACAAGAAGACACGGTAGCACATCACTTGTGGTCTTCCGTGCCCTGAAAAGGATATCAACTTCACAATGTGTTTTGTGTATGGAGCCAACCTTAGACATGAAAGGCTCACTCTCTGGAACGACCTCATGGAAATGTCAACCACCACCCCCCTTCGGGATTCTCCCTGGCTAGTTACTGGTGACTTCAACCAGACCCTTCTTCCAGGTGAACACTCTAGAAGAGAGGACTACGAAGTGGTCTCAGGAGGATGCAGAGAACTTCAGACTTGCTTAAATTCTTCTGATTTGATGGATCTGCCTTCCCACCAGCCTATATTCACATGGTGGAATCACCAACAGCCCACTCCAGTGGCGGAAAAGCTTGAAAAAATGCTGGAAAATGTTCAGTGGCTGGCTCACTTCTCGAACGCCATAGCCACTTTTGAGGAACCATTATTCTTTGATCATGCTTCCTGTTGCATTCGATTCGAGGACAGAGGCCCTAGGGTCATTAGACCATTCAGGTTCAACCATCATTTATTGCAACACGAGGGGTTCCTTCAACTGGTTCATGATAACTGGACTTCTTTTGACGAGTCAGGCTCTCCAATGATGCAGATCAGTAGGAAACTAAAAAAGCTGAAAGGTAAACTCAGAGATCTTAACAGAACAGCTTAAAGCCGAGTTTTTTGATCTCCCGAGAGACAAAGCTCCAGGTCCATACAGATATACTGGAGAGTTCTTTAGACACTGTTGGGATATCATAGGCGTGGATGTTACTGCTGCAGTGCAAAGTTTTTTCACTAATGGAAAAATGGAACCTGGTTGGAACTCAACTGTCGTCACCATGATCTCCAAGGTTACAAATGCTGAAACGGTGGCTGATTATAGGCCCATATCTTGTCTCAATGTGGTCTATAAGGTTATATCCAAACTTTTGGCAAGACGCATCCAAATCCTACTACCCGATATGATCTAGGAAAATCAGACAGCGTTCATTAAGGATAGGAAAATCGTAGAAAATGTTTTGCTTGCTTATGAGCTAGTTCAGGGTTACAATAGTGCAGGAATCTCTAAACGTGGTATGCTTAAGATTGATCTAAAAAAAGCTTTTGACTCCATCGAATGGAGTTTCATCCTTGATATCTTGGCTGCAACAAATTTGCTCAGCAAGTTCATACAGTGGATCAGTCAGTGCATCAAAACAACAAGGTTCTCTATATCTGTTAATGGGGAGCTTTGCGGGTATTTCAAAGGCAAGAAGGGTCTAAGGCAGGGAGATCCTCTCTCTCCTTATTTATTTGTGAATTGAATGGACATCTTCTCAAGACTCCTTGATCATCGCTTCCAATCTAGTCAGATAGGGTACCATCCAAAAGCTACAAACCCGGATGTCACCCACCTTATCTTTGCTGATGACATCATGGTTTTCTTCGACGGCGAGAAACCCTCTCTGGAGGCCATTGTGAATCTCCTCGACTATTTCTCAAACATCTCTGGTCTGGTGTTGAACAAAAACAAAACTGAGATCTTCCTTGCCGACACTCACATTTTGGACCAGAATCGGCTGAGCTCAGGTGCTGGTTTCTCTCTAGGAACTCTCCCGGTCATATATCTTGGATTACCGCTATTGCCAAATACTCTCTCAAGATCAGACTGTGAGCCTTTGGTGCAACGAATTAGGCAAAAGCTGCACTCTTGGAAGAATAAACACCTTTCTTACGCGGGTAGACTCCAACTCTTATCTTCTGTTATCCATAATATCATTACGTATTGGTGTGCAGCTTTCATCTTGCCGGCAAAGTGTATTAAGGACATTGAGAAACTCTGTAGAAGGTTCCTTTGGTCTGGTTCCTCAGAAATCCCAAAGCAGGCTAAGGTTAGCTGGAAGAACGTTTGTTCTCCTAAAGAAGTTGGAGGCCTCGGTTTGAAAGACCTAAAAGCATGGAACAAGATCTTTGGGCTAAAATTGATATGGAAACTGTTCTCTGCCTCTGGTTCTCTATGGGTAGCTTGGTGCAGGAAAAAAAAGCTGAGAAGGAAATGTTTTTGGAGACTGTCCTCAAACAGTCAGGGCTCCTCTATGTGGAAACAATTGCTCAAACTAAGGTACATAGCAAAACCTTTCCTCTCATGCGAAATTGGTAATGGTGAATCCTGCTCCTTCTTGTTTGACAACTGGACTCCTTTTGGAGAACTAGTCAATTTTTTAGGGCCAGGAGAACATCAAATAATTGGTCTCCCACTAGACTCCTAAGTGGCCAAAGCTAGAACCAACAATGGATGGATATTCAGCGGCGCCCGTAACGATAATGCGGAGCTACTCCTCACCCATCTCACTGAAATAGAAATTAACGAAGATGAAGAAGATACCTTTCTATGGGCAAGACCGAATGGAGATCCTCAGGATCGGTTTAGCTTCTCGGACACTTGGAACCTCTGCTCTCCTATCTTTCAAGAGGTTTCGTGGCACAAACAAGTGTGGTTCGCTGGATCTATCCCCAAATACTCTTTTATTATGTGGCTCTCATGCCTGGATAGATTACCTACTCTGTCAAGGCTAAGAAACTGGGGAATGGTGGAGGACAATACTTGTATCCTCTGTGAGATCTATCATGAGGCAAGAGATCATCTATTCCTAAGATGCCCCTACAGCTATGATCTATGGAGATGGTGCCTCGCAAAGATGAAGATCCCGTTTTTAGGCTTCAACACCTGGGACAGGTTCCTCCTCTGGTTACGGACACCATCAACTGAAGAAAAAATGATCACCCTAAAGCTCATTGTTGCTCAAGCTGTGGTGTACACCCTTTGGCATGAACGGAATGCCCGCATCTTCACCAACACCCGCATGCCGGCAGAAGGTTTGTTTCACTCCTTGGACAGACGGATTCGAAACACCTGCCTAGCTAGGAACCATACTCCGAAGCGCTCCAAGGTTTGCTTGCATTATGGTTTCGAAGTTGCTCTCTTTAAATTTTCTAAGTTTTTTCTTGTACCGCGTTTTTTCATCCCGGAGATTGCTGCTGCTTAAACACATTGTACTCTAAACTATGTTATGTTCGGAAGTAAGAATATAAAACCAGAAATTTTATTTAAAAAAAGAAAAATCCGTAAACCATATAATGGAAAATGGTTTGATATTGATAAACCGGGCCCGGAGAGAATTGGAGTATTTTCAAAATACTAAAGACTTTTAGATTAGAGTATTTTCAAAATACCGTACGTTGTTATATATATTTTTTGAAGATTATAATACTTTCCTAAACACTCAAGAAACTAAAATTGTGAGTCAATTTAACGTGAAGCTCAAACACATGTTTCTTTCCCATCAAACAAACGTTGTTGTTGATGGACGTCGCTTATGATTTTGACGTTTTTGTTGACGGAGGATTGTTTTATCTTTTGAAGGTTTTAAATGCATATAATATATATAGTTGAGAGAGTTTGAAATAAATCCAGATGATAGTTGAAGTTGAAGAAGTTATTTTTTTCGGTTAGATCCATTGCTTGATGTAAAAACAAAAACAAACCTTACTTTTTTGAAAAGAAATTGCTGTTTTAAAAAATCCTAAAATCCGTGATCGTGATTTCTGATAATATATGTGTTTGTAAAACAACTGATTTATACATATTTGTTTTATTTATTCTGCTAGAAAATATACATATAGACTATAGAGGAGGATCTGTAGTAGGGGAATGGGACCATATATATGAAAAAAAGGAAAAATAAAACTCACTGTGGCAAAGTAAAACAGAGAACTGAGTCAGCAAATAATAGTGGAGGGGTACACAATGAAGCTGTTGATGAATGACACGTTCCCACATCTCATGAAAGTGCTAAACGAATCCTCTTTAATTTAGAGCCCTGTGGGATCCATTGACGACATTGTCGATCGATCTCGACGTTTTGTGTTTTTGGTTTCTATTTTTTTAAAGGTAGATTGGTTGTCTCTGTGTGGACCACTCTTTCATTGGCACCTCATCTTCATATTCGTTTTTTTGTTTGTTTAATATCTCTCTCTCTTACATTATTTCTGTCAGTATTTTTTATAATTTTTCTTACAGAAATAAATCGTTCCAATCTATTAAACGATCATTATAAGTATTGTTTAGGGTTTATGTCAATTAATAAAGCTTATACATTTAACACTCCACTGAAATTTCATTTATTGAATATGTAACAAAGAAAACATGCATGTGTTGCTGTTATGTACAAGTTTGGGCAAATACAGATGGGTTGCGTTTGGTTTAGACATTACTGCTCACAAAACGTCAATATAATTTGTGTTTGTGGCTGGATATGATTGTGATTGCATGTAATTGAAACTAATGTTATAGCGTTGTAAGAATTTCGAAACCAAAAGCTATCCTCTCTCTTAGCGTTTAATTGTGGGATAAGTTGTAGGAGGGACCCTTATTTATATGTCATTTCATCTTAGAAGTAAACATAAGCTTATAAATTAATTATGATGATGTAGTGTGAAGAGAGCTATATATTTTTCTTGCCTCATGAGTCATGACTAAATATATTAAGTGCCCATTTATTTTAAACTAGAATATAATGTACTTACAGTTTAACACCGTGTCACCCACACTATTATTAGTTGTATCAAGAGACAAGAAGTTCCACATTATATTTGCGTCAACGTTTTGATATAGCCTTAGTATTTTGACTATCTTCAGAACGATAATTGATGACTTACTCATGTACTTATAACATATTAAATTTCAATAGAATATAATACACTGATAAGACAAGATTTATAAGTTTTCTATCATCTGTTACTATATCTCTTCTGTTAATATATCTAAAAGATTGGGATTCTAATCGGTTCACACGCTTCGTGGCTTGTTACGTCATTAGATAGTATATGGTAGTTTTGTTTTGAAGATAAACAGTAAGGGTTTGATTCGCGAAATAAGAACAGTTCACGTGATTTATTGTAAATATTGCAATAAATAAAAGCTAGTGTAAAGTTTCTCAACCCTCCCACCAACTCCACCATAAATAACACATCTCTCCCCCATCTCTTATTTGTGGAGGTTTCACAAACACCACCAAGCTTCTCCCTTCTCTCCTCTTATGCTTCTTCTTTTTGTTTATGTTTTTTTTTGGTTTAATCTGATCATACCCTTCTCTCTCCAAGAGCATGCTTACCAAAAGAACCCATCCAATGATCGGAAAGATATCGGAGCTCCTCGTCGGTGTCAACCGGTCCGCGGCTGCTCCTTTCTTTGACGTCTTGATGACGAGCCCTAGAAGCCCACTCGATTTCAAGATTCTCCCTCAGATATCTCAAAGAAACAGCTCAAAGAGATTCTACGATGACAATCTTGGTGGCTCCGTTGGTCTAGGGATTGTAGCCGCCCTCGAGAACTCAAACACTCGTCTAATCACGAGCGTTTGTAGATCGGAACCTAACCAATCGGGCCGGTCTGATCCGGTTCAGTTCATGAACCATGGAGGAAGCACGGACGGAGAAGACGAGGAAATGTTCATAATGGACGAGGAGGATTATACGTTGGTGACATGTCACCATGGGCCAAGTGGATCTTGTAGTACAAGGGTTTATGACAAAGATGGGTTTGAGTGCTTCTCGAGTAAGATCAAGGAAGATCGTCGTGAAAGACTTTTCGTGGTCGATGTCGGTATGGAATCTCCAGAGAACTCGCCGGAGTTTCAGGGTTTGGGTTTCCTCAACTCATGTTACTTGTGCAGGAAGAAACTTCATGGTCAAGACATATTTATTTACAGGTATAATTTGTGAGCATATATAATTATTTTCACATTACGGTCCTATATTATTTGATTTCGTATTGATGATTGAATCTTTTTTTTTTGGTTATGCAGAGGAGAAAAAGCGTTTTGCAGCACAGAGTGCCGATCGAGTCATATAGCAAATGATGAAAGGAAAGAGAGATGTAGATCAAACTTCTCAACCTCTCCTTACACCGCCGGCCAAATTTTCACCACCGGAGTCCTAGTGACCTAGTCGGAAGTTCTTCTACTGAGTTTTACTTATATATATATGGGGGCGATCGGGGGTAAATAAAAATAATTAGGCATAAAATAATCGGCAAGAGAAATAAATTAGCATATGACATGTATGTCCATATTATATATATAATATATGGTGGAAACGAAACAACTTGGAGAAATTTTGATGAGGGGGGAAATGAAATGTAGAGAGAGCTAATTCTTGATCGTTAAACCATGGCGAGAAATGGAACAATGCTCTTGTTTTCTTTTTGGTTCTTGTTTTATTTTTCTGTATTTTTGTGATAATTAACATATATGAAAATTAATTTTGAAGTTTTCTAAAATATGTTTTTTCTTTTCCTTGTGTCCGGTTCTTTTTTTTTTTTTTTTTTTTAAATGGATGTTTTGAAAGGTGAATATAAAATAAACTGCTCCAATCCAAGCATCATATCAAATAATTGAAGCGAATATTAGCAACAACAAAATGGAACGGTGAAAAATGTATTAAAAAATTCGAATAATATACGTAATAAAGTTTAAGCATAACTCTGATGTATAATTGTGTATATAAAAAAGAAAAGCATAAAAATGGTTGTTGCCGTGTTGGTTTATGTGTGGTTTTATTCATATCAATCAACTTGTGAAAGATACGAAATACTAAAAGAAAATAAATAAAAAATAAAATTGACCCATACGGAAGAAGCCAGCACTGAGAATAAGCCCAAAAGAGGGACATCATTGCTGAGTGGTAAGGGCCTACCACAAAAGTCTTAATTTATTATTGGTTTTTATATAACAGGAAGAAGAAGAAGAAGACAAAACCTAATTTCTTTGTGGTCCTTTCACTAAAATTGACTTGCATGCATCAATGTTAATATGTCTTTGTTCGTATCCGAATCGAGTCTCCTACCCAATACTCAAGCTTTTGGGTCCATTAATATGTTAGTCTTTTATAGTTTTCTTTTGCTTGTGTTTCAACTATACAGTTTTGACTTTTGATGGTTAAGATTTATTGGGAATATGAAATTTTTAGATCATAGAAGACATCGTAGCTTCGTGCATGTGATATAAATTAGAAAATTACCGTTAGACTATATCCTCAAATAGAAAAAATGCGTCTGCAAATGAAAAGAGATAACATGAAAGAAAGAAAAAAACATAATCACGCGGACTCCTTAATCTGTTATTAATTATTATCCCATAATTCTGAGTTTCTGACGGTCACTACCACTTGTTGTTGTCACTACTCGTGATTAGGCACATAAAATGTCATATAGACAGAGTATTCCCTTTTTATCTAAATAATTTATTCGTGATAATTTTTGCATATGATTTATCTGCTTTTCTCGTCTCTCGCTCAGGTTATAACAGTTAGATTTGATTCACATATTTGTTCTGATTCAATCCTTAACCAAAAAGATTTGGGAAGGTATTGGAAATTAGGTAAACGTGCATGTTTTGTTCTCAGAATTGAGTTTGGAGCTTAAGGAACCCAAGCCGTCAGTCTCACAACTTACAAATATGTATTTTTGCTACAGCAGAAGTCAACATTATCCTAACTTATAAACTCTAAACTTGATTATAAGACAAAATAGTAATTACTGAGAGATATCTTTAAAAAATATATTTACTGATATATGAATATGATACTTAATAATCTCAATAAAATAATCATAATCAGGAGAAAGCTAATTAACCGGTAAGTTTCAAACCGAAATCAAAATCAAAAGAACCCAAAACTACAATTAAATTCTTATGGATACAATTTTGTAACCAAAACAAATAATCAACTCATGTTGGTCCAGTAGTTAAAGGATACATCTTGAATTGTGAGACCAAGATTCGAATCCTTAGCTTCCTAATTGTAGACGTCTTATAAAACGGAAATGATATCCAATTTCTTACAATATTGGTAATTGTTATACATTTTAGTTTTTTTATATATTCAAAATTTTTCACTAAAATTAGAGACATAATTTTAAGTATTTGTGGCTATTAAGCTATTATTATGACAGAAATTCTTTCATAAAAATAAATAACTTAAAAAAAAGAGTCAACTCTTGATCATTTCAATTATTTTAAACGAAATCATCCTCAAGAAAGATAATACTACAACAGAATTATTAGAGAATCTGTTTTCGGTTTATATATTAGCTAGCTAACATAATTGCCTCTGTATGTGAATGAGTACACTGTGCCAATGATATAATTACCTCTGTATGCGAATGTCTACGTCATTTTGCACTTAACTTTCCAAGAATTACCAATTAATATTCAAAATGATATAGTCACTGTTCAACAAATTATAG
Organism: Camelina hispida; assembly: GCA_023657505.1. Taxonomy (NCBI): domain Eukaryota; kingdom Viridiplantae; phylum Streptophyta; class Magnoliopsida; order Brassicales; family Brassicaceae; genus Camelina; species Camelina hispida. The sequence goes on along the minus strand of CP094637.1, from coordinate 13,581,480 downwards.
ATACATGAAAAATAATTGAATCAAAAAACATCTGCACACTTAAGTTTTTCATGAAATGTTTTCTTTGCTGATATGTCTGCACATTCATCTTTATCTTTGTAACAAAGTTTGACTCCTTCTGGCTTCGCATGGCAAAGGAGATCTAAGTATAAGCAGTTATGTGGAAACATATCAAAAAGAAAAAATAATTGGCCACAATCACAAGACCAATGATTATGAGATGAATGCACTTTTCTCATATAGTAATGATTAGATTAAAAATTATAGTATATTCCAAGAAAATAAAAAAACCTTATCATGTTTGGCATTCTTTTTAAAAAAAAGAGGAAATATAAAATGAAAAATTGAAAAATATATCTAACTTTTTAATGAATCATTTTGGTTTTCTTATGGAACAAGAAATATAAAACGTATCATTTTTCTTTTTTTCTTTCCAAAGATAGATCACTGCAACCACAAAAAGGAAAATAGAAATCCTCCGAAGAAACAAAAAACCTTTAATCCTATTTACGAACCCAAATTCTCATCAACACTTCGCTTCGTGGTTAGTATTATGTATATCTACAGATTCCGAAGGTTTTCTTTCTTCCTTTTTAGAGTTTGATTGTTCGTTCCGATCATGATTGCATGCGGTCTAAACATCTCATCAAGTGTTTACTTGTTCTATCCTTCTAACAGCTTCCCTCATGTCTAATCTCTCGTCTGGATTACTTGCGATACAAGCAGCCCCAACCCGCAACAGTTCCACCATCTGTCGCACCGAATCAGTATTGTTTACTATCTCCGGATCGATAAGTTCTTCTTCCTTTTGCTCCGTGACCGAAGATTGTACCCATTGAACTATATCGGTACCGCCTTTACCGTTGTTTAAGTACTGAGAAGGGAACTTCCCAGTCAAGATCTCTAGAATTATAATTCCGAGGCAGTAGACGTCCGATTTATGTGAGACCTGCTGTGTCTGAGCAAACTCGGGCGTCTTGAAAGCGAACAACGCTTGTGATGCGTTGGTAGGCTGGAGAAGCGGTAAGAATGCGTAATCGCTGATCAAAGGCTCGTAGGTCTCGCTGAGGAGAACGTTGCTTGATTTGAGGTTACCGTGTGGGAGATCGTAAGACGCAAACTCCTCGTGCAAGAACTTCATTCCATGCGCAACTCCTTGAATGATCTTCAACCTTGTCGGCCAAGTTAGTTCCGAATGGTGTATCCCCCGGTCACCTGTTGAGAACAAAATAAATACAAAAGTTTCATTTAGCCTTACTAGTTGAAGGTTTCATCCACTGTGCTTTTATATTTGTTGGAATCAAAAAAAGAAGAAAAGAAAAAAAAGAAGCATTGCGGGTTTACCATGCAAAACGTAAAGCAAGCTGCTTTTAGGCATGTATTCGGAGACAACAAGCTTCTCTTCGCGACGGTAGTGATAAGCTAAAGGGGTAAGAATGTTAGGGTGGCGGAGTTTCCCAAAGCGTCTCATCTCGAGATCGAAAGGTTCACGTGCAAGTTGATTCATATCCCTAATCCTCTTTACCACAACGGATAAACCATTGGTCATGACGGCCTTGTAAGCTGATCCAAGACTACCATTGCCAAGCACCTCAGCTGCAGCCTTCATCAAATCCGGTAAACCAAAAGAACCCTTGTCGCTATTTACCATTATAATGTCACCCATCCCACCGCCAAGGCCTCCTCCTCCTCCTCCGCCTTTCCCAACTTGAGACATGCCTTTCTTAGAGGAACCGCTTCCATCCCCGTTTCCACCACGCTTTCTACTCGATTCCGTAGACCTTTTTGCTGTGGTGGATACGGATTCGGGTACTCTGACTTCCACAATATCGTTGTCACTCAGGCGTTGTTTGTCGAGCATTCGGAAGTCGGGGTTCTTCTTCTTATTTCGCTTCCTTATAACGCCTACGATAATAAAGAACATAAGAAGAAGCGTGATGGCAACCATGATCGCGTGTACCGTGGCCTTGTTCGAGCTGGGAGATACTACGGCTGTTGGAGGCGTCTGGCCTCCGTCATCCCTCCCTTGCCCCTGCCCCTCATCTAGGGAAACATAATCACATGCAAGGTCAACTAACGTCCCGCACAAGCCCTCGTTCCCTGTTACATTGACAGCAAGATCTTTCTTATTCGTAATGCTTTCCGGGACGGGTCCTTCGAGATTGTTGACTGAGAGGTCGAGGTTTTTGAGGCTCTTAATGCTGCCGATCTCTTCAGGTATCTCCCCGGTAAAATTATTTTCTTGAAGGTGAAGCTCCTCGAGTTGAGGGAGCTGCATAAGGGAGGAAGGGATATTTCCCACGAATTTGTTATGATCAAGAAATACCCGCTTGAGCTTTGTCATGTCCTTGAAGAAATCGTCAGCGATCTCGCCGGAGAAGTTGTTGTTGGAGAGCATGAGAGACTTTAGCCCCCGGAGTTTGAAGAAATGCGGGAGAGGACCCGAGAGGAGGTTGTTGTCAAGCCTGATTGTCTTTAGATTTGGGAGATCCTTTAAATCATCTACGTTGATGGTACCCGAGAGACCGAGCCGTGTGACGTGAATGCCTGAGACTGTTAGACCCTTTTGGCAATAGATCCCGAACCATTTCCCACTGCAAGGATCTGTTCCTGCTCTCCATGAATTTAGGTCCCCTTTGGTTATTTTCACCGAGTTCTTGAACCGCACAAGCGGTTCCGACTCGCTCACGTGCTGCAAAGAAGGGATGAATGAGAAACAACAGAAGAGGAGGAGGACGAGGATAAAGCCGTGACTCAGAACAGCAGCCATGGATTTAGGAGAATAGATGCTGTTCTTCTTTTTCTTGTTGTTATAATGTTATGTCTTAAAACAATCAAGGACGATGTTTTTTTTTTTTTTTGATAATGGATGTATTATGATTTGTTGGGAGGTGTAGTTTTGTTTAGATTGTGTTTGTTGTTCCAAAGTTTGGACATGGTTTGTTTGTGAGGGTTGTGAAAGTAAGGGTGGCATTTCTCTTTGTTTTTTTGATTGAATTAGTTGTCAAAGTTTAGACTATTTTTTAAAGCCAAAAATAGCTTCTTCTTTTTTTTTTTTGTTATAGAATTTATACAAACCTATTTGTTTGTTTCTGAGAGCTTAGAGAATTTTTTATAAGGATCTTAATTTTCTAATCTTAATAAATTTCCATCTATCTGCATGTCTCATCATTGTTATAGAAAATGGCATGCCCAATTGCAATTACTATATTTGGTTTCATAAAATTCGGACGGATCAGGATAGATGCTTAAAACCGTTTTAAGCAGAATCCAAACTCAAACTTTCAGATATTACATAAAGAAGAATTCAAAACACTAAAACTCTAAAATTTCTTTTAATTGACTTCAAGACAATGTTAAGGAGTTAGGATCTGTTCCGCAAATATGGTCGGAACAAAAATCCCGGTATAGTTAGCGTTTTGCAAACGCATACTATAAAGACGTCTATAATAGCCAGAGCTATGCTTTTGTACCATAATAAAAAATATACTAACTTACACCTCAAGCCGCTAAAACTACAATGTGTGTTGTAGAAAGCTATCAAAAGGCTAAGCTTTGATTTGGCTCAAGCCCTTTCTCTGAACTTTTCTGCTGATTGATGCAACAGCTGTAACTTGAAAACTTAAATCATCGCAAAAAGGATTTCGTTCCACGTATCAGGAACACCGGGCAAGCACCAATGGAGGCAATCCTGAACTCCCCGTGAAGCCGAGATACTAAACCGTGATATGTGACCTTCGTCTCTAATATTAGATAAGGCTGTTATGTCCAAAAGCTTAACCCCTGTACCTTTAACTGAACGACCCGCGCTGTAATCGCTCGACTCCTCTTGCAAAACTTCTTTTCCGATAGACATTGGGGTTGTGTTATTGCAACTTCCTCCGGTGTTCCATTCCCCGCCCACAAAATGTCTGGGCGAAAGGCTTCTGTAGAATGCCTTGAGACCGGGATGGAGAGGGAGCTGCGAGTTAACCCAACTAACAGTACTGTGGATTGTGAAGTTCTTGGCATTCCCAAGAGCGGCTAGCTTCTTGTTAGTGTTGGGAACGCCATTAACATGCATCACCCATTTGTTACCGTTGAGCTTCCCTCGGTTCCAATGGTGACCTGTGTTCATTACCAACACGTCGATTTTATGAAGGTATTGGCGTAAGAACGCTGGTGGGCGATCGAGATGCATAGCGTGTTCAGTTGCAGGGTCAGTGATGTTGATTGGTTCTATGTCGCAGAGTGTAGATGACCAGTGGTATAGGACCGTTGTGTTTGTTTCTGGGAATCTGTAAGCCCAGCCACCAGGACGAGCTCCACCTTCGGGAGTTATGAACCCAAATTCTGGTCCCACGTCAAGGACATCGGGCCTCTCTTTGCCTCCCGTGATCATACACATCATGGACTGAAACTGTTGTCTTCCCAATGAGTCTCCAACAAAGGCTAGGGTTTTGTTCTTCATCCTGAGAGCATTTGAAAAATTGAGCCATTTGTTTACTGTTACTACGAAATTGGTGCAAACACTTGGCAAAATCTATGGATACATTGGATTTAACAAACGTAGAAATGAAATCTTACCTTCTCAAGAATCTGGAACCCTCAAATTCTTCCATAGAGCAATCTTTAGGTTGCCACCTTACCCTTTCAAAGGCAAAGTCTGTACGTTGCATCAACCTACATGCCCACATAGAAGCTAGCCACTGTTTGCATTGAGATCCCGAATACAAAGGACGGTGATTGTCCACAACCCATTTCCCTTTGGCGTAATTGCAAGCTGGTAGGGAAAGATAATATAAAACAACCTATTACTTCACGTAAGAGGAAATCATGCTGAGACAACATCAATACGATGTAGAGATTCAAGACTAATAGTTTCACCGAGATTCAAATAGATTAGTCATGTCCAGTTAATGAACACTCGTAAGAAGGCTTTAACGCATCATAATACTGGGATCTACAGAATATGATTTTCTACCTTGCTTGGCGATGTGAGCTGTTGAAGTACTACCATCAGTCCTCTCTTCATCTGTTGCAAGAATATTACTCTCTGGATCTGAAATAGTCTCTTTAATATGTGTTGTCTTCGAAGCTTCGCCACCAACAGCAACCTCATGATTCACCTGTTCTTCACTAGTTGGTGTCTTCTGATATTTTGGTTCACTTGCAATAACTTCACGTTTCACTTGTTCTACTTTTTTCTCTTCAATAATTGGTGTCTTCCCTTGGTTCGTATTACTTACAGTATCTTCTTCTACTTGTTTCTCTTCTTCTTCTGTATCTTTATTATCAGTCGAATCCTCTTTGCTGTCCTCTGTCATAGAAAAGTCGGGAACATGAAATTTTTTTTATGCCAAGCTTGGTTTCCCAAAAATGCAGAATACAGCAGACAGGGAGCAAACCCCTTCAAAAAAACAGTTGAGGAGATTACAAGATGCATGAGAGAGCTTCTGTAAATGCATTGAACATATACCTTTGTTTACAAATGGAGTAGCTGATGAGTAGCTATCTTTACTTTCAGTATTCAGCGTAGTAGGTATTCTCTCAGCCTTTTCTTCTGCAAATGACAAAGAAAAATAACCGTACTATTGGATTCAAGAACATCTACAGTAATTTCTGAAACATAAACAGGAGAAACAACAAGTTGGAAGAAGAATATTGCTACTATAATTAATATTCTAGATCTAAACAGAACAAAAAAAATTCTAGACCTACGAAACATAAACATGGGGAACTATAAGCAACAAATTTCGCTGTCAAGCAGCACTACATTAAACATTAGACAAAGTCTCAATATTAATGTTCCAGCATTCAAACGGCCTAACAAAATATTGCCAGAAAAGCGAGCTTTAGTGTCATAGTAAAAACCTGTTTGCAGCTTTAAATAGTGACTTTCAGGTGGAAGATAGGCCGAGGTAGGAGTTCTATCCCATGTCCATATTACTACGGTTGCACAAACAAGCACAACAAGCATAACCGAGATATCCCTAGCCCTTCGTCTAAGGGCTCCTCTTTTCATCCTATACAAATTCAAATAAATTAGCCGTAAGATTTCATTCTGCCACACTGAATATTAACATCACTAAAACAAAATTAAGAAGGATGGCAAAAACAAGAGGGGGCAGCCTTGGATTCTACTAAACAGATAAGATCACATCACCCCAACAAAAATGGCTGTCTTATTAGTACTGCTTAGTAGTTAGATGCACATGTGAGGCAGCAATCAACTAGGAGATTTTCTACCTATTTCTATGGAGGGTGATGCTTCTTGGCGTTCCAGAGAAACTTTCGTTCATACTTAAGATCATTCAAGGCATATGTTCCAGCTAGCTCGAGGTTCAGTCAGTGTGATATCCTTTCAGAACAACTAGTAGGTAGATCAACACATTTAGGAGTACATCCCTTGCCTAATCATATAAGATTAATGGTGTTTAGCACAAAGACAAATATAAAACAAACAAAAAAAAAAACCCTAATCCTTTCAGCATTACCATTAATGACAAAAAAAAAAAAAAAAACTAAAACACAGATCCAATCACAAGAGGCACCAACCTCAGATCTTATCCTATGAGAGAAACATGAATGAAGAAGACCCAAATAAGTGTTTTCATGTTATTAAGAGTAAATTAGTATTATACACACAATTAGCAAAATTAACATATCTCTCCAACTACTAGTTAAAAACACTGTTCCATTATAATTATAACTAAAACTGGTAAAGTACAAGAAGAAAAACAAAAACAAAACCCCACGCCATTACTTGAAATCGACTAATTTCACTATAATCAAATCACAGTTTAAGAAAATGAGGCAATATTGCAGAAGCGGAAATGTTCTGGTGCCGATCTCAATCCCACAAACCCTAATCTAAAAATATGAATTCTGAAAGCAACTAAAACCAATTTAATTCCTCAAAATAGTAGTGATTAAGGAAAAAAAAAAACTCAATTCATAATTTTCTTTCTGCCACGATTAAAATCCGAAGACTAATAATAATATCTAAGTTAAGATCGGATCGAAACGATGATAATACCTGTGAATCTGAGAATAAGAGAGAGAGATCAAAAAGATTCAAATATCTTCCGAGGGGAAGAAAGTGAAATGAATCGAAGGATCCCTCCAATGAAAATGAATGAAAATGGATTCTTAATTGGGAGGTCCGTAGATGTCGGCGATGATTAAATCCGATTCACCGGAGGAGACGCCGTACGGAGAGGAGAGGCGTGTTTAGAGGAAAATTACTTACTACGTTGTTGGTGGAGAGATATCAAAGAAAAGAAAAATCAAATTCAAATAAATTTGGGAGAGAGAATACAACAAAAACAAAAGGCTTCGAAATTATTTGACCCTTAAAAAAATCACTTGTCGGCCGTGAAATCTTAATGACTAAAAAAGAGTACCATTTTTTTTTTTTTTTTTTCTAATGTAATTTGCATTGAACTTTGTTGGATGGTTGATTTATTCTTTAGAATAATCGTGGTACGTACATGGAAATCAAGTTAACATCACTTTTTAAAGTAAGTTTAGATTGGTAACATCAAACGGTCGTTTATACCACATAATTTTAACTGTGTTACCAGTTGGAGGGAGCCAAAATCTTTAGTTTTTTTGGACACTAGAATGAATAGTGACCAATTTTTATCTCGCTAGAAAGACATAAACGAAATTCGAATGAGAGATGGCAATAGATGTGATGTGAGCAACACTACTGCCCCCAGTTATTTAGAAATGAGAAAGCACGGCGGCTGGGGTTATAATATCGGAAGCTACGGTGGACATGACTCTTCTCGCCAAGGAAAGGAAAGGAGTAGTTTAGTGACAAAAGTGCATTCTAACCCACTAACCTGCAATGATAACATATTAACGTTACACATTATGACACTTCATTGCTAACTTGCTTCAATCCTTCCCATTAGATCAACAGCTATAACTTGTAACTGTAGTCATCCATTCTGATTTTATAGTCCACATAAAATATGTTTAAACACTTTTTTTATGTGTTGAAAAATAATTTAATCTAATTGAAAATGAACCCATAACTCATAATGGCCCAACGGGCCTTAAAAAAAAAGAACACTTCAGAGGCCTCACGGAAAATTTTAAAATTATTCAAGCTCATTTATAAAACAAAAGTCATCAAAAATTACATCCACCTTTTAGACATTCCTGATCCCAATAGGCAAATTTTTTCTATTTTTTATTAATATATTATTTTAACAATAATTTTGCTATTGTACTCTTTTGTTAATTTTAGATTATGACTCGCGGTATATCGCACAACAATTTTAGATTATGACTCGATTATTCTCTATGGTATACTGCACAATAATTTTTGTTTAATACAATCTTAATTAAATCAGTTTGACTGGACATTTTATATGGTGTTGTTAAAATAGTAAAATAAGGATTTAACCCGTATTGAAATATCATATTAATAATATTTTATTTTTTACTATTATCAAGTCAATCATGTAATGTCATATAACCCATCATGTAATATAACTCGTTTGTGTTATTTTAAAATTTTAGTATGTTTAAATATTCATAATTTTAAGCTTTTTATCAAGTTTAGATATATCAGTTATAAATTATAATTTTCTTAAAATTCTAAAAGTTACTATATACGGTAAATTTACTATATATGTATGTTGAACACACAGTTTTTATATTAATTGAGTAATATATGTTCATTTTAAAAAATTCAAATCACAATATATGCAGAAAAATACACATTTTTATTAACTTTATGTATTACATGATGATTCACTACATTTAAATTTTAAAATAAAAAAAGATTATAGGAGAATAAATTTTTAATATGACATAAATATTCTAAATATCTATATTAATTATATAATATTATATATATATGGACATTTAAAATATTTTAATTTTGTTTGGTTATAAAGATAGTAGAGAAAATTAACTAAACTTGTTTGAATATGAATATAAGCATTTAATGGCATTAAATGCAAAAACTTTCCAAAACAGATTTTTGAGCAAAAACTGCTGCAATAAATACTAATATAGATATGAATGCTCCTAAAAACACCAAAGGCACAAATCCCATATATCTTCTTTTTTTTTTTTTTTTTTTTTTTTTTTTTTTTATCAACTGATGTTATTGATAAATTTGGTTCCAACTAAGGTAGGATACAAGGTAGAATACTACGCCCAAAAGAGAGGAGGCTTAAGCCGGCGGACTACAAGATTACCCCGGAAACTAAGTAAAACCATACATAACAGCAGCATTTAATAACAAAAACCAAAGGGGACAACAACCTTAATCTAAGAGTAAAAGCAACTGGCCAAAAAACCTTAAAAAAGAAACAATAGAACCAAGAGAGCAAAGAACCTCTTCTTCTAACGCACAAACGAATGAGATTTACCAAGGATGCCCATGGCCAACTCAAAAATAACATCAACCACCTCCTAACATGATGAGAGCCAATCTCTCATAACTAAGAACCAGGAATTTCATAACACGGCAAGCAAGACCACTCACTTCCGGAAGCGACGACGACGTTGATACGCCCATGAACGCCAAACTAGAAGTCTTCAAAACGCGAGGAGCAAGGCTTAACTTCTCTAAGAAACACCAATCTAAAAAACGAAACAAACAAAAAAGGAGAAAGCTATCACCCACTAAGCACAACAAGAAGAAGAAAGGACTCGACAAACTTAAGATTCTACCATCACATTCAAACGAAACGAAACTCTGCCTCGAAAGGAGTCGAGACATCCCAATCGAAAGCTACTAAATCTGCTTGATACTACTAAGGACTACCATAAAGCTACCACTAACAACAACCAACTAAAGTGATTCCATCTAACTCTAGCAAAACGTCAAAGAAGAACGGCCAGAAGGCCATCTTACTGGACAACAGAAACAGACAAGACCATGGCCATGGATTCACGAAAAACCAAACCTCGAGATCCACCAACAAGAACAGAGCACTCACCAGATCTACAAATCTTGGACACCCAACAACAACCCTCTCTAGATAAGCTGACCACCGACAGAACCAAACACCCTCGCCGTGAAGATCTACTATTTCCACCAGTATAAGCTTTTCTCCAACGAAATATAAGAGAAAGACGAATTCAGAACCATAAAACTACAAGCACAAACGAAAGGGGAAGCCACTGACGGCGTCGGCGAGAAGCGCCAACCACCGGAGTGACTTCCAAGTCACATATCTGAAAAAAGCCTAGGGTTTTACTATTTGGGAGAAGAGAGCGGCGTTCCAGTTTTGTGAAAAAAGGCTAACTTGTTTGTTGTTCCCATAAATCTTCTTTTCTATGTCATTTGAAAATTATATAGTAATAATTTTTATAAGCATAATTGGTAACACAAAATGGTATAAAAATTTTAGTAGATGGAAAGAGAAGTTGGTTGTACATAAATAGTTAAAAATGATATAAAGTAGCAAATATAAGAGCATTTACAACGGGAAAAGTCTTCACCGTTTCTCAAAAAAAAAATATATATATATATATATATATATATATATTATTGTGTAACTAATAGGAAACTGACAAGTGTAGAATCAAACTGAGAAACCTTTCTTTTCCGAGAACTTTGAGAACGATTTTTTCTCCTTATCTCTCTTTTTATATTATTTTATTAATTTTAATAAACAAATTTTGTGGAAGCAACTGGGTGAACAACGCCATTGTACATGGTCTAAAAACTTCTAAAAAAACTAAAAATATTTTCTAAATTATTTTGGATACTGCTTTTTTTGGTTAGTTACAACAAAAACGCCCTATCACAGTCACACAGTGGTAGAAAATTAATTATCACAACCCATTAAATGCATTTTTCTCCCTTATGTTATTTCATTATAGAATATTTGGTTTGTTTTTGTCATGTAAGAATGGGTTGTTAAGTTTTTCTTCCTTCGATTTTTCTTGTATATATATAAGTGTGAAGTTTGTAAGTACTACAACTTTATATAGCAAATTTAGATATAAATCCGGATGGGTAAAGCGGATTTGGTAAAGTAGTTCGGTCACAAATTTGATATTTGCGTTTTGCAAAACTTGAAATTGTGCAAATCTTGAAATTCTTTGCTCACTTCAGAATTTGTTGTACACTTAGCTTGGATGATCTGGAAATCACATGGTGCCAACAAAAAATTATTAGTTACTACATGTACGCCAAAAAAGATCACAATTACCTATAGGTAAAAAGATGAAATGTATGTTTAACGGACGAGATTAGAAGTAAAGTAATAAGTGAGTGTTCTTATAAAGAAACATGAAGACGACTAAAAAGAGTTCAGCTATCATTCATGTTGAAGACAAAACCATGCCAGCTGTATAGTTGGTTTTTGGTACCACATTACACATGATATTATTACATTGTATTAATGGATCATAATAGTAATTCTATTATAACTAAAAATTGAAAATCGTACAGCTCAATTATTTTGTATTTGTTGTACCAACATATATAGAGAAACATATGAGAGATCGATAGAGACAAAGAACATGTTGCTTCTTTAAGAAAACGATTCGAAAACGTAACTATTCATGATTGGTTCTCATCTTGCCTTCGTTTAAGAAAACGATTCTAAAACGTAATTCACTATTAATCTATGATTAGACATCAAATTAATCAACTGTTTTTTCTCTTTAATTTGGTGATTAATGGCAAAAGTAACAATGAACCAAAGTAAATATCCAGTCCAGTTCCCTTTAGCGTTTTTTATTATTTTTTCTCAATATATATCTTCTTTTAGTAGAATTGATATCTTTGTTCACTCTTTCAAACATATTTGAAACTTTTACACACTATATAGCATGTTATCAAATCTCACGGAAAACATAATATCTGATTTCACCCTCAAAATATAAAGATAGTTAAATCGACCTATAACCAACATATCATACTCGTAAGTCGTAACGAAAACTACAACAATGCCATTACGATGCACGAAAACTACAACATATCATACTCGTGACGAGCAATTGTTAGGTGCTTGTCTTCAAACTCAATCCTAGAAGTCAAAGCTTCTGGTTTAGTTAGACTCTCTCCTAGAGGCTAGAGTTAGCCAAACGTATAGCAAAACTGGAACAAGACAACTTTGCTTGACTTGATCAGTGTTAATTATCAGAAATAAATGTTTTCGTTCTTTGGTTTTATTTGGGGCTAGCTTACATCATATTTATGAAAAAAAAAAAAAAAAATCTAATAGATTCTTATAACGTGGTATACATACATATATATACATATAACCTTTTTATGTTTTTCATCTATCCAAATTTTTTTTTTTTTTTTTTATAACTCAGGGTAAATCCAGCCTATCCTAGGCCGGAGGGGAGGAGTAATCCCCACGGATAGCACCCTCGGATTCAATTCATCGATCCGATATTTCAAGAAACCAATGATCATCAGTAATGTGCTCTAAAATCAGGAATCTATGAGTAAATAGAACATGGATATATGATAAGAGGAATGATCCCTTGGCCCGGAGAAAATTCATCGATGGAGAAAATTCATTTGATATTATTTTATCATTAGATTTCTGAAAGACCAATGATCATCAGGTATTCAAGCTATATGTTTTGCTCTAAAATCAGGAATCTATGAAAACGTAATTAAATAGCAAAACAAACATTTGGTTAGAAGGTGTGTATATATGTATATATATTATATATGTTATAAGAGGAATAAAAGATAAAAGAAACAAAGACAGTTACTACAGTGAAAAGAGGGCAAAAAGGTTTCCAGGAAGATAAGAAAAGAGAACGAATATATTAGAAGACGAAATCGAGAGGATTTCTAAGTTGGCTAAGGGACAAATATCGTTTTCCAAGCAGAAAAAGCTGCAGTACTTTTGTAAAACCTCTGTTGCACGTTCCTCAGTTTTTTAGGTAAGTTAAATTCCACAATAATGTAAAATTATCTTGTAAAATATTGGTACGATTATGTATCATATAGTTGTCACATATCACTCGTTGAATATTTGGTCCCAGCATGTGATGGTACGTAGTATATAGTACGATATGTTTATATGGCTTACTGTTTCAATGCATAGGGGTATTCTAGAATCTAGATTCTTAATGCATAAGAGTCCTCTAGATTCTTCCCACATTAGCCACCATCGTAAGACTTAATTAGGCTTCTATTTGTTCGCATGAAATTTGAGTTTTACATTTACGTAGTTAAAGACTTAAAGATTAACATTTTGAAATTTACAAAACATAATTGTACAACATTTTTCTTAAAAGACAAACAAAATTACGTAAACAAAATAATTTTGCTTAGAATATTAATTAACACTTTGGGTTTATTTAGAAAAATACACTATATATGTGTAAACGCCCACATAAGCGCAAGGAAATCAAGATCTTATTACCTAGCCTCTTAAAATCTATTGATGTCTCCCATTATTAGATCGATTTTTCATCAAAATATCTTTTGGGGGCAATAATCTCATACAGCCCTCACTAGGGTTTATATGGATCTTGCTTAGTTTACTGTCAATAGGAATAGGATTTTCAACTTTTAAGTTTTAACCGAAAGACATTTATACTTCACCAATGGAGTATTGCTTCAAAGACTAGGTACCTTCTCAACTATGTCCATCCAAAAAAACATGGACCACCTCTTTTTCATGTAACCACGACTCTTTTTTTGTTAAAATCCATTAACATTCACATCGAACCTTTGATTGGATAACCTCAAATTTAGGTCCACATTTCACCATTCTCTATATATCTATGGTTGCAAGCAACCATCTATTGCTAATTTGCTATCATACTTGCTACCATATATACGATCACTGTTGAAGTAAGTCAATTCATTAGCAATTAAACAAGTAACAATTCCACTCTTCAAATCATAAAGATACCTCTTCGCCTGACAATAAACAGTCCTACTCCGTAACTAGTTTATAAAATCATCATGCACCTGTTGCCACAACAAGTTGCACTATTTGCTCATTCTTATTATTTTTCCCATCTCAAATATAACGACTTTTCTTTAATATTCTTATATTCTTACTGTCTCTGTCTTTCAGCCATAAGACATGTAAAGACTAATTGGTCCAATTCCCTCCGTTAATTTTCTTTTGTAATTTACTTCATAGCTAACCCCACGCACACACTAAAAAAAAAAAGAGAATGAATCTAGATTGTAGACTATAAGTTATGGCCAATATATGGAGTTTTCTTCTACATTCGAGCGATCCTGGCGCATCTCTAAACTAGTACTGAGATCGGTAAAAAAATTAATTAGTTTTTTGCTATTGCAAACCTCAATGTGGAATAATCACATTAGAAGACTGATCGATCTCTAGTCTGGACCGACAAAACTCAAAATGTTTATATGAATACAAAAAAAAAAAAAAAAAGAATTTAGTGTGATCTTCTGATTAAGAATATATATAGACTTAACTAATCTCACAAAGTTAACAGATTTGAATCTGTAGTCGAAATATATTGTTCGATATACAAGATTACTATAATTCAAGAGGGGAAAAAAATGAATATCTTGAACGGCAAGATTTGCATATAATTATTTTAATGAATTCATCAACTTACTCAAAAACAAAATTCAATAATTATCCATCCACACCCACATGCATAATTTGAAGATACAAACAAAAAGTTTCTCGCCACATTATCTCACTCACATGAAGCCAAATCCTCCTCCACCCTCAACATTATTTAACATACACACATTATTAATAATTTTTTTTCCTCAAAACAAAAATTAAAATAAAATAACAGACATGACCATGTATGTATAATCTATATATACATCCAATAAAGACCACCTGTGTATCTCTCTGTATATGAGATTTTATAACCATAAAGCTAGCCAGAGAGAACTCGTCGTAACATAGAATTTTTTTTTTACAAAGTCTCTCCACAAGCAACGCCATGTCATCATCAGCATCAGGCACCGATACTAACACTAAGATTTCGTCGTCTTCGTTGCCGGCGGTGGAGTCTGTCACGTGCGACACGTGCGGTTTCGCTGAGGAGTGTACACCTGCTTACATCCAACGTGTCAAAGAACGTCACAAGGGACACTGGCTTTGTGGGCTTTGCGCTGAGGCAGTCAAAGACGAGGTGGTTCGATCTTCAACTCGTATCTCCGTCGAGGAAGCTCTCCGTCGTCACACGACGTTTTGCCACCGTTTCCGTTCTTGGAGTCCCGACGAGGAGGAAGATCCGATCTCGGTCATTGGTAGGATCCTGCGGCGGAGCCTCGACGGTTCTCCTTCTCCGCAAAGAACTACCACGAGGACGAGCTCGAGCAGTGCTTTGCCTGGGATCGACGGTGTTGCGTCACGACGGTCGCTTCTCCGATCTGGGAGTTGTTTCCCGTCTCTCTCTACGTGATTGATTAGTTTTGTATTTTTTTTTTTTGTACTTTTTTGTTTTAAGAGTATTTAATTTGCATCATTATTTGTATTTAATTACATTTTAGGAAGGAGAAGAAAGGGTTGGAATCCGAGGATTTAAAATTTCCTATGACGTCACCCTTTCTTCATAAGTGAGTTAATAAAAATGTTGTAAAATATGAGCAAAGCTCATCAGTTCGAACAAATAAAAGTTCAGTATTAATTATGTTAGTTTAGATTGTTAAAGTAATTGTTCGTATTATATTCACGGTAGAGTTTTGTTTACGAATGTTGATGTAGTTAGTGGTAATGAGACAATGCTAGTTTAAGATCATAATCTTACCGAGGTTAAAAAAAAAATCAAGAAGCTGTCCTTTTTCTTAATCAACATATCGTAACTGTCGAAGCTATAGGTAAATATGATATGTCCTATTCGATCCGATTGAGTTTGACTAGTTGATCTGACTTTTTTATTTTTTTTCGTTTTTAAGGGTAACAAAGTTGATCCGAGTCATAATGTCACTTGATTTAAAAACTGATGCAACATATATAACACCCAAAAAAAAAAGCAAATTAGGAGGGAAGAAAAACGAAGTAGCGTGGTTCAATGATATACACTGGAAACTGAAGCGACTTATGTAATGGTTGTGAACTCTGAAAGAGAAGTTCTCTACATTTTTTTGTTGTTTAGATGCATCATTAATTATGGCTTGCCACTTATTTGGTACATAACCATATACATGGAGTGCATACACACACACACATACACAAATTCAGACAAAAAAAAAACACATACAAACAAACAAAAAAGAGTAAATGACTGTGGTTTTTCAATTTTACCAATGCATATATATGCATTATTATGTTAAAAACCCTAATTAATAGTGCATAATTATTTTTACACTAGATAATTATTTATACACTAGATTAATATTACTATATATTTTCGTAGATTTGAATTTATTTCTTTATATATAGTGAAACGTGGATATTCGTAGAGCTCTAAAACCATATATTCCTAATTTATTTTAGTAGATGAGCTTTACGCTAAACAAATACTATTGAGGAATCTACTAATACAGTAATACTAGATGATCTTTAATATATATTCAACGATATATGTCACACTTATCATTTAAATCAAATATCATAAAATGCCGCCAAAAGATATATATACAAGACATGTTGTGTAGTGATTTGTACTTCTGTTATATGCCTTTGAGTTTGGAAAGATGCGCTTTGGTGATAAGAAAAAAAAGAAAACAAATACAAACCCACAAGATCATTCAGTAGACAGTTGATCAATACATCACAAACCATTTTTAGTATATCACTACCATATGGTATTGTAGTATTGTATGGCATCCGCTTCACCGGTTAGCCCAGAGATTTAGCCTAATATCTAGTCTGTTAGATCCAGTTAGAAAAGTATATATGAATGTGTAAACATATATGTATGAATGCATGGCACATGCGGGATCCTTCCAGCTTTGGTATGATAAGGAGACACAAATGTTCATTTGTTATGTTTTCACATCACTTCCCTATTTGTGTGGCGTAATGGGTCCTTCCTTCCTCTTCACTTTGTTGCCCACTTGTCATATGCACTCTTACTTGGCATTTTTGTTCTCTATTTGTTTCTTAATTGTTTTTTTTTTCTTAATATAAAGACAAGGATGAATTAGGTGTATAACCAAAATTAATAATATAATTAAGAATATAGCAGTCTATTTGAAGAAATTAGAATAATAGGAGTGAGGGTATACAAAATTACTATTTTGGTGTTTTAGGGATAGGGGTGATGGTGGTGGCCGGAGGCCGGCGACCGGCGACCGGAGAGAGTAGCCGGTGATGGTGGCCGCAGTCCGGTGGTGGTGGCCGAATTTCGACGATGGTGGCCGGAGGTGATGGTTGCCGGAGAGTGGCCGGAGTCCGGCGGTGGTGGCTGGAGTCCGGCGGTGGTGGCCGGAAGTGATGGTCGCCGGAGGTGAGGGTCGCCGAAGGTGCTGGTGGTGTTGGCTGCGGTGCCCGAAACTCGGCGGTGGTGGCCGGAGTCCAGTGGTGGTGGCCGGAACCCGGCGGTGGTGGCCGGAGTCCGGTGGTGGTGGCCGGAACCTGGCGGTGTTGGCCGGAGTCCAGTGGTGTTGGCCGGACTCTTATGGTGGTGGCCGGAAGTGAGGGTCGCCGGAGGTGCTGGTGGTGTTGGCCGCCGGAAGTTGTGATAGGGGTAGGGAGTGGTGGTTGAAGGGTGTGGGGATTGTGGTGGGGATAGTGGTGGTGAATGGTGGTGATAAGGATAATATGGTATATATTATAGTTTATACAGAGAATATTACTTTAGTATGGTTAGAATAGTTAGTTGGTGAAATATAGTTTTTTTGTTGGTTATAGAGTCCAATTCCCCTAAAGACAATCCATGTTTTTTTGTTTATTCTCTTAATCTTTTTTTTTCTGGTCACTTTTTGTTGCTTGGGTTCAAAATATCTCGAGCCCCTTTCACGAATATCTTTTGAGTATACCCACCAAGATTTGTACCTACCGTGGTGTGTTCCATAAAATACTTATTTCCCTTGATTTTTTTTTAAAGTATGTAACGATCACATTGTAGGATTCGACGACGAATTTATCTTGTAGTAACTCAAATGCTAGTAGTGAAAGAACAAATCCGTTTTGCAGGGTCTCGAAATTTGCTGGATTTGAGGTATAATTATCGGATTCAACTGTGAGTTTCAAATATTTGGTGATCTTCAGGGACTTTTAACTCGTGCTTTTGAAGTAGACAACAAAATATTTATTAGAAAATGCGTTAGCCAAGTGAGTGGGAAGAGTTATTTGGTGCAAGGAAGAGAAGCAAGAAAGGCGAGAGTAAAAGGAGAAGTGGATTTTCCAAACAATGAGCAAAATGGAGGAAGTCTTTCTAGAACCCTTTGGACTTGTGGAGTGAGACGATTGAAGTCAGTTCTGAGCTTCAAGAGAGGTCTTTGCTTCTTCTTCTCATCAGATACTTCTTCCTTCTTTTTGTAAAGTTTGAGAACAAAGCTTGTTGGCGCCTTTTTCCCACCTGCGAATTGAATTTGATGCCATCCTTGTTCATTGTTGCTTTTCTCGCCTCGTGCTATCATCAACTCTTCATCCTCACTCACTTGCATTGTAAAGTCTTCTATTTCCTCCATGTCAATGCGAAGTGTCCAGCGCGATGAGCCACCTGTGTCCATTGAAACCGCTGTAACTCTTCCCTCGTCCCTCTCCTTGTCGTTTATGACACTAAGGACTGGAATATTGTGCTTGTCCCATCCAACCTCGGCGTCCTTCTTGGTCACACAACTGTATTTAGCTTCAAAACTGACAAAATCAATCTTATTCTCTCTGCCACATTTGAACCCTTCTTTGATCTGCTCTGCTTCCATGTTTAGGTTTCCAGGAGTGTTTGAGAATAGCGATATGAAAGCCACTTGATCTTGCCCGCTTGTATCCACAACATGTACAACCTACATGTGTACAACCATATATATATCAAAAGGCTGAGTCGCATAGTGTTTGAATAACTTACAAGTAGCAACACAAAATAACTAAAGAACTGCCGCTGAAACAAGAATCGAAGGTATTTACATTTACTGCTCTGGCAGTATCCTCAGTAAATGCAGGAAAAACACCAGAAGCTACAAGGGACAGAGAGAGGGCAGTGATAATGCATAATGCAGTGACAAGCAACGTTTTTGCACCTGAAGACCATAAGTTTGTCAAGAATTATGATTCTTAATCAACCAAAACTTCGTAATTATTGTGACAAGTTCCAAAACAAAGTAGACCATTACCAGAGAGATGAATATAGGACAGCAGGTACACCATAGTCAGACTTACGAAAGTAGCAACTACAACAGCGATCGATGCATTGCCTAGCCATTCTGGAGTTCCGCCTGGGGTACTACACACCAAAATACCCAAAACAACAGCTACAATATAAGGTTTGTTAAAGCTAAAGAAGAAAGAGATATACAGAACCATAAATTCTCATTGCAGCAACCACATTCTGAATTTAACTTTAGTTGCCATGTTTACTAAGACTGGGCAGCTGCAAACTAAAAACTAATTAGGATTTCTTTCAATGGTATTCCAACATACTGGGAACATCTGATTTCACTATCTAAGGTTAGACAAGAGAATTTTAGCCTGTTTATGATAGGAACAGAAAGCAGAACTCTCTTTATTTCTCTAAGGAGGAAGAACCAATTTAGGTGAATCGATGACCAAGGGAAACCAAAAAATGTTATGGTTTGTTTTGAAGTTCCTTATATCTCCCAAATTCTTTGGCTCCCAAAACACTCATAATCAAAAAGACTCCTAATCTGTTTACCTTCTGACCTATTTATACAGTATTATTATCCATATGTATCAAGAATCTCATGTTGTAGTGCCTATCAGTTTACCTTTCAAATCGAATGAGCATCCCGATCATTGTGCCCGTCAACTGGATAAAACTTCCAGCTGAAACCAAAATTGGTACCGCCAGGCTGATAAAGAGAGTTGCAAGTTTAAGGGGCTTTGGCAATCGGATTGGAGATAAAGTTGCCTCGAGCAATCCATCTGGACAACCATTAGGTTTTGATTAAGTTAAACTTAGGACAGCCCTAAAGGGAAACACTTTTCAATGTCTCTTAATGAATGTGGGTAGCCTGAAATGATGATAACATCCCTCATTATATAAAAAAAAAACTAGCAAAGATTGGCTTACATGCAAATGCAGGTGGAACTAGCCAAATCAGAGCGAGGTAAGTTGATCCAAGTTTATAATAGGTTCCGATGGCCAGAAGAACAAGCCACTGTATAAAACCAGCTTTAAACAGCCATCTCTCAGCCTCCAGCCTGGCCAAATTATCTCGTAGTCTTGGCGAGACTTGCAATTTGTTCGAATTTCGGTTTGATGATTTCTTCCGAAGGAAAGTAAAGGCCACATGCTGACCACTTATTGACCCCAAAACCGCAGGCGACACAAACAATCCAACTACCATCCATGGGTTTGAAGCATACGGCACAGGTGATGAAGAAATCCAGGGCAATATGAATGCAACAGCTACCGAGAAAGCTACTGAGAATATCCATGAGAGGATAATACTCAAACACGACAAAATCAGCGACACAACAGCCGGATAACCACCCATGAACACAGACAGAACCCATATAAGAATCGATTGCATGATCACTGAAACATATAGCATTGTCGCAAAACTTTGCCGGTATACAATCATATACTTCCCCTAAAAGTTGACATAAGAATAAAGGAAAGACATTAGGACATGATAAAGGAAAAGCTATGTAAGTACATATCTTAATAGATAATAACAACAGAATAGTTGGTTCTGAGATTACCAAAACGTCAAAATAGACCGCTGAGTCCGGGTTGGCTTTCTCCTCCTCCTGAAGAGTTTTATCCTTTGGAAGATCAGAAGACGAAGCAACACGAAGGAGGAAAGCAAGCATATTTTCCCCAAGATGCTGGAGCGATCCTGGTTTTATTAGTTCTATCTTATCATTCTGCAATGAAAGTAGTAACATATTACACCTCTAAACGGGGATCAAAACAAGAAGAACAACATGTAACAAAAAAGGGAAATACCTTAGTGTGGTATACAGCAGTATTATCTGCAAAAGCAAAGTCCAATCCAGAGAGACCAGCAACCTCCTTGTATACTTGGAAATCAGTCGCAGATTTTATGACTCCAGAAGTGAACAGATCCTGTCATAGTAAAGCAGTGACATATAGATGCATATATACACCAGTAAAGGGGGAAAGAAACATCAGTTGAAAGTACATACCTGTCCAATTATCTGACCAGATGGATACTTCGCAGCTAAAGCAAATTTTTCTATAGCCCACGGACTCGGGCCAGCCTACACCGAAAGACATTTCCAACAATCAAAAGGTCGGTATTCGCAGTTGGAGATAAAGAGACGCAATTTGAAAACCAGAAACCCAATCCTCTTTCAGGTACAAGGTACAAACAATAGCAAGTAATTCCAACACAACAACTTAACTCCCAGAAAAAGGAATCAGGACCGTAGCCAATTTAAGTCGCAACTTGTTTTTATACCAACAACTTAAGAATTGTCAGGAACGAGAGGTAGTGCATAAGATCATACCTGAAAAACACTGGACTTTCCACCCGCACCCATAGCTTCTAAATCAATAGCTAAACGTATTGTGGAACTCCATGGATGCTGCATCAATAAATTACAATGTGAGAAACCAAAAGTTAAGGAATAAAGAGATCTAATCAAATTAACTCGACCAAGTCAAAGTAAGAGAGAGAGGAAATACATAAAAATTCAAAGCCATTAAGGTCAGTGTATCATATTTACCTGAGTAATAAAGCTATGAGCGCCATTAAGACCTTCTTCCTCTCCAGTATTGAACAAGAAGATAATAGAATTCTTGAATCCATGAGCCGATTGGGAAACAGATCGAGCTAGTTCCAGCATTACAGCTACACATGAACTACAATCTCCAGCCCCACCACTTTATACATTCATTCACAAACAAATTAAAAACACACACACACTTACTCCAATATGGTGATGAAAATAGGAACAAGAATCCAAAATCAATGGATAAGAGATGAAACAACATACGTGGTAAAGACAGTATCAATGTGAGAAGAGACCAGTATCGCATTGTCCCCTGCGTCTGATTCATATTTTGGCAAGATTCTTAGTACAATGTGACTTATATCTGAATACACAAGTGACTTGCCCTTAAAATGACCACCAACCAGACGATTTACACCAGATTTAGATTCAAAGAAATCAACATTCACATCAACCTCCCAATGAGCAGTTTCTTTAACTTTCTCAACTTCTCCCAATACATACTGCAAAGATAAAACAAATAACAAACTCTGAATACACCCCAAATTAAAAAAAAAAAAAAACACAAAACACCCCTAAAACAAAAAAAAGACAAACCTCAAGGGCATGAACAAGAGCATCAGAAGAAACAGGATGAGGACCAAACTGAGTCAAAGCCTTAACATGTTTCATTGCCTCAATTTCAGAGAAACCCCTTTTACCAGCTTGTTTAGCTGTTAAAGGTTTAGGTAGATTCCCATACTGATAACTGTAAACAGCCCAAGAGAAGTATGTGACCAAAATCAACACTGAAAACCAAACTTTCCCGGATCTTTGAACATCAGCCTGCACTTCCTTATCGAGAGCATCGTTATCATAAACAACATCGGGTTCTTGTCGACTAGAAGAAGAAGACGGCTCTGACAAATCTGACGCCTTTGGATTACGCTTCCTCATCTCGTATCGAGGATTTGGTACTCTACCAGACTATACAGCTTCCACCTGAAAAATCGAAGCTTGACAATCGCTCCTGATAGTTATTAAAATACCCCTTCTATCACGATTATTTACGGAAATGGCACTCTGACCTTTGACTTTTAAACGGCGGTTGTTGTTGGACACTAGTGTTTTATTGTTGTAAAGCCCACTGGGCTATAACATGAGCCCATAAAGAAACGTATCTTCGAAACAAAGTGACCAAATCCAAATATCAGAGTTCATCTTCATCTTCTTCTCTCAGACGATCAAAATCAAAAGCTGCTAAAATCAGATCAAAATCAAAAAGCTCGCGAAGATGATGCACATGACCTTCTACTGGGGAATCAAAGCCACGATTCTATTCAATTTCTGGAAAACAGACTCATGGCTAAGTTACATCCTCACTTTGATCGCTTGCTTCGTCTTCTCCGCCTTTTACCAATACCTCGAGAATCGCCGCGTCCAATTCAAATCCCTTTCCTCATCCCGTCGTCCTCCGCCGGCTCGCTCTTCCTCCGGCGTATCCGCTCCTCTCATCCCCAAATCCGGTACCAGATCCGCAGCTAAAGCCGCTTCGATTCTTCTTTTCGGCGTCAACGCTGCGATCGGTTACTTGCTTATGCTTGCTGCTATGTCTTTCAACGGAGGCGTTTTCATCGCGATTGTCGTCGGATTAACCGCCGGATACGCCGTTTTCAGATCTGATGACGGCGGTTCTGACGCCGCCACCGATGATCCATGTCCCTGTGCTTGATTGATGAGAAAAATCTCAAAATCGGAAAAAAATCTCATAAAAAAATAGTGTGTTTGATGTTTGTAATTCTGATTACAGTTTGTTGTGTTGTTTATTTCTGTATAATTTAATTAATTGCGAATTTAAATGGTTTAAATCTTATGATTAAGCAAATGTTATTATCCAAAGCAAACAGTTCCCAACACTTTATTTGTTATGGTTTTAATTTAACATATTTAAGAATAAAACAGATATATTAACAGATGGTGGATTCGCCATGGATATAGTCGAGTACGGCGATGAGACCGATGATGAAAGCTTGATCAACGTTTGGTTTGACTATTACATGATACAGATCCATCTTGTTCCCCACCATTTCCTCCATCTCTTTATCTCTTCTTACCTGTTTCAATTTTTTTTATTATCATTACTATTGCGACTCTCCTTCATTCAATTATTATTACCATTATGTCGACGACTTTTGCTATCCCAAATTTTGTCAGAAACTTTGAAATTTGGTGATTGCCACCACATACAGCAATCACGTTAGATTAAAGTTAAACTAGTAAGTAAGAGAATATACAGTAATGTTTTTACCTTAGCTATGACTCTGCCTTCTGAATTCATGATGTTACAATCTCTCTCTGTGAAAGAGCCTTTGATCTCCACATAGCTCTTGTGAGTTGATAATAATATCTTCGGCTTACCGTGAACCAAGATTATGATTGAAGAACTGTTGTTGTTATGAACCAGACATGAATCTTTTGGATCCTTCAATGTGAAAACCAACCTCTCTGTGCCTTCTTTATCATATCCAAAACCTTCCCACTTCTTGTGTACCATGTTCAGTGCCTGCACTATTCCTCCCTGACATTCAAATCATATTTGAACATTACAAACTCGTTTCACTGAAATCAAAACTGTAAAGTAATATAGTTAGAAGAATTTACCATTTTGCGGATGAGAAGCAAATTTTCACCGTCACCATTTGTCAAGAGAAGCTTGCCTTTGGTTCCAAGAACTCCACACCCATCAACTCTAAACACTACTTGTTGTTTGTTATTGCTCACTACGAATCCTCCTCCGTTTACCATAGACGGTCGACGCCGTACAACCAGCACCGTCTCTGATTCCGATGAGTATCTCCGACTCACCACCGGATCCACTGTATGGCTGCTTCTCCCACCCATCACATCTACACACACGTGCGTTCTACTTATATAGTACTATACTTGACCTCTCTTAATCCTTATATAGCCTTGGTATACACTTGTGTAGTGATAAACTAGATAAAGATGCTAATTAGTGTCCATTGTAGTGATATACTTGATAAAGAAGATGCTTAGTGTCCATTTTTGTGACAAAAGACTTCAAAAGCTTAATTACAAAGATGCTATAGTATCTATATTTGTGACAAAAGTCTTCAAAAGCTTAAAACATTATTTTTCTTTGGTTATAGAAAAGCTTAAGACTTAAATAATCGGCAACGTGATGAATTAGTTAGTGGTGTGACTGTGAGTGGGCATTTCTAAAGCTAAAATGAGCAACTGAGCAAGATACGAACATTATTAGAATAAGTCTCGCAATGCCACAAACTGACAGAGGCTTTTCTTCATTTTAAAGAACTCTTTTTCTTTTCTTCTTTGGTATCAATGTGAAGTACGAACTATTTTTCTTCCTCTTCCCATTTTTTTTAATGGGTGAATTTTGTGAGAATCAAAAATTTTATTTGATCTTTTGTTCGTCTAATCATATTTGGATTATAATTAAGAGAACCAACCATTTAATTAGTTGAGAAATAGAGTACTATAGTGAAAGGACCATTTGGTGAGCACTACAAAACGAAATATGTCATTTATCATCTTCAACTTCTCTTTATTTTTCATGTACAATCCGAAATATTAAAGCCCCTTCTCATACTCGGCGGTTGTAATGTTCACCAAATAATGGTCTTTCACTCTATAAACGATATTGACATAAATGTATGAAACCAACATAATTTGAATAACACAAAGTTGAAGATTTCTTTAATAAGACATAGGAAATGAACTATTAGAAACAATAAGTCTTTTGTTATATGGTCGTCGTCGATAAAATGTGGTTATAAACTACTAGTAAAATAATAAAAGTTGTATAAAAAAAAGAGAAGGAAGAGAGACACGGAGCCTTAAAAGGGGCAGAGGAAGGTAAGTAATAATCCTTGTCAGATGCTATTATTACTGCCTCTGCCACCCACCCCTTCCCCTCTTTCCCTCTCTACTACTTCTTCTTCTTCTACTACTATACTATACTCTTTTACTAATCTCTCTCTCTCTCTCTCTCTCTCTCTCCTTTGCATTGTTTTTCTCACTCACTCACTCGCCGCTTCTTCTTCTTTCTTCTTCTTGACACTTTTTTGTTCGCTTTTCTCCTAAGTTACAACACTGCATGTTTCTCTCTTAAGACTCCAAACAACTACTACTTTCTCTCTCAAAATGTCTGCTCCTTCTGGCGGTGGTGGAGGAGGAGCTGGCCATGGTGGTGAAGTGGGTTCATCTCCTCTTGCTCCGTCTTCACTACCGCCGCCTCGTCCTAAGTCTCCGCCGGAGTATCCAGATTTGTACGGGAAACGCAGAGAGGCGGCGAGAGTTCAGATGCTCGAGAGAGAGATTGGTTTTCTCGAGGCAAGTTCTTTAAATTAGAAAAAAAAAAGTACTTAAAATTATTATTATTATGTTTTTATTTAAAAAGAAAAAACAGTCCTTTTCATATACTATTATTTGTTTAATCTGTCATTTTGATTACTCTGAGGAAGTGTCCGAATATTTTGAATTTCATTACTCATTTTGTTTTTTACTAGTCTCTTTTTATACTAATTGATAATACTAGTGTTAGTTTTTGATTAGAATATGAATTATTTTTTAGTAAAACTTTTCTTGTGTAAGTAATCTAAGTACACAATTTGATTTTTATTTATTTTGTTGTTGTGAGAAAAGAGGGTATTGATTTTTGTTAAATAAAAACTTGGTTCCTACTATATCCAGGTTGGTTTGGACTCTGGACCATTGTGTTATGTTTGACAGCAATTATAGAAAGTATAAACCAACACATTTAATTTTTCTTTATTCTCTTAGATGCTCTCAAAAAGAGTAATTAAATTCTGTCATCAGACACATTTAATTATATCTAATTAATTTTAAAACCCGTACTATATGATACTACCAGTATATGCATGTTTTTAAATTGAAAATCATTTAAAACTTTTGTTAGTTGAGGGAGTCTCAACGGATCTATTGATTACAAAACTAAGCTAATTAAGTTCCTATGCTTTTTCAACTAACTTCTATTCTAAACCTCATTTAATCAGGATTTGTTTTGTTATCAAATATTGTAAAAAAGCAAATGTAAATGTTAAAAGTTAAAAAAAAAATGTGATCATCTTGTGGTGTCAAGTGATTGATGAGACGCCCATTTACTCTGTTGCTGTTTGCATCACTGAGAGGCGTAATGTGTTCGTGCATGTGTACTATGAAAGTGAGTGCTTAGTCAAAGAGAGTATTTAAAGGAAAAAGCAGAAAAGAAAAAAAAAGAGAAGGCATTAGAAGAGAGCAAAGTAGGGAAAGCTGAGTATGGATCTTTAAAAATATATAATGAATTTGGTTAGCTTCGATTTTGTTTTGTTTTGCTTTTCCATATCAATCAATTTTTGTGAAAGTTTTTGTCTTTATTTGATATCTGCATTTGAAAGGACCCAATTCTTGTTCACCTTTTTCTTCACGTTGCTTTCCCCATGACCCTTACGCTTTACTTTCTATAATGGCATATTTTTGGGAAATTAAATAAGTTTTTGTTACACTATATGTTTTAGTTTCTTTTTCGTGTTTGCCCCATTAGTGTCTTCTTGTGAAATTAGCTGTTCTCATATTTCACAAGCAAATAGTAACTTTTAGCTTTGGGTTAATTAATGAATGAAGTTAATTAATATTTCGAATGACCTCATGGAGCAGGGGGAAATCAAATTCGTTGAAGGAGTACAACCAGCTTCTAGATGCTGCAAAGAGTGAGATGGCCTCTCTGTTTTTTCAAACATTGTATCAGTTTTTATTCGGTTTGGTTTATTTGATAAAAGATATATATATTTTTATTGTGGCAGGGTCTCTGATTTTGTAGTTGCAAATTCTGACCCAATGATCCCTGCGTAAGCATATATATATCTAGTTCACTTGTGACTTCACTTTTCTCTTACTTTGCCTGCTCTTACAATTCCCTTGTGTTGTTTTTTTTTTTCTCATACGGACAGACAACGAAAAAGTCGAAGATCGTGCCGGTTCTGGAAGTGGCTCTGGTAAGAATTTTACATGGCCTTTAATTTTAGAAATAATATATTTTCAACATCTTATATAAAATCTGCATTAGGTCTCAAATAGTAAGAAATGTTTTAAGGTAATGCTTGATCTTAGATGGCTAGAATGACAAATGTGTAAAGTTTTCTTAACAATGTGATCTAACTCGATGCAGTGGCCCGTGTTTGAGCCTGGTGAGTTTCTGTTGTTGCTGCCAATCCAAGTGTTCGTGCCATCTGAAGAAGCCTAAGTGCTGCAGCTGTACATCTTGCAGCTGCATTGGGTCCAAATGCTGCGATGGATCGTGCTGCTCAAGCATTTGTTGTTGCCCGAGACCGAGCTGCCCAAGTTGTCCGAGCTGCTCATGCTTCCGAGGTTGCTGTTGTTCTTGTCCGGACTTGTCATGCTGCATTCCCAAATGTTTCCGCAGTTGCAGTTGCGCTCGACCGTCGTGTCTGAGTAAAAAGAAGAGTTCATGCTGCAGCTGCAACTGCAAGATCAGATGGTCATCTTGTTTTAGATGTCCCAAGGTACGACTTTGTTCTTGTTGTTTTTGCAATTGTAAAAATCTATGTTCTAATCCCTGTTGTTTAGCTTTCTAAACATTATTATTATTATTATTATAGCTATTTTCTCTCTTTTTTTTTTTTTTCTTTTTGTTGGCATCATTATAGTTATTTTCTCTATAAGTCATATTTTTTGGTTCATTTCTTCTTTATCTCTTAAAGGAAGAAACTCTTTCTTGATTTTTGTAATAAAACTTGTGAATATTTTTGTCTTTTTGTAAGTGATGATTACTAAGCGAGCCTCCCATGGGATCTGTTTTTTTTTGGGTTGGGGTTTATCCATGAGATACTATATCACAAGTTATGTGAACGTATCAACAAAATCAAGATCAAAAGCAATGACATCGTGGGTTATGTTTATTAGATACGGATCATATATAGCTACATGATAAAACAAATTAATACACATCTTGTTTTGGGTCTACACATACAACTTTTTTCCTAATTTATCGTGGATCCATTGCAAAAACACATCTTACAACATGTTAGATACACGGCACTAGCTAGTTTGAAGTTGAACAATAGCTACCCTGAGGAAGTAAATTTTTGCAGCTATGAAATGTACAATAATAATCGACAGTAAAAGACATATATAACTTGTTATCCTGTCAAGTAATTACAAACCTTTTGCAGTGAAGAAAATAAAAATTTAAACACATAGAAATGATTGAAGAAACGACTAGTACAACTATACATTATTTTCTTAGACGTAACTCATTAAAGAGTTATATCACTTTATTATTATTGTTAATATTATATAAAACAATATTAATTTTACATGTTTCATTGTTTCAACCTTTAACCTCATAATTTTCTTTTTTCTTTTTTTGGGTTCTAAATTATCAAAAAAGCTAGTTAAATAATAAAATAATTACCAAAAGAAAAGTTAAATATAAAATTGGTAGGAGTATTTTAACATGTTCCTATTGTTGTCAGCGCGCCTACTGTTGAATTTAAATTGTTGTACTTTTTGTTTCCTACGAAACTAATGCATTTTTAACTAGTCTTTCTTGTTTTTTCAAGGCAAGAGCCAAGAGGGCAAAAGCCAAAGAGTGAATTGAAAATATGATACTTGCCTTAGTTAATCCTGGATACGTACGTACACTGATGGCTGGTTCAAAAACTATAGAATCCGTTAATTACAGAATTCGATTTCGTCACGGTTAGAGCTTTATACCAGTCTGAAATAAATCATAACTGAATGATAACCAGATTATATAGCCAAATTTTTTCACGAGATACGTAGGACACAACTAGATACAAAATTGACTAAACATCTATAACAGAGATCCGACATAACATTCACTGCTTATGTCCGATGGGCACTTATTTTTTCTTTTTCTTTTTAACAAAAGATCTCAGAGATATTCGTATTAATTGCTAAACTATATTCTTTTTTTGATAAAAGAAGTCAGAGAGAATAATTCAGCAGAGAGGAGGAGGGTAAAAAATAAAATAAAAATAGATTTTCATGGTGAAAAGAGGAAGAAGATAAATTCGGAATAGGGTTCGTGTAATAATTGATCAAGGGTTTCTGGGTTCTTGTACGGTACGGATCCAACTGAGGGATCAGAGAGAGTCAGAATGTGAAGGTCTTTTATCTCATCTCATCTTTCCTGAGAGAGTTTTTATTGTATTTGCTAGAGGTCCCATTAAAGAGAGGCTGAGGTGTTGTCTGTGTCAAGAGACTATAAATAAAATAAAAGAGGGGTCGAAAACGAAATTAGATGAAGTTTTGGGTACAAAATAAATGTCAGAGAAGGATTGGTGTGGACCTTGTCTGCAAAAAAAAAGTGATGGAAATCCAAATTATTAAATGCAACTTGTCAATCTAGCATATGGCTCGATGCATTATGTGAAATTGTATATAGTATACTCATCTCCTCTTCTGACAATCTTCGCTTGTTGTCTTCACTATTTATATATCTTTCATGCTATTCCAAATAACTAGTTAAAAAATTTGAAAAAACTGTATAAAACGATGATACATAAAAGCTGTAAGTTGAAGCTGTAAGCTTTTACGAAATAATGCAAAGCTGTAAGAAAGAGCTGTACAAAAAAGCGGTACAAAAAAGCTAAGAGTAAAGTTCTTAATAAAATTATTGGTAAAGTTTTTGTGATTAGTAAAATATCAAAGCTGTACAAGTGGTAAAACTTTGTTTGTGTTACCAATCAAAGCCGATATATCTTTATAGATACAATTTATCTTATATTTTCATTAATTATAATCTACATCATAATGATGTGCTAATTGAAACTCTAATAGATCTTGAAACATTTTTCTTATGCAATTTTTCTTTCGGATAGTATTTGTAAACCTTACCTTTCACTCCACTTGTAGGTTAGTGTTGTTTTACGTATGCATGTTTTTTCTTTATGGGCTTCTTAGTTTAGGGAAGGTTTATTTATTTCTACATTTATTGTAGAAACTAGGTTTCCACAATGAATTTGTTTAAGGAGGGAAACAAATTCAGTAGAATTATCTCTCTAGAAAGTAGATCTAAACCTTGAAATTAGAAGCAAAGAAGAAGAACTCGGAAGAATTAGGGTTTATTGCTAAGAGAACTTGATTATTGTATTAATTCTTTGGATATCTTACAAAGAGTCCCCCTTATTTATACATGTTCGGAGATATCATAATATATTAACTTTCCTTAATCGACGAAGTGAAATATAGAAAACTGCCCAATTCCCTTGAGTCGGCCGCCGCAGAAGTGAATGTCGATTCCTTCTCCAAGACTGTCTCATTCGAATTAGCTCGATGACCTAATCGATCCCTTAACCGGATTCCCGGTTAAATACTCAATTAATGTTTCTGGTTTAGCTCGGTATGTTGGGGTGCTAAATCCCGCACCACAATTAGTCCCCCAGTTCAACATATTGAAATTTAATTCGAATATTGTGACTATGGAAAGAAAATATCCGATCTAATCCATAAAGTTTTAATTGATTTCATTCGATCTCCGAATCATCTCACCGCATTTTGTTCGGGCGACACGTGTCGTATCCGTCACATCCGCTAGCTCGGAATTCGAAGAGTCGCGTAGGTCATCATTGCTTTTCATAGGGTTGCCGCCCATTCGGCTCTATAAATACGCTTCTATTCTCCTCATTTCTCATTTTTCGCCAACAGCAACAGTAATCCGCTCCGATCTCTCTTCCATTTTATTTTCGTTATCTTTCTTCCACACTCTCCGAACTCAAGATATGGCGAGCACTTCGGAACCCCTTCGCCGAGTGAAAGCGAGCAATTAATTCGTCGTACTTCCCGACGAAGGGCACTCAATCCTGATCGCTCCGCGCAGATCGGGGAATCAAGTAGGTTAAGCTCCGAAGTCCCGCGAAGTCTGATCCGCTGTACAACCGAAGCCTCTTCTTCCCAAACGAATCCAACCCTTCCACCGCCAGCTCATCACGAGGTCGAGAACAACGAACCGTTGGCAGACGTATTTGCGCAAGAAGAACATCGGTTCGCACCCTTGGGATTTTCAGTTGAAGATATTGACCCCTTGTTCGACCATGAAGGACGGATTGGAGGCGAAAAGAGTTCGAGTTCGATCGAAACTGTGACCGACATGCTAAACTCGTGCGGTTTGTTCAATAGCAACGTCACAATTTTGATTCCTCGAGACGATCAACGCCCCTGGAGCCCCGGAAGGGTATGTATGCCTGTATGAAGGTTATTTTACCGAATGTCGTCTCCTATTCCCAATCCCGGAATTGGTTTCAACTTATGCCGAAAGACGGAGGATAGCGATCTCGCAGCTCGTCCCGGAGCTATTTGTAACTTCATGGCTGCTTTGACCATAGCAGCCGAAGTCGGAGTCGAACTTAGAGTGCGGGCTTTCGAACAGCTATCAAGTTTCAAGCTCTCGAAGAGTCCGCATCGCTGGGAAGTGAACATGAGACCGGCTCATAATTTCCTCGCCGGTAAACGAGTGAATAAATTCACGAAGTCTACGAATCAGTATTTCTTCGTCCGCGTCGACCAGTATTCATTTGCTAACCCGTTGGGTTTTCATCGGAGAGTGTGGAATGAAAATCCTGGTAGATTTATATTTCTAGTATTTTAATTAACTTCGGTCCCACTGACCAGTTTTAACTGTCCCGTGTCTCTATTTTCAGATCGTCCGTTTTGTGCAGCGCGCCTGGCTCCGAACTACATCCTTGTTAGAGACGCTTTGTTAACCGGGAACAATCGTCAGTGGGACTTCATTACTCGTATCCGTGTTGAAACAGCAATGGGCAAAGCCAGAACAAACTTTCCAAGTTTCGCCAATTCGCTAAGGCGAACTGCCGGATGCCGTGTCATGGAAGCGAAAGACGTCCAGATCGTTCGCCGAGACGCCCAAGCTGCCATTGAAGCCGAGATCGGCCCGTCGCAGGGTCTAATCGAAGCCAATCCTACCCAAGATCAGGCGGTCGCCGATCCCATTCAAGCACCCGAGGAGGAAGTTGAACCGACCAACGTTGTAGAGGAAACTGCCCTTCCTTTGGCTTTAGACAACGCCAACCCTCCGAATGAAGAACAGGGCGTTCCTCAACCCGAAGCTGAATCTGAAAGGAGGAAAAAGAAGAAGAAAGACAAACAAATCGTTGTCGAGCCAACCACCGACGCACGTCCGTTATCGAGTCGCAAGCGATCGGCCGACGATGCCGGACTGGAGTCCGCTGACCGATTTCGCCTTGAGAGGAAAGATGACAGGACGAATCACTTCGCTTATACTTACTTCGGCAATTATCCCTTGGTGACTAATCGCGAAGCGTCGGGCGAGCTTTTTCGGACCTTGAAGATTTCCAACCGAATTCTCCCATCAGCCGACGAATTGGAACTCAAGAAAGAATTCCTCGACGTCGCTGAATCGCACCTAATGGTTCGTCTTTACTATCAATCCTACTTAAAGTTTTATTTTTGGCTTGCAACGGAGCTTCGAACTAACGTAGACTGTTTGGATTCTCAGACTGCCGCCAAGATGAATGCGCTGATTCAGAAATATGATAGAAAGGTCAAAAACAGCAAGAATTCGGGTTTGGAGCTTGAAAAAGTAAAGGAATGCGTGGAGCAAATCCGAACGGCCAGCGACGCGAAGGACGCGAGGATCAAGGAACTCGAGGCGCTCATTGCCGAGAAAGATGGCATCATTGCCAACACGGAACTGAGAGCCAACGAATTGAACTCCCGAGCGCTTATTCTAGAAGAAGAGAAAGCCGGACTGCAGGAATCGTGCGAAGGATTGAGAACTCAGCTCGCTTTCGAAGTCAAAAGACTTCGGGCGGACCGATGGGCAAAAGTGGAGCGAACAGAAAGCGCGAGCCCGATTAGACAAGGTCAAAGCCTACCTACTCGAACAAGAGAAAATTCGCCCCCTGGAGGACCTGCTGAACCAAGCCACCGGAGTACAGGAGCTATACGATATCTGATTGAGAATGGGGTTGTCATTCCTGAGGAGCGAGTAAAGGAGATCGACGATCAAAAGGCCGAAGCCGAGGCGTGTCACTGCGCTCGATGTCCTCGAGCTGAACGATAATGACCTTACCATGTCCCCGGATCAGCTTGGTTATGGATTTCCTCCCCCGACGGCTGATGAGACGACGGTTCCAGAATCTGTTGAGCACCCCTTTGGCTCGAACGCCGGGAGTTTTCAAGCGGATCTATCTGGCGAGGTGGACGTCGAGAACTGAAAGTGGTTTCCGTTTATTATTTCTTTTTTGCGGTGTCTTTTACTTTTGTGGGTTGGTGCACCCTTGTAAAATATTGCCGACTCGTTCGGCCCATTTCTTTTTGGGACTTAATTGCTAGAATTTTTCCTTTTCGTTCAAAAAAGAAAATTTCCAATTTCGAGAAAGTTGCATATTTCCCAATTTGTATGGCAAGTTCCCAATTTTCCTAAGAGTTTTACCTCCCAAGACGTGTATAAATCTAACCAGTGCTGCCTGCGGACCAAACATCCGAGAAAGCTTTTTCAATCAAAGACAATGCCGAGCTCGACTAGCAGCGTAGAATCTCCGTTAGCTAGCAACGACGTGCCAACGTTTTCGAATGCCGAAGCTATCGAAAGAGGGATGGTCTACTTCCCAAACATCGAGCTCCCTGGATGTTGATGTCTCGCGTCAAACCGGAAGAAAGACGCGAACTGATCGATTTTCTTCACGAGGTGGAGGATCGCCATGCAGAATATTCCAATCGTCTTGCCGCATCAGAACAAGTACGGCAAGATTTGATTTCCAAACTCAAGATGCTGGAGTCTCATCCCAAAGATTGGATTAAGAATGGGTTCGGCAGGATATCCGATTTGCCACCATGTCTTGTTGCATATTGCAACGAATGCCAAAGTGAATCTGGACGTGGGTCGACCTACATAGACCCGACCTTGGTCGGCGATTTCGTTCCAGGTAACGTTAAGCGATTCTACATCAACCGGCATGCAACTGATGCCGAGCTCGCCGAGCCGACGCTTTTTCTTTCAGGTAGTCCCTAGCCTTTTATGTCCCTTAAAAATTATAGACGATTGCTCCTTTCATATTGATCCTTTGCTTACTTGGTGTCTGCAGATCGAGGGTATGCACCAAGAATTGACTCAAGATCTTCAGTATTTTCATATGAAGAAAGGAAGAATCGACCGACGATTGAGATCTTTGGAATCCGAGATTGCTCTACTCAAGGCAAAAGGAAAAGGACTACCGAACTACTTGATGAAAGCGAGCAAAAAGCCAGAGCATTGGAGACTCGTCCCGAAGAGTGGGAAAAGACTGGACTGCAGCTACTATGGCCGATGCCGAAACGAGTCAAGACGAGCATCCGTGAGATTGCTGCGAACGGCGCTACAGTTCGGAATTAGAATATTCTATTTGATTGAGAATAAAATTTAACTGCAATGTAACAGACGAAACTGAATCTCACTCGAAATAAATTTTCATAATAAAAGATTTGCTTTAATCACTGTTTTACGATTTAAAAAATGTGTCAGAGGCGAGACGTCTCCCGGCTTACAATAGACAATTTTTACTAAGTGATAGTAGAGAACACTGATTTGAGATGAAGTGTTAATAAAGTGTGTTTAATCGGAGAGCGAGATACTGGGCTCGGCTTATCTCCTTCGCTTAGCTCGGATGCCGGACTGCAAAAATATCCTCTGGGTTCGGCTAACCATTCCGTTCGAACTAAAGTTTGGGCGCGAAATAAATACTCTGGGTTCGGCTTACCCCAAAACAGAAAAGCGGGTGCGGAATAAATACTGGGTCCGGCTTATCCCTACATAGGAAGGTCGGGTGCGACTGGGTTTGGCTTATCCTGAAGATAATTCGTAATTCTACGAGCTGAACACCTGGCCAGGGCGTCAGCGAGGGGTGGATCTAGATCCTTAGTCCGATTTTTTTTTTTTTTTTTTTTTTTTTTTTTGCTGTTTCCCAAAAATTTTTTCCTTTTTCTTTTCGGAAATAATGAACTCGCCTTATTAAATGCATTACACGGTCTTTAAGAGTTTTTTGGGAAAAAGCGAAAATCACGCTGCACTCCGATTGGTGGACTCAGCGGCGGTTACTTCCCAAATCCTGTATAAATAGAGGACTGGAATATTTGGGACGATCATCACAACTTCCCTAAATATTATCAGAGAAAGATGGTGACTACTCGATCGGCGTGGTTGAGACGAGCTCGGGAAGTGCTTGCCGCCTCGGCAAGCAGTTCCAGACGACCAGAAGCGCCGGAAGATTCCCCCGCCCAAGAAAGCGTGGAGTCCTTCCGCGTTCGTGCACCTGTCCCTCGCGTTGATATGACAGGTGTAGAAGGGAGTCTCGTGTGTCAGGAACTCCGAAGGTATCGGGCTCGCCGCTATAGATTGGGGGCCCACCTTATGGCAAGACGCCGTAGATTGGCCGAAGTTTGTCGGCTCTATCGTTTGGAGGGGACTATTCGGGTTCGACCGAGATGATAGTCCAAGGCTTCTTCTTGGAGAAGTGGCACATGACTGGGCTGCATGCCGCACACGCAGCGTGCCAGAGCTTGTGGCGAGTATAGAGATGCCTGTTCTCTTGGAGGCCGACTGTCAGCCTCTTGAAGATACCGCGCACCTGTCCACTGTGGACATCCGGGCCTACCGAGCTTCCATCGAAAGATTAAGGCGGTACGCCAATTTCCTGGAATCGGCTGGCCCGATTTTCGTGAAAAACACTTGGCGGAGGGCCCGTGTTCCTTCTTAGAAGACTTGGTGTCGAGAGGCGTCGAAGTTCCAAGGGAGAAACTGGAGGCCCTCAGGGAAAGATGTCGTTCGGCGCGCGGAACTGGAGAAGGTAGCGGTGGAGGAACCATTGGGAGACGATCTATCGGGTCCGCGGCCTCCACTTCGTCTGCAGGATCAGCCCAGACGTTGAGCGTGGGAGTTCGACCACTCCGAACTCTGAGTTCGGGTGGTCGATTTCTTTTCTCATCTAGGACCCCGAGTCGTCTAAGGAACGTTCTCCCTTTGCGTCTCTTTTCTCTTTTCCTTTTTATGTATTGATCAAAAACACCCAAAAATATGTAATGGGGATTGGATTTAGTTATTGAAAAACCTTAGTTTAATCGGAATTTCTAAATCGTATAAAGGAATGTAGCTGCATATCGATTTTCGAATATGTTGCCTACCGGACTTTCGCCGATCTGGATACGTTCGAAACAAGAATAAGTTTTCAAATCGAATAAAAACTTTTGTTAATATATCAGCTGTATTCACTTGATCTTTTAAAAGATAAGGAATTGCCTACGTACCCCGAAGTGGGGATCAAGCCAACCGTAGTTCTTAGTACAAAGGATAGATAAATAGAGTTCGGATTCCCGAAAACTCCTAAGTAGAGTCGTGACAACGACTTAGCTATAGTAGCGTTTCAAGTGGGCTGCGTTCCACGAGTTTTTGATTCGTTCCCCGGCCATGGTTACGAGTTCGTAAACTCCCGGGCGAACTGCTCTAGATATGAGATATGGACCTTCCCATCGAGCGCCGAGTTTGCCGGCGTTAACCTCCTTGGTGTTCTCGAAGACTTCCCGCAGGACCAGATCACCTTCATTGAAGCGTCGCTGGCGAACCGTCTTATTGTAATATCGAGCCGCCGCATCTTGGTAGTGCTGCATCCGAACTAAAGCTTTGTCGCGCAATTCTTCGGCGAGATCGTTGTGGTCGATCAGCATCTCTTCGTTAAGTTTGGTATTATCGACCATCATGGTGCGACGGAGTGTCGGGACTCCTGCTTCAGCCGGGGCGAGTGCTTCGAGACCATATGCGAGGGAGAAAGGGGATTGTCCCGTGCTTCGCCGCGGGGTTGTGCGGTATGACCACAGCACGCCATCAAGGTGATCTGCCCACGCTCCTTTCCGTCGACCGAGTCGTTTCTTGAGCCCATCGACGATCGATTTATTCGTGGCTTCGGCTTGACCGTTACCTTGCGGGTAGCGAGGAGTCGAAGTGCTGAGACGGATTTGCCACTTTGTTAGGAAACGTCTGGTGATCATTGAGGTGAACTGGGTCCCGTTGTCGGTGACGATCTCGTATGGGAGCCCGTGGCGACATATTATGTTTTTCCATATGAAATTGGTCACGTCTAAGGATTGGATCCTCGAGAAAGACTCGCTTCGACCCACTTGGTGAAGTAATCAGTCAGCACGAGGGCATACTTTTGGATTTCGAAGCTGGCAAAGGTCAATGGCATCCATGGCCCAGCGCATAAAGGGATACGGAGCGGTGACGGTGTTCAACAGTTCGGGCGGGACGTGCCGCATGGGTCCATGGCGCTGACAAGCTTCGCATTTGGCCGCAAAGTCTCGCAGTCGGCCATCATGGTAGGCCAATAATGTCCGTCCTTTTTGATTTTGAGGGCGAGTGCGCGACCGCCGGAGTGGTTGCCACCTTCGCCTTCATGCACTTCCATCATGATGCGTTCGGCCTCGTCTCGAGTAACAGGTAAGGAATACCCCGAAGCACTTCGGCGAAAAAGCTCCCATCCAAGGATGTATCTAGCACTCCGAGCCTTTAGTCGTCGAGCTGCCCATCGATCTGCCGGGACGGTGCCATCGGAGATATAAAGCTTGATCTCAGTCTGCCAATCCTCGGGGTTCCACGAAGTCCGCCATATCTTCTACCGGCTCTTCGACTTCCATCGGGATTGGGTCGTCGTTGATGAGGGCGATCTGGCTGTCCGGGTCGATGCTGGGAGCTTCGATGCATTCGATGGGAATGGTACGCCGTAACTCGGGGTCGGAGCGGTTCGCCAGGGCTGCGAGTGCGTCGGCTGATGCGTTCTCATTCCATGGGACCTTCGTCGAGAGAAAGACGTAAATTCGCCGGATAACGTGCGGACCAACTGTCGATATGCTCCCATTCGCTTGTTTTTGGCGTCAAATGCCGCTGAATTGGCTGACTACGAGCTGGGAGTCGCAGAACACCTGCAGGTGTTTGACTCCCAATCCACTGGGCCAGCCGGAGTCCTGCAAGAACGGCCTCATACTCGGTCTCATTGTTCGACGCTTTGAAATTGAGCTTTAACGCCTGCTCGAGGATCTCTCCGGTGGGGGATCGGAGTATGAGTCCCACCCCGGATCCTTGATTTGTTGACGAACCGTCGACGAACATTGTCCATTGTTCCACCGCGGGGGTGGGGTCGTCAAGTTCGGGCGATAGTTCGGTGATGAAATCAGCCAAAACTTGTGACTTCAGACTCGGGCGAACGGTATTCAATGTCATATTCGCTGAGCTCGACCGCCCATTTCGCCATGCGTCCGGATTGGAGAGGACTGTGAAGGATGGTTCGGAGTGGTTGATCAGTGAACACGACGACAGAATGCGACTGAAAATAGGGCCGCAGTTTCCGTGCAGCGACGATCACCGCAAGGGCCAATTTTTCCAGCGTGGGGTATCGCGACTCCGCGTCGTTTAACGCTTTGCTTGTATAGAAAATGGGTTTCTGGTCGCGCGATCATCTCGGACTAGCACCCCGCTAACAGCTGAACTGGAGACCGAAACGTAGAGATACAATGTTTCGCCGTCCTCTGGTTTGACCAATACTGGGTGACAGGTCAAATATTCCTTCAGCTGACGAAAGGCGATCTCGCACTCCTCGTCCCAATGGAAATCCTTATTCCCGCGAAGAAGTTGATAAAAGGGGAGGCACTTATCCGTTGAGCGCGCGATGAAACGGTTCAGAGCGGCGATCCGGCCAGTTAAGCGTTTACTTCTCGCTTATTGGTTGGTGACGGGAGTCCAAGTATGGCTTCGATCTGCTTGGGATTTGCTTCAATTCCCCGTTCGGTGACGATGTACCCCAAGAATTCCCGGAAGTTACTCCGAATGTGCACTTCGTCGGGTTTAGTTTCATCTGGAATTGATCCAAGATGTCGAAACATTCCGCCGGTGTGCTGGACGTGCTGTTCTGCGATCGAGATTTGACCAGCATGTCGTCATGTAAACCTCCATGGTTTTGCCGAGCAGGTCCGCGAACATCATGTTTACCAAACGCTGATAGGTTGCTCCGGCGTTCTTCAGTCCGAACGGCATCACTTTGTAGCAGTAGGTCCCCTATCTGTGATGAATGCCGTCTTTTCGCGATCAGCTGAGCTCATGGCGATCTGATTGTAGCCTGAGAAAGCATCCATGAACGAAAGCAGCTGGTTTCCAGCCGTGGCTTCGACGAGGCGATCTATGTGCGGTAGAGGAAAGCTGTCCTTAGGGCAAGCTTTGTTGAGATCGGTGAAGTCCACGCAAACTCTCCACTTGCCGTTTTTCTTTTTGACCACCACTGGGTTGGCCAGCCAATCAGGGTACTGGACTTCCATGATTTGATCCGCCTTGAGTAGCCTTTCGACTTCGTCCTGGACCGCCTTGGCTCGATCTGGCCCAAGCGCCTGCGCTTCTGTCTGATCGGCTTGAACGTGGGGTCAATATTGAGTTTGTGGCACATGACTTCGGGACTTATTCCGACCATGTCCTTTGTTGACCAGGCGAATGTAGAAGCCCGAGATTGCAAGAAAGCGATCAGCTTAGCTTTTATGCTTTCATCGAGTTCGGCCCGATACCGACAGTTCGCGATGGGTCGGAAGGGTCAATATTCGCCTGTAGGATCCGACACTCCGGAGACTTGAGGCGATCCCGCTCCGGCTTTCGGGGACCGCTGAGATGGTCCCCGCCTGTGATTGCTAGGCGGTTTCTGTCTTCCTCGCTTCTTTTCGATAACAGGCAAATTCTGGCCACCTTTTGGTCACCGTAAAGTGTGCAAATTCCTGTGGCGGTTGGGAATTTGAGACAGAGGTGGTAGGTCGACGGTACGGCCTGCATTGCGTACATCCATGGTACCCCAAAATTGCATTGTAGATTGGTGGTGCATTTACGACTGCGAACTTAGTTTTCCGGGTCACCCCTCCGGCTCGCACTTGTAGTTTCACGTCACCCATCGACATTTTGGCGACCCCATCGTAGCCCGTCAGCGTCCGAGTTTCGGGTTTCAGTTGGTCTGGTGTGATGCCCATTTTTCGAGCGTTTGCCAGCAGATTACGTTGACGGTGCTCCCAGTGTCGATCAGGACCCGTTCGACGTCGAAGTCGGCCATCGAGACTTCGATAACCAAAGGGTCCGAATGGGGATGTTGAATTCCCTTGGCGTCCTCCGAAGTGAATGATATCGGATCCGAACAGAGTGAAGGCTCGCTGGAGCAGTTTGAAGAGCGCAAACTTGTCGTGCTCTCTTCTTCAGTGCGCGGACAGAATCTGCGCAGTCTTCGGTGGGCCGAGTATCATGGTTATTCGTCCACGGGGAGGAGAATTAATACGCTCCGGGTTCTGGCCCTCTGTCGCTTGGGAGGGCCAGGTAGTTCGTCTACCCGGGTGCCCTTCCTGGTGGTCCGTGGGTTGGTTGGCCTCTGTTGAACTATGTTGGGCGGTCCATCGTAACCTCGCCCACCGCCTGCACCGCGACCGCGGCCGGACCGTCTCCACGCAACCCCTCGGCGACCTCTACCTCCACGGGCGCTTTTTGGCTGATAAGTGGCTTCGACTTCGCCGAGAGGTATTTTGCGTAGAGGTAGTTCTTCAGGTGGACGCAGTCTTGTGTGGAATGGCCCGGATACATATGAAAATCACGAGTAAAGTTCTTTCGGGTCGGATGGCTGTTTTTCTTGACTGTCCGCTCGGAAACTACGTGGATGACACCCTTTTTCGGTCCCGAGGTTCGTGGTGCTTGCGGGGTTCGTGGTGTTCGGCCCGGTTTTTAGCTTTTGGAGGGTGCGAAGGTTGTTCATCGTTAGTCTTCGCAGCTATTCGGGCTTCCTCCTCATCGAGTGCGAATCTAGAGGCTCGATGTAGCGCGTCGTCGAGATCCTTGGGTTCCCGGATGTTGAGATCCTTTCGTAACGGCGATCCAGGAATCAGGCCCTTTGAAAGCTGCCATCGCCCGTCCTCCGGGACGGTGACCTTTGTCAGCTTTCCTTGAATCTGTGCAAAAGCTGGCAATGGATTCCCCGTTCCTGGGCCATCTCCCATAGATCCGAACTCGTGACGCCTGGCTCGATGAGGATTCGGTAGTTCTTGAGGAAGGCCTTAGACAATTGGTCAAAATCGTCGATTGAGTTTGGCTCGAGCCTCGTAAACCATACCAAGGCGGGGCCCGAAAGGCTATCCACGAACAGCTGGCAGCAACCGGCGTCTCGCTGCTCTTCGGTGAATCGTGCCTTGACATGGTTGCCATGAAGGATGTCATGAACTGAACCGGATCTTTGTCTCCTTGGTAGATTGGAAGCTTCAGCTTGACGTTTGTATTACGGCTCGCGCTATTCATTGGGTGAAGGGCGACTGCCGGGTCACTTCGACGATCCTGTCGATTTCCGGAGCCGTGCTAATGGCTCGATGGAGGAGCGTATTCATGCCACTAATCTGTGACCTGATTTCTTCGAGTTCGAAGCAAGGTCCGGAGTTCGCGTGTCGGGTGACCGGGATGGTTGAATTTTTGTGAATCCGTAGCCTGGATTCGCCGGTCGAACGCTAGATATCGTTCGAGGGGAGGATTTCTCTGCTCGAGCTGTGCCTCCGAGAAGTCAAGACGGCGGGTGATACCATCTGCATCGAGGGATTGCTGGCGGAGACTCGTGACGGGGTTGCTTGAGTTACGACCGCGTCGACCCTGCGGTTAGTGTCGGAGATCATTTGGTAGATCTCTTTCGTCATGGTGCCGAACAGGATTCAAGTCCTCCATGGAAACAACCTGCGGATCTGGACCGCCGGCGTGGCTTGAACGGGGAGGTCTCCATTCGTGCACCGATTTGTTGCTCCCTGTACGAGCACCCGCCTCATTATGGTTCGTTCATTGGAAGGGTCCGAATCATGGTTGACTAGCTCTTCGAGAGTCGTCCAGCACCTCGGCTGGCTTCCTCAGATCCGACCCCGATCGGGGCTCGGTGGAGGTTCCGGCCAGATTTGTTGTGTGTTGACGCGCTGGCGTGAGTATACGGCAGTGATGGTCTGGCGATGTGCCACCCAGTGTCGTGGTGTCATCCCGGGAAGGAGTGATGCCCGCGAGTTCGGGCGTGAGGCTTGTTTCGGGCACTTCGTTGACGACGGAAGACATTATTGCGAGGTGTTCTTCTTGAGGAGAACTTCCTAGAGAGAATTTTTCTAGAGACGATTTGCGTCCCCACAGACGGCGCCAATTGTAGAAACTAGGTTTCCACAATGAATTTGTTTAAGGAGGGAAACAAATTCAGTAGAATTATCTCTCTAGAAAGTAGATCTAAACCTTGAAATTAGAAGCAAAGAAGAAGAACTCGGAAGAATTAGGGTTTATTGCTAAGAGAACTTGATTATTGTATTAATTGCTGGATATCTTACAACAGAGGAGTCCCCCCTTATTTATACATGTTCAGAGATATCATAATATATTAACTTTCCTTAATCTGACGAAGTGAAATATAGAAAACTGCCCAATTCCCTTGAGTCGGCCGCCGCACCGAAGTGAATGTCGATTCCTTCTTCTCCAAGACTCTGTCTCATTCGAATTAGCTCCTGATGACCTAATCGATCCCTTAACCGGATTCTCGGTTAAATACTCAATTAATGTTTCTGGTTTAGCTCGGTATGTTGGGGGTGCTAAATCCCGCACCAACATTTATAAAGGTCCAGTTTTTGTATTACCAAATTCACGAAGCCCATATGCACTTAACTAACACACAGACATGCAACGATAATATACACCACTATAAATTGCAAGAACAAGAAGCCCATGCATCAACTAAGTTTTGGCCATATTAATTAGAATAGTTCGATTGAGCTTAACTAATCACTTTTACGTTAAGTTCTTTTATCCTCTTATTGTTGCTTTCGTGTTCTTGGAAAAGCTACGATGTCAAGCGCAGGATTAAAAGATGGTTCCTCTTTCGCTTGTCGTTTTACGTACGGACAAATGTAAAAAAGATATGAAACTAAATATTTTTTTTTCCAAAAATTGGATTCAAAAATCCAAGACCCGAACGAAGCCATAACTTATATATGTAGTTATACTGCCTATACTTTATATGGTTTATCTTTGGGAGATAGCAAATGCCCTTAGCTATAGGGAACGATGACGAGCCACACAAATTTGTTAGTTGCTGTGATGACAAGATAAAGTAACTGTGCAGAGGATTCCAAATTAGAGAAGGAAGAGACATGCTTGCTCTTTACCCAAAACTGGACCACACCTATCTCTCTTCTTCTCCATTACTTTCTTTACAAAATATCTCATCAATAAAGCGGCCCCATTTTATATATTTGATTACCTTTAAAAGACTTCTCTCAGAGCTTCTAACAGTTTATATCCTTCAACTTCGACTTTCACATCGTTGTATATTTAGTTGTCAGGAATAAATACCTCAAATAGCTG
Organism: Camelina hispida; assembly: GCA_023657505.1. Classification (NCBI taxonomy): domain Eukaryota; kingdom Viridiplantae; phylum Streptophyta; class Magnoliopsida; order Brassicales; family Brassicaceae; genus Camelina; species Camelina hispida. The sequence continues at coordinate 13,537,323 of CP094637.1, read as the reverse complement.
ATTTTATTTTCTTAATGCTAAACTATTATATAATTTAGTATACTACTACTCCTATTTTATTGGATAATCTATTCAAACCCGAATAAAGGTTAAACGAGTAGGTTAAATATATATCTTATAAGTTCATACTTCATACTAAAATAGTCATTGTGGGACAAAGAGATTTATATCGGTTCACCCTTATACAAATATAGTGACAACTAATGAAATGAGAAATGTCTTACTTATATCATGTTTTTCTTTTAAGCAGATGGTCAGCTACACGAGGTAATACACAACATATAGTCACACATCTCAAGTTTAAAAATATATCCCAAGCTACATCAAGTATATGATTAACATGGCCACATGCACTAAGTATGTGATGTCATGTGTCTTACACCATGGACTTCAAATATCGAAGTTTAACCAAAGATGATTCATATAAAAAAAATAAATTTGATAGAACTGGCTACTCAATCCTAAGTCAAAGGTGGCAATTCCACCAAGATCTCTTCATTAGTTGGGGAAAGAATCCGCATGAATCGGATTTTGTTCTGGGCCAATTTTTAATGGATTTTATCTCTAAAATAAAAATAAAACAGGTCCATGTTCGATTAATTCATCGACCAAAACAAGAAAAGTGAAAAAATTTTATCCTTTTATCGAAGAACTGTAGAGATCCCCTTTTCAATTCGGGTTTTTATCAGAGAAAATGCATTGAAATCTTTGCTAGAAATCGAACTAAAAAAGAAATTGGCTGTTGATTCTCGCTCCAATGAGGTAAATTTGGATGTTTGCTGTTGATTTTTAACTTTTTTTGCCGTTTTGAACAACTGGGAAGTGGGGTTGTTTTCGGAAAGTTTTGATTCTGCTTTATATGTTATTGTCCGGTTTTCTCTGAGGTTATTGTCGAGTCTTGTTGTGTAGCCTTAGTTTTTATACATTGTTTATAGGTTATTGTCGGGTTCATTCCTTGTTTATATCAACTTGTATTGGTCTTCTCTGAATTATATACCTTATTTTGTAGTGGAAAATTTTCAGTGGAAGTGAATTGCCATCATTCTGGCCAATTCAAGACAGACAATGGAGTGTTGAAGAAAGTCAATGGAGTTATTGAAGTTTTAGAGGTTGATTCAGTGACAATATTTTAAGACATATTGCTAAAAATGCTTGCAAAAAGAGTCAACAATCTTCCAGATAATTTGAGTGGATATGAGAGTGAGGATGGGAAATCGGATGTCAGGTTTATCCGAACCTGAAGAGTCAGATAATGAAGATGAGATTTTTTACGATGGTGCTGGTATTGCAGAGGAGGACATTCAAGTATTCAACAATGAAAACTATGAAGAACAGATTCCGAATGATGATGAAGTATATCATGCAACGGATGATGAATCTGGCGATGAAGAAGAACAAACAGAGAGATTGGTTAAGAAAGGCTTACTTGATGGTGTGTTTAGTTTGAGACAGGTCTTCTGTAGTGGGAGTGACTTTAAGAAGAACATCATCCGATATATATTGAAGACGAGATGTAATGTGGTGTAAGTTATGTGGGTGAAGGAGAAGCTTGAAGCTATTTGTAAAGAAAAATGTTGTACTTGGGGCTTTTATTATGCTATAGAGAATCCGATTGGGAAGTGGATGGTGAAGCGTTATAATAGTGAACATCTTTGTCATCCAACATGAAGGTGTGAAACGATAAAGACTCCTATAATCGCTGATCTCTTCTTAGAAGATATTAGAAGAGATTCAGAGATGAGTGGTCCAAAGATAAAAAAATGAGATGAAAAAGAGGTACAACATCATTATCTCACCAAACCAGGCGAAATTTCAAGAAGGCGTATATTTGATAAGCTGCAAGCTGAGTGTGATGAGCAATTTTCAAGGTTAAGGGACTATGAGCTGCAACTACGGACCAACAATCTACACACTACAGTGGAGATTAATACGACAAAAGATGATGGCATTGAGGCATTCTCGCAAATATACATTTGCTTTGAGGCATTGAGGAGTTCTTGGAAACAGAATTGTAGACCAATCATTGGTCTGGATGGTACATTCTTTAAGAAAGCTATGCAAGGGATGATGCTTATTGCTGTTGGAAGGGATCCTAATAACCAGATATTTCAATTAGCATGGGCTGTAGTGGATTGTGAGAACAATCCCAATTGGGAATGGTTGATTCGAAAATTAAAAGAAGACTTAAGCTTGGGGTTAGGTGAGAACATCACCTTAATTTCAGACATTCATAGAGAATTGATTCATGGTTTTGCTACGGAGTTTCCAATGGCAGAGCATCGTGCTTGTGCACGACACATCTATGGAAACTTGAAGAGAGATCACAAGTTAGACATGTTGAAGCCTTTGTTTCGGCAAATTGCAAGCAGTTACAACAAAGCGGATTATAAGGAAAATTTGAGAATATTCAAGGAATTCGATCCCCAGGCTTGTAAGACTCTACTACAAAAGGATCCAAGTTCATGGTGTAGGGCGTTTTTCATGGTTGGTTGTTGTTGTGCTGATACACACAACAATCACACTGAGTCATACAATAGAACTTTAAAGATTGCAAGGAGGAAGCCATTTGTCCAGATGTTAGAACTTATAAGATGGGATGCAATGCAAAGGGTTGCCAAGAGGTTTATTATTGCTGAAAAAGAAGCTGCAAAATTCACAAAAAAAGGCAAGGAAAGAGCTGGAGAAATCGTGTGAAGAAGCTCAATATTGTGCATTGATTTCTAGCACCGGTGGAGAATACGAGATTGTTGAATTCGGGATAGGATACAATGTGTGCTTGAACAGGCGTGAATGTGCATGCAGAAAATGGGATTTGACGGGTATACCTTGTCGTCATGTTGTGTGTGCAATCAGAGAACTGAATCTGGAAGTGGAAGACTATATATCAGATTACTACTTGAATGAGAAATAGAAGAGAACATATAGAAAAGGGTTGAGGCCTGTGAATGATGTTAAGTTTTGGGAAGATTATGAAAAACCAAGAATTGTTATACCTCCTTATAAACGACCTGGGAGACCTAAGGGAAAAGCCAGAATCAAGGGATTTAATGAATCACCATGCAAAAAAAGTCTGAGACGAAGGTTGATTGATATATCATGGTTTTTATGTGTTTTTAGCCATGATATAAGTCTTATTTATACAGTCGTTGTGGTGTTTTTAGAGTCTTTTGAGTCTTTATAGGATTTAGCATAGATGGGAGCATAATAGAGCTAAATAGGAAGATTTGGAGCTTAATCAAGCATTGAGGCTGAGCTGCAGAAGTTGAGAGACGAATTCATAATCCAGCATCGATCGACACACTGATAGCATCGGTCGATGCATAGCCAATGAAGAAATAGGAAATTTCTCACAAGTTTTGAAGATTTACAAAGCTGCCCCAAAGTTTTCCATATTTGCATCATTAGTCCATGGACGTGTTTAGGAATATAAATAGGATTTTTATGGTCATTGTTTAGACCTACGTTTTATTTTCTGCCACCTTTTGAGAGAGAGACCCTGAGAATTTTTTGGGAGAGACAAGTCTAGAACTCAGCCCTGTTGAAAGAAGCTTTTCTAAACTCCTTGTTCTTCTCTTTTGAATTTAATGATATCTATTTTATCCATGGTTTCTGTTTCATTAATCATGTCTGAGTAGATCTCTTGTTAGGTTCAGGGTTTTTCATAGGGGTTTTATGATTTATTAGATCTGTTTATTTAGGATTCTTTATCTTTCTAGATTTTCATCTTAGGTTGTTCTTCATATTAATTCTTGATTGATCACCTAGAATTAATACCTAGAAAAATAAATTGATATGAGAATATAATTGATTTTCCTCATAAAACCTTTTGATGAGCAAAATTACTTTCTACAAAGAGATTTGATTTAGTAATTTTGTGAACAATCTAAATTTGTTTGTAAAGCTGATTTATTACCTAGAATTTTGCAAAGAGATTTGGATTTTCTGGTTTTAAATTTAGATAATATTTGCATTGAGAACTGAATTATTTTAGAGAAGAGTTTAGAGTTCTAGATCTGATCTTAAATTGCTTGAATCCTAATTATTTGGTTGATTTAATATCTCATAAATTCCTGAGAATCTCCCTAGGCCTAGCGTTTTTAATTCCTGAATTTACAACACTTTTTGATTTTGTTTCTGCTTTGTTTTTAAATTATTATTTTGATTTAGCATAATTAATAGATTCATAAGTCTATTGTGTGAACTAGAGTCTCTGTGGATTCGAGCCCTAGAGTATTACAACTGCAAAACTGTTAGTACCATAGGGTATTATAATTTGAGCATATCATTGATCGAGAAGGAAGAATAGTGCATTGTGGTCTCTGTGGTGAAGAAGTACATATTTCAAGAAAGTGTCCTCATAAGGTATTGTTATCTGACATTTGGCTAAGCAGATAATTTTGTTTTGTTTTAGTTTCCGGAGAGCAGGGAAAAGAGAAGGAAGCTTATCGAGACTCCTCTATTAGAAGCTCAAGATCAAGCGGAAATGGGAGCAGCATTGGCAGCCATGGAGCATGAAGATCAACCGGAAATGAGAGGAGTATTGGTTGCCATGGAGCATCAAAATCAAGATGATGCTGAAGTGCAAGATGTGTCATCGACAACACCACAAGGAAGTCAAGTTGCTAGTTTCTGATTTGTTAAATGAGGTGGTAAGGAGTAATTTTTTTTTATAGTGGAGATGGTAATGAGCAATTAGTTGTTATTGTGTTCGAGTTCTTTTTTTTTTATGTTGTGTTCGGGTTCTTTTTGGATATTGTGTTCGTGTTCTTTTTGGATGTTAAAACACTTTGATTTGGGTATTAGTATGTTTGTTTAAAACCCTTAAGTCGGTTGTATTGAAACAAGACAGTTTAATCCTTGTACCATACTTTGTTGTATTTCATCCTTGTACCATCCAAACAAAAAGTTTATTAAACCATCCGATCGAAAACTTCATTACATTAAAGGGACCAAATCCTACAAATCAACATAAAAAAAACTACTTGACAAATCCAACTACGATGAAATACATTACATAGTAATAAACTTAACCAAACTCAACCAAGTACGATGGCTCCAATTGCACATACAAGCATGCATGTCAAACCCGTGATGACGACGCGTTGACGAGACACAATTGCTTCCATGTTATCAATCTTCTTCTGCAACCACTACAAGAAAACATGGATTTGCCTACTGCAATTTGCGACTTAAAACCCAGTCGCTAAATTTAGCGACTGAATTGCGAGTGTTTTGCTACTTAATAGCTACACAAACAAAAAAGTCGCCAAATAGACGCTAATTGGATACTAATTTATAATGTCTCATTTTAGTCGCCAATTTGCGACTAATTTGGCGACCGAATTTGCAGTAGCCAAAAGTTGCGACTACGCAGCTACTATTTAGCGACCAATTTATTTAATTTGGGCGTTAAACAAAATTTGGTCCGTAAGAAAACGGCCGAAACCCAACTCGATCTCATATTCATCCCGAGAAATCCCTAATCCCTCATTTCTCTTCTTCCCCGAGAAAATCCTAGATCTCAATTGCTCTCAATCGAGAACCCTAAATCTTCATCCCTTTCTTGTTTCTCTTTTGTTGTTGATGGCTGGAGTAAAGAAAAGAGGAGGAGGAGGAAGAAACCCCTCGAATCGAACCTCTGGAACCTCACAAACGACAAATCGAATACCCGCTAATCTTCCCAGCCAATATGCCTTCACACCGGCGAACGAGGGAGATCCACACACCGATTCTCAGGGAATTCCTGTCCCAATCCTCCAGCCTCCAGCGATACCTACACCTTCTTACCGAGACTATCCACCTCCGATGAATCTGTTCCATAACTCGAGGAGCTTTCGTGGAACATCCCCTGCCAGCGAAGCTCCAATCAGGTGTCCTTTTCCTCAACCTCTCGCCTCCGCATCGAATACACCAGAATTCTTGAGTCAACTTTGAGAGTCTCCTCAACCGTCAGTCACAAACCATCATCGACAATATCCTCAACCATCAGTCACAAATCATCATCGACAGTTTCCTAAAATCTCTCCTCTACCTCGACAGTCTCCTCACATCTCAAATCATCGACCACCCTCTTCTCAACCTGGTCAACCTCGAGCAGCTTCTGCATCGCATCACAGTTCTCAAGCGCATATCTCACATGAGGAAGAAGCTGATTCTGAGGATGACGGTGTAAGTGAATCAAATCTCCCAGCTGATGTACTCGCTTCTTTGCATGACATGCTTGTCCAACCAGGCTGTGAGTTTTATACCACTGTCCTCTCTCCCTCATTAGAGCCTGGAACCACTTGGTAAGATTATGATTTTTAGTTGATTAGATTAATTAGAATTTTACTTGAATTGATTAGAATATTTAGGTTTGTTTGTGTTTGGAGTTTTATTTTAGATTGATTAGAAATTTTAGGTTTTTTTGTGTTTGAAGGTTTCAATTAAAATTTTACTTTTGATTTGTTTGTGTGTTTGTGTTTGAAGGTTTCGATTACAATTTTACTTTTGATTTGTTTGTGTTTGAAGGTTTCGATTAGAATTTTACTTTTAATTTGTTTGTGTGTTTGTGTTTGAAGGTTTGGTAAAGACAAGTCATCACTTACCCGGAAGATTACAAAAGTGTTTACAAACAAGTTTGATGGTCCATTACATTTGGGGTTGTGTTCCTACTGCAAGAAGAGAAAACTACTTCTTGGAATTTGCGGTAAACTTCTATGCCTTTCAATTTGATTTTTGTATTTATACTTTTTTTTTTTGGTTTTTTTATCACTAACACTAGTCTTCTTTTGTAGAAAACACACACCTGAGATCCCTCACTAACCGGTGTGGTTTAGCAAAAGTTCTATACCATTTGTCAAAACCGTATGAAAGACATGGTGTCCAAGGCAACAGCTCAGTAAGATCAAGCAAAACCGAGTTGGATTGAGAAAACTCTTTGGAAAGAAATGTGTGACTATTAGAACACAGAAGAAGCCATGGAAAAGAGGGCAACCACTTCAGCAGCTCGAATGTCTGACCGTAATGGTTTTGGCCCTCACAAGCATGTATCAGGACCGAAGTCTTACTTACAAATCGAACAAGAGATGGTGAGTTATCCTTTTCATTGTTTAATAAGTTACATCATATGGTTCATTATCTAAACTTTTAATTGTCTAACTTTTCAGGAAGTGGAATTGGGAAGACCACCAACTATTCCTGAAGTTTTCATCAGGACTCATACCAAAAAAGATGGAACTTTTGTGGATAAGAAGGCGCAAGCAGTTCATGAGGCATATAAGCAAAAAAGGGAAGCTAAGTTCGCTGCTATGGACATTGACGACCAAGCTGATGGTACATCACGTCGATCGGAGCTTTCTCACGAGGAGGATGATGAGCTCTTTCTTCAGGTAATGTTGCTTCTTTCTAATATGCATCATTACTTAAGTTTTTCACTGGTAAGTAATGATGTTAACTTTTTCTCTGTTTTGTTATGCAGTCTAATTTCATAAACGATAGAGGAACATACTCTGGGGTTGGAAGCTTAGAGAGTTACATCAACGGGAAGCGGAAGTTCCCTGGAAGCTATTCTGCTTTCACAAGCCTGCAACAACAACTTGAAGAAGCAAACCAAAAAATAGAGGAACAAGCAGCTCTACAAGCAGAGCGTGACGCAGAGGCTTCACGGGTTGCAGCTGAGGCTTTACGGGTTGCAGCTGAGGCTCTACGGGTTGCATCTGAGCAACAAGCAGAGATCTCACGCTTGGTGAGCTTCCTCAAGACTAATAAAAACTATGTCGCCTTCCTCGAGTCTCAAAGCAATGACCCAAACCTTTTTGATGTTGAAAGTTAGGTTCCTTCACTATCCCTACTTCCTTTATGATTATGAAAACTTTTGTAATATTTGTGACTTGTACTTTTGTTATGTTTGGATGTTTTCTACAACTACGATGTTGTATGTGTTTGTTTAATTTCATGTTTTAGTTATAGTTTTCATAATCAGCTTTGGTATTACAAAATCAAATAATTCGTTTTTACCATAATTTTTTTAAAAACATGATAATTAAACAGTCGTAAAATAGTCACCAAAACGTACACAAAACAGTAACCAAAACAGTCTCAAATGAGTAACCAAATCAGTCGCTAAAGCGTTGTAAATTCAGTCGCAACTTTAGCGACTGTTTGGCGAGGGAAGAACGACCACAATTATTAGTCGCCAATTAGTAGCCCCGTGTCGACTGTTTGGCGACTGACTATTTTAGCGACGCACTGTTTAGGGACTACGTATTTCAGTCGCCAATCAGTCGTAACTAAGTAGTTTACGACTGTTTAGTGACTGTTTTTGTAGTCGGGAAATCCATGTTTTCTTGTGCGAACTGATGTCTCTCTAAATCACCACGAAGCTCCATGATTGTTGTTGATAGTTGACTGATTATCGTATTCTTCTCATTAATTTTTGTTTGAGCTTCAACTAATTCACTTCTCGGCCAGCCTTTCACTTCTTCTTCTTCATCAACCCAACTAAAGTACTTACAGTGACCATTACCACCTTCCTACACAAACATCAAACAACTGCTTAATCAACAAATCTACTAACCTCAACATTGTTCGAAATACAAGCGATACATACCTTGTACAGCTCACACCCGAGGAACCTTCGATTTGGATTTCTCTCCGTTTTCGATATGAACATCTTCGCCGGCAATCCACAGTCACAAACTTGCCCCACTCCAGACCTGCTCCTCAAGCTACTAAACGATTTCGATGTTAATTCCATTTTCTCTCCAAATTGAAGTTTCTCACACGATGATTGCTAATAACCCTAATAATCAATTCTTTGTCGATTTAGGGGAAAAATGAAATTGGAAATGTGATGGTTTTGTTTTATGTTTTATTTTTATTTTAGAGATAAATCCCATTAAAAATTGGCCCATAACAAAATCCGGTCCGGATCGGGTTTTTCATTTTGGTTGCAGGTGCTCAGGTCAGGTTTCAGTTGTGTCTGATTATGGTTCCAATGAGTCAACGCCGGTCGTTGCCTAGAGAAATCACCCGGTTAATCGATATTTGATGTCTTTGGTGTAAGACATGGTGCATGTGGCTATGCCAATCATATACTTGATATAGATGGGAATACATTATTAAACTTGAAATGTGTGGCCATGTGTTGCATCATATCTCATGTAGCTGACCATATTTTTTCTTTTTTTTTTTAATATGATTTTACTAACATATACTGTATATATTTAGTGGATGAATTATTGTTAGGTATAAGTATAACACAAGGAATTATTGTTAGGTATAACACAAGGAATTATTGTTAGGTCTAAACTATGTATATATATAGTTTAATAATTATTGTTAGGTCTAAACTATGTTAATAATTAGCTTGAATTGTTGTTAGGTCTAAACTATATATATACTTCATATGTTTTACAAAGAGTGTCATTCTGGAGAATTTTACTTGTTTTACAAAGATTGTCACTTTACAATTTCAATGTGTTTTTACATTAATTTTTCTAATTTATCCTTTATCCCAAAACTCATTTTTCATTGAATTTAAACCATTAGTCACTTATTAAATAGAAGTAAACATGTATAATTTTATCTTTTATTAATTTGTGTGCATTGTGTCAAAATGACACTCTTTGTGAAACGGAGAAAGTATAGTTTACCTGCAAGAAAAACACAAGGACTTCAGGACTTTATCTAATTATTTGGAGACCAGTGCAAATTTTATATCAAACGTAAACTTCAATTTTTTTTTAAGTGAACTTGATTGCTTCCAGCTAAGAGTTGACCAAGTTATTGTTGTACAACGACAAGAGAATTAGGACAATAAGAGGAAAAAAGTCCTTGGTAATGATGTTGGGAACTCTTCCTTAATTTGCTAAACGATTGGTACATAATTCTCTCATGATAAACGTAAATTTGATATCTTGATAAATTGCCGATAATACTCTGAATTTTTATAGAACCCTAAATGATATTAATTGTAATTATATATACATATACATATATATATATATATATATCACACACACACACAATAAACTTCTTTGTAAGAAACATTAGTTTTGAAGTTAAAAAGTCCGGTACGAAATTACCATTTGCATACTTGGTATTTACACTAGTGCAATAGTAGAATAACACTTTTAGGAAACAGTTATATCTTATTGAGAACGTACGAAACATTTATCGCTATCCTCCAAGCTGACAAAAATCTCTGACATGGAACCCCATCATAGGCCATGTGGGGTTTTCCCCACGTACGTACACCCAAAGTTCACATGCATGCAATGCTAAAAAAAATAAAAGATCCGTCCGGCTTGCTTCAAGACCATCCTCACGTTAACCATATCAATATCTTATCAGTCTCTATATAAACCAGACGGCCTCTCTTTCTGCCTCATAACTTCAAGAAGAGCTCTCTTATCTTAAACAGTTCAAGAAAAATGAAGATGATAATCCATGTTTTCTTTATCATCTCCCTCTTTTCATCCATCGCTTTTGCCTCTGTTCAAGACTTTTGTGTAGCTGATCCAAAGGGTCCTCAAAGCCCATCAGGGTACTCTTGCAAGAACCCTGACCAGGTCAACGAAAATGACTTCGTATTTTCCGGCCTAGGCAAAGCTGGAAACACTTCGAACATCATTAAAGCCGCAGTTACTCCAGCCTTTGCGCCAGCTTTCGCAGGTATCAATGGTCTTGGTATCTCTATGGCTCGTCTTGACTTAGCCGGTGGTGGTGTCATCCCTCTTCACACTCATCCTGGTGCTTCTGAGGTCCTTGTGGTCATACAAGGCACCATTTGCGCTGGATTTATCTCATCTGCTAACAAAGTTTACTTGAAGACACTAAACAGAGGCGATACGATGGTGTTTCCTCAAGGGCTTCTTCATTTTCAGCTTAACTCTGGTAAAGGCCCTGCCTTGGCCTTTGTTGCCTTCGGAAGCCCCTCCCCGGGGCTCCAGATTACATCGTTTGCTCTGTTTGCAAACGATTTGCCTTCGGAACTCGTTGAAGCCACAACGTTCCTCAGCGACGAAGAAGTCAAGAAGCTTAAGGGTGTTCTTGGAGGAACTAATTAAGCTTCACTTAGTTTTCATTTTTCTGTAATTTTCTTTCTAAAAGTGTTTTATGCGTGTTTTGTTATTCGAGTTCCTCCTTAAGCATATTCAAATGGTTGTGTTTTCTTCATGTGGTTGTTATTGTTCCTCAATGTTTCATTTCTCAAGTTTCGTCGGCTTGAATTGTAACAACTAATAAGCATATATATTACATATATTGCAAATGTCGAAAATTTATTATAATCTAAACAGTTTAATCATACTATATATACGGTGTTGCCATTTGGATTCAACAGGATTAAAATACATATATGCTCCGAGTTATGAAGGATGAACAAAGTCACTAGGGCAAATTAACGGAACCGAAAAGAACTAAAATGAAGTTCTAAAATATCCAAAAAAATATAAATTTCAGAACTAGAATCAAATTGGAACCAAACCAAAATATTTTAGATATCCGAAAATAAATGAAATACAGTATATGTTATGCATAGATATTAGCTATTTTTAAACCGAATATCCGAAGATACCAAAATACAAAAAAAAAAAAATATATATTATCAAGAAAAAACCCAAAAAAGTCTTAAATATCCGAAGACATGCGAATGAATAACCGATTTTTTCCGGTTTCAATGTAAATCATACAATAAAAAAGTTGAACCGAAACCGAACCAAATCTAATATCTGAGTGATTAGGAGTTTAGGACTAGTCAATGTTTTTTTGGACAAAATCAGAGTTATGAATTAATCTCGAAGCTACGAGACAACTCCTGGAGTAATAAAACCAAACTCCCAACAATTAACAATTTTATTAATTAAAAAAAAAAAAAATAAGAGTCGGTTTGGGCCCAATAATAAAAGTCGGTTTTGATTTTGGGCCTATAGGTAAGGTCACCACACACACATATAAGAGAACGCGTTGGTTCTTGCGATCCTCTGATTCTTCTTCATCTCTTCCAAACCAAACCTACCTTTACCTAAAAGATCACTCTTCAAATCTCTTCTGAACAATTCTCAATTCTCTCTTTCAAGGTACATCATCTTCTTCGACTGGTTCTTTTGTTTTGGTTTTGAGTCTGATTTTTTCGATTAGATTTGCGTGTTGTAGAATTTTGTGATCTTTCTTTGCCTTGAGAAATAGTAATATCGTTCGGATCTGTTAAGTTTCTTTCTTGATTGTGCAATTCTCATAGGCAAAATTAGGGTTTTCGACCACGATGTATTCAATTTTAAGGTCTTTGTTTTTTTCATGATCGATCTGTTCAGTTTCTATCTTGATTGTGCAAATCTTATAGGTAAATTAGGGTTTTCGACCACGATCTCCTTTGTTAAGTTATCAATTTAAAGTTGTAGATCCGTTCTCTGGTTTTGTTTTGATTTATTCTATAATTTAGGTTTACGATTTGTTTATTGACTAACACTTGCTTGCTTCTCTTTCCTTGCCAGATGCAAATTTTCGTGAAAACACTCACTGGTAAGACCATCACTCTTGAGGTCGAGAGCTCCGACACCATTGACAATGTTAAGGCTAAGATTCAGGACAAGGAAGGTATTCCTCCGGATCAGCAAAGATTGATCTTTGCTGGTAAACAGCTTGAAGATGGCCGCACCTTGGCCGATTACAACATTCAGAAAGAATCAACCCTCCACTTGGTGCTTCGTCTGAGAGGTGGTATGCAGATCTTTGTCAAGACGTTGACAGGCAAAACCATCACCCTCGAGGTTGAGAGCTCTGACACTATTGACAACGTCAAGGCTAAGATCCAGGACAAGGAAGGCATTCCTCCGGACCAGCAGAGGCTTATCTTTGCCGGCAAGCAGCTTGAGGATGGAAGGACTCTTGCTGACTACAATATCCAAAAGGAGTCGACCCTTCATCTTGTACTCCGTCTTCGTGGTGGTATGCAAATCTTTGTGAAGACTCTCACCGGTAAAACAATCACCCTAGAGGTTGAGAGCTCAGATACTATTGACAACGTCAAAGCTAAGATCCAAGATAAAGAGGGAATCCCACCGGATCAGCAGAGGCTTATCTTTGCCGGTAAGCAGCTAGAGGATGGTCGCACCTTGGCTGATTACAATATCCAGAAAGAGTCTACCCTCCATTTGGTGCTTCGTCTGAGAGGTGGTATGCAGATTTTTGTGAAGACCCTTACTGGCAAGACTATCACTTTGGAGGTTGAGAGCTCAGACACGATAGATAACGTCAAGGCAAAGATTCAAGACAAGGAAGGGATCCCACCAGATCAGCAGAGACTCATCTTTGCTGGGAAACAGCTTGAAGACGGACGCACCCTCGCTGACTACAACATCCAAAAGGAGTCTACCCTCCATCTTGTGCTTCGTCTCCGTGGTGGTATGCAGATTTTTGTCAAGACCCTTACTGGCAAGACCATCACTTTGGAAGTTGAAAGCTCAGACACTATTGATAACGTTAAAGCTAAGATTCAGGACAAGGAAGGGATCCCACCAGACCAACAGAGACTCATCTTCGCTGGGAAACAGCTTGAGGATGGTCGGACTCTTGCAGATTACAACATCCAGAAGGAGTCAACTCTTCACTTGGTTCTTCGTCTTCGTGGTGGAAGCTTCTGAGCTTTTCTGATCTGATCAAAAGTGTGGTTGTTCGAGTCTTATGCACTTGGGAGGTGATCTTCTTCACCTGGTTTCTATTTTCGTATGCGGGGAAAACTTATATCCCTATAGATGTTGTCAAGTTTCATTTTCTGTTTTCTTATGAACCTTTGGTTGGTCTCGTAACGAGACTTTGTATTTCAACTCTTATTAATAATCCAAGTGCATGTTAAACATTCCGCTTTCAAGAATTTATCCAAATATGTTCGAAGCAGAGAATAGAGGGAGACTAGTCATATATTCAAAGGGTCTTTTGTTTGTTCGTTGGTAATTTGTTTCATTGATCTCTTAACTGTACCACAAAGAGGGATTAGTTTGATCCGCAAAACCTAAACTAGACACACGTAATATTAAAACAGATGCAACAACTGAAGTGAATCTACACCATCATCCACCACACCACATAACATTACCTTTGATTAGCATCAATAACACACAAAGCAGACACATACTACTTGTACTTTTAAAATGAAAAATGACTAGGATTTAACGGCGCTACACCAGGTATTTGATATAAGTATTCAAAATATAGGATTTTAATAGTGTTTTCAAGATTTTAACCTGTGTGGTATATGTATAGTCTATTACTACATTTATCTCCTGCTACACATCTAAAAATGTTAAAAAAAATAATAATTCCATTTAACTCGCTATATGAGATTAATGCCAACCGTCTCACCAAAATCAAAATAAGTTTTTGCTTAAAAAAATAATCAAAATAAGTTTTTTTATCAAATTTAATTATGTTAATTGTTTTACCAAATTAGCATATTTTTATAGTTTATAATTTTTCCATGTCAATATATAGAGTTTATGATAATTAATAGAATTTTATTTTTTTGGTAATTCCTCAAAAATTAAAAAATAAACCAAATTATATGGGGGTTCAACATATTTAATGTGACATTTTATAATTGGATTTTTGGTTTAGGAAATTTATTAATGTTAATATAATTATGGACATTGTAAATTTTTGTTATGGAAAATCTGTTGTATATCATTTAAAATTGAGAGATTCTAGCATTTATAAAAATAGTTTTGAAGATTTAATTAGTTAAAACTTTAATGGGTAGATTTGTTTTTGGAAATATCGAATTGTATAGATGTTGTTAAGATTTTATGGCAATAAATGTAACAAATGTTGGTCAATTTAAGAAAGTTTAGTATTTGAGTTTATCTGCAATATTATTTATGGAATTGTTTTAGGGGTTAATGTTGTAAAACAAAAATTAAATAAGTAAAAATTAAAAAGCATAAACCAAAATGTACTTCAAAAATGTTAATATATTTATGTTTTTAAGACTTAGGACAAATCATTATGGGACATTTCTATATAAACATGATGCTAGTTTTTACAGTTTTTTATTTTTGTATTAAAATTTATATTTTTACATTTATTTATTAATATATTATATTTTTAGTGTTTTTAAAATTTAACACGTGGTATATATGAATTTATAAATATAATTGTAATTACACATGTCAAAAAAGACCACTATCATCTCTAATTTTGAGCCTCTTATGTACTGTTTGATTTTTTAATGAATATATTATGTACTTTAAAAAAAATAAGAACCCTTGATCTTCTAATTAAAAATAACTCCTCCAATGGTAAGATCTTAATTTTGAGTCTCTTACATTTTGCTGACACAAATCCAAGTTTATTTGAAGTAGGTAGATACTAGTGGAAGAAGTAGTATTCTGTGGACCAGACCATATACGCTTGCACTCGCTGAGCAGCTTGGTGTTGTTGTTTTGAAAGTGTTCCACATTCATACTTTGAGTAGCTGGACTGCTTGTTTCGCCTTCATCCCCATCTATCGATGCATCTCTGTTGGCTCTGCACTTTAAAACAAATAATTGGTTTCCAAAATGAGATGGAGACCTGCAAAGACAAAACAAAGCAGAGGTATGTTACAAACAAAAATGCAGCAGCAAGCATGGAGGGACAGAACAAATGCAGAAAACCCGAATCATCCATGTTTCAATTTTGAAACAATCTCTGATTTAAACCTGCAACACAATCTCAACTAACATTTAGTTAGTAACCAGTGCATTAAATCACTAAGATTTTAATCAGACGATGAGGACATTGACATTCTGAATCATGTACTTGCAGCTTGTGTTGCAGCCTAATAAAGATAGATGCATCATACCAAAGTTCTCATAATCTACAAGTGTTTGAGAAAAAAAAAAACAAAACATAGTGAATACCTCATAGCCTTTGAGCGACTCTTCAACGGCTTCTTTCCTCTGTTGATCGGTCTTAAACTCAGGTGTTTAAATTAAACTCAAATGATGCAAGAAATTAACAAGAGTGCTTTTTAATGTTTATCACATCTTGTAGTAGAACACGGTGGCTTCCCCTGAGGTAGCGTGAGGGATGAGATGCTGATCAGTGAGGTTTGAGAATGTCTTGAAAAATGTTGGTCTTCTACCTTTTGGCGATAACCCTTGATGTGTTTCACATTCGATTCATTGCCTTTGCACTCTTCCTTCTACTTGATCGACGACATTATCCTCCACGAAGCTCTTCTCGCCCTGATCACGTTCTTGTAACCAACCGACAACAGATTCCTCTCTTCCACCGTTAGCTCGCTGTTCACTCTCGCCACTTTCTTCATCGTCTCCACCATCTCTGTACATTACAATATTACATCAAACCCTCAGTTATTCCAGAGATATATGTAATTAAAATCAACATAATAAAGAGATTCTGTTACCGTCGTATTGCTCAGCTTTCTCGGAGAGCTTAGCCATATATTCAAAAGTTTCTCTCTCTTTATCGGATTCTGACGATCACATTGATCTGTTCGAAAAACAGAGATCTTTATATAAGGGTTTGATCTCCTCCGATACAATCTCGGACTCGATTCAAAACACTCCGATTAGCCTCCGCCGGTTCAATCTCCGTCGCATCTCCTCCGACCCGATTGTCCTCTAATTCCATCTCCTTCGATTCCATCTTCTTCCATTGCCAATTCGACTTCGATCGAGAGAAAGAGACAGAGAGATGGAGAGGAAGAAGAAAAATAATCAGTCGACTTGTATCTCTATTATTTTGTTTTGGCCAACAAATAAGTGACACGTAAGGTCTCTTATTCTCAAATCCAGTCTACTAAATAGGAGGACCTCTTAATCTTTTTCTGATTTCTGATTTATTTTTTTCCTTCTTTTTAGTTATATACCCTCTTAAAACCCCCCATTGGGGATGACCTAACCCGCCCAAATAAGAAAGGCCCACTGGAAAACCGGAAAACTAGCCTAGGGCTCGGTTTTATATTTCTCTCAAGTAGATGGAATTTCTTCGAATCCAAGCTTTGGAATTTAGATATCGAAGTCACGGCAGTTCTTGCTGCGGGGTTTTTCCTTCTCGGCTGAGGTACGACGGGGTTTCTTATCTCTCTTCTAAGTTCTAACTATATATATATCTCGCCTTTTTCCTATCAATCTGTTTCTCTCACAGTAGTTCCACCTTTTCCCATGGATATATTCTTGGGCTTTCCTTGTTAATCTAACCTATATATTTTCTTGTAGAAAACAAAACATAAATATGGATGTAGCAATCACTGAGCCACCTCCCCAAATCAAAGTTCTTGTTGAGAATATTGCACAGATGGTTTGCAAACTGGGCGTGGAGGTGGAGAAGAAGGTCTTGCTCGCTGGGAAGGGGGATCCAAGATACGACTTCTTGAGAAGTCCAAACCACACTTTTCACGCATATTACCAGCTCAAGCTTACTGAATACCGTGCTCGTTTTCCGAATCAAGAAGATGGCTCAGCTCAGAATGTCCAACCTGATGCTCCAGCTACTCATGATGAGTCTGTTCGTGTTGTTATCGTCCCTCCATTATCGGCCCTGCGTCACCCTCTACCACCTCACAGATTTTCATTGAAACCTCCCCAAGGCATCACGCTCTTGGAACTTGCTACTATTAAGCTCACAGCTCAGTTTGTGGCTCGGTATGGCATGTTTTTTTTGGCAGAGTTGGTGAAGAGAGTGACTATGAACCCTCGTTTTGAGTTTATGAAGGAAACTGATGGCAGGCGTGATTATTTCACACACCTCGTTGTTGCGTATACTAGAGTATTAAATCGTTCCCAAATACAGAGCGAGAGGGGTGCTGATTATATGCAAAACCTTCTTGATGGTTTTTTCGATCTTCTAAAGTTCGAAACGGTGGCTGGGATTGTTCATGTGCCTGCTTTTGTGGGTTGTGTTGACTATTTTGCTTACATGGAGAATAGAGATTCTTCTTCTCACGTGCCACCACTTCAACATGACCTTTCAACGTTGTCGCTAATCCCACCGCCACAAACCCTTCCTGATCATATGCCTGTAAGACCTCCACCGGGACCTAGTGGTCAGCTTCCACCCCCTTCTATGGACGAGTCGAATCATCCGGTAACGTTTTCTCCCCACTCATATTTTAGTGTTTCCTATGATTTTGATTTGGTTTTTAATGTTTTCTTAAATATACCCTTTTTCTCGTTGTAGAGAGAGTTGTCCACTTCAACACAGAGTGGTTTCCAACCGGGGCAAAACATTTCAAACCAAGCTCCGGCGGTTGTAACAATCTTCAAGCCACGTCTAGATGTCAAAATTCTCATTGAGAAAACGTCACTTTTAGTTTCCCAAGAGGGGTTGGAGTTTGAGAGGCTGGTCAGGGACTGTAATGTGGGTGATACGAGATTCGGCTTCTTGAGGAGCTCACACCCTTGTCACGCAATTTACCAGCAGAAGCTTACTGAATACCGTGAGTGTGTAGGAGGTCATCCACTACCCGATCATAGGCCTCCTCCATCCAAGGTTAGGATTAATCCTCCAGGACCTTGCTGTATTGAGAAGATTACACTTCCTGAAGGGACGACGCTCAAGGAACTTGGTGTCATGAAGCTCACAGCGCAGTTTGTGGCGCGGTATGGGTTGTATTTTTCGTCCAAATTGATGAAGGACCCTCGATTTGAGTTTATGTGGAAAAGTGATGATCCTAGGAGCTTGTGTTTAACTCAGCTTGTTTTTGTGTATGCCGGCCGAGTATTTATGCATTGCCAAGAGATGAGCAAGAAGGGTGCTTTAATGGAGACTGTCCTTGACGGTTTTCTCGAGCTTCTTCAATTGGAAAAGCGAGATCCATACTCTTGGAATGCTTTGGTGTTTGGTGTTGACTATTTCTCTCGCATGGAGTGTGATGATGAGTCTGATGAGGAACCTGATGAGGAACCAGAGCCAAGGAGACAAAAGTTTGACATGTCGGACGTGATTCTTGCCGCAGGTAAATTATTTTTGCTGTCTTTTTTTCTTCTAATTTATTTCTGACTTGAGCTGTATCTAAATTATACATTTTTAGGTGAGGAGATCGATCCCTATTCGAGAAAATAAAGAGAAGTTAAGTGGAAAAGAAAGCTTGGCAGAAGAGTAACTGGTGGTGACTTCAATTGCACAGAGCAGCACTGTCTTTGTTTGTGAGAACTGCTTTTCAAACTGCCAAATCCTTTCTTCTTCTTTTATTTATTTATTTAGTAATTGTCTCTGTTGTTGTAAAACACTCTCTCTCTATCTTGTATGGTTGAATTTAACATAACTTAGCCTACATTATACTACATCATCTTTACTTGATTTTGTGGAACGTTCCCATACCAAAGCTGATGGACCTAACTTCCATCACACCAATATTTTCATTATAATGTTTAAGAATTATTATCATTCACAAATTATACATCCTATTCAATAAGAGACTCGATTTGTTTTGAATGAAAGCTTATGTAATAACAACAACAACAACAAAGATTTCACTACTTTAACACACAAATTGTCTTGAAAATCTTAACATATCTGACCACTCCAGACATGCCAACAAATCTTCGGTTTGTCCAACAAACCTATACGGAGACGACTATCATACAGCAGCATACATGATAGATTGCCATATCAACCATATTGACATAAAGTTTTACTTAAAAATCTTATTGTAACCCTGAGGTTTGATCTTCTGCTAAGCAGTTGGAAACTCCTCCTTGTTTTGATGGAACACACAACTCTTGCCCTATATGTCGAGCATTATGGCAAGAACATAAAGCTAAACTATTGGTAATTTGTTCGTTGATAATTTGTTCCATTGATCTCTTAACTGTACCACAAACAGGGATTAGTTTGATCCGCAAAACCTAAACTAGACACACATAATATTAAAACAGATGCAACAATTGAAGTGAATCTACAACATCCACCACCCCAGATAACATTGCTTAGCATCAATAAACACAAAGCAGATACATGCTACTTCTTTAATTTCATTTTGGCATTATCACATTCGGATTTCGCACGTGTGTGTTCAACTTTCCCATTTTCCCAAGCTCTTTCCATTTAGACCCAGAACCAGAGACACTCCACAACTTGTCACCAGCCTTCGTGAAACCCGGTTTTGGTTTCATAAGAGGAAGCTTGCTGTTCCCTTTCCCCATTCCATTAGCCATCAACCACCTTGAACCAGACTGCACCTGCTGCTGCTGACTCGTGATTCCCCATGGCTTTTTATCGGTCTCGCTCTTCATACCAGTAAGATGTACCTCTGAGATTCTGTACTGAGGGATCCCTTGTTCCTCCGTCTTTTTCTCTTCTTTGACTGCACCACTTGCCTCCGCTTCCTCATCCTCTTCATCCGTTTTCCTCAGCTCTGAAACTGTGCTGTAGATTTTGGGCTTTGGAGGGACGAACAATCTCTCAACTTGGATAAGAGAAAGCATAGGAGCTCCTACTGGCTCATAGTTCCTTAGTGGATCTCGAAGCTGGACCATTAGTGCTACGGTGAAGGTATTCCCCAGTAAACCACATTTCCTTCCCTTTTTTCCCTTTCTTTTCTCCCCTTTTGTTCCTTTACGGATAAAGTTTAGTGGGTTAGCATGATGGGCAGCCAAAATTTTGGAAGTTCGCTCATTTATTTCGTCTTCGTCGCCAATGTCCCCTGAATCTAACTTCATCCACTCATCAAGAGTCAAGGAGAGTCCCATTAAACCATCATCATCGTCCCCATCATTTTTTACGTTCAGAAGCTGTAACCCGGCAGCACCTTCTAGACCAACGCACCCACTTTTCCCCTGGAAAGCTGAGATATCTCCAATAGATTGTGCAGTGATGTCTGAGGGTGCATCCTCATCTGACATTCCTGATTGTATTCTCAATCCTTCCAAAGAAAGTGCTTCAATCTGATCCATGGCCAAAGGAGCAAGGTCTTCAAGTGACACATACTCCGAGTCAGAGTTATTGTTACCAGAGCTTGAACCAAATTTTTTTGGCTTAGCTGCAAATGATGTTCCTTTTTCACCTCCCCTCACAAAACAAGCTGCATCATCAGATTCATGCTCTGATATATGATCCCTGCATTGAGAAGATAAACCAAATACATTCAACTTGTAAGAAAAGCTGTCTTAAGCACAATTTTCATGTAATCCAGAAATCAAAACGAGTGATGATAAGATTGATGCAAACCTGTGCCCACCGTCAATTGCAGGTGAAGTTTCCCACAACACCTCTTCCATGGTTTTCCCTGTTATATCGTCCAAAGGCATTACTTTATTTGCCTGCATGGAGAGCTTCTCAATTCCAGCAGTGGCTAGTTTCTGAAGTATCTCCATGATACCAGAGCCCATCTCAGCAGGCACCACCACTGGAGTTGACACTTGCATGATCAAGCTGCCTCCAGCTTTGGAATTCCTGAACAGTAAGGGATTCATTGACCGCAAGAATCCTCCATTCTTTGTCTGCACAACTGGACCCAGGCCATCTCCAAGAGGAGGCAAATCAAATGGCTCTTTCACTGGAAAATCAGCTGGATGAAACGCATTATGACCATTGTGAGGCGGAGAGTTCTGAAATGTGTTTTCATTCATACCCCACTCACGCATCAGCGATTCCGTTTCCATGCCTTCCAACATTTTTGCCCTGGGTTCGCTAACTCTTGCTTGAGCTTCCAACTGGTACTCTTCTTCTATATCATGAACAAGGGATGCCAGATCGAAACCTTCTTCATAATCCGATTCATACTCTTTCGAAAAGTTTTCATCAAATTCCATTTGGGGATCATCAGCTTCAATACTAAAATCAAACAGAGAACCGGCAGCTAGGGTTTCCATTTCAAACTCTCTTAACAGGCGCTCCCTTGGGGACTCAGGTTCACTCTCAGAACTTGGACCAAAAGGACTGTGTTCAATACCTAGCATGTCTAAGAACTCACTTGCCACAGATTCAGCCACATCTCTCGAACTTGATGGTGCTGGTTCCTTAATTGGTGTTATAAAACATCTATCTCCATCTCCATGATTTTCTTGATCTTCTTCGTCTTCTGACGCCGTTGCTTCCAACATTTCTACACTTTTCAAAGCTGATTCAAGATCTTTCATTATCATTTCTTTCAAGTCTCTCTCACCGTTTATTACCTCTTCAGCATCTTGAGTAACAACACTTTCTGCGTCCTTTTGAGAATCCTTGTTCCCCTCTTCTGGAAGAACATTTTCTGTACTAATCTCAACACTTTCTTCAGCTCTAGCAATAGTAGCTTCACCAGGTTTCATTAATTCCTCAAAAGGAACATCTGTTTCATTACCATTTACCAAGGGCTCTTCTGGAGACAAACTTTCTGTTTTAACTTCGTCACTTTCAGCAGTAGGAACTTCACCAGCTTTCTTTATTTCTTCAAAAGGAGTATCAGTTTTATCACCTTTTACCAAGGACTCTTCTGAAGGAAAATTTTCTGAACCAACTTCGTCACTTTGAGCAGTAGGAACTTCGCCAGCTTCCTTTATTTCCTCAAAAGGAACACCAGTTTCATTCCTGGCCACGAGAGGCTTGCTTTGAAGTGCAGTTGCATCTTCTTTTTCACGAGACACTGACTCAAAAGGTTCAATGTGTTTAGTGACAACATCAAATTCAAACTGAGACTCAGTTACTGGATCCATCTTCTTCTCATCCAATTTCTGATACAAAATGTTTACAGAATCGACCAGGTCAGATTTTGCAGCGGGTAAAACTTCATGAAGATCTTTAATTTCCTCCATATTCTGGGATGTAGAATGCGATTCTTTGTTAACAATACTATGATCATAACGCCGAGACAAGGACTTTCCATTGCCTAGACTAGGCTTTGCAGTGATGGTTCTTGCCAACCCTGTGTTATTACTAGTTTGTTTTACATTTGAAGAACTGCGTAAATTCTGATTGCTACCTGATGAAGCAGGATTACGAGTATCCCCAACAACAGTGTACCCAAAACTCATGGTTAGAGTAGCACCACTAGCCTTTCCAGTCAACTGATATGTTGTTGACCAATTACCGGAGCTTTTATCATCCTGCAACTCCTCAAGTGTGAGAGGAAGCAACTTAGTGAGATCCATTCGATGTTTTCCGAAGTCAACCTCAGGAGATCCAACCAGAGAGACATACAACAAGAAATGCTTAGCTTCATACTTAGCTGAGTGATGTGGTCCACTTCTGCTTCCGTAAACCGAGCATGTATGTGTCAGCTTGTCCTTGAAATCAGCTCTTCCGTTGGAAACTTTAGCAGGACGAGTGCTTAGAGATTCATCACGACGTTTCCAGTGCACAGTGAGAGAAAGATCCTGGAATATCGGAGGTAAACCTTCAATGGAAAGGACTTGGGCAGAGAAACAACAATTGAACCGGCGATTTCGGACATGAGAAAGTGCTCTGAGAGGCCAATTCCAAAACGATTTCTTCTCCTTTTGAGTCTCAGCCAAGGAGGTACGATTCAAAGGTTTTGTTGGAGTCTTATTAGGACCAGAAACTGAACCCCTAGGATTCTTATTCACATACAAAGCTTCGCTTATTGACTCAACCTCCTTCAACAATTTCTGGCCACTAGAAGATTCCTCACTGTTAACTTTACTCATCCTGTACTTTTGAAAACACTGAGAATAACCTGAAATCTGCAGAATTTTTTTTTTTTTTGTCAGGTCAGGATCAGAGAAGCAAAAAGGAGCCGTGTTAACTGTTTATGGACAGGGATAAAAGAACAGAAGAAAGCGCTAACGTGGCCAGCAAATGCAACATGTGGGATGGCCATACGGCCTAACATGAGCTCACAATCAAATAGACATTGATAACTAAACCTAATTAAGTTATCTAAGTACACTTTTATTTTATTAAATAGGATAATTGGATACCAAATTTGAAACCCTAAAGCAAGAAAATTGGGATCAAAAGATAGGATTCAAACCAAAACCTCTAATCTGAAAATGGAGAAGAAATGACACAATTTAGCTCCAAACAGAGAGAATAGGAGCCGTCCTCTGACTCCTTTCTCACATATAATTCTACTGTAGCTTTGACTTGTACACAATCAATTGAGAGAAGGAAGACACAGATATGAGTTTTGCTAAAAGCTCTCGATGAGGTCTAGTAACTTAAAAACTCTAGGCACAACTATCACGCTAACTTAACATTTGCAATTCTCAGGAATTTAACAAGCTAACTTAAAAATTTCTGGTTACAATACGAAATTTTACTCTCAGCGCTATGTGAAATAGATCCAATTCCAACGAACGATCGGAGCTAATTTGGCTAAACGAACCAAGCAACCCAACATCACTGAATTTTGACCGCGACAAAAATAAAATAAAAACAACAACAACAGCGAAAGAAGAGAAGACGGAGAATAGAAGAAGTGGAGAACTCACCGGGATTGAGAGGGAGAGTAGAGAAAAGTCGTCTCTGTCGAAGCTTGGAAGAAGAGAAGAAAATGGGATGGGAGGGGAGCGTCAGAGACGATGACGAAGAACGCAAAGAAAGGAAAGACAACTTTGTTTTATTCCATTTTTCTCTTTTTTACATTTCTTCTTCTTCCCTTTGTCTTTTTTTAAAAATCAATTGAACTTTTCAAATAATATTTTTTGGAGTACCTTGTAATCTTTTACTGTTTCGTATAATTGGCCTTCAAATATTATTTTAGACTTTTTAGTGCTGTATAACCCTCGTGCTTATTAGTTATTACACCTTTGAATTTAAAGTCTCAATCAATTATATATATCTCAGATCCAATCTAAAATAAACTATTTATAAAAATTGATTTAAAAAACAAGTTTTTCCACATCAAAATTTGATACAGATTTTAACAAAAAAAAAAAAAAATGGATACATAGATATATTTTTTATACTAAATAAATTATTGAAAAATAGTAAAATATTTTACGAGAAAAAAGAATAAAATATCTATAAAATATTTAACTAATTCTATGCAATGTTATTTTCTTTTTATGTTATGAGAATTTTTTTAAAAAGATTTTTGCTTTTCATAAAGATAAATTTGTATTTATAATAATTTATTTTTTTTCAAAAATTTGAAAACAAGATCTATACTACTTTATAAGGAAAAAAACAATAGCTACTTTCCAAAGAATATTAATTATTTTATTTTTCAAAAAAAAAAATAACCCACGAAATGATTTTGGAGACAAAGAAAAAACAATTCTAAAGATGAGGGGTTAAAATGTAAAAAAACAAACAAAATGAAAGACACATCCCAAAAAGCTAAACCCTAACCCTTATTTCTTCTTCTTCAACCTCCCCCACCCAGAATCTGCCGTCACCTCCCCAGAGTTCGATAGCAATGGTGAAACGCAACCGAGTTGTGCAGGCAGAGCAATCATTACCAATTGAAGAAGACTGTAAATCTCTTATCAAAAAACTTGCTTCTTGTAAACAAACCATCCGCGATAGATCCTTACGAACCGTTCTTGGTACTTGGCTCCCTGAACAAACCGAAATCTCCGATGAAGACATGAAGAAACTATGGCAAGGAATCTTCTACTGCATCTGGCATGCCGATAAGTCTCTTTACCAATCAGAACTCATCGATCGTCTCTCCTCTGCTCTTCATTCCCTTCCTCTTCCCTTGTCTGTCCATTACTTCACCGTCTTCTTGTTCACAATGCGTCGTGAGTGGTCACGTATTGATCGCCTCAGGTTAGATAAGTTCTACCTCTTGATTCGAAGGTTTTTGAACGGTTTCTTCTCTCTGCTTGATAGCAATTCGTGGGATTTGGAATTAACTCGTCGTTTGATGAGTGTTTTGTTCGATGGTACGTTTCTTGCTGGTGATAAGTTTCAAGGGAATGGTGTTAACTATCATATAGCTTCTGCTTTTGTTGAGGAGCTTAGACCGTTTCTTCCACTAAACAAGGAGGTTTTAGAACTTCTTATTACTCCTTTTGTGACGATTTTGGGTGTTGTTAATGATAAGATCTTGGTTGGGAAGATTAAGAGTAATTTGTTTGATGAGTTACTTAAGATGGGGAAGAAGCTCTTGTTAATTAAGAAGTCTGGGAGTGATGAAGTGCCTGAGGATGATGATGTAGTGGTTTTGGGATCTATTGCTTTGTCTATGGAGTTTGCAAAGAGGTTTTATGAGATGGGTTCTTCTCCGGAATGCCATCAGGGTAGTAGGAAAGCTATATTTGCTATTCACAAGGAGTTCTTGCAGTTGGAGAAGGATATGTCGTCTTCCGGTATTGAAGTTTCTATCGTTGAAGCTTCTCGTCCTGGCAACGATGAAGTGCCTGAATTGGTTCCCGTGTCTGAGTCTGAAACAAATGCTGTTTCTAAGTCTAAGATGATTGTTGTTGCAAATGGGTCTTCTTCGAAGAAAAAGGGTTTGAAGAAATGTTCTTCAAAGACTAAAAAAGGCAGTGCCAAGGAGGATGCTGTTATGGATGATGTTGTCGATCTTGGTAAGAACGATGAAGCTTTTGATGAAACTATGATATCGGATCTTCGACAGGAGTTTGAGAAGATTGCATCTGAAATGAGTCCGTCAAAGGTGAGGTTGCAAGTGTCTGTGAAGTAGCAGAACCTGTGTCAATAGCCAAAAAGTCCAAGAAGAGGAAAAGAGAGAACAAAGGGGAAGTGCAAGAAGATACTACTGTTAACAGAGATGCAGCAGCAGAGACAAGCGTAGCCGGCCCGAGCAGTGAGAAGAGCTCAAAGAGAGTAAGATTCGCAATGAAGAATAATTTGGTGTGGAAACCTCATTGCCCTCTACCTCCACAAGATTTGAGGTTGCCTCCGTCTGCTACGCCAAGAGGAAGTGCTCTGAAGCAAGGAATCCCGGCCGGCCCAGTGAGGGAGTTGGCGAGTAGGAGGACGAAGAAGAAAGCGAAACCCGCTGCACGTAGAGGAGTGAAGACGATCAAGAGCTTGAAGAAGAAAATGTCACCATGAAAATGGAGTGTCGAATTATCATTGGTTGCTTTGCTGCTAGTTTTTCTTTAAATTTTTGTTATAGTTTCAACTTTCAATACGTCTTTGAGATTTTGTTTGCTGATTTGAGAATTATGAGAAAAATCTTTGCCATTAAAAACTGAAAATTTCGCCCCATGTCCGTTTGTTCAAACCTCTACATAAAGAAGAAAAAGAATACTTTTCGCTCCAAGAGTGATATAATACACAAAATTTTGATGTCGCTGCTAACAACAGTGACGACTGAATTGGTCATTTGTTCCTCCTCAACTCGTCCTATCTAATTTTGTTGATGTGGTTGAAGGAGCAAAGACGCGTATATAAGATGGTTCCAAACATCGGGAACTCCAGGCAGACACCAGTGGCTGCAATCCTGTCGCTTTGTTGACACTTTTTTACCTTCTGTGTTGGTCTTACCATAAATTGACGGATGTCCGTCTTTGCGGAAATTTGTCAGCTTTGTCACGTTTAAGAGAATCACAGGAATGTGCATCTCCTTTATGGCTTCCTCGACTATTTTCATTTTCAAAGGATAGGAATCCAGGATTGAACCTTTCTTTACCGGTTCCACCTCCCCATTGCATGACCCTCCTGAGTCCCACTCACCTCCCCTGCTCAAGTCAAGACACAGAATACGTTGAAGAACTTAACTCTTCTGTAAGAAAACCAAAACAAGAGTACATGCAGGTGACGTATAAAATAAACCAAACCAAATCTGAACCTAAGAGCTGAAACCGAAATGAACTCGTTTGTAACTAGCAAAAAATTTCGGGAGGTAAATAAAAGATCAGGGATTACCGAAAATGGGCAGAGGAGTATCCGCGGTAAAATACTAGCTGCTTTTTGAAATTCACATTCTGGTCAATCCATTTTGCCCAAGTCTTCAACGACCTTCTGTATGCTTCAGTCGCATCAAATTTCGGGTAGATGTAATCACCTTCTTTGTAGTAGTTTTTCCTGCACTAGTTATTATTCACCATGTCATATACCATTAATGGCTCGTCCTTCTCTAGAGAGGTGTCATGAAACAAAAGTACAATGGGATGCACCAGTAAATTCAAGCTTTTAGATGAGAAATTCAGAAACTATAATGGCTACAGCTGAAAATAAATTTACCCTACATCTCGAATTTGGTATTTGGAAATTCTCTGATTAAGTCAACATTGGTGAAGAATTGTGATAAAGCAAGCAGGAACGGAAAGAACCATACCCTCTGGCGGTCTTTCCATGAACCCACCAATGTCCAGTGTTAAAGACAAGAATGTCAGCTCGCTTCCATTTAGCATGTGACTTGTCAATGCGATCAATCGAAAGGGTTGGATTAGTGTTTCCTTGAGCATTTGCTCTAACTCCTTCCCTTACAAGAAAATGTGACCTCACAAACGCTACTGTGCAATTGAAATCCTGTCAGACATTATCACACATATTAACCCCAAATTAATCAATAGAAAAAAGATGCACACAAATAGATACTGTCTCAAACAAAAAATATGTCAATTAATGGTCACAAAAAGGGGTCCTGGGAGTTCTAATAAACTCCAGAGGATCCAAATTAAAAGAACAGTATATTGGGGTTACTTCAAACATAACTCTGTTGCCTATTCCAGGACCAAATTACAAGCAGTGTTGATCACCAGAATACTGAACATTCAATCGAAAACACAGGCAATAATGAGCAGAAGAGTGGACTTACTTCAAACTTGAATACAAAGTAGCCTCTCCCCTTTGTTATATTATGGCCATAAACCTCGTACATTCTACTCTTATCGGATAAACCTTCTCGGAGAACGCAAAGCATTGATTCAAACTGGTTACGGTTCATTGAATCTCCAACCAACAATAGACTTTTACCTCGTAGCTTCACCAAGAAGTCTGTAGCATTAAACCTATGATTGGAAAGTCAATAAAAAAAGGGGATAAACACATTCTATGCACAAACAGAAACTGCACATGAGGTGTTTCCGCTATAGTATGTATGATCAAGGACTAAGCATTCATTATTTCTCCTTTTCTATAAAGAGAAAGCAGAACACACAGGAATCCCCCATTAAAGTTGTATGTAGAGTTACAATATTTGCACATTTAAGAGAGTTTCTACTATCTCATTCAGTTATCTATATTCTATACATCCACGCTAACACATATGTTCAAATAACCTTAGCTTCACAATCAGCTAATAGGACAATTCAACTCATGAACACATCCAGCACAAAGCTACATGGCAGTCCCTAACATCATTTCAAACGTAAGATTCGACAACAATCATGAACCATGTAAGGTGAAAACTTAGAAAGTTTAATGCTGATCAATTCGAAAAGCTATCATACCGTGGAAGATCACAACCGTCAGGCTGCCATTTCCAATTGAGATAGTCAGAATCACGCCTCCCATTCCTCTGGCAATCAAAAGCTTCGTCAACATAAGGACACGATCCAGGCTGATACAATGGATACTCAGCATCGTCCTTAACCCAAGTTCCCCTATACAAATCACAGCCTCTCATCTTCTCAACCACCGCCTGGTCCACAGATTCACCATTACCTTCGACGCGAGATTCTTCTTCTCCTCCTCCTCCTCCACCTCCTTCTTCTTCCGGCTCAGTCTTCTTCGAATCTTCCGCATCTTTCAGTTTCAGCTCAGTCTCGATCGCGACGTCATCGCCGCGGTGTGAATCGTCTTCCTCCTTTGGATTTGTTTCCACGGTGACGTCAACATCGGTAGCATCGTGTTCGTGAGGCTCGATTTGAGGGAGGAGTGGTGTAGGAGGGGGTGGATCGGCGGCGGAGAGAGGGATGTCGGCGGCTTGGTAAGGTTGGATAGAAGGTTCGAGAGTGCGTCTAGTGAAGAGGAAGACGCTGCATAGGAAGATAACGATGAAGAGTGAAGTTGTGACAGTGTAGGAGACGATGGTGCGAGGGAAGCTAGGGAAAGAAGAAGAAGAAGTCGACATTGTGAAGTGAAGCCACCACCACCATCGGAGTGGAGCTAGAGAGCTACGCACTACTCATCATCTCACCCGTCAGATGCGACTTCATTCAATGTTTTCCATTTTCTTAATTATTAACTTAAATAATAATTATTAAAAATTACTCCAAATTAAGGTCAATATTCCAAAATTATATCTCGTAAATGCACATATATTTCTGCCCAATGAGGTAATTTTTAATAATTTTCGAATATGCTCATATATTCATACTAAATTGGTCAATAAGTGAATGAATGTATCAAAAAGCAATCGCTAACTTTTTTTTGTTTTTTTGTTTTTGGACAAAGCAATCACTAAACTAAACAGTAAAATCACAATCGTGAGGAATATGCTACTTACACACATCAATGTTAATGTTATCTAAGATCTTATCGTTTATTATTATTTTTGTTTTCTGGAGGCAAAAATTGATTAGACGATTAGGTTAAAAACACAAGTTACAACCAGATAACAAATATTTTCATGTAAATTTTAAATTTGTTAAAATGTTTTATAATTATATTATTTTAAATATATAATTCAAGTATTTGTACAATATTACTATGAAATCCAAATATCATATTTCAGTTCGGTTTTAGTTCGGATTATTATGCGTATATAACCTAGATATATCTACTTTTGAACGGGACACATGTCTTTTTCCGTCTCATCATGTCCCTTCTCGTCCTGTATTCATCAGAATTTTTCTGTCCTATGATCATTTTCTTTTAAATAATTACTCGTTAGTCAATATCTTTAATAGAGATTGGGTAACAAATTTAGACGGGATACGCAAATTCTTTCGGAATATTTATTTTTTATTCAAATAGTTGAAATTATCTAAAAAGAATTATAATTTTTAAACTATCTAATTGTTTTCAAAAATACCAAAAATCTCAAAATACCGTTCTAAAATGGCTCATTACTTCACAAAATTTATAAAACTCCATTTGAATATTAAAGTAGTATCTCGTGTTACATCACATGGCCGAATATTTTTTCATCAGCTAGAAAATATACGATATTTTACAATCCATCCATAAAAATCAAACATTAGCTTTAAAATATTAAGTGATTTACGTATAGATTTATTAAACTAATCAGAAACTTGAATAGTAAAACTTATAAAACCCATCGATGAGCCTTAAATACTAAAACTTGAAGAATAGAAAGACAACATTTTATAAATTCCAAGCTTTTACAATTTTTTTTAAGGAAGTAAATAAGAAAGCCTCCTTTAAAATATTCCACAATTGATATTTGAGATTCATTTCATAGAGGCACAAGGAGAACCTGTGGAAGTATTTACTTGAGCTGGAAGAAAAAAAACGGTATACCAGAGAATGAGAAAATAAATTAAAAACACAAAACCCTTTTAATGCATCTAGACGACGATCACAAGTATTGTTCATGTATCCTTGCCCTATTCTCTTACCACCAAGTATTTGTGTGATGCTTTTATGTTCTTGCTAATGTTTACCCTAATGCTTGCCATAATGCTCGACATATAGGGCAAGAGTTATGTGTTCCATCAAAACAGGGAGGAGTTTCCGACTGCTTAGCAGAACATCAAACCTTAGGGTTACAATAAGATTTTTAAGTAAAACTTTATGTCAATATGGTTGATATGGCAATATATCATGTATGATGTTGTATGATAGTCGTCTCTGTATAGATTTGTTAGACAAACCGAAAATTTGTTTGCATGTCTCGAGTGGTCAGATATGTTAAGATTTTCAAGACAATTTGTGTGTTAAAGTAGTGAAATCTTTGTTGTTGTTATTACATAAACTTTCATTCAAAACAAATCAGTCGAGTCTCTTATTGAATAGGATGTATAATTTGTGAATGACGAATAATTCTTAACAATATAATGAAAATATTGGTGTGATGGAAGTTTTTTTTTTTTGGTCAACATCTAATTCGATTAAAATTAACGAGAAAGTTCTACAGGAATACAAGAAAATGTATCCAGAGTACGGAGGACACATTTCGCCATCTCATCGGCTAACAATGTTGTAATGCGAGGGATAAAGGTAAAGAACACAGACGAGAATTCAGAGATTAGAGCTCTAATATTATGAAGTATCCCAACTAGTTCATTAATTATCTTATTGGAGTCCAGTAGGTCGACTAGAGACCTCGAGTCGGATCTGATATAAACGTGTGAACAAATCTTTGGCCTTTGCTGATTGCAGCTTGGTACTAACTGGTACAATCAGTGGGAACGTTCCACAAAATCAAGTAAAGATAATTTAGAATAATGTACGCTAATTTATGTCAAATTCAACAGTACAAGAGAGAGATAGATAGAGAGAGAGAGTTTTACGGCAATAGAGACAGAAGATGAGAATCACATGAAATCGATATGTTTTAAGATTAATTACTTAAAAAAAAAAGGGTTTGACAGTTTGAAAAGCAATTCCGCAAAGGCAGTGATTTGCAAGTCACCACTAGTTGCTCTGGCTCTTGTGATACGAGTGCTCCCAAAGCATCTCCTCGAGGTGGAATAGAGCGAAGTAGGAGAAATCCGGACTTCCGGGAGGATTCGGTACATCACCAACATCAAGCAATAATGATATCGATAACAAGACAAATCTGGATATAAAACTCAGCAAAATCAATACGGCTCAACCAACTAGTAAGATATTGGTAAAAATGATTTACAAAAAGAACAGCAGAATATGATATTCTTCTTCATTCCTCAAAACTTTAATCATTTAAAAGTAATAATTTTCCATCTTATTCTTCTATATTCTTTACAAAATGAGGAATAATATAACAAAAATGTTCCTCTCTAAAATTGATGAGAAACAAATGGAACAAAAAAAAGAAACAAACATTAATTTTAAAAAAAAACATTATGTTTATTAATAATATTTCAATTATAAATATAATAATTTTTATATTTTCACAATGGTACTGACAAAAAAAATTAATATGAATTCCATGTTAATGAATTTTCAGGTTTTATTTGAAAATTGTATGAAAAGTAAAATAATGTTTATATAGTAAAAAAAACTAAAAAATATTTTAAATTACTCTTAAATTTTTATTAATTTAATATGACATATATAAATTTAATTCACAAATTTTATTTTAAAATCAAATGTAAAATCTGTTATATACACATTAAAAATAGTATTAATATTTTTATTGAAATTTAATTTATTTAATATGTAATATAGTTTAAAATATATTGTTTTTGTTTGGTTACCATCTATTTTTTTGTTCATCTCTACATCTTTTCCTTCCATTTTACAAAAAAAATTTATTCCATTATGGATTGTCCTTTTTGTTCTTCTAATGGTTACCAGTAGAAGCCATTATAATTCATAATAGAAAGTTTAAGAAAATCTACAAAATAAAATAATCGAAGGCGTTACTTATTACGTGTGTGTTAACGTAAAAAAAAGATTATGGGCTAGTAAACATATTACTCTTTTTCAGCTTGATGATATTGATATACATACACCAATTAGTTGAATTAATGCAACAAAAACTTATCGAATTAGCTTAGAACTTAGAATAGGGACAACATATTTTTTAAATGATTATTACTCTTTGGTGGAAAAAAACAATTCTATATGATTTTTATTGGTTTTATGATTAATAGATTTAGAAATCCAAACAAAAATCATGTGTTATTTAATCATAGATTTTAAAATACTTATTAAAATGATGTGTTATTAGTTCTATAATTTACAAATACTTTTTAAAATCCCATGTTATTCATTCAAGGATTTGTTTTTGGATTTCAAATCCAAATTATGTTTTAAATGAATTTGAATGGTTTTTAAAATGTAAAATAGAAGGAATCAAATCCAAAGATAAAACATGTTATTTCAAAATCCATTTGTTTTGATTTCAATAATTTTTTTTAACGGCTTCTTTATCACGACAAATTAAAAGTTATTACATCTTAGTTCTTGAAAGAGAAAACTAGGAATACAAGAATAGACATTGTAAATAATATTATCTGATTTCAATAATTTACAATTCTATTATTGGAGAAGTAATTTCTAAATCCATATAGAATTGTGAATTATGAAAATCAAAACACGTGGATTTTGAAATAACATGTTTTATCTTTGGATTTGAATCCTTCTAATTTCACATTAATATATATTCAAATCCATTTAAACATAATGTGGATTTTGAAATCCATGTATCTTGTCTAAAAAATGCATTTTTTGTCCAAAAAAAAATCCATTTAAAGTTGATGTGGATTTTGAAATCCATAAAAAAACCATTAAATGAATAAAATAATATTTTAACAAGTATTTATAAATCATAGAACTAATAATACATCATTTTGATAAGTATGACCAAAACGACATTGTTTTAGGCAATCTCAGATAGTAATTAAAAACTAACCGTTGATTTTAACGGTGTTGAGTCAAAGGTTAGTTTTGTAAAATCAAAGGTTGTAGAAGGTAATTAAAAACTAACCGTTGATTTTACAAAACCAACTTTTGGTTTTTTAATTATTTTCTAGATTTATGCTTTTCATGTAAATAAATAGAATTTAATTATTTTAATTAGAATTTCATGTATCTGAAAAGTAAATACAAATCATCTATTTATCAGAAATATATAAAAATAAAAAATAATAATTTTTAGGAGAAAAGGATAAAAGAAAATAATTTAATATTTTTCTGGTCAACGCCTGATTCTGGTCAATAAAACATTGTAGTTAAATGTTTATGGCGTTTTTACACATAACTTATGTTTCTTTATGCATATCCTTATATGATGACAATAGTTCATGTAGTTAACAATAAATTTATATTGTTTACATCAGAGACTATGTGTTTGCGTATGCTTCATATAATTGGCAATCATTTTTATGATTAATGATTATTACTACTTAGTGGAAAAAAAAGAATTTTATATGATTATTATTGGGTGATAGAAAGAAAAAATTAAATGAAATGGTGTGACAAATCTGCTGAATCTGATTTTTAAAGTTATCATATGATTCAAAGTGCAAATTACTAGATTAGATGATAGTGTTCTTATCAATATTGTTGTAATGTAACACCACCTTTTTTAATCTCAGTAAAATCCTAAACAAGTTCCAAATAGTAGCGATCAGGCCCAGCAAAATCCACTCAATTTTTTTTTTTGGTTTTGTTGGACCAATCAGACAATCTCTCACCAACGGTGACAGCAAAATTTTGACTGGTTGTTCGAAGAGGAGGACTTTGCACAAAATCCAAATTAAAGAGCGAGCGTTACCAAACATTCTAATCCTTCGATGATTTCTTCTACTAATTCTTACGCCTTGCTCTTCACATCTCCCAGCCAAAATCTATAGATTGGGGCAGCGACGAATATGATTCAACCCTAATTTACGATTTATACAGTTTCACTCCCACAAGCGAATAGAAGAAACCCAAAACTCAAAATGGCCAACGCTCGACGATCTTCATCCTTCAATCCCGCGACGGAGCAAGACAATGCTATGTAAGCTCTACTCAAGTCTTTTCCTTTGTGATGATTTTATCGTTTCGTTTCCTTCTCTTTGTTTTCGAGCTATAAGTTTGTTCTTGTTTCAAAAGTATGTTCTTTTTTTTGGACCCTCATCTCTATAATCACTTTCCATTTTACATCTGGTGTACACATTTGCTGGGCAGATAGATTTCATGGATTTTTTTTTTTTTTTTTTTTGCAAGAATCCCCCCCAAGTTTTATATTTCTTATGTTTATGATTCTATGATCTGTGTTATGAGCTAACAAAGTTCAGACACGTAACTTGTTGTTTCTCTCTAGTCACAGCCAATTTTGAGCTTCAGATTCAATGCGTCTTTCTTTTTTTCTTCAAAGTGTTTTGCAGATTGCTCAATTCTCTCTATGTTTTAGTCTCATGCCTTTTTCTGCCAAACGACTCAGATGATGCTATTATGCAAAAATCATTCCAAATTTTTATGTTCTGCATCCTTTATTGGCTCCTCATCTAGTTTCACTAATGTTTTCTGATTGTAGGTTTCTTGATATTCTACATGAAGCTCCTCTCTTTGGTCATCGTCAATCTAGAAGTCTTGTTGGAAGCTGCATTTATCTGATTATACTGGCAAGTGCCTTTAAACTGTAATTTTCTGATATTCACCGTTGATACTTGATATATTAACTCAAGAGTGTTTGTAACTTTCCTTGTTACAAGCATTATGAGAAAACATGAGTGTCTGACTTTTGTATTTACTGTTTGTTAAATTTTTAGGCAGGTTATGCTATTTTAGCAGTTGGAGCACCGTGGATACTTCATTCTGTAGACTCTCTTATCCCATCGATACTTTGCAGCTGCAATGTTGCTCTATTGATGTTAACAGGTAAACTACAATACTCCCTTTTAAGCTTATTACTACAATCTTTGTTTAGCAGCAAGATAGACTATATTGTGGTAAACTACTGCCTAGTACATTTGTTAATTGGTCATGAGTACTACTGCAGGATATGTATAAAATTATCATGAGTATTTTCTGCAACAGGTATGTTTCAGCAATACTTTGTCAATCAGGTCCAGAAAATACGCTTGCAGGTAATGTTTGTTCTAACTAGGCGGATACTGCTCATTTTATTTATTTTCTAAAACTATATAGAAATAGGTCGATATTCTCTATTGTAGTTGTAGTTATTTCATCTGAATACCTTCTGAAAGAACCTTCTCTTGCAGGGTTATTACAGTTTCAGTCAGAAATTGAAACATGTAGTTCGTCTGCCATTTGCCATCATGGCATATGGTAATTTTTAATGCTACTTTTTCAATCATATATTGTTACATATATCTATTTCTTGCACTCAATAAGGTGACTCTGTTTTATTATAGGGACTGCATCTATGCTGCTTTTCATGGTGTGGAGACCATATGTCAGTGTTCTTCCCATTTTTACTGTACAGAGGTCTGCAGCCTTCTTTTTAGATACACTAACTGCTTATACATTCTTTTGAATTTTCTGTTCTTTTCCAGTTGATCACATTTTCTGTTTTTATTTCTTTAGTCTTCGACGATTATACGAATAAAAGAAAGATTCTGACTTCATCCTTAAACTTCTTCCAACTTTGCTAAGAAAATTACTACTATCACATAATGAAACTCCTTATTGAGAAACGGTATTCACGCAGGGGACATATTTGACTTAACATGTTTACCAATTCTTAGATAAATGCCTACAAGATGTTTATATTGATGCTATGGAAGCTGACAATGTCTTTCTTATTTTATATTTTGAAAAAACTTGGTGAAGGAATTTTTTTTTTGCCAAGGTCGAAAACGCTTACGAGCATAATATTCTTGCAGGTTCATCATGTCTGTTGAAGCAATTTCTGCCGCTTCTTTTGTGATTGTATTTGTTGGTAAGCCATACGGTCCAGAAATAATATTTACACTTTTAGGCATGCATTAGTACCTCAACTAGAGCTGTTAAGCCTGGATACTTTTCTTAGTCTAAAAATTTCATGCCATGATTGCTAAGTGTCAGATTAAAGTCAGTTTCATTTCTTATGTACCTGACGCATAGAGCTTAACTGAAATAATTCCATTGCCTCTGGGCTCTATCGCGGTCAAATGAAACTTTTTACATTCTATGGTCATACATTTGTAATTATATGTATCATGTATGCAGTTCTTACAATTGGCTATAGTTTGTGATTGAATATCAGAAGATCAAGTATCTTTTAGAATTGCTGTTCTGGGTTTCAGTATGAAAGCCTCTTTTTTGTTCTCAATGCAGAGCCTGTCATACCGTGTATTCGGAAAAGCCATTGGCTAGAGCATAATGCATTCTTTTGTTACATTGTTCTGCCAGTTGTTTAGTAAGAGATTCTATAGCTAAGTTATAATGCAGCTCTTCTTATCTGTATTTTAATACTGGTAGGTTATGTTCGCCAGTATAACTCAGTGAACTCTCAGCCCGATGTCTTAAATTCACTGTATTCTCCCCTTCAACCAGCTGCTTTGGAGGGATTGAGGTACTTTCACAATCTCACTGGAACCTTATATTCGTAGTCGTCATGAATATCAAATTTAGCATGACAACCTTATAATGCCATGGCGATACTTTTACCATTCTCAAGTCTTCAGTTGGTTTGCTTGAGAAACAGATACCATGAAGCGGGTCGCCTTTCTGATCAGCAAATGGCTCTACTGCAATATCAGCGTGAGAATCTCCATTATCTCAGTGAAGAGGTGACAATACATGGAATATTTATCATGAGTACTTAATTTCTGAATTTTGATGCTTGTGTTGTTTCTTACTAGTCTACAGTTTTGTACTAATAATCCTAAGTTCAATGCTCTTTCTAGTTCTTCATCATCCACCCTAATTATATGCAGAATTATCCTGTGCTTTCGCTTGAGTGAGTTTCTTGCCTCTCTCTTTTTTTTCTTTTCCAGATTCTGCGGTTGCAGGAGTCTTTAAGCAAATATGAAACCAATGGTAGTAGCAGCACTCCTCAGGTTTGAACTGCTCTATTACAAAATCTGCTCTATTAGAAAATTACTGACTTCTTTTTAGCGGAGCCTTAAGTGTTGATACATGCTAACAACATTCTTGATAATTTTCTTAAAATCCATGTATTTCCTTCCACTAGGATTTTAATTTTGCAACTGTTAAATGATAAACTTTCAGGTTGATCTGGCGCATCTTGTGGCTACTCGTGATCAGGAACTACGAACACTTTCTGCTGAGGTAAAGCTCAGTTAACAAATGATAAACTGCAAATTCTCATGGTTAATTTTTAATTATCACCCTTGGTGGACAGCATATCATAGCTGATTGACATTTCATGGCTAATATTCTTTATGTAGCATCTCTAAGTGGAGGATACTAAATGAAAATTGTATGTTTGCAGGTGGATCAACTCCATTCCGAGCTTACTCTTGCTCGATCTCTGATCTCTGAGAGAGATAGAGAGATACAACTCGTTCGGAATACCAATAATCAGGTTTGAGACTATTTATAAACATAAGAACATAGCATACTTTCCACGAAGATCACAATCACATCATGTGTAGCAAGAATGCTTTACTATGAAATCTTTTGCATCGAACAATTTGCAAGGGCTACACATCTTTGGATCTGTAAAATTAACTCGATCATCTTCTGTTTTGAAACTCCTGAAACAGTATGTTGCAGAAAATGAAAGGTTAAGAGCTATTCTTGGAGAATGGAGTATGCGAGCTGCAAAGGTACCTATCTTAGGCATGCTTAGAGATGCAATATGATTCGTGAAAAAGTCAATGTTAAATTATTATTCTGTAGTTTCCTACCTTCCTATATCGGGTTTATCGAATCCAAACCCCTTTTGCGTAATATATGTTTTGTTTTTCTGAGGCTAATAAAGTTAACCGAATGTGTAGCTCGAACGAGCTCTGGAGGTGGAGAGGATATCAAATCTTGAACTGCGGAAGAAAGGTTCGTCTCTAAGAGACCAGAGGCAGGTGGCATAAAAGCGTATACATCATCTAACTATTTATAACTCACATGGCTTGTAGACAAATATTTTGACACTATTTTGTAAATGTTTGTTGCATTTTTTCTTGAAATGTTTGATTAGAATGGAACTCTTTTTTTTATGCATAATTTGAATGAGTTATGAAAAAATTATAATAAATATATAGTTGAAAATAAGTTTTCTCACAAATTCGTAACTTAATCTATATAATAATAGCAATCTGAAAAATACGAAGAACGGTCGCATTTTTTCATCGTGACTTTGCATTAAAAGAAATTCAGTTGCATTTTTTTATTGTGATTTTTCATTTAAAAATATTATTTAATTATTCTTTTGACAAAAAGTTATATGGCTGCGTCTCTTTAGAAAGTTGCATCTGTTGGATGTAGAGTTGTGTCTCTTAGAAACAATTGTGACTTTTCTATATAATATTAGCAATATGAATAAATACGAAGACTTGTGTATATAATATTAGCAATATGAATAAATGCGAAGAACAGTTGTGTCTTTTCATCATGACCTTATATTAAAAAAATCGTGACTTTTCATTAAAAAAAAAATCAGTTGCATCTTTTCATCGTGACTTTTGATTAAAAAAAAAATTATTTAATTATTCTTTTGACAAAAAAAAATATGGTTGCGTCTCTTTAGAGAGTTGCATATGTTGAATGTAGAGTTGTGTCTTTTACAAACAGTTGAGATTTTTGTATATAATATTAGCAATATGAATAAATGCAAAGAACAATTGCATCTTTTTATAGTGATTTTTTATTCAAAAATTGTGACTTTTTATTAAAAATATTCAGTTGCATCTTTTCATCGTGACTTTTCATTAAAATAATATTATTTAATTATTTTTTTGACAAAAAAATTATATGGTTGCGTCTCTTTAAAAAGTTGCATCTATTGAATGTAGAATTGTGTATTTTACAAACAGTTTTGTTTTTTACGAACAATTGTTTCTATTCAAATGTTCACATCTTTAGCAATTATATCTATTCAAATATTCATATCTTTAGTAATCTATATAATTTGTTCTTCTTTTGTAACAATTTCCAACTTTCCTTTTAGTTCAAATGTACACGTCTTTAGGATTATATATATTTGTTCTTCTTTTGGGAAATTTTTAATTTTCTTTTTTAACATATGATAATAGCAAGCTGAATAAATGCAAAAAACAATTGTGTCTTTTCATTATGACTTTCATAAATATATATTTTTTTTTAATCTTTTTTGACAAAAAAATTATATTGTTGCGTCTTTGAAAAATTGTAAATGTATAGTTGTGTCTCTTACGAACAGTTGTAATTTTTCTGAACAGTTGTGTCTATTCAAATGTTCACATCTTTAACTAAGTATAATTCTTCATAAATTATCTTTATTTATTAAAACATATTAAAAGAAATTATCTTAACCGTTTAATTGAAGCATTGAAACATTTGGTAAATTTAATATTTAAGATCACATCACTCGGAGAAACTCTGCATTCATTTACTAATCATGTAAGTGCAGTCCTATTTATGTGTAAGTTACTGAGAAAACATTGTTTTCATTTTTATATTAATATTTCAATTGTTCCAAATTTTTAATAATCAACCATTTGCAAGTAGTTTTTAAATACTAAATATATATTATTATAAGAATGAATTTTTTGTAAGGCTTATTGATTTAACTAAAGGTTTATGGATTTTTCAATAAAATAAAGTTTTAAATTTTTAATGAAGTCATTTAGATTATAAATCTGTTTGTATTTTTTCACTCCTAATTGTTTTTACCTTTCCAAAAAACTAGATAAATAACCAACATCTTGTACGGAGAAAAATAAGTAGTAAGTACATTTAATATTGGATTATCAATCTATATAATCTACTAGAATTGTCAAAATATTTAACGACTTTCGACTTTTTATATATCATATGATTTGTCTACAAAACGATAGTTGTTTGTATTATATATTCATCTACAATTCCACCTCTATGTATATAAATATATTCACTGAAGTAAAGAGAAACAAGCAAACAGATGATGAAAACAAATAAAGAAAGAAGAAAGAAATAAAATTAGAGAAAAAAGAAAAATGGTGACTGAAGTAAAGAGAAACAAGCAAACAGATGATAAAAACAAATAAAGAAAGAAGAAATAAATAAAATTAAAGAAAGCAGAAAAATGGAGACTGAAGTAAAGAGAAACAAGCAAACAGATGATGAAAACAAATAAAGAAAGAAGAAAGAAATAAAATTAGAGAAAAAAAATGGAGACTGAAGTAAAGAGAAACAAGCAAACAGATGATGAAAACAAATAAAGAAATAAAATTAGAGAAAGCAGAAAAATGGAGACTGAAGTAACGCGGAACAAGCAAACAGATGATGAAAACAAATAAAGAAAGAAGAAAGAAATAAAATTAGAGAAAAAAAGAAAATTGGTGACTGAAGTAAAGAGAAACAAGCAAACAGATGATGAAAATAAAGAAAGAAGAAAGAAATAAAATTAGAGAAAAAAGAAAAATGGAGACTGAAGTAAAGAGAAACAAGCAAACAGATGATGAAAACAAATAAAGAAAGAACAAAGAAATAAAATTAGAGAAAACAGAAAAATGGAGACTAAGGTAAAGAGAAACAAGCAAACAAATGATGAAAACAAATAAAGAAAAAAGAAAGAAATAAAATTAGAAAAAACAGAAAAATATAGACTGAAGTAAAGAGAAACAAGCAAACAGATGATGAAAACAAATAAAGAAAGAAGAAAGAAATAAAATTATAGAAAGCAGAAAAATGGAGACTGAAGTAAAGAAAAACAAGCAAACAGATGATGAAAACAAATAAGGAAAGAAGAAAGAAATAAAATTAGAGGAAACGGAAAAATGGAGACTGAAGTAAAGAGAAACAAGCAAATAGATGATGAAAACAAATATAGAAAGAAGAAAGAAATAAAATTAGAGAAAAAAGAAAAATGGAGACTGAAGTAAAGAGAAACAAGCAAACAGATGATGAAAACAAATAAAGAAAGAAGAAAGAAATAAAATTAGAGAAAGCAGAAAAATGGAGACTGAAGTAAAGAGAAACAAGCAAACAGATGATGAAAACAAATAAAGAAGGAAGAAAGAAATAAAATTAGAGAAAAAAAAATGGAGACTGGAGTAAAGAGAAACAAACAAACAGATGATGAAAACAAATAAAGAAAGAAAAAAGAAATAAAATTAGAGAAAAAAAGAAAATTGGAGACTGAAGTAAAGAGAAACAAGCAAACAGATGATGAAAACAAATAAAGAAATAAAATTAGAGAAAGCAGAAAAATGGAGACTGAAGTAACGCGGAACAAGCAAACAGATGATGAAAACAAATAAAGAAAGAAGAAAGAAATAAAATTAGAGAAAAAAGAAAAATGGTGACTGAAGTAAAGAGAA
This sequence comes from Camelina hispida, assembly GCA_023657505.1. NCBI lineage: Eukaryota > Viridiplantae > Streptophyta > Magnoliopsida > Brassicales > Brassicaceae > Camelina > Camelina hispida. The sequence goes on along the minus strand of CP094637.1, from coordinate 13,494,586 downwards.
ACAAGCAAACAGATGATGAAAATAAAGAAAGAAGAAAGAAATAAAGTTAGAGAAAAAAGAAAAATGGTGACTGAAGTAAAGAGAAACAAGCAAACAGATGATAAAAATAAAGAAAGAAGAAAGAAATAAAATTAGCGAAAACAGAAAAAATGGAGACTCAAGTAAAGAGAAACAAGCAAACAGATGATAAAAACAAATAAAGAAAGAAGAAAGAAATAAAATTAGAGAAAAAAGAAAAATGGAGACTGATGTAAAGAGAAACAAGCAAACAGATGATGAAAACAAATAAAGAAAGAATAAAGAAATAAAATTAGAGAAAGCAGAAAAATGGTGACTGAAGTAAAAAGAAACAAGCAAACAGATGATGAAAACAAATAAAGAAAGAAGAAAGAAAGAAATAAAATTAGAGAAAAAACAAAAATGAAGACTGAAGTAAAGAGACCAAGCAAACAGATGATGAAAACAAATAAAAAAAGAAGAAAGAAATAAAATTAGAGAAAGCAGAAAAATGGACACTGAAGTAAAGAGAAACAAGCAAACAGATGATGAAAACAAATAAAGAAAGAAGAAAAAAATAAAACTAGAGAAAAAAAATGGAGACTGAAGTAAAGAGAAACAAGTAAACAGATGATGAAAACAAATAAAGAAAGAAAAAAATTAGAGAAAAAAGAAAAATGGAGATTTAAGTAAAGAGAAACAAACAAGCAAACAGATGATGAAAACAAATAAAGAAATAAAATTAGAGAAAACAAAAAAATGGAGACTAAAGTAACGGGGAACAAGCAAACAGATGATGAAAATAAATAAAAAAGAAGAAATAAATAAAATTAGAGAAAAAAGAAAAATGGTGACTGAAGTAAAGAGAAACAAGCAAACAGATGATAAAAACAAATAAAGAAAGAAGAAAGAAATAAAATTAGAGAAAAATAAAAATGGAGACTGAAGTAAAGAGAAACAAGCAAACAGATGATGAATACAAATAAAGAAATTGTGAAGTAACCTTAGTGCAGTGGCAAAGGTAAGTCCATTTGTAGAAGGAACCATCACACCGGGACCGAGTCCCGGCTCTACGAATGTAGGAATTTGACTAATGAGCCGGCCAGTTGTGGCCCAATGGTTGAAAAAAACAAATAAAGGAAGAAGAAAGAAATAAAATTAGAGAAAAAAATGGAGACTGAAGTAACGAGAAACAAGCAAACAGATGATGAAAACAAATAAAGAAAGAAGAAAGAGATAAAATTAGAGAAAAAGCAAACAGATGATGAAAACAAATAAAGAAAGAAGAAAGAAATAAAATTAGAGAAAGCAGAAAAATGGAGACTGAAGTAAAGAGAAACAAACAAACAGATGATGAAAACAAATAAAGAAAGAAGAAAGCAATAAAATTAGAGAGAAAAGAAAACTTGGAGACTGAAGTAAAGAGAAACAAGGAAACAGAAGATGAAAACAAATAAAGAAAGAAGAAAAAAATAAAATTAGAGAAAACAGAAAAATGGAGACTAAAGTAAAGAGAAACAAGGAAAGAGATGATGAAAACAAATAAAGAAAGAAGAAAGAAAAAAAATTAGAGAAAACAGAAAAAATGGAGACTCAAGTAAAGAGAAACAAGGAAACAGATGATGAAAACAAATAAAGAAAGAAGAAAGAAATAAAATTAGAGGAAAAGAAAAATGGTGACTGAAGTAAAGAGAAACAAGCAAACAGATGATGAAAACAAATAAAGAAAGAAGAAAAAAATAAAACTAGAGAAAAAAAAATGGAGACTGAAGTAAAGAGAAACAAGTAAACAGATGATAAAAACAAATAAAGAAAGAAAAAATAAATAAAATTAGAGAAAAAAGAAAAATGGAGATTTAAGTAAAGAGAAACAAGCAAACAGATGATGAAAACAAATAAAGAAATAAAATTAGAGAACAGAAAAATGGAGACTCAAGTAACGGGGAACAAGCAAACAGATGATGAAAATAAATAAAAAAAGAAGAAAGAAATTAAATTAGAGAAAAAAGAAAAATGGTGATTGAAGTAAAGAGAAACAAGCAAACAGATGATAAAAACAAATAAAGAAAGAAGAAAGAAATAAAATTAGAGAAAAAAGAAAAATGGAGACTGAAGTAAAGAGAAACAAGCAAACAGATGATGAAAACAAATAAAGAAAGAACAAAGAAATAAAATTAGAGAAAACAGAAAAATGGAGACTAAGGTAAAGAGAAACAAGCAAACAAATGATGAAAACAAATAAAGAAAAAAGAAAGAAATAAAATTAGAGAAAACAGAAAAATAGAGACTGAAGTAAAGAGAAACAAGCAAACAGATGATGAAAACAAATAAAGAAAGAAGAAAGAAAAAAAATAGAGGAAAAGGAAAAATGGAGACTGAAGTAAAGAGAAACAAGCAAATAGATGATGAAAACAAATATAGAAAGAAGAAAGAAATAAAATTAGAGAAAAAAGAAAAATGGAGACTGAAGTAAAGAGAAACAAGGAAAGAGATGATGAAAACAAATAAAGAAAGAAGAAAGAAAAAAAATTAGAGAAAACAGAAAAAATGGAGACTTAAGTAAACAGAAACAAGGAAACAGATGATGAAAACAAATAAAGAAAGAACAAAGAAATAAAATTAGAGAAAACCGAAAAATGGAGACTAAGGTAAAGAGAAACAAGCAAACAAATGATGAAAACAAATAAAGAAAAAAGAAAGAAATAAAATTAGAGAAAACAGAAAAATAGAGACTGAAGTAAAGAGAAACAAGCAAACAGATGATGAAAACAAATAAAAAAAGAAGAAAGAAAAAGAATTAGAGGAAAAGGAAAAATGAGACTGAGTAAAGAGAAACAAGCAAATAGATGATGAAAACAAATATAGAAAGAAGAAAGAAATAAAATTAGAGAAAAAGAAAATGGAGACTGAAGTAAAGAGAAACAAGGAAAGAGATGATGAAAACAAATAAAGAAAGAAAAAAATTAGAGAAAACAGAAAAATGGAGACTCAAGTAAACGAAACAAGGAAACAGATGATGAAAACAAATAAAGAAAGAAGAAAGAAATAAAATTAGAAAAAAGAAAAATGGTGAGAAGTAAAAACAAGCAAACAGATGATGAAAACAAATAAAGAAAGAAGAAAAAAATAAAACTAGAGAAAAAAAAATGGAGACTGAAGTAAAGAGAAACAAGTAAACAGATGATGAAAACAAATAAAGAAATAAAAAATAAATAAAATTAGAGAAAAAAGAAAAATGGAGATTTAAGTAAAGAGAAATAAGCAAACAGATGATGAAAACAAATAAAGAAATAAAATTAGAGAAAACAGAAAAATGGTGACTCAAGTAACAGGGAACAAGCAAACAGATGATGAAAATAAATAAAAAAAGAAAAAAGAAATTAAATTAGAAAAAAAAAGAAAAATGGTGACTGAAGTAAAGAGAAACAAGCAAACAGATGATGTCTCTGTACATTAAATGCGTACTCGTCGCGGCTAAATTTACTAACTCTCATGTCTCTCACTTGGCACTTTGTGTATCTCGGCCATCGACTAAACCTTACTTGGTGAAGGATCAAGCCATCGGTACATTTAGTTGGTTTTATATTGGCTGGTTAAATGTTTCATGTTTGTTTACATAATATCTCTCTCCATGTTTTGAATATCCCTTGGACCCTTGGTAGAATGAAAGGAGAGTGTACATGGAAGGACTTAATTTTTAGGCCTTCCCAGTTCACATCACTTTCTAGATTCTTGTTTTTGGTGCAATTGGAGCAACAAGTTCAAAACATCTAGATCTTGTTTTTGTTGTATGATGATGCATGTAAAGTACTCATCTCGGATACTTAATGTAGAATAGTCTTTTAATAACTAAAATACTTTTGTAGACGTCCAAAGCTTTTTTGTAGAGTAAAATATTTTTTTTTAGAATGACTAGAATGTTATCTAAAAGTTGGTTTATTACTCATATCTGTAAATCTTTTGAAAATTACTAGAATGTTTAGTGCCTTGGTGTAATTACAATTTACCCTTTAGGTTTTGTTTTTCGAATTTGAGTAAAAAAAAAAAAAAAATACATATCAGCAAATTAAAATACATATCATTTTTGATTTTCCACCTCACTAAACAGTTTTCTTTCAGAATCCACAATTATTTTTTCTTGTTTATGTCAAAAGAGGAAAACAAACAGTTTCCATTGTTCATAGCTCCAACAAAAAAACACCTCTCTCTCTCTCATCTCTCGTTGATTTTGTTGTCATTGTTCTTGAGCGGACAAATAAAAAGAGAAACTTCTTCGTCTGAATTTCACACGCAGAGATATTGTTTCCCGTTGGTAAAGGTTAAGACTTTGTTCGCTGTCTTGCTTCTTCGAGTCCTTTCATATTCCCTTTCAATTTTTTCAAGTTTTATGTAATTGGGTATTTCTCGTTTACTCTCTAATACTATACGATTCTTGGTCTGAACTTGTAAATTATTCAATCCTAATGCCTTTTATTCACAAACGGCAGTGACGGTGTTTGGCTCCACTAATTAGCAGCTCCTCCTTTATTTCTTCTCGTTTAACCATTCTGGTGGTTGAAAAAGGGCAATCGGAGACTTTTAGGTCAATGTCAGCTCCACCGCGAGTTCGTTCTGTGGATTCATCCGACCGAGGAGAATTCCGATCAGTTCTTGGTCCCGCCGGTAATAACCTCCAGCAGAAACCGTTGTCAAAATCGGTGAAGAAGCAAGTGGCTGACAAAACTAAAAAAAAAAACCCAACCTTTACAGCGTCGTCTCCAAGTCCGACGAAGAAGATGCCGCAATGCTCGCCTCTACTAAGCCCTTCAATTCTGAGACAGAATGGTATCTCGTCGATATCCGCTTTGTATTCTTTTGATGCGTCGTCTTCTTGCGACGTCTACTTCTAGCGGGAAGAGGGCTTTGCGCCGAATTGGGTCTGTCTCTTCTTCACTGAGAAGGAATCTTACTGAGGTGAGAGATGAGAAGCCTTGTGGTGCTGCTTCCTGTGATTGCTTCTCTGATGGTCGTAAAAGATGCGCTTGGATCACTCCCAAATCTGGTAATCATCAATTCTAATTCTTTCTTGGATACAATTGATGATTGGCTTTACCGGTTAAGCAATTGAAGAGTCAGTCTCGATTCTGAGTTTTAAGTAGAGTTGAAAAGATTTGTGTTCTCTTTCTTTGGGATTTAGTTTTTGAACGTAAAGCACAAATCTTTGAGTATGCTTTGTGATTAGGCAGATCATATCTTTATTGAACAACGACCACAGAAAGAGAGATTTGTAGAGATTAGTTTATTTGTCATTCTCTAAGCTGACGGGATAGGCTAAGTCATTAAGCCTTTAACTTTGTCTTAGCTTGAATCTTTTCCTCTGCTATGACTGACCGGTCATTTTGTTTTTTTGTTTCTTGTAAAAGACCAATGTTACATTGCTTTCCATGTAGAAGAATGGGGAGTTCCTGTCCATGATGACAAGTACGTGATGGTTTCTCTTTATACTGACATAGTTTTACTGTTTCGGGAGATGCTCTTTGTGATCTTCGTTAAAATTGTTTGCAGGAAACTTATCGAGTTATTAAGCCTGTCTGGTGCTCTTGCTGAACTACTCATTATTATTATACCATCACCGTTTATATTCTTTAAAGATAGTTCGTGACTATGCTCAGTTCGAGATGAATTGTACTTGGTTATGTAAAACATTGATTTGTCTATTTTTAAAGTTATGGCTGATTTACGGTTAAGTTACGCCTGAGTTATATACTTCACACGGCTGAGTTATAAATTACGGAGTTATGAGATATTAGTATGTATTCTTCTTTCTTTCATGGGTCTTTTGTTCTGTCAGATTCCTAATAAATTATCTAATTAAAACGTCTCTCGATATTATAAAAAATATTGTTAGGGAATTGCTAAAAATCATTAATTTTGTGCCTGCTCAGATCTACACATAATAAATACATAAGGTTAGCTTTTCTCACAATATATTATTCAAATTAATTAAAAAAATTTGAATTCGAATTGCGAATAAAAGAAATAAAAGTATTTCTTTAACAATTAAATGATATGGCTGAGTTATCGACATAAACAGCTGACTTATGAAATATTTATAAATTAGAATTATTATAACTCAAAATTAAAATATAGAATGAAAAAATGGTTATTATAATCATTATAAGCAATAAAAAGTAATAATTATAGACAAATATTGATTTTTACACAGTTTGATCAAAATGTGTAAAACATTCAAAACATGAAGTTTAGGGGTTAGGGTTAGGGTTTGAGGTTTAGGGTTCATATTTCTAACATTATGGGTTTTAATATAACAGTTTGGTTTTGGTTATATTGTGTTTGGTTTAAGGTGGTAATTTGGATATACTAATATGATAACCATTTGAAAATTTAAAAAATTTTGAAATTACTTTTCGGTTATTTCCGGTTATGGATCGGTTAGATGAATATATAACCATAAATAATCCAAATGTTATCCAAATTAGGTTGATTAACTTAATATAACTGATAGCAAGCCGAATATAACCGTAATTAGCCGAAAATAATGGAAAAAATAGTTTCCGGTTCAGTTCGGTTTGGTCGGTTATTTAGTCATTCTAATTTGAGGGTTGGCTGAGTTATGGTAAAGTTATGGCTGAGTTATGCAACGGATATATTAATTTATTATATACCTTCTCGAAAATATAAAAAGTGTTGTTGGGGAGACACAAACAATAATTATGTTTATTGTTAAGAACCACACACGTAATAAATGAGATTTTAGCGATTTCTTTTTTAAAAGAAATTCAAAATTTGAATTTGAATTTTTTTAATTTTTTTTTTAGTAAAAGTATTTCTCAAACATTTGACTGATATGGCTGAGTTATCGACATAAACGGCTGACTTATGAAATATTTGTAAATTAGAATTATTATAACTCAAAATTAAAATATAGAATGAAAAAATGAATATTACAATCATTATAAGCAATAAAGAGTAATAATTAGAGACAAAGATTGATTTTTACACACTCTGATGAAAATGTGTAAAACATTCAAAACATGACATTTTAGGGGTTAGGGTTAGGGTTAGGGTTTGAGGTTTAGAGTTCATATTTCCAACATTATGGGTTTTAATATAACAGTTTGCTTTTGGTTATATTGTGTTTGGTTTAAGGTGGTAATTTGGATATACTAATATGATAACCATTTGAAAGTTTAAAATTTTTTGAAATTACTTTTCGGTTATTTCCAGTTATGGGTCGGTTATATGAATATATAATCATAAGTAATCTAAATTAGGTGGATTAAGTTAATATAACCGATAGCAAGCCGAATATAACCGTAATTAACCGAAAATAATGGAAAAAATAGATTCCGGTTCGGTTTGGTTTGGTCGGTTATTTAGTCATTCTAATTTGAGGGTTGGCTGAGTTATGGTAAAGTTATGGCTGAGTTATCGTTTAGGGTCTTCTCAATAATATGAAAACGTATTCAGGGTCTTTTGTTCTGTCAGATTCCTAATAAGTATTAAAACATCTTTCGATGTCACCAAAAGTGTTGTTAGGGAAGCGCGAAAAATCACTAATTCTGTGCCTGCTCAAATCCACACGCATAATAAATTCATAAAGTGAGCTTTATATCACAAGATATTATTGGAAATAATTAAATAATTATTATTCGAAATTAGAATTTTATTTTTCTATAAGTATTAAAACGTCTCTCGATATTACAAAAAGTGTTGTTAGGGAAGCGCGAAAAATCATTAATTCTGTGCATGCTCAAATCCACACGCATAATAAATTTATAAAGTGAGCTTTTTATCACAAGATATTATTGCAAATAATTAAATAATTATTATTCGAATTTAGAATTTTATTTTTCTAAAAGTATTTCTCCAACAATTGAATATTAAAATTATTATAACTCAAAATTTAGAATGGAAATATGTCTATTATTAGGTAAACTGATGGTTTCCCGCCAAAATATCGTTTTACGGCTGAGTTATGAAAAACGGGAAAACGAAAGGTCATGTGATGGCTGAGTTATAGTGAGTTATGGCTGAGTTATCACAAGAAACAATCTGAAAGTAAATGGATGATATATATGACTTTACGGCTGAGTTATAATATTTACGGGAAAATGAAAGGTCATGTGACGGCTGAGTTATTGTGAGTTATGGCTGAGTTATCACAAGAAAAATCTGAAAGTAAATAGATGATAACATGTGTTACTTTTGACTTAAGTTGAGTTATGGACTTAACTCAAATTTTATTCAAAAATGTTATTAATCACTAACAAAACTAACTTTTTTAATTAGTTATTTTATTTCCTCCTAAATTATTATTTTTTATTATCATTTGAAATGAAAATAGACATAGACCTAAATTTTATTCAAAAATGTTACCAATCACTAACAAAACTAATTTTTTTGAAGTTGAGTTTGAATAATCATTTGTTATGGTTGATGTACAAGTTTGAGGTATATCCTTTTTAAAATTGTTAACTCAAAAGATTATTCAACATCATGGAAATTTTCATGAGTTAAAGATGTGGTAAGTTGAGTTATCTATTTTCTTTAATTAAAAAAAACGAAAATTCAGTTATATAATATAAAAAAAATTATTTTTTTTCGTTTTTATTTAATTCATATATCAAGTAAAATAATTTTTACTGTTTTTCTTTTATTTAATAACTTTTTTAATTAGTTATTTTGTTTCTCCTAAATTATTATTATTTGAAATGAAAATAGACATAGACCTAACTTTTATTCAAAAATGTTACCAACCACTAACAAAACTAATTTTTTTGAAGTTGAGTTTGAATAATCATGTGTTATGGTTGATGTACAAGTTTGAGGTATATCCTTTGTAAAATTGGTAACTCAAAAGATTATTCAATATCATGGAAATTTTCATGAGTTAAAGATGTGGTAAGTTGAGTTATCTATTTTTTTAATTAAAAAAACGAAAATTCATTTATATAATACAAAAAAATTATTTTTTCGTTTTTATTTAATTCATATATCACGAAAAATAATTTTTCTGTTTTTCTTTTATTTAATAATTTTTTAATTAGTTATTTTATTTCTACTAAATTATTATTTTTTATTATCATTTGAAATGAAAATAAACATAGACCTAAATTTTATTCAAAAATGTTACCAATCACTAACAAAACTACTTTTTTTGAAGTTGAGTTTGAATAATCATGTGTTATGGTTGATGTACAAGTTTGAGGTATATCCTTTGTAAAATTGTTAACTCAAGAGATTATTCAACATCATGGAAATTTTCATGAGTTAAAGATGTGGTAAGTTGAGTTATTTATTTTTTTTATTTAAAAAAACGAAGATTCAGTTATATAATACAAAAAATTATTTTTTTCGTTTTTATTTAATTCATATATCAAGAAATATAATTTTTACTGTTTTTCTTTTATTTAATAAGTTTTTTAATTAGTTATTTTATTTCTCCTAAATTATTATTTTTTTATTATCATTTGAAATGAAAATAGACATAGACTTAAATATGATAAGATTTTAAATATTATGGCATGCATGTAGTTAATTTTTTAATTTGAAATGTAACAAAGAAGTTTAATTAACAATGTAACTCAATCACAACACGAAAAACATTACAGTAATTAAAAAGCAAAAAAAATTGTTGCCAAACTCAGCAGCTTCATGAACTGAAAATATGTAACTCAGCCGTATCGTTTGATAAGTCAGCCGTAACTGAAAAACATTCTAGTAATTAATCTTTTGCCAATAAGTCAGCCGTCAAACGGCTGACTTGTCGATAAGTCAGCTATGACGGCTGAGTTATAGTTTTTTACCATAACTCAGCCGTAACTACATCTCATAAGTCAGCCATTTTTCATAACTCAGCCAGTCGGAAAATGGCAACTCAGCCGTGTCGTTGTGATAACTCAGTCAAAATTTTGACAACTCAACCGTGTCGTAGCGATAACTCAGCCAAAATCTTGACAACTCAACCATCAAGTGAAAACTCAGTCATCACTACAACTGAGTTATGCGCATAACTCAGCCAAATTTAATAAGTCAGCAATAACGCTTGGCTGACTTATGAGCATAACTCAGCCAGATTTTCATAAGTCAGCCGTCCGCTCTTACTCAAATGTTTTTCCGATAACTCAGCCGCAACATACCTATAACTCAGCCGCAACATACTCTGTATCGCGTTACGGCTGAGTTATGGTTACACGTCAGCGATTTCTGACGTGGCGTCTGACGTGGCAATGGCATTTTTGTAATAACGTTTTTTCCGGTAACATAAAACAGGGGCACGCTGGGTATTTTGAAAATACCCGAAACATTCTAGTAATAAAAAAGTTTTTTAGATTCTGGTAATATTACCTAAAATGAGTAACATTTGAGTAATTCACCCGCAATAAAATTAGAGAAAAAAGAAAACTTGGAGACTGAAGTAAAGAGAAACAAGGAAACAGATGATGAAAACAAATAAAGAAAGAAGAAAAAAATAAAATTAGAGAAAACAGAAAAATGGAGACTGAAGTAAAGAGAAACAAGGAAAGAGATGATGAAAACAAATAAAGAAAGAAGAAAGAAATAAAATTAGAGAAAACAGAAAAATGGAGACTCAAGTAAAGAGAAACAAGCAAAAAGATGATGAAAACAAATAAAGAAAGAAGAAAGAAATAAAATTAGAGAAAAAAGAAAAATGGTGACTGAAGTAAAGAGAAACAAGCAAACAGATGATGAAAACAAATAAAGAAAAAAGAAAGAAATAAAATTAGAGAAAGCAGAAAAATGGAGACTGAAGTAAAGAGAAACAAGCAAACAGATGATGAAAACAAATAAAGAAAGAAGAAAGAAATAAAATTAGAGAAAAAAAATGGAGACTGAAGTAAAGAGAAACAAGCAAACAGATGATGAAAACAAATAAACAAAGAAAAAAGAAATAAAATTAGAGAAAAAAAGAAAAATGGAGACTGAAGTAAAGAGAAACAAGCAAACAGATGATGAAAACAAATAAATAAATAAAATTAGAGAAAGCAGAAAAATGGAGACTGAAGTAACGCGGAACAAGCAAATAGATGATGAAAACAAATAAAGAAAGAAGAAAGAAATAAAATTAGAGAAAAAAAGAAAAAGGGTGACTGAAGTAAAGAGAAACAAGCAAACAGATGATGAAAATAAAGAAAGAAAAAAGAAATAAAATTAGAGAAAAAAGAAAAATGGTGACTGAAGTAAAGAGAAACAAGCAAACAGATGATGAAAATAAAGAAAGAAGAAAGAAATAAAATTAGAGAAAAAAGAAAAATGGAGACTGAAGTAAAGAGACACAAGCAAAAATGATAATGAAAACAAATAAAGAAAGAAGAAAGATATAATATTAGAGAAAAAAAAAACTTGGAGACTGAAGTAAAGAGAAACAAGCAAACAGATGAAAACAAATAAAGAAAGAAAAAAGAAATAAAATTAGAAAAAAAAAATGGAGACTGAAGTAAAGAGAAACAAGGAAACAAATGATGAAAACAAATAAAGAAACAAGAAAGAAATAAAATTAGAGAAAACAGAAAAAATGGAGACTCAAGTAAAGTGAAACAAGCAAACAGATGATAAAAGCAAATAAAGAAAGAAGAAAGAAATAAAATTAGAGAAAAAAGAAAAATGGAGACTGATGTAAAGAGAAACAAGCAAACAGATGATGGAAACAAATAAAGAAAGAAGAAAGAAATAAAATTAGAGAAAGCAGAAAAATGGAGACTGAAGTAAATAGAAACAAGCAAACAGATGATGAAAACAAATAAAAAAAGAAGAAAGAAATAAAATTAGAGAAAGCAGAAAAATGGACACTGAAGTAAAGAGAAACAAGCAAATAGATGATGAAAACAAATAAAAAAAGAAGAAATAAATAAAACTAGAGTGAAAAGACCGACCCTTTTTTTTTTTAATAAATATATAAATATAATAATATAAATAAACTACAACTAGTGGTCCCATACCCACTAGTCACCTAACCACAAACACAACCAACAGCGGAAATAATAATACCAATATCCAATAAATAATAATCCAATAAAAATAAATATCCAATCTTAACTAAAGATCCAAACATCATAAACCAAATAACCAGCAATCCTAAACAATGCTCTAAGACTCAACTCTAGCAACCTAACAATGCCAGATCAACAACCAACCGAGTCCCTAGAACATCCTCCTCTTCACTGCCTGGATCCCACGGTCACACTTTGCCTTTACCTGCACCACAAACACATATTGCAATGCATGAGTATTTTACAAACACTCAGTAAGGCAATCCTCCCATCTACTGGGCTATACACACAAGCAATAGAGTATCAGTAATCAACACACAACAAACAACAGACTATAACAAAACAGGACGTAGCATCGACCGATGCCACAACTGCATCGATCGATGCCAACAGGAGAAGCATCGATCGATACAGAAGCTGCATCGATCGATGCAAGTGTAACTTGCATCGACCGATACCCAGTCTGCATCGACCGACGCATGCTCGACGCACACGAAAAACCCTAAAGTTCATCGCGCCGTCCTCGCACTTGCATCGACCGATGCAAGCTATGCATCGATCGACGCAACGTCGAGCACCGTGATTTCTCCGAAGTTTCTCGCCGGATCTCGTTCCTACAACCACAGAAACTCAATCCCAAGCCACAAGAAAGCTTCCTAACGTCCATAACAACATCCTAATGCGTCTAACAACAAACAACAAGCAAATCACTGAATTCTCTAGCTTAGATAAGCCATGGTCCTGCACTTACCTGTGCCAAGACGAATCTAAACAATAAACCAGCAAGAACACGCTTCCAGGAAACTCCTACAGCAATCCCCGCTACAGATCTCCTCAAAGAAAGCCCCAAAGCTCCAGAAAACTCAAGAACACTCAAGAACAGTTCTCTTTCTCTTTTGTTTCTCAAAAACGGCTGAATACGTCTAATGAGACAAAAGGCACGACTTAAGGGTTTTCCCCTTTTCTTCTCCCCAAAACGCAGCGTTTGACTTAAGTCAAAACGCACAGAATTGAGTCAGCATCGATCGATGCTCCTACTGCATCGATCGATGCACACCCTAAACCGGAATTCCGGTTCACGGATGTTACATAGAGAAAAAAAAAATGGAGACTGAAGTAAAGAAAAAAAAAGTAAACAGATGATGAAAACAAATAAAGAAAGAAAAAAGAAATAAAATTAGAGAAAAAAGAAAAATGGAGATTTAAGTAAAGAGAAACAAGCAAACAGATGATGAAAACAAATAAAGAAATAAAATTAGAGAAAACAGAAAAATGGAGACTGAAGTAACGGAAACAAGCAAACAGATGATGAAAATAAATAAAAAAGAAGAAAGAAATAAAATTAGAAAAAAAAAAAATGGTGACTGAAGTAAAGAGAAACAAGCAAACAGATGATAAAAACAAATAAAGAAAGAAGAAAGAAATAAAATTAGAGAAAAAAGAAAAATGGAGACTGAAGTAAAGAGAAACAAGCGAACAGATGATGAAAACAAATAAAGAAATTGTGAAGTAACCTTAGTGCAGTGGCAAAAGGTAAGTCCATTTGTAGAAGGCACCATCACAACCGGGATCGAGTCCCGGCTCCTACGAATGTAGGAATTTGACTAATGAGCCAGCCAGTTGTGGCCCAATGGTTGACAAAAAAAACAAATAAAGAAAGAAGAAAGAAATAAAATTAGAGAAAAAAAAATGGAGACTGAAGTAACGAGAAACAAGCAAACAGATGATGAAAACAAATAAAGAAAGAAGAAAGAGATAAAATTAGAGAAAAAGCAAACAGATGATGAAAACAAATAAAGAAAGAAGAAAGAAATAAAATTAGAGAAAGCAGAAAAATGGAGACTGAAGTAAAGAGAAACAAACAAACAGATGATGAAAACAAATAAAGAAAGAAGAAAGCAATAAAATTAGAGAAAAAAGAAAAATGGAGATTTAAGTAAAGAGAAACAAACAAGCAAACAGATGATGAAAACAAATAAAGAAATAAAATTAGAGAAAACAAAAAAATGGAGACTAAAGTAACGGGGAACAAGCAAACAGATGATGAAAATAAATAAAAAAGAAGAAATAAATAAAATTAGAGAAAAAAGAAAAATGGTGACTGAAGTAAAGAGAAACAAGCAAACAGATGATAAAAACAAATAAAGAAAGAAGAAAGAAATAAAATTAGAGAAAAAATAAAAATGGAGACTGAAGTAAAGAGAAACAAGCAAACAGATGATGAATACAAATAAAGAAATTGTGAAGTAACCTTAGTGCAGTGGCAAAAGGTAAGTCCATTTGTAGAAGGAACCATCACACCCGGGACCGAGTCCCGGCTCCTACGAATGTAGGAATTTGACTAATGAGCCGGCCAGTTGTGGCCCAATGGTTGACAAAAAAAAAACAAATAAAGGAAGAAGAAAGAAATAAAATTAGAGAAAAAAATGGAGACTGAAGTAACGAGAAACAAGCAAACAGATGATGAAAACAAATAAAGAAAGAAGAAAGAGATAAAATTAGAGAAAAAGCAAACAGATGATGAAAACAAATAAAGAAAGAAGAAAGAAATAAAATTAGAGAAAGCAGAAAAATGGAGACTGAAGTAAAGAGAAACAAACAAACAGATGATGAAAACAAATAAAGAAAGAAGAAAGCAATAAAATTAGAGAAAAAAGAAAACTTGGAGACTGAAGTAAAGAGAAACAAGCATACAGATGATAAAAACAAATAAATAAAGAAGAAAAAAATAAAATTAGAGAAAACAGAAAAATGGAGACTGAAGTAAAGAGAAACAAGTAAAGAGATGATGAAAACAAATTAAGAAAGAAGAAAGAAAAAAAATTAGAGAAAACAGAAAAAATGGAGACTCAAGTAAAGAGAAACAAGCAAACAGATGATGAAAACAAATAAAGAAAGAAGAAAGAAATAAAATTAGAGAAAGACTGATGTAAAGAGAAACAAGCAAACAAAAACAAATAAAGAAAGAAGAAATAAATAGAATTAGAGAAAACAGAAAAATGGAGACTGAAGTAAAGAGAAACAAGCAAACAGATGATGAAAACAAATAAAGAAAAAAGAATGAAATAAAATTAGAGAAAAAAGAAAAATGAAGAATGAAGTAAAGAGAAACAAGCAAACAGATGATGAAAACAAATAAAGAAAGAAGAAAGAAATAAAATTAGAGAAAGCAGAAAAATGGAGACAAAAGTAAAGAGAAACAAGCAAACAGATGATGAAATCAAATAAAGAAAGAAGAAAGAAATAAAATTAGAGAAAGCAGAGAAATTGGATATTGTTTATGTTATACTATTGGTTTATTATTGGATTATTATTGAATATTGGTATTGTTATCCCGTTGTTGATTGTGATTGTGGTTAGGTGGCTAGTAATAATAATGGGACGATTGCAAAATTGGACCCCTGATCTGAGTCAATTGCAAAATTGGACCCCTTTTTTTCTCTCTCCAACATTTGCCACTTTCTCCCTACTAAATCCTCTGTCATTCCATGTATTCACAGAAATGCCATTATTTCTGATTTATTTGAATTTCTTGCGAAAATGTTTATTACATCCATATCCTCATCTTCTTCTTATATTTACGGTTGTGCCACCGACATCAATTTTCCAACCACCATTAACAACCAAATTTGAAGCTCTTAATTCAACAACCCAAATTTGTGAGCTTAAATAACAACCAATGCTATGAGAACTTCATTTTCTTCCATCTCCCCTCCATTTTAATCTAAAAATTTGAAAGTTCGTTAATCTTGTTATATCTCGTGAACAAGGAAAATTGGCGCGCCATTATTTCTGATTTATTTGAATTTCTTGCGAAAATGTTTATTACATTCATATCCTCATCTTCTTCTTATATTTACGGTTGTGCCACCGACATCAATTTTCCAACCACCATTAACAACCAAATTTGAAGCTCTTAATGCTTCAACAACCCAAATTTGTGAGCTTAAATAACAACCAATGCTATGAGAACTTCATTTTCTTCCATCTCCTCTCCATTTTAATCTAAATATTTGAAAGTTCGTTAATCTTATTATATCTCGTGAACAAGGAAAATTGGCGCTGTGGTTCTTCAGTGGTGACTAAATACGACGTCCTCGGTGCTTGACATTGCGAAACAACCACCGATAAGGTTATTTTCCGGTCGATTTCGTGTTGTCAGTTTTGCAATTTAAAATTTATCGACTTTCGAGCCCGTAGACTAAAATTCCAGTCTCCTTAATTTCATTTGAAAACAAAAAAATATAATGTAGACTGCATTAAAATACTTCTAACGGATACCTTGTTTGCAGTCTACTAAGGTGTATTTTTGCAATTGACCAAATTATTGACTTCATAGTGAAGACTGCTACGATAAGTCTTCTTACGATAATAAACGAGTAGACTTCCATAGTGACTATTTTTGCAATTGACCAAACTATTTAAGCATTGACCGTAATATTAATATATTAAAAATATATTAAAATAATTAGTTGACTGCAAAAGAAGTCTACTATTTAAAAAATGCAATTGTTGGTCAATTGCAAAAATGACCATGGCAGACTGCAAACGAAGTCATCATTAGTGTAGACTTCGTTAGTCTACTTGGCGAAAGTCAAACTTGGTCAATTGCAAAACTAACTACGACGAAGTTTACTTTTTCTGGTTGACGTATAGTTAAAGTCTACTTAGTAGACAGAAGTCTACTGTAAAGTCAATGGGTTGGTCAATTGCAAAAATAACCATAGTCGACTATATTTGAAGTTAACCTGTTGAACTTTCCATTGAAGTCTACTTTGTTTTATCTATTTAATTGCAAAACTAACCAAAAAATTAACAAAGAAAGACCACAAAAGAAGTCAACCGGTTATGGTAGACTTCGCAGTCTGCTTTGTAAAATTGTAATTGCAAAAATAGACCCCAAGAAATAGACATCATTTGTAGTTTTCCTTGAATAGTCTTTTTTATGTCTACTCGTTGATGTGAACATGAAGTCAGCATTATTTGAAAACCAAATTATTGCAAATTGGTGAATAATTTTGGAGATTTTATTGATGTATTCTTTGATATATGTTATTTACTTGCCTCTGTATGATTTTGACATGAATCCATATTATACATATGGAGAAATCAAGTTTTTGGTTTTCATAGGCAGTTAGGGTATAAAAGTAGACTAATTTGGACTGTCAACGTGTTGGAGTTATCTGTGAAGTCCGTATAAATGAAATAGTGTTTAATTGAAATTTATAAATTGTTCTTATTGATTTTGTACCTCATTTGTTTTGTATCGGTTATGTTTTTGCCTCTGTATATTTTTTTCATGATAATATATTATACTTTTGGATCAATCATGTTTTTGGTTTTGTTAGGCATCTAGGTTATTGATTTAAGACTTCTACGGGTAGTCAGCTGTGTAATGAGTATTTGACTTGCTGCTTACTCTTTCAGGTAAATGGCGCAAATACCTGTTGTTTTCGGAGTATGGGTGACGAGAAATGGGTCTTGGCATTTTGATATGGATGGACGCAAAGGTGGGAGAATGTTTTTTTTGCGACACGGTTGTACATACGCTGAGCTTCTTGAAATGGCTGTTGAAGATTATCAGATTGACAAAGAAACAAAGATGGTTCAGTTATCGTATCCCTTAACAGAGATGATGCTTCAGCAATTGCCCCAAGATACCCCTTCTGTCTATGTCACAAATGATAGATCAGTTCAGAACTTGATAGATTTTAGTAGTAGGAATGTTGTTCGCCTTTGCGTCTCTACGCGATGCATGGATGGACAGCCGGTTAAGGAATGTGTTAATGATATAAAAAACTCTCGTTCTATAGACGATGGGGACGATGGGGAGTCAACGGGTGAAGTAGGTGACGATGTAGATCCAAGTGCAGATGAATGTGTAGAAGAATGTCAAGAAGCTCTCGATGATACTACAGATGAGAAGCCGAAAGATGTTGACGACATGGATTTCTATTACAGTGAGTACGGGAAATTTGAAGATGACGATGACGATGGAGATGACCTGGATGTAGATGCTGAAGAAGGGATACCGTTTGTTGGTGGTATTCATGGACAGTTAAATAATCCTTGGAAAGACCAATTGAAAGTAGGTCAATGCTTTCCATGCAAACAGGATGTCATAACAGAGGTGCGTTTGACCGCTATTATGTTAAAATTCTCTTTCAAAATTAAGAAGTTCACAAAGACTCGGTTGGTGGCAATATGCTCTATGCCAGGATGCACGTGGAGGGTCGTCGTGAGTGTGAAAAATGATCCAACCACTTTTTGGGTCACCAAATATTTGAACGTGCATACATGTTCTATTGTGGACCGCCTAGCTCACCGTAAGCGTTCCACCACCAAATATATTGGGCAGCTTTTTGTAGACTGAGTAGGAATAGTAGATGGTGTTGTCCCACAACATATCCAAGATTCAATGAGGACATTGTTCGGCATGACATTGGATTACACAACTTCGTATAGGGCTTTACAGCATGCACTGGAATATGTGAGAGGAAACGCCGAATCTGGATACACGAATTTGCCTTCTTGTCTTAGGAAAATAGAGCAGTCAAACCCGGGAAGTGTCGTTGACCTTGTTGTTGATGACGAGCATAGGTTTAAGTACCTTTTCCTATCTTTCGATGCTTCAATCCGTGGTTTCAATTACGTGAGGCGAGTTATTGTGGTTGATGGGACCTATCTCACTGGAAAGTATGAAGGTGTATTGCTAGTCGCTTGCACACAGGATGGTAACTTTCAGATATTTCCCTTGGCTTTTGGAATTGTCGACTCGGAGTGTGATGCTTCATGGGTTTGGTTTTTCACCAAATTAAGTGAGTGTATCTCGGATGAACATCCACTGGTAGTAGTTTCGAATAGGTGCAGTTCAATCGCTAAAGCATGTCGCAATGTTATTCCATGGGCAACACGAGTTATATGTTACTACCATCTCCAACAAAACATAATTACTAATTTCCGTGGGAAGCATCTGATGTACTTGGTGAAAGGGGCAGCATATGCGCATACGCATGATGATTACAACCGCAACATGGCTTCTCTTACTAACGTAAATCCGGCCCTTGCAGCATACTTGATTGAGGCAGATCCAGCTTTATGGTCTCGGGTTTACTGTCCAGGAGATAGATACAACATCAAGACTAGCAACATTGTGGAATCTATCAACTCCATGATAAAGAAGGCAAAAGGTTATCCCATCACATATCTCATTGAGTTTATTACGAAAAAGTTGGGTAGGTGGTATTGGAAAAAACGAGAGGATGCACTTAGTCTGACAACCACTTTTAGCCGGGGTGTTGAGTTCTTATTGGCCGTAAGGGAGCACTACGCAGATATGATGACGATAGAACGCATTGATGGTTGGCGTTTTTACGTTAGGGGTGGGCAACATGACTGCTTGGTTGACTTGGAAGCAAAAACTTGTTCATGCGGAGTGTTTGATGTTGAGAAAATACCATGTTCACATGCAATTAAAGCTGTCAAGTCAAGTGGATTGCATATGTCTACCGTAGTGGAAGCTTACTATAGAAAAGATCATGTCTATGCGTCATACGCGGCTAACATCATGCCCAATGTTGAGTACGATCCAATTGGGCCAGATATCCGATGTATACCTCCCATACCGAAGCGGAAGCCTGGTAGGCAAAAGAAGTCTCGTTGGCTAACATGGCTAGAACTGTCACGTAAAAAGGGGAGCAAGCCGAGGAAGTCTCATAAGCAATATGCTTGTTCAAAATGCAGACAGCCTGGACATACTCGACCACATTGTGTAAGTAACAATCCCACTTGATACATTTTTAACGTTTTGTATATGATCGTCGGTTACACTAACAATTATTTTTTCAGGTTGCTGAAGACGGCGAGTAGAAGTTAACTTCATCGTGCAGTCATCTAGAATTTCCCACGTGCTGAAGACGGCGAGTAGAAGTTAACTTCACCGTGCACTCATCTAGAATTTCCCACGTGCTGAAGACGGCGAGTAGAAGTTAACTTCATCGTGAAGTCATCTAGAATTTCCCACGTGTTGAAGTCGACATTATTAAAGACTAGTACTTTAACTATCATTTATTCGTAAGACCAATTTATGATACTCCTCTTCTTAACCAACCATTATCACAACCACTATCAGCTAGAGAACAATGAGTCAAATTTCGGGGTCAATTTCTGATACAAATTCGCAAACACAAATTACTGGTCCAATCTGCAACCACTGCGGTAGATCAACGATTATTGTGAAATCATGGACAGATGCAAATCCCGGAAGAAATTTCTTCAGATGCACTGTTCATGGATTTTCTCATTGGTCAGACGCAGAACCATCACGAGTTTGGCAAAGGCGGAGCTTATTGGATGCGCGGGATGAGATCCGTCGGCAGAGTGAAGAAATCAAGGTGCTTCAAGAATCTATAAGAGAAATGAAAGAACAAGTGTACAATGATCTGGTGAACTCTGGGGTGGTTAACACATATGTTGAAGACAAGAAGGGAGAAAATGATTTACTGGCATCCAATGAAAGGGAAAAAATGCTTCGACAATTCATCCTTCTCTCCTGGATAGGTTTCATTGTTGTCAACGCAATGTGTATTGGGATGAGTGCGAAGTCTCTCAGTTACCTTCAGTCAGATGTCTATTGCACTTTCTATGTACGATAATGTTTCAAGTCTACTTTCATTGTACCCTTTCGCTATCTCTACGTTCGTTGTACCCGTTCGCTATCTCTACATTCGTTGTACCCTTTCGCTACCTCTACATTCATTGCATCGTTGCCGTCTATTCATCTTCTTCTTTACATATAAATATCCTCTCTATTTCCTCTTCCACTCAATCTATTGCATCTCCTTCTTTGATAACAAGAGAATAAGTTGGTTACGAGATATGGCCGGAGAGAGTTCCAGCAAGCGTAAGCGAAGCAGTTCCGATTACGAGTGGGAAGAGGAAGTAATAGATGCCATGAAACACGCGTTTGAGAGGACGAGAGCCGTGGTTGAAGCAGAGACGATAGCCGTGGTTGAAGCAGAGACGAGAGCCGTGGTTGAAGCAGAGACGAGAGATCGTTTCACCGCAATTCTTCGTATGATGAGAGATCACATGACGAAGAAGGAAGAGGCTATCACCTTAAAGCATCAAGTGGATCTGATCGATGCTCAACAAGCCCTATTGAATCAACTTTTGGGTGAAGAACTTGTCGATTTCGAGGCAGAGCACAAGAGGTTAGATGAGATGAGAGAGGTTGCGGAAGCTGATGTCAAGCAGTGTGTTGTTCCCCCTCCTATAGATTGGGGAAAACATGGTGTCCGTCTCGACGATTAATTTACTTTTTTGTTATTTATTTTTAAACTTAATAATGTATGCATACTGAATAACTATTTCTATTTTCTGTCAATTCTAAATGTCAACTCTAAGTTAACTTCAGAAATATGTTTACTTGGCTTTTGCTGCACGCTATTACTACAAAATAACATTTACAAACCATTTTAAATTACCCATACCCCGATAAAGTTATTTTTGTAGATTGCAAAAGAAGTCTTACGGTTAACTTCAACCATATGTCTACTCAGCTTCCCCTGAACGCTACTTTCTTACTTAGCTTTCACTGTACAATACTCGTTTAATGTTTAAAAAACCTACACACTTTCACTCTGACCAAAACAAGAACAATAATCCTTACACATAACACATTAGAGTTTTAAAGGAGGATCATACAAAAAATATCAAGATACCACCCATCATCAGTAGGATCCCACCCACAAAATATAAAGATCCCCCAACAGAAACAAAACATCATCCTACATCATCATATTTAGTCATACATAATTTAAAAAACAGTTTAAGTCTTTCAAACAAGGGAGTTTATAGTTAGTCTTGAATTGGGGAGGATCATAGAGCCCAAACTCCTCCATGTAGTTATCCTCATTTGGTCCACGGCATTCAATCTCGTGAAATAAGTCACAAGCTATCTTCTCCCTTATCCATGTGATGTTTGCGTCGCACAAAGTACTAGGAAATGTTATCCCAAGAGCATGACATTCCATGTACTTCAAAGTATACACACCACAGTCACCTGGCTTCCTGTTCGGAGGCACTCCCTTTGTAACCCGCTCATGAGTGAACTTCTCGTACGACCACAGATGCTTCATCTCTGGAGTGGCTAACTCCCGCAGCACGTAGGGAACCATCACGGCAATAGGCTCGACGGCAGATGCAAGCTCTTCGTCATTGGTGACACTCGGGAGGCTATCCCAGACGACGATGTGTCTCATGGGAATCGATATCCACAAAGCTACCCAGTGCGTCGCCTTCACGTTTAAAGGCGCGTATTAGTCGTCCACTTCCAGACCCCATTGCTTGTTAGTCTGTGCATACGGTGGATACTCCCCTGAGTGGTAGCTGAAGGCACCGGCTGGCAACAGTTTCCCAGATCCATTAGGATTAGCATTAGAACTGACAAAGTCTTTGTACTTCGTCGTCCAGAGATGAGTGAACATAGTGTCTAGGAAAGCCACTCTACTCGTTTTAAACCACTCAGGATGCTGTGCGTGTCGATGTCTAAATAGATTCAAAACCGCATCCATGTGCTGGATAACCACATAGATTTAAAACGAAGTTATATAATATTGAAGACCGATGTTTTCTAGTATACTTAAAGTAGAAGTTTTCAGTGTAGACTTACCGAATCTCGTAGCCACACTGCTTTTGTTTGCAGATCGTGCCACCAAAGACAACATCGGTATTTCTCTGGGACCTTGTTCTTGTATGTCCTGCGGGTGATGAATGGGTTTGGATACATGTAAGTTACTAGATTTCGAACAATATAAATTTTGAAACATATCATAAAAGTTGGTAAACTTACGGATCTTTCTTTAAGAATTCAACCAAAACCTTCTTCAAATCCTTGTCTGCTTTAACAAAAGGATTGTACATTGACGTGGCTGGCTTATCAGCCATGATAGTCTTGGCAGTGTTATCACCAACAAACAGGGAACGTTGACTTGACGCCAACCTCTTAACCCTTTCAATCTTGCCTTGTGCCGCAATCCTGGCCGCTTCTTTCTTTGGTTCTTGTTTCTTGGCTCTAGCAGTGTAGTCGGCAGCAATTGGGATTTCCGTGCGAATAAACACAGGTCGGTCTGACTCAGTGTCAGATGAATCAGCGCTGACTATCTTTGCCACCTTCGTATTCGTACGAGTAACAGCTGGAGATGGTTTCGGGGTCTCAGATTGACCTGGTTTGTTCTTCAAATTTCGATTTAAAAGTTACATGATCATTTACGAAAACAAATACTATTAAAGTCGCAGCATATGTTTAAAAGTTTCAAATAAAACAAACAAAGACTAAAAGGATTTAGAAGTCGACTTCACATAAGGAAGTCTACTTCATACGGATAAAGAAGTCTACTTCATATAAGGAAGTCTACTTCACATAAGGAAGACATCACTTGTTTTTATGTCTTCAAAGTTGAGTCCTTCTGGAAGTCTAATTTTTTCTTCGCCTTGCACCTAGTATTGTGTTTGTGAGGGATCATAGTAGGAAATTGCAAGTGTTCAGAACTAACCATATCCGACTTAGTGCCTCATCCTTCTTATGTTCCTTTGATGCATCCTCTTCCGTACCAGCAGATGACTGAGAGTCCTTCTTTTCCTTTGCTAAAGGATCAGCCTGTTTTGTACAAGTTACGTCTCCCTTCATTTTGTCAAGATCCAAAGCCAGTCCCTCAATCTTCTCAGTCAACATGTCAAACCGCATATCGCAACTGTTGAAACCTTCTCTCATCTGATCGAGCAGAGCTGCTCCCCACATGTCGAGCTCATCTTTCAAAGATTCCAAAGTGTTGGACCCCATGTCAGTCGAAGGACCTGGACAGTGCCTCTTCCCACTTGGTTCATCAAATTCACCGGCTCTCTTACTCGATCCCTTTTCTTCAATCTTAACCTTCGCATTGTTGGATTGATAAATACCAACCGTCTCCCACAAACCTCTCCCCCACTTCCATGGACCAAAATCCCCATTGAATGCTCTCAAAATGTTATCAATCTTCTCATCTGATTCATCGTCTTCCCAAAAGGACTAATCATGCCACCAATGGTTTTGTAGTTTCTGAAGTTTGTCTACAATTCATATAAAACAAAAACCAAAAGCAAGTTCAAATCTAACACAATAGGGTTACCGAACATCTAATATCGTAGATAAACTATAGACAAACCACGTGGATGCGTACCTGTTTTAGAATATGCTCTTTGACATGTTTTCTTCCGCGAAAACCGCGGTAAGCAAGCAACGGTTGACTTGGATTACCTGGGAACGGTTCCCCAATTAATTTGGCAAAATCAGGCATAGCTTCGTACACCCATATCTATAGAGGTTCGACAAATCCTTCTAAGGTGTAACTCTGCTTGTTAAAGTCCTTCTCCTTAATAGAAAGAATCAGGTTCTTGAAAGCAACTCTTCCCCATGGATAATCAAGAAATGCATCTAAATCCATGACTAGTCTAGCCATATTTAGACGGGTGGGCGTAGATGGTTTTCTAGCTTCTATAAACCCAGCGTAGATGGCTAAATAACCCAACCTAACACGCTCTATTCTATCCCACCCGTTTGAGTTCTTACATGCTGCGATCTCTTGCTCAATACTCGGACCGCTTTCGAAATTGACTCCAAGCTTCTCCCAAAACTCTTCCATCTCGTCTGTAACCTCAACCTCTGGCTGCTCCAACGACTCGACATCTTGACAGTTAAGTCCAGTGATGGCCTCAAACTCATTCAAAGAAAATCGTAGAGGGTTAGAGTTAACAAGACTCCAAATCTCGTACTTTTTGTTGCAGACTATCTGAAAGGTGAGCATATGGTGAACCAGTCTGGAAGCCCATTCAAATTGGAGACGGTTGAACTGTAACAAGACACCCAGTCGAGATTGATAAATATCGTCCCATTCATCTGGCTCGAGAGCTTTGTCGAGTTCATCAAACAGCTTCGTATCTTTGTTGTAATAGCCGATGCTTTTTTGAGGAAGAGGCTCATCACCTTTCGTGTAAAACCTCCGAGGAAATTCTGGTTTTCTCTCATCCATTCTGCAAGATAAGATTAAAAAATATATATTGAGAAAGCGGAAGACTAATCCAACAAGAGAAGGCTACTATCGGAAAAAAATATATTTCCCATTTATCTCCACCAAAATATATTGCGGAAGAAGTCAAACCTTCAGTTTGATCGAAGAGAACAATAGCAATGACAAGCGGCGGGGAAAAGCGGCGGAGTTCGTCGAAATCGGTGGAGATAAACGACGGAGAAAAGCGGAAGCGAAGAGTTTCCTTACGAGGAAGAATTAGAGATAACTATCATTGTTATCTCCGTTTTTAAGTCATAAAATTTAAAATAATTAAAATAATCCCGGTTTTATAAAACCAAAACCGTTTAATTAGAAACAGAACCGGAAAACTATAAAGAATTTGTAAAGAAACCAATTAAAATCGGATCCCGCGCATCGGTAAATTAAAAAATATAAATATTGCCGCCAACTAACGTCAAATCAATTTATACCTTGTAATGATTATGTTGACGACTTCTCTCGCAGACTTCGCCGCGGGAAACTGAACCGTCTACAAATCCATCAAATCAAATTAATTTTTGTACTATTATGCTAAAGACATATCAAGTAGACTTCTTTCTGGGGAAACTAAAACGTACTTTAAACTGAAAATCCATCAAATCAAATTAATTTTTGTACTATTATGCTGAAGACTTATCAAGTAGCATTTCATCATTTTCCTGGATGGCTGTAATAGAATCCCTTTGGTCAGCAAGTCCACCTCTCATTGCTTGAAGTTCTTGCATAATAGCCTCATCCCACCATTTCATAATATGGTCCTCTCCATCCTATACCGTATCATAGAAGTAAATATACCATAAGAATATTATCTATACTCAAATAATAATTATACCAAACGAATAAACCATCATACAATTCAACAACCTCATGGTTATTGCATCCAAAGAAATTCCTTCCAGGATTGTCGGCTGTGGTGGAACATTTCATAACGGTTTCCCTTCCGCATAAACTTCTGTCAGGAATTCCAACTATCAGGCCAGTAAAGTTTACTTCGGGTGGACCTTCACTCCATACTTGCAAAGAACTAGAAGATGGCTGAGTGTAGCTGTATAACCCCATATCTGTGTGCAAAATGAACAAAAAACTATGAGAACATATATATTTTCGAACAAAATTAGCTAAAGCGTTACAAAAGCAAATAGCCGACTTCCTATGATGAGAATACTTATCTGAGATCTCCTTCAGTTTCGAAGACGATAAATGATGAGAATAGAATCTGAATTGTAGAGAGCAACAATATCGGAATTTTAGAGAGAGAAATTGTGGAGAGAGAGAAAGCACATACAAACTAGGGTTCACCTACAGAAAGAAGTATTTATATGGTTACCGAATCCGGTTAGGTTAAATTGGTACGCATTCGGTTAGGTTCATCTATCGGTTTGGTTAAATTGTCGATGAGCTTAAAATAATATAATATTACTAGTTGATGGCATAAGAAAGTCAACCACGAATAGTCTACAGAGAAGTCTACTTAAGCAAACCCTAAATCAAATAATTTTAACCTAATCAGCCTTACCTCCCTTAATTTGGCTAGTTTATATGTAAATTTATTTTATTACAATGCAGGAAGTCTATGTGGTTATTATTTGGTCAAACGGTTAACCAAATTATTTTTTATAATTTTTAAAATAAAAAATTTACCGAACATTAAGAAGTAGACTTAATTGTAAGTCAACCACGAATAGTCCACAGAGAAGTCTACTTAAGCATACTCTAAATCAAATAATTATAACCTAATCAGCCTTACCTCCTTAATTTGACTAGTTTATATGTAAATTTATTTTATTACAATGCAGGAAGTCTATGTGGTTATTATTTGGTCAAACGGTTAACCAAATTATTTTTTATAATTTTTAATATTAAAATTTATCGAACATTAAGAAGTAGATTTAATTTTAAGTCAACCACGAATAGTCCACAGAGAAGTCTACTTAAGCAAATCCTAAATCAAATAATTTTAACCTAATCAGCCTTACCTCCTTAATTTGACTAGTTTATATGTAAATTTATTTTATTTTAATGCAGGAAGTCTATGTGGTTATTATTTGGTCAAACGGTTAACCAAATTATTTTTTATAATTTTTAATATTAAAATTTTACCGAACATTAAGAAGTAGACTTAATTTTAAGTCAACCACGAATAGTCCACAGAGAAATCTACTTAAGCAAACCCTAAATCAAATAATTTTAACCTAATCAGCCTTACCTCCTTAATTTGACTAGTTTATATGTAAATTTATTTTATTACAATGCAAGAAGTCTATGTGGTTATTATTTGGTCAAAATGTTTACCAAATTATTTTTTATAATTTTTAAAATTATAATTTAACCTATAATTAAAGAGTAGACTTACTTTTAAGTCTTCTCTTTGACGTCAATTTGAAATTAACCTTAAAGATATCTATTGCAGACTTCCTCGGGTTAAATCTGTCATTTCGGCTTCTGTTTTTTGTTTGGTTGTAAGGGGGTCAACTGTAATTTCAGCACATTTAGTGGTTATATTTCTCGAAAAACGAATATGGGTCTACGAGTTCATTTAAATGCAAATAAAGATACTAAAAATGCAATTGTCCCAATAATAATAGAAAATTAAGATGACACCATATTAATTACTAGTGGTCTCCTCCTCCATACGGGTATGTTTTCGGTTCTAATACATTTTTCTAATTTTGTTTTCTATGATATCTTCTGTTGCTTGCGTATCTTACCAATGACAGGTAATAGATAGTTTTTAAATTTACATATTTATTGTTATATCAACCATAGATAAATGCTACCATTCGGAACATATGTTTAGATATTTCCTTTTGGGCATCAAGATTATCACATGCTGAGTTTTGTTGTCCGTAGAGAATATAATTAGTCAGCTCATGTTTTAGTAATGAGTCAGCTCATGTTTTAGCTAAATTTGGTTGTACAAATCAAGTCTATTATTCCGATTCGGTGTCAATGCCTACATGGCTCAGTACTACTATGTATCACCCAAACATTGGTTAAATGAATAAAATGACCTTTTGACGGAAAAAAAAAATCAACCATAGATAAATTAGTCTTCGATTAATTTACAAATAATCCTCTGTTTATAGGCTAGACGCTAGGCACAACCTATCTATCCAACGACTAACTCCTAATGACTTTTTCGAACAAGACTGGTATGTTGTACAAGTTGTCACGTTTACTATGTTGTCATTCTATTTTAAGAATTTTACAAAGCTCCCCGATACATACAGAGGACACCAGATTCGTTATACTCGATCACCTCCTTTTGTTTCTTTTTCTGTTTTTTTTTTTTTTCCGTTTTGGGGTTATTATATATACTCGCTCAAATAATTTCCTTGGGTAGCACACAATGGATTTGGAGTCGGAGCTAGGGATAGTCATTTCTCAAGTGATATCTTTCTTTATCGATGAGGATTCGGTTTCGGAGTGGGCTTTGTTTTTGAATTTACGGCTATCAAAGTTCGTAGCACTTTTTCGTCAGCTAATCTCTCTCATCAAATCTATGGATTTGGATTCGCAACCTAAACCGGAGTCGAAACTCATTTCACTCATCAAGCAAATAATACATGTCGGCAACTCTATACCGGTAGATCATTCGGGACCGGAGTCTCGGTTCGTGTCACTCATTACTCGAATGATCTCTCTCATCAGCTCTACTGAATCGGATCAAGAACAGCCGGAGCTCATGTCACTCACCACTCAAATATTATATCTTCCGTCAACTCATTGGATTCAGATTCAGAGCTCGTATCACTTATTACTCAATTAGCCAACGTCGTCAATGTCACGTACTCGAAGCCAAAACCAGAACAAGATCCCGAGTCAAAGCTCATATCACTCATTACTCATCAGTTACTACCTCTCATCGACACTAGGTATTGGATGATAGATCAGATTTTGAAGATCGTTTCACACATCGCTCTAATAATTTCTCTAGTGATCTCGATGGATCTTGAGTCGCAGCCAAAGCCGTCGAAGCTCATGTCACTCGTTACTAAAACAGTCTCTCTATTCAACTCTATGGATTTGGATTCTCAACCAATGCCTTTAAGAGATGTCATAACAATCATTTCTGAAAAACTCGACCCTCGGATCATCTCTACAAATTCGTATCCGGAGTACAGTTCACTCTTTCGTCAAGTACTCACACTAAAGCCGATGCCAGAGCTTTTATTACTAATTCATCAGATACTATCCCTCGTCGCCTCTATGAGTTTTAAGGGTAAGAAGCTAATTTCTCTGTGCCCTCGAGTAGGAGTACGTTTGAGAGAAGGAAAGTTTCATGTGGATGAAGAAGTCTCGTTGAGGAGCAATAACATGTGGGACTGTCTCCCTTTAAACTGGGAGAAACTGAGGCTAACAGGATAAGTAGAAGCTGTACTCTATTTCCGTTGCCGAAACTGCAACGGCGAGAACCATAAAGAATATAACAAGGCTGAAGTTGAGATCAAACACCCTCTTCATCCAAAACATTCTCTTCAGCTTGTCTTGTTGATAGGGAAAGGAACCAGGGAATGTTATTGCTGTGATGAAGATCTCTTAAGTATGTTTTACTATTGCTCTTCTTGCGATTACGCTATGAATATAGCTTGTGTGGAGAAGCCACGAGTCTTGTCTATAGACCATCCGAAATGGCATGAGCATACACTTGCTCTGTTTCCAAGAAACAATTTCTTGACTTGCAGCGTTTGTGCCTTGTCACATACAAGTTGTCCTTTTTATATATGCCCTCCTTGTGACTTTGTGGTTCATCAACGTTGTGTAAGCTTACCACGTCTCATAAGGATATCTCGCCATCCTCATCGTATCGCTTTTACACTTTGTTTTGGCCAAGGAGATTGGTCTTGTGGTGTTTGTCGTAGAAAGATCGATAATGATTACGGGGGCTATTCTTGCATCAAGGACGGTTGTTCGTATGGGGTTCATTCAAGATGTGCTACACAAAGAAACGTGTGGGATGGTAAAGAACTTGAAGGAGAGCCAGAAGAAGGCATTGAAGAAGTTGAGCCGTTTGTGAGGATAAGCGATGGAATCATACAACATTTTAGCCATCAGCATCATCATTTGAGACTTGATGAGAACACATGCAGAGATTACGACGAGAATAAACAGTGTCAAGCATGCATCACACCAATCTATTACGGTAATATCTACTCATGTATGCAATGCGACTTCATTCTCCACGAAGCATGTGCGAATTTTTTCCGCAAAATACATCACCCGATACACCCTCACTTACTCACACTAGTTGGAGGAAACAACGGTGTTATGAACCTTACGAAATCATGTTCAGCTTGTCCTTGGTTGTGTACAGCTGGTTTCTTCTATAGATGTGATGAAGAAGAGTGTTTATATTTTAAGCTACACGTGCAGTGCGCCGTGATTTCTGAGCCATTAATCAATAAAAGTCATAAGCATCCCTTATACCTTACATCCAAACCAGGGGAGTGGAGAACATGTTCAGTTTGCAAAGAGTTATCACAACCTCATATTACAAATGAAACATTCAACTGCATTGAGTGTGACTTTGCTTTGTGTTTCAAATGTGCTACTTTACCTCAATACGTGAGGTATAAGCACGACGAGCATATACTCGCTCTTTCTGATGGGAAGAAGGAGATCACAAGTATCGTCCCGACGTATTGGTGTGGAGTTTGCGAGAAACAAATACTTCCAAGACAACGATTTTATATGTGTGATGAGTCCTGTTGTATCACCCTACACATTCATTGCTTAATCGGAGAGGACTTATACATGAAGCCCGGTTCATCGTGGTTCTTCTTCAGCAAAGAGCTACGTGTTCTGCCCAACAATCATCATATGTCTCGGCCTGTTTGCACCACTTGTAAGCAACGTTGTTCACAAAAAGTGTTTTTTCACCATTATGGCTTAATGTTTTGTTCCACATTCTGCATTCGTGATTTGCTGGCTTAATTAATGGTTAAGTATCTTGATGGTCATTGCTCTTGTTGTAAAAAAATCATATATATAATAATTGTAGGGGATTGTTTTCACCCTATTGATCTATCTATACACATATTTTTATTTGAAGAACTTGATGATCTGATGTATATCAGTACTAGATTAGGACCCGCCCGATGTGCGGGTTTAGATTTTTTTAAAAGAATATAACGTAAAATTTTAGAATCTATCTATAAAAGTAAATAGATACACCAATGTATCCAATGTGTTATTTGGTGTAAAAAGTGCGACTATGCGGTTGAGACTATTAATCATGTTTTCTTTGAATGTCCTAGCTCGTCAGAAGGTTTTACATATGACTCGGTGTAATCGAATTTGAATTTTATTTTCTGGAAGGGTGCCTCTCAGGATGATCTGATCAACTTATTCAATTACCATTAATTTTATGGGCAATCTAGAAAGCCATAAACAAAAAAGGTTTTCAAGGTTTAGAGATTGAGGCAAATGATATAATTGCTAAGGCTTTGGGCGATAAGTTAACCTGGGAAAAGGCACTCTCTTTTACAGCGGTCATGTCAGCTTCATCTCCGTCTTCGCATGTCCATGTTTTTCACCTCGTGTCTAAGACGGAGTCTCTCCCCCTGCATTTGGAGTTAGAAGAGTTGTTGTGGGCCATAGAGCAGATACGTGCTGTAGGAATCACTTGTTAACATTTTGAGACTGATTGTGCTGAGTTATTCACTATGGTGCAGTCCAAGATTGCCCGTCTTTCTCCAACCTGCTCGATGAGTTTAACTCGCTGGAGTCATTCCCACTATTCTCCATCTCCTGAATCCCGCTTAAGGCAAATACGAAGGCAGAGTATCTTGTTTGTGCTTCGCGTTCTCTTATCTCTGAAATTTCTTTTGTAAACCCCTTCCCCCCGGCTTGGACAACTAACCGAGAAATTTCCTTTTAATTTATGGTTTGGTTGAAAAAAAAAAAGTAAATAGATACACTTTTAGTTAAAGAAAATAGTTGTAGATGAATTCAAAGTTATTAAAATAAAATAAAATTTAACAAAAATATATATTTAATTCATTTTGTATGTAAAAACAATGTATAAAAGTAAAGAGATAAACTTTTAGTTATAGAAAATAGTTGTTTCTTTTGCTATAATACACTAATGTACATTTACAAATATACTATCTACATTACCACTAAAAATGTATTTGTACACACAAAAATATTTTACTTGTAAAATATAATTTTTAGTCTTTACTACAACCAACAAATTTTATTTATGAACAAATTAAATAACATATTATATATCTTTTTACTTTAATATTTTTATAGTTACATAAAATTTTATTTTAATATTTTAACATATTATAATCTTACATACTCATATCTTATATATATTATAATAGCAGTCTTTTCGAATAAATTACTTAATTGGGTGAAAAAAAAATATGAGACGATTTATTATTATTTTTTCTATTTCAACAATCTTTTTCTTTTTGTAAAGGTGAGTATTTCCATTTTCTTTAAACAGTAAATAATTTTATAATTTCACAATCATTTATTTATCTTATAAAAAAGTGATATTTTTCCTTGTAAAATTAGCAACTTAAAATTAAAATAAGTAAACAATATTATAATTTCGAGTTTTATGATATATATATATATATAATTTCCTTATAATGATTCTAAATTATAAAGCTGTTTAAATTTTATAATTTTCTTACAAAAGTTTTTTTTTCTTTTAAAGATTTTAAATAAAATTAGGTTTTCTTTTCTCTATTTTACATTTATATAAAATCTTTTTATGGTAGGTTTTGAATTTTTATATTTTTATTTTTAAATTTTTTAAAAAATTTAGAATTAACACGTGTCATCATCTCAATGATACAATTAACACATGTCACGATCTTGTTAATTAGTATTTTAAAGCTGTTTAAATTTTATAATTTGCTTATAGTTTTCTTACAAAAGTTTTTTTCTTTTAAAGATTTTAAATAAAATTAGTTTTTCTTTTCTCAATTTTACTTTTATATAAAATCCTTTTATGGTAGGTTTTGAATTTTTACATTTTTATTTTTAAAATCTTTAAAAAGTTTAGAATTGACACGTGTCAAGCGATCTCTGGACAAATGAGATTATACAGATAGATATCAATAAATTCGAAATTATAATATAGTTTATTTATTTTAATTTTAATTTGTTAATTTTACAAGAAAAATTACTCTTTATATAAGATAAAAAAATGAATGTGAAAATATTCAATTAATTACTGTTTCTAAAAAATGTAAATACTCACCATTACATAAAGAAAAAGATGGTTGAAGTAAAAAAAAAAAGATATATCGTCTCATATTTTTTTCCACCAATCAAATAATTTATTCAAAAAGACTGCTATTGTAATATATAAGATAGGAGTATATAATATTAACGTATGCGTTTTTGTAACTATAAAAATGTTAAATTGAAGAGACATATAATAGGTTACTAGATTCAGACCCGCACGTACGTGCGGAATTAATTTCAAAAATTAAGTTTGCTATTAGATTTATAATATATTACATATATGTGGAGTTATGTTTGTAGACATTATTTTTTTTAGGAATGTTAACATTCATATAACCGAACTCATACCAGTTAAGTACTCGATTTGTTTATAATTTGGTTTAGACTAAAAAAGTGATCAGTTTGTCTTTTATTATACGTAAAGATAACTACATTAAAAAAACAATAAGAGATAAACGGTACATCTATTTCAGAACAGAAAATAAACAAAAGTAGTATATCCTGTCCTAGATATGATTTTTCATCTCATAATTGTGGTTATAATAATAAATACACATTTCATATATTTTAGTTTATCAGATAAGGAAATAAGTAAGTGTTTTGGATCACATATGTGTGGGTTTTATTTATAGATATATTTAGTTGTATAAGATCTATAACATAAAATTATATTAGTTTTCTCTAAAAGTGTGAAAATGAAATAATAATCCTTTCACCATTGAATTTATTAGAATCATAGCAGTTATGATATTAATCCACTAAAACTATTTTGAACTGTTTAAAATTGTTTTTTTCCACTAATGAACCAAAATCGGCAAAAGTTTCAACATTGTATATATTTTAAATTAATATTTTGGAAATCGATAATATTTTAATTTTTTTAGATACTGATGAATCTAGAATCCAAAATTTATATATAGGATATACTATTTTATAAAATAGTAAATCGTGGTTAAATTATATACTACAAATATAATAACTGTTTTCATAATTGAAAAAAAAAATATAATTAAAAATTCAATTTTTTTGATTTTAATCTATTTATTATAATCAGAATTAATTAGTTTTTAAAAAAAATTTGAAATAAAAAATAAATGATGACTTTTATGGAACATATTAAATTAGATGGTCGTTTTTCGAAATAACAAATAATATACCATCAAATTAAATAAGTTTACATATATAAAATATCGATTTTAATAATCTGATGTTATAGAAACTTTAAAAAATGATTTTCAAAAGTATTGGGTATAAAACTATTATTGATATTCCAGAAGTCGATTTTTTTCCTTCATTCAATAATATTATTATACACTTGGTAAAATTTAAAACAAAAAATGTGAATTTACAATTTCTTTGTAAAATATATTAATAAACACTTTATATTTTATACCACACATATATATCTTACACTAAATGTGTGGATGGATGCACAAATTTTCTATACAACATGTTGCCTGTTGAAAAGTCTAAATACAATAAAATTAATCCCAAGTGGAGTATATTTTTCACGTCATAATTAAAGTCCATTGATTTTACAATTCCATGTTTAGACCTACATGCTTTCTCCTTCACACTACTAATCTCACAAAAAAATATGGACATCTTTATGTGAGTTTGATGATTGCAGCCAAGCTTTTTTTAAATGATTTTCATATTTTTTTCTTGTGTGATTCTTGTCTTAGGATGAGTTGGAATTGTACATACTTTTCAAGTTTAGCAGTCATTTATTCTCTGTATGAACATAAAGATTTATTAACATGAAACTAAAAGACAATTTCGTTTTGAAAAAGAAAAAAAAAAGATAGTTTTGTAGGCTTCTATGAACAACTCTTCATGTTCTTCTTAATATCCTGATAACTTTTTTGATAATTTAATAAAGGGAAATCAATTTGTAAACTCTTTTAATCAAAGGGTGTGTCATGAAAAATGAAGATCAAACTTAACATAATATAAAATCCACCAAATCAACAAACTAAGTAATATTCAAAAATAAATAGATCAAAGTACCATAGTTTTGAAGAGATACTAACACACAAGGTGGAGAAACAACTGTATCCCTGCTCCATTCGAACGTTGATCCATTCGAACGCTGAAATCAAGAATAATAATAAACTTCAAAATTAGATTATACTTCAATTAGCAAATAGAACAAAACAAATATATGTGCTATCGAAATTGAACACCAAAAAAGAATAATCTAGGATTTAAACACAAATACTTCGTTATATATATAGGAAAATGGTATGGCATAAGTTAAATATATGTTTGTGATTTTTCATTTATTGTTAAGATATTTTTTGCCCAAAGCATTGTATAAATTTCCTAATTGTTCGTCCACAAATTTCGCCACCAGAAATTTGCACATATAAATTTCCTAATTGTTCGTCATATTTAGTAGATCTGCTATTTAATTAAACATTAAAAATTCCATAATTTTTTTAAAAATAATTTATTTTTATCTATAAGCTGAATATATTTTTGAAATACTTTCTTATTGATCATTTTGAAATCAATAGAAAAGAACATATTCCGGTTATAAATATTTTTCATTGTTTATTGTTGTCTTATTTGTAATTATTGTTTTAATTCATAAAATAATTTTAGTTTTTTTGAACAAATCTAATTAAATAACGTTATTTATTTCCATTTTTGATAATCCAATATTTTTTTCTTTAATTAACCACGTTATTTATGTTAACAAATTAATCTGGACTACTTCTTACCCAGTTAAATAGTTATCATTATATTAAAATTAAATAGTTGTTTCCAGAAATATCTCAAAATATATTAGAAAATTAAATATATTTACATATATGTATTTCGAATTTAAGAGTCTGATTTTTATGGCAACAAATTTAAATTATTTCTGTAAATATTAGGTAATTATTCTTATTTTTAATTTAATTTCCCTAAACATTAGATAATTATTATCTTGTTGATTGGATATTTCCATAAACAGATTGACGTCTATTCAATTTCCATAAACAGATTGATGTCTATTAAATATCAATCTGTTTGGATACTGATTTATAAATATTCTTATTCTGTTTTCCATGGCATTTCATGTAATAATCTCTTAATCTATGTCTACTTATTAAAAATGCTTCCCTTTTAATAGTATAGATTTAATGTATTTGTAAAGACATTTTGTTGGTAGTAGTAAAGACTAAAGAGTATAATTTATCATTAACATATATTTGTGTGTACAAATACACTTTTAGTGGTAATGTATTTAGTAGATTTGTAAATAGATTTACATTAGTGTATTATAGCAAAAAACAACAACTATTTTCTATATCTAAAAATTTATATTTTTACTTTTATACATTGTTTTTACTTATGAAAATAATTAAATATATATTCTTTGTTAAATTTAATTTTATTTTAATAACTTTAAACTCCTCTACAACTATTTTCTTTAACTAAAAGTGTAACTATATATTTTTTTTCAACCAAATAATAAATTAAAAGAAAATTCATCGGTTAGTTGTCCAAGGTGGAGGGAAAGGGTTTACAAAAGAAACTTCAGAGATAAGAGAACATGGAGCACGGGCAAGACAATCTACCTTCGTATTTGACGCACGCGGGATCCAAGAGATATAGAATAGTGGGAAGGACTCCAGCGAGTTAAACTCATCGAGCAGGTTGGAGAAGGACGGTCAATCTTCAGGGACTGCACAATAATGAGTAACTCAGCACAATTAGTCTCGAAATGTTGACAAGCGATCTCTGGAGCACGTATCCGCTCCATAACCCACAACAACGCTTCTAACTCTGAATGTAGGGGGAGGGGCTGCCTTAGACACTTGGCCCCCAACAACAAGGTTTGCTCCTCACCAACGCGATACTACCAGCCCAATCCTGAATGCACATTGGTTGCTTTCCCAGAACATTCAATCTGACAACCCGGTGAAGAAACCTGGACACCCGAAGACGGAAATGGAGCTGACATGACCGCCGTAAAAGAGAGCGCCTCTTCCCAAGCTAACTTATCGCCCAAAGCCTCATCAATTATATCATTCGCCTCGATCTCTAGACCTTGAAAAACTTTTTTATTTGTGGCCTTCCAGATTAACCATAAAATTCATGGTAATTGAAGAAGTTGATCATAATCACCTTGTTGAGAGGTACCCCTCTAGAAAACAGAATCCAAATTCGAGTACACCGACTCATATGGAAAACCCTTTGACAAGACTATAGTCCGAGATAAATACCAAACTTCACACGAGCGAGGAAATTCAAAGAAAATCAAAATATGATTAATAGTCTCAACCGCAAAGTCGCTCTATTTACACCAAATATCATATTGGACAAATCCGTATATCAATTTATTTTTATATATAGGTTGTACTTACTAAAAATATTTATTTTATATTCTTTGTTAAATTTTATTTTATTTTAAAAATTCTAAACCCGCACATCGGGCGGGTCCTGATCTAGTTTTAAATAAAATTAGTTTTTCTTTTCTCTATTTTACTTTTCTATAAAATATTTTTATGGTAGGTTTTGAATTTTTACATTTTTATTTTTAAAATCTTTAAAAAGTTTAGAATTGACAGGTGTCAACATCTGAATGATACAATTAACACATGTCACGATTAATTAGTAATTTTGTCATCAAGCTTTATATAATAAGATATGGGTATAATATCAAAAATAGAGCTTTTTGTTAATTTTTTTGGGCATACATAGAAAAACATATCAATAAATAATAAAGCTTATTGTTAACTTTTTTGGGGATACATAGAAAAAAGTATGTTAAAAAGTTAGATATCTTTCCATAATGTTATTGAAATATTTAATTTATATTACAATTTAAAAAATTAAAAATTTGTTTAGATAATAAAAAGAGAAAAATTTAGAGATTTTATGTTAAAAAGGGGAAATCTTAACCGACTTAATGGAAAATTACGGGAAATAATAAATTTCTCAGGAAGGCCCACTAATATATATAGGCAAAGCCCATACCAGCTTTATATTAATTCTCATTCTCTTGTTTTCTTCTTCTATCGTCCTCTCTCTACAAGAAAAGAACCCAGCGAGCGCTCTCTCTCTCGTTGAGTTTGTTCTTCGGCTTCTTCTAGGGTTTCAAATTTTTCTTTCCGATCGGGTTTAATGGCGACTCTTGACTCCGACGTTCCTATGATTCCTGCCGGAGGAGCATCTGGTAGCGCTGCTTCGTCTTCCACAAAGAAACCTAAGCGATTCGAAATCAAAAAGTGGAGCGCCGTTTCTCTCTGGGCTTGGGGTAATCGCAATAATCCTTTATAGTATCCTTCGATGTTGGTTTATACGATGTGAATTTTGGTTAGGTTGAGTTTTTGATTGATCTTTTTGTTTTTGGTTTTCAGATATCGTTGTTGACAACTGTGCGATCTGCAGAAACCACATCATGGATCTCTGTAAGTCATAGAAAAATCGATCGATTGATTGAGTAATTTTGTAACGATTTTGTTTTGATGATCCGTAGATTTACTAATGTTTTGGCTTGGCTTACTTTGTTATTTTTGTTTTGGTTATTGTTGTTAGGCATCGAGTGTCAAGCTAATCAGGCTAGTGCTACTAGTGAGGAATGCACCGTTGCTTGGGGTAAGTCTTGTTTCTTCTATGATCTTGATTGTAATCTTTGCGTTCTGTTTCGAGACTTGATTGGATTTACAGTTGTAGATATTGGGTAATTGTGTATCTAGAACACACAGAATTGTATGATAATTAGTATTATGTGATACCATCCTAGAATCTCAGAGTGTGTTTGTTAGATTTTGCCATTGAGTTTTGCTTATTTGGTCGCATGTCTTTGCTTTATTTGAAAGGCGAGAACCTAGTCTTGTTTTGCAGCAATCTAAATTGGTCAATGATTAGTACGGTTTATTAAATATATGGTGTTTTAAAGATTTTGTGGAGAGAGATCAGATGCTATTTACTGTGTTCGCATGCTTTTAATGTCTCGCATTCTGTTTGTATTATTGAGGATGCATTATTAAGTTTTCGTTTAAGATATGTGATTTGTGTGATTCTATAATGTGTATTTTGGACAACCAAGTCGAACTACATAAAGATGGTTAGTGCCTTTACTAACTAAAGCCGCCTGATGTGGGTACTTTTCAGGGGTTTGCAATCATGCCTTCCACTTTCACTGCATCAGCAGATGGCTAAAGACTCGTCAAGTTTGTCCATTAGGTAAGTGTTTCTCTGTTTAAAGCTTCTTTGACTAGCATTGCAGTTTTAGGTTCTTTGTTAATTTTGCTGAGTTTTTAACAGATAACAGTGAGTGGGAGTTCCAGAA
This sequence comes from Camelina hispida, assembly GCA_023657505.1. Taxonomy (NCBI): domain Eukaryota; kingdom Viridiplantae; phylum Streptophyta; class Magnoliopsida; order Brassicales; family Brassicaceae; genus Camelina; species Camelina hispida. The sequence goes on along the minus strand of CP094637.1, from coordinate 13,454,972 downwards.
ATATGGTCACTAAACCAACGACTGTTACCGGCAAACATGTGTCTAATCGAGAAGATATCAGGTTCATCTGGTTACCGCATATGATAACTAAGGATTTGCTCAGGGTTTTTCTTTTATTTTTCTTTTTCTTTTTTCTTTTTGTAATGTAACTCACAAAGTTGTGGAAACAGAGATTCATTGTTCACTGAACCTATCATCGTTGTGCTTTGGGTCAAGTGGTTGATTTTCAAAAAAAAATTAAAAAGTCTTCAAAAGAATCCTGCATAGAAAGTTATAAAAGAACTGAATAGAGTTTAAGAATTGAATAGAGTTTAAAAGATTTTAAATGATTTATTGGTTTAAGAATTGGTTTAAGAATTGGTATAAGAATTGAATAGAGTTTAAAAGATTTTAAATGTTATGTAGAATCTCTTGTTATTATATCAAGATTTTGTTAAAGTTTGTTAAAGTTTAATGTTATTAGTTTGTGATTTATAAAAAGTCATTTAAAATCTTAACAAATCTCAGGTTATTGGATTCAGATTTTTATAAAGTTATTAAAAGTTTTGTGTTATTCATTGTTATTGGTTCATGATTTTAGACATTTTCTTTATAAAATAAAGTCATGGAAAGTATTATAAAATTACAGGATTGTTTGGAGGACTTTACAAGATTTTAGAAAACTAATCAACAAAAACTCTCTAGCAATCTTTAACAATCTTTCACTTATTCATTTTTTATGATTTTGTTGAACTTTTCAAAAATCTTAATAAATCTCAAACCAATACTACCCCTATACTACCCCTAGTAGTGAAAACAATCAAAAGCCTATTTTTCCTGCAATTTAGCATATCCGAATACTTAAGTGAAATTTTATTATAAGGCCAAGTGAATTCCACTCCAATCAAAAGACCAAAAATCTATTGAGCAAGTAAGAAAACTTGGTCTATAATAAATCTCTAAACATCCATTTTATGATTTCTTTATTGTATTGGTATTTTGCCGGCTTCACTTTTTTCGTACACCAGAGACAAAATATGAATTGAATACACCGGACCGGATGATTAATACCACCAGTAGCTTTGCCTGATTATTCACTTTAGTGAAAACAAATTCAATCCATTGCTAATTGTATTATTTCAAACTAAAGTGATGTGTTTTCTTGTCAATTATTTTAAACGTTTAACAACAGATTTTATAGCTGATCACCAGATTTACTTGTCCGTAGCTAATAGCATGTTTTGTTCTAACTAGTAAAATACTTTTATAAGAAAACAAAATCATACAACCTAGAAAATTTATGTGTCATATCATTGTGAGAGCGTTAATAAAAAGGGCCCTTAAGACAAAACTAAAGAGAAACACTGTTAGAGCTAATAATAACTAAACAAGAAGAATCTAAAAAAATCAAAACATCTTGTAGATAGGCTTCATATCAGTTGGATTGTACAATCCAAAATTCTGTTCAGTTCCTTCTGGTTTCTGATTCTCGTTAAACGTCGCGAACAAAAACCCTTCGATGCTACAGTTTGGCCTCTTTGGTGTCCCTTTACCGCTTTGAACATGTTTGATAAAATTTCCGTTGTACATAGCAGCGATGTCTGGTGTTGTCAAGTATCCATTACCGGCTGAAGGCCATCCGGTCTCTGACACAACCATGGATAAATCTTTCACCCCTTCTTTCTCCATTGCCCACACGAAAGCGTCGAAAATAGCATCAAATAGGTTTGAATACTGCATTGGCCCGTCCTTGACCACAACATCTTTGGTGTTGAAGGTGGCATAATCGAGGCTGATGTTAACAGGGTTTGACGCGTAGGCGAAGTAAGGGTAGATGTTGACGAGTATTGGTGTATTCGTTAGAGACAACAACTTCAGAACGGGGACAAGTTGTTCACACGCTTGGGGAGTGAACTTTCCCACGGAAGGTGGGTATGACTTTCCCAGGTTCGACATAGCCACCACGGTGCTTATCAAGATTTGTAGATTCCTCGACTTGACTAGGTTTGTGAGAGACCTCATGACCGGAAGCACTTGAGGACCGATTTCTCCGGGGATGACTTCGTTGCCAACGGTTATGAACGTGATGTTGACGTCTGCTAAGTAAGGTTCGATGTTGGTTGCAAACCAGTGCTTAACAGCGTCTTGGCTGGCCGCAAGAGCAGCCAAGTCTTGGTCCTTGATGCCTACGGTGACTCCAATATCTTGGTGGCTGCGTAAGGCGTTAAGAACCTCAGTGTTTGGGTCGAAGATTCTGATTTTAGTGATGCCTATGGACTTGTAAAGGCTGATCACATTGGCTGGAGATGGGAGGTTGTCTCCAAGGAGGCCGTAGTTTAAGCCGATGTTTGTTGCTGACACATTATTGGAACCGTCCTTGTTGTGTTTGAGCAGAACTGCTGTGCAAGAGAGCAGAACGGCCGTGCACGAGAGCAGTAAAAAGACAAATAATATAACACACCTCATCATAACGCAACTAGCTCTCGTATCTGCAAAATCAGTAGAGAGCTAAAGATCACCAATTTTGTTTAACCAAAATAACATATAACTTTTTTGTATGTATGCATGCACAAATATAAAGCTATCAGATGATCTTACTTGTAATATATGAACGAACGGAGACAGGACCAAGGAGCCAAACTTGTTTATCTTCTCTGTTTTATTGCAAAACGTAGGTTGTAGCCTTACAGGTTGTAGGTTTATTATATATATATACAACACACACATATTCCATTTATTTAAATTGTACAGTTGCTTCTTTAATTTTGTTTATTATGGGTGATATTCCATTTTATTTGATATCACTTTACTTGATTCTTTTTTTCCTGACGTTATTTAGTTACCATATCTAATTACAAATTTGGTATTTTCCCTTTTTACCAATTAGAACTGGAAATATATCTAGAATTGACTAAAACTTAATGGAAAATTCTATCTATGAACATTCATACGGCATTTTAGCCCTTATAAGTGCGGAGCTCCTGAAGCTAATTTATACACAATTTTAAAAAATATATATAATCTAATATATTATTTTCAAAAATAATTATATAGAACTATATAATTGATGTTTACAACTTCATATGAATTAAATTTGAAATTTTCACAGAACTCAGCATTATCCAAAAAAAAATAAAAGAAAACAAACACAATTTATTAGTTTAATAATCATTAATCGATCCATAACACTTGTATATATATTGTTTCAAACTAGGGGGGCGGGTGAACCAAAAAAAAAAAAAAGGACAACACATCTTTGATTAGGGGGTGTCCTGTTCCTGTATCAATATCCAGAAAATAAAAATATCAACAGTTATTTTGATATGGAATAAATAAATTTTTGAGACAAGACCAAGATTGTACAAACCAGTTAAAACAATGTGGGGCTAGGGTTGAAGACCAATTGCAGCTTCATTGATATGATCACACTTTCCAATTCTCCTTTTCGATGGGTTTCACAAATGAAGTTGTTTCTTTCAATTACTTGATCCTTATAAGAATGGTATGGTTGCTTTGTTTGTTGGAATATGAGACTGCATATTGTGTTTGTGTTACAATTCTGAGACAATAAAGAGGGTCTAAAATAGATGTTCCCACATATTTTAGCTTCCAAATCCAGCTCGAAGACTAAAACAGAGTTTAACACACGAAGAGGCTAATTGGTCGAGTTATATCCCATGAGAACTCTTAGACCCAACTTGTGAAGAAAACCATGCAACACCACACCAGAGAATCCTCCTGACTTGTGTGTATGAGCTATTAAAAGCATGTGGAGCTATACTATAATTATTATCAATATGGTCGAAGACAGATCGAAGCTGTAGTAATCTGAAAATACTTTTGAAGATTCTTTTTGGTTCACATATAAAAATACTTTAACTATCTGTGAGGCTGCATTGTGTTGCGTTGCAACTCTGAGAATATCAATGATCCCAAAGGTCCGAAGTTTATTTTTGCAAAACACTAATAGATCTCATTATCAAAAGAAAAAAAGAAATCCTATAAAATAGACTTATTATTGTCACACTCTATTACAACTAATAGAGCGTTAAAACTTAAAACTTAATGAAATTCTAAAAGAACCTAATAAATCAAAACATATTGCAGATAGGCTTCATATTAGTAAGTAGGATAGTACAACCTAAAGTTCTGTTCAGTGCCTTTTGGTTTCTCATTTTCGTTAAACGACGCGACTAAATAACCTTCAATGGTATTGTTTGGCAGCTTCTTCGCTCTCGGCAAGAGCAGTCATTAACACATACGATGACTTTACTAGCATGTTGGCCACGTAAGGCGTTAAGAACCTTAGTGATCGGTTGGAAGGTTCGGAATTTGGTAATCCCTACTGACTTGAACTGTCTGATAACTTTGAACGGAGATGGGGGGTTGTTTCCGAGGGGGCCGTAGTTTAAGCCACAGTTTTGTTCTACCACGACTACGTAGGAATTCGTGTAGTAGTAGTCGTCGATCAGAGTTGCCGTAAGCGCGACCAAAAAGAAGACGAATATTTTGTTACAACAGTCCATTATGAAACTCGCGCGTGCCTGCAAAATCAGAAGAGCTAGCTAGCGTTAATATTAGATTATTATGTATCGATATCACAACAGGATCTTACTTAACGAATATAACGGAGACGAAGGAAGTGAATTTGATAAGAGATTTTACAAAAGGCTGTGTGTATGGTTTCTCTCTTTGACATTGTAACAAGTAAAAGTGTATTTATACATAAGAGTCTTTCCTATTCTTTACAAGATTTCCTTTTCCTTTAATTAGATCAAATATAAATTTAACATATATCTTAATTAGCCCAATATATAAATGTTTTTCGGTAGTATAGACAAATATATAAATGTTATATATATATATATGTATATGTAGAGATAAGATAAATTGTCTTGTTTTATTAATATCACTAAATATAAATGTTTTATTCTTGTCAAGAAAAGAATGGCATGTTTCTCTGCTCCAAAGGAAAACCGCGCTACCACCGATTCCGTCATGATCAAGACCTTGCTTGATACGCCCCAAACGCCTTGCATACAAAAAACTTGCTCAGAAACAACAGGCAATCTTATTTTCTGATATTCCTCTAGACCCAAGCTTAGGTTCTTAGGTCCACATTTCTCCAAGCATTTTTGCCTAGGCACTTCCGCATCAAGAATCTCGACATGTTTGTGCTTCTTACACCATGAGGGGTCGTGGGATGAGTAGCGTCTCCAACCAGCACGATGTTTCCCCAGAAGATTCGTTCTAAAGGGTCACTCACAGTCGTAAATAACATTAAGGAAAGGATCCTTTTTGTTTCACTCATGACTCGAGTCTCGCCAGCTCGGGGATCCAGATGGTTTCTGCTTCTTGATGCATCTTATTGATCATTTCTTGGCTCACTTTTAGAGTGACAGAGTTTCCCTGATATCGTTTATTTCAAAACAACAACAAAGCAGAATCAAGAAAAGTAGAAAACTACTAAAAACGTATTCTAATCAAACCGAGAGAGGAACTAGTCTTTTTTTACTCTTCTTACTTTCAGGTCAGGCTCTGGTTGATTGACATTCCAAATCCAGTTGAGTTTCTTGTTACAAAGCTCGTAAAACACGGTATGAGTCTTTTCACCGAGATCAAAATACAAACATTTTCCAAGATCCGGATACACTCTCTTAATGCCAGTAACAGTTTCCGAGTTCTCATCCCCTGAGAAATCAAAGACACCTCTCCAAGCGCAACAACCAGAGTACCTTTACATTAGAAACAAAACAAAAGCCTATATGATCCAGTTCACAAAATGTTTGCCTGATTCCATATTGTATTAAAAAAAACTGAAGATCAGAGTCTTTATTTCAAACCTCAACTTAAGGTCAGGCAAGAATGTTTTCCGAATCGAAGACAAACACCCATCTGCTGCAACGAGCAAATCTCCTTGAAGTTCAAAAGTTTCTTGAGTTTCCATTACTAAAGCTTTAACCTTTACAGTAGACTCATCATCTTGAGACAATGTGAAAGACAGAAACTTGTGTCCCCAAAGAAACATGCATTGAGGCAATGCGTTATACAGAAGAGCGTGGATATCTCTGACCAATAAGATGCTCGGAAATCAAAACTCTCATCTCTTGTTAGAATCCTCTCGTCACCTTCTTCTCACTATCAGTTGCCTGATTCTATAAACAAACCCAACTAAACAAAACTTTAGTAGAGCTGGAAAAAATTTACACTCCGATTGTTTCAATTGTCTGACTAAACAAACTCCCAGTGTCATCTTTACCTGATCATTCGAGAGAGGCAAGGTGATTTCATCTAAGACATGTGGACAACTGAGATGGACTCCCCCATCTCATCAACAACTGTTTTAGTTTCTTCTGCTTCACAAGATATTAACGATAAGTGTTCGTTCTTTTGACTTGATGACACCTCTAGGTGACTGACAAGGTTGGAACTATGTGGGCTTATTACGAGCCTGGTATATTGATTCAAGGCCCCAATCATTTGATAATTTATACAGGGATCCCATTTGAGTTCATGAGAACATAGAGAAACTAAGAAACTGAAAGCTTTTTGTTCACCGCAAATGTCCATATAGTCCCTTGTCGTGTCAATATTTGCAACCAACCACCGCATAGAGGAGGTTCTGAGGTTTTAGAGAGTTTCGAGCTAAGAGAAGTAGGGATTGCTTTTACGGAAGAAAAATAAGTTGCGGCTTCAGTAGAAACTTTTTTAGTGTGAACGTAATCTTGTCATCTTTTAAGAGCATCATTAGTGGAGCAACCCTCCTAAGTTACTCCCATATTAATTAATCATATAAATAATATTAAACTAATTAAAGTAATCCAAGAAGAACTTAAACCAAAATCATCTTCCACTAGAGAAACCTATGAAGGTTTCTTAGTCATAAAACTGAAACTGCTTTGCAAGTTAAAAAAAATTATGTGTTCATTTTCTCAATACTTGCATTAACCAAAAAAAAAAAACACAGACATTCAAATCCTAAACAATGCCATATAAAACAAGGATTATCTTAAACATGTCTGAAAATTGAAAACAAAGCAAATAACGATTAAACTCTCATCTCTCTCAGTCATGTCTTAAACTAGACTCATATAAAAAAGACACCAAGTCATTGTTGTAATTGATCATCTCCAACTGCAACGGCCAAGGATTCAACAATGCCGTCTCTTTCTCTCACCTCTGCTATAACAATCTAATCCGGAACCAAACTACCTCTTTTGCTCTCTTTCCAATATCTGTCATGGCTGAAACCTCTGCCCTCAAGAGATCCCCTGTTGATATGCACCAAACCAAACAGCATGAGCAAGAAACAAAAAAACTGACATGATTTACATGTAGATATGCAAACATCGACAGCATAATCTTAAACATAGTGAAGATGGTGATGGTAAAATTAAAACTAGAATGGGAATTGTACAAAACTAAAACAAGAGCAGATATTTCCCATGTTGTTAACAAGCTCTACTCGTTCTCCTCTTCACCTCACAACATCCATATTGTGTTACATAACTGTTTCACAGATTCTAATTGGGCATCTTGTTCAAATACAAAGAGAAGAACATATACTACTTTGTTTTGTTACTATAAAATTCAGATTGTAGATTCTTGGTTTCATGGAAGTGTGTGAAATAAACAACTGTTCGTATATACTCTACTGAGGTAGAACACCGTGCAATGGCATTGACTACTGGTTAACTCATCTAGTTGACAACACTGCATCAAGACTTCCAAATTACATTATCAGAAAAGATTCAACATGGGCTGAAATCAGTTTCATTGATAGCACTGCATCAAGATTCAAAAAGACATACATCAACCAAAAAGACACTCAATTACAATGCTCAACAAAGAAGGTTAAAAACAAGCAATCTTCAAATCACCAGTCAACATACTCAATTCACATGATTCCTATATAGAAAAACATACCTGGTTGCATCGGAAGATGATTCTTATTGACAGCCGGACCAATACGCATAGGCCTGGTCGAGCAGTATTGACCATTCATCTCGGGCAGCACCTTCACTCGGGCGTCTCTCTCCAACACCAGACTGAGCCCAGTTGAGCCTAAACGTCTGTTCACCGCTCAATCTGAAACCTCCGCCGTCGTGTGTCGACAGAACCGAAGCGTCAATCTTTGGGTTACGCCAATTAATAAAGCCATCGCCTCCGGTGACCATCAACCCTCCAGATTTAGACTAAAAATTCAGCGGATTTAATGTGAATCGGTTGAATTTTCAGATTCTCAGACGAATCGTCTCTTCCGTCGCCTTGTTTCCGTCGCCTTTCCAAACGAGAGAGAAGAGAGATAGTCGGGGGAAGAATGAAAGAGAAATGAGGAAAAAAAAAACTTTTATATTTATTAATGGACCAATGAGGATTCACCACGTCGCGTTACTCAGAGTGTTGCTTAATTTCTTCCCAAAGCATCGACACTCTTATTTTTGGACTCGGAAATGGGTATTTAAATGAGATTTTGGGGCCCAATTGTGAGAGTACTCCCCAGTAAAAATGGTCTAACGCATCTCTCCCTTCTTAGCATAACTTATGTGCTTTGTTTGGAAGGAAGGCTACGCAGTGAGCTAGTAGCTCATACCAGTTAAAAAAAAAAAAAAAACACTTCAATTTTTAGTTTTTGTACCCAATTTACGAATATTTGGGAGTTTTAGCTCACTTCTTTTACCTGTAAGCCAATTTATGAATATTTGGGAGTTTTTTTAAGCTCATTTTTACCTGTAAGCCAATTTATGAATATTTGAGAGTTTTAGCTCACTTCTTTTACCTGTAAGCTCAATTTATGAATACTAGACTTGGTGCATCTAAAAACACCATAAAAAAAGGATACGTCATATCTTATCCTCCATTAAAAACCTGAAAGTAATTGCAACAAAAACAAAAGAGTCAGATGATGTATTCTTTTATTTTTGCTTTCAAATATTAGCTCAGCTTTTGTTTTCTTTTTACCTTCTATTTACTGTCGGATAGTCCCCAGTGTTCCCTCTAGTAAATTTCAACCTGCTGTAGCTTCCTTCGTATTCATCAGTATTGCTTGAAATCCAACCTATTAGTGGACCACATATGACTACTTCTCTGCTTGCAAACATGACAATCGGGGTTATTCTACTATATAACAATGGATCAAGAACCCATGTTTGTAAACACAAAACACACCTGATTCAAAGTTAGTGGTCCAGTTTTATCGCCGCAAATAGTGGTGGCAGGACCCATTGCCTCACAAGCAAGCAGATAGCCTCCTCACCTGTATAAAAACTGCTAAAAGAATCATATATTGTTCCCTCCCATCGTACAAGTAACACAGTGAGAAGGTAAAATAAGCACACCAAAGCCTCATCTGCCATCATTTTCCTCATTGAATAGGCATGGCTGAAACAAAGCAAAATAGAAGATAAGCAAATAATAATCAGCAAAGAGAAGTTAACTCTCTACTATGAAACTACTACAAGAAAGTAGTGGAAGAGTCTGATATAGCCAAGATAGGAAATACATACGTTAAAGTGATAGCCAATGGAAGACCGTCAGGCACTGCCACTATGAGTCTACGACAATTGTAACCTGCAGCAATAGCCGAGTATTAGCATTTCTAAAGCAAGTTAAATATTTTTACTGCCAGATCCCTAACAGACTTAGATGGAAACATACCGCTACAGTAACAACTTTGATCACATCATCAACTACATGACCAATATTTGTCTTCCCTTTAACAAATTGAAGGCCTTAACCTCTGTTTTTTGTGTAACCTGTGAAATATCTGTAAAACAAAGAGGACATCATACATAATTTGCATTTGTCAACTAGGATTGCTCTCATGCTGTGACGAACATATGGCTGAGTTCCAAAATAATAACCAGGAAAGATATGGCTGAGTCAGAAGAATCACTAACACAACATTTAAGAGTAGCTAAAATAACCAGTGAGAGGGTTTCTTCACCATTGTCTCCAGAGATACTGGCCATCAGCAAACCCCATCAAGTGTTGACTCTAACACCAGTAACCTTGCAGAAGGAAAAGACCATTCATATCACACAAATGGAAGAGAATAACAACTCTCTCCTCCGAGATAAGTTCTGATATGTAACTAGAAAATTTTGGGAGGAATCCTACCAGCATAACACCATTTCCATCTGCCACTTTACACCCACACATAAGTAATAAATCCTTCCTAGAGTCACTCTTAACCTAAAAAGCGACTGGTAAGAGTTACACAAAAAAGAAACGAGAAAATCAGCAACTTCACTATGACAGGAAATAAGTAGCTAATTGTTCACTCGAGTATATTAATAAAACATGGAGCAGTAACAAAAACAGCCTCACCTTCTTTGCTCCAAGAAATCAATCGCTTTAAAACCTGCAAATGTAAATAACAGTCATTAGAAACAAAGATAGTTGTGAACATGATCATATAATTTGGGATAAAACTTACTTTAGTATTCTACAATCCATTTCTATGGACGACATGGAAATAATCCATTACCAACCATAACCAAATTCCAAATCATTCATCCACTACCATATAACTCACCTTACTACTAGTATCCGACTTAGCCGAGGCATTTGTATAGGCAACACGGGACAGTCATTCATTTATGCACCACCATCAATTCATTTGTGATTTATAAACTCATCTTATGATTAACATAAGACTGAGCCGAGGCATTTGTTGTAAAGCCAACACGGGACAGTCATTCATTCATGCACCACCATCAATTTGTTTCTGATTTATAAACTCATCTTATGATTTACATAAGACTGAGACGAGGCATTTGTTGTAAAGGCAACACGGGACAGTCATGCACCACCATCAATTTGTTTCTGATTTATAAACTCATCTTATGATTAACATAAGACTGAGCCGAGGCATTTGTTGTACAATTAGCACGGGACAATCATTCATTCGAGCACCACCATCAATCCGTTTCTAATTTATAAACTCATCTTATGATTAACATAAGACTAAGCCGAGGCATTTGTTGTATAGGCAACACGACAGCCAATCATTCATGCACCACCATCCAGTTGTTTCTGATTTATAAACTCATCTTATGATTAACATAAGACTGAGCCGAGGCATTTGTTGTAAAGGCAACACAAGACAGTCATTCATTCATGCACCACCATCAATTTGTTTCTGATTTGTAAACTCATCGTCTGATTAACATAAGACTGAGCCGAGACATTTGTTGTAAAGGCAACACGGGACAGCCATTCACTCAAGCACCACCATCAATCCGTTTATGATTTACAAACTCATCTTATGAATAACATAAGACTGAGCCGAGGTATTTGATATAGGCAACAAGGGACAAATCATTTCTCATTTGTAAACTCATCTTATGATTAACATAAGACTGAGCCGAGGCATTTGATATAGGCAACAAGGGACAAATCATTTCTCATTTGTAAACTCATCTTATGATTAACATAAGACTGAGCCGAGGCATTTGTATAGGCAACAAGATCGTTTAGGCAACACCATCAATCTATTTCTCATTTACAAACTCATCTTGTGATTAAAACAAGACTGAGCCGAGGCATTTGTATAGGCAACAAGGTCGTTTAGGCAACACCATCAATCCATTTCTCATTTACAAACTCATCTTGTGATTAAAACAAGACTGAGCCGAGGCATTTGTATAGGCAACAAGGGACAGTTAGAGAGGTAATTTAAATTACCTCATTCATTCATGAACCACACCATCAATCTTTTTCTCATTTACAAACTCATCTTACGATTAACATAAGACTGAGCCGAGGCATTTGATATAAGCAACAAGGGACAAATCGTTTAGGCAACACCACCAATCTTTTTCTCATTTACAAACTCATCTTATGATTAAGATAAGACTGAGCCAAGGCATTTGATATAGGCAACAAGGGACAAATTCTTTAGGCAACACCATCAATCCATTTCTCATTTAAAAACTCATCTTGTGATTAAAACAAGACTGAGCCGAGGCATTTGTATTGGCAACAAGGGACAAATTCTTTAGGCAACACCATCAATCCATTTCTCATTTACAAACTCATCTTGTGATTAAAACAAGACTGAGCCGAGGCATTTGTATTGGCAACAAGGGACAAATCGTTTAGGCAACACCACCAATCTTTTTCTCATTCAAAAACTCGTCTTATGATTAACATAAGACTGAGCCGAGGCATTTGTATAGGCAACAAGGGACAGTTAGAGAGGTAATTTAAATTACCTCGTTAATGTGTTGGTGAACACCCGTTGTGATCATAAAACGAAAACACATACAATACAAACAAAAACCACATGAAAAGAAACAAACACAACCAGATGAAAAACAAGAATGTGAAACTCAAGAAAAAAACAAACTCGTATGATTCAACTTAACTCCAAGACATAATCTTGGATCTGAAAATAGGAAAAACAAAACACTGAACCGGGAAAACTTGAAACAAAAGAAAAATTGAAGCCGTCAACATAATGAACCACAAACTAGACCAGATGAAACGAAAAGACAGACAAAACAAACAAATCCCTAATGTAACCCAAAAGAAAAATTGAAGCCGTCAACATAATTAACCACAAATTAGACCACATGAAACGAAAAGACAGACAAAACAAACTAATCGCTAATGTACGTAACCAGATGGAAAAAAAACAAGAAACAATTCTGCAAAACTCAAGAACTACACAAACCCGTATGATTCAATTTATTTAAATCCAAGACATAATTAAGAATCTGAGAGAAAAAAAATCAAAAACTGAACCGGAAAACTTAGAAATCAAAAGAAAAATTTGAAGGACGAAACAGGAAACAATATGACTTGTAGGTACGCGAAGAAAAAAAGACACAAGCTTTAGAGATAATGTAAGCAATTTAAAAAAAGGAAATTTAGAATCATAAGTACCTCTTCGAAGAACTTTCCCAAGCGGAACTCTTGAATGATGATCTTGTGGATGAAACCCTAATCACAAAAAAGACAAATAAAACCCAATTATTCTTAAATTCAGAAACCAAATATGAAAGAAAGAACAAGATCTACTTGAAAAAAGAACAATCTTTATCTGAAATTTCCGAAGCCTTAGATTGATAAAAGCCGTGAAGAATCAAACAGTGGTGCGGAAGTAAAAGAAAGAAGATGATTATAAAACCCTAATCAGAGAAACAAAATGGCAAAATCGAAAATTGGGGAAAAAATTCAAACCTTTGATCATCGTTTCGCCAGAAACCCTAATTTGGTTGAGAAACTCAGAAAAGTGTTTAGGCCGTGCTTTTGTCTCTGTGTATACATAGACACATCTGATTGCTAAAAACTGCGTCGTAGCGGTACATAAAAGAAAGAAATATTGAGATGACAGCTGTGATGGCAATTTAGACTATCCTCATTGGTAGTCCTTATATGTTTCTTAGGAAATTTCTTATGTATAGATATTAATTATTAATGAAAAAAAGCTTAGGATTGTAAAAAACGTTTCTAATTTTAGAACCAAAAGAAACGTTTCTTAGTGGACAGGTGGCGCGATATGAATGGTGAAATGAGATTAATGGGGTAAATTTTTTTTGGCATTTCTCTTTCATTTTCGTGTGTTCTCTCTTAATGTTGTGTGTTATGTTTTTATTTTTTAATGTTTTGTGTTTTAATTTTAAACGTTGTGTTATTTTATGTTTTTATTATTGAAAATGAATGAGATGGATACAGTCAAGCTGACGTTTCTGATTTCCCACAAGCAGACAGTGTGGATCTTTCATATTCTATCAATATGGCTTCAAATATCAGCAACGTGCTGAATGGTCAAATAATAATTCGTGATAAAGAAGTGCATGACCAATTGAAATATGATTTAGTTGAACATTTATGGACTAAATTTGGATATTAAATATGTTTCTATGTTTTATTTCATGTTGTGTGTTGTGTTTTTGTTTTTTTAATGTTTTGTGTTTTAATTTAAAATATTGTATGTTATTTTATAGTTTTTATTAATAAAATATGTTTCTATGATATATAAAATAATTTTGAATATTTTAAAATATTAATTATTATTTTACTATATTTATTACTAAGAAACACCTAAATTTGGTTCTACCAATAATCAACACAATTTTCGTTTTCTCTTACCAAAGTTTCTTCTCTCCTTTTTATTATTAAAAATGCCTTAAGAAATAACTAAGAAACACTACCAATAAGGATAGTCTTAGGAGCGTGTGCGTTAAAACTGCGTCGTTTTCATAGAATTATAACGGTTGGAAAGTAGTTTGACAAAAAGGAAAAAATTGGCAAGTGGTTGTTGTGCGTCAGAACTACGTCGTTATATAACGGTACTTTGCGTCAAACGAGCTCCGGTGGCGGTGGATGCGCTTCATCCAGGCCCATAATGAATTTTAGGCCCAATAATTTGTTCTCTCTCCTATGGATTTATCTTCATCATTATTTGTAATTATCATCTTTTTTTTTTTTTTTAACAACTGAAGCTTTTATTAAACGGTAAAAGGGTAGTACATAAAGTCAACCAACCAAGGAGGTGGTACAGTATACAGTGAATACATAGAATCATGAGTAGAAGTGAATTGGGAAAGCTTATCTGCAGCTGAATTCCTTTCACGATTCACGTGTTCTAATGATGAATTTGGAAACTTTGAGATCCAATATCGTATATCATAAAGCAGGGAGCCCAATAATACATGATCCTCACATCTGTTGATCAGCGTAGTTAACTGTTGATTGTCACTTTCGAACCAAATATATCTGTGTCCATGAGCCCACATTACTTGCAGAACATGTAGGAATCCAAGTGCCTCCGCTTGTAGAGGTGAATTAGCAGAGCATAGTTTAGCACAACCTGCCATAACCATTTTTCCATTGCAATCCCGTAGTAGCCATCCAGTGTTTGTAAAGGAGCGATCCATTATAAATCCACTGTCAAAATTACACTTTAGCCATCCTTCAGGGGGTGGAGACCAATGAGTATCTCTGTTTACGTGTCGCATATGTTGTGTAGTTGTAGAGGATTGACATGTATTATCTGTAGTCTCTTGGTTTGTATTAGCTTCTAGCCAGACATTTGCTTCATTTATTCCTTTGTTGGCTTCAACATCTGGATTTCTTAATATCTTGCGAAATAAGAAATCATTTCTAGCTTTCCAAAGTCGCCACATAATCCAAAAGGGCAGAAGTCGTTGTTGCCTTGGTAAGGATTGGATTCTAGACAATTGGATCAGTTGACCAATATTGTCTTCTAGATCATTACCCAGCCTGAGATGACCTACGTTGCTAATCACACACTTCCAAACTGATTGAGCAAACGGGCACATAAATAATATATGATTTGTAGTTTCCTCTCCCAAACAACACCGTTGACAAATAGGATCTGCTGGAGTCTTTCTTGTTATAAGTTGTGTTGAAGTTGCCAATGCCCCTGATAAACATCTCCATAAAAAGTGTTGGATCTTTGGGGTGATTTGCAGTTTCCAAATAGCTTTCTTCAAGACTGTTGAACCTGGAGGTGGAGTAATTGTATTATCCTCTCTGATATTTATGAGTGGCCACCCAGTATCCCGATCTTACACTGTAATTTGCATCATTGGTGTACACCCACTCAAATGTGTCTTGTTGCGCATGCTGAGAGAGATATAATTTTCTTGCCAGTATTTGGTCTTCTGGGGTCAGGACTCCTTCAAAGATATCTGGATTCCATTCTCGTTTTCCTTCTTTCCATAAGTCAGAAACTGTCATTGTTGAGTCTATAACAGGGCCGTGAGCAGGTCGTGGAGGCATAGAAGGTAACCATTGATCCTCCCAAATCTTTGTATTTGTACCGTTTCCAATTCGTACTCTTACACCAACACGTAAGAGTTCTTTCCCTGTTTGAATCGATTGCCATCCAAAAGACGAGCGACCTTTTGTTTCAGATTGTAAAAAGGAAGAATTAGGATAGTATATACCTTTGTACAGGCGAGCAAGCAGGCTTTGCGGGTTTTTTAGAATTCTCCAGGCTTGCTTTGCTAATAATGCTCTATTAAATTCCTGCAGGTCTTTAAATCCCAATCCTCCTTCACTTTTAGGTAATGACATTTTATGCCAAGCCACCCAAGGGATCTTGCGCTTGCCCTTGTCTTTACCCCACCAATAAGTTGTAAGGACACTGTTTATTTCCTCGCAGATACTTTGGGGTAATAAGAAACAGTTCATCGAATCCACAGGCATGGCTAAGGCAACAGACTTTATCACTATCTCTTTTCCAGCCGGGGATAAATACTTGTGAGACCATCCCTCTGTTCTGTTTTTAACCTTCTTAACAATGTACTCAAACAGTTCTACTTTTTTTCTACCAAACTGCTCAGGCAGACCCAAATACTTACCACCACCTCCAACATTATTGATACTTAAGATTCTTTGAAGTCGTCTTCTCTTTGCTTCATTGATTTTTGTACCAAAAATAATTGAGGATTTAGAGTAGTTTATCATCTGCCTTGAAACTTCTTCATATCTCTTAAATATCATAGCCATTTTCTGGCAGTTAGCTTCTGTTGCGCGGCAGAAAAATAATGAGTCATCAGCAAATAAAAGGTGAGATATTACCGGACAATCTCTTGTTAGTTGCATTCCATGGATATGTTTATCCGCAATCGCCTTATCCAGCTGTTGACTTAAGACCTCAGCGCAGAATAGAAAAAGATATGGAGACAGAGGATCTCCTTGACATATGCCTCTTGAAGGTTGAACATGGCCATAGGGAGATCCATTGATTAACACTTCATAAGAAACTGTACGGACGCACTGCATTACCCACTGAATCCACACACTGTTAAAACCTATCTGATTCAGGACCTTCTCCAAAAAGTTCCATTCAACTCGGTCATAAGCTTTACTGATGTCTGTTTTGATCGCCATATAACCAGTCTAACAATTTGGTCTTGATTTCAGAGAGTGGAGGAGTTCATGTGCCATTAGAACATTATCCGAGATATTTCTCCCAGGGATGAAGGCAGCTTGTGAATCAGAGATTATATATCCCAAGCATTTCTTTAGACGTGCAGTTAAGATCTTAGAGATGATCTTATAGTTCACTGTGCAAAGGCTTATAGGGCGATAATCAGCAGCATGATCAGGATCATCTATTTTTGGAATAAGACACACCTGTGTATGGTTGATAGACGCATCCATCTCACCAGTTTCGAAGAAATGTCGGGCCATGGTGCATACATCCTGTCCAACTAAATCCCAGAACTGTTGATAAAAGGCAGCAGTAAAGCCATCGAAACCAGGAGTCCTATCAGCACCAATAAGAAAGACAGCTTCTTTTATTTCTTGATCAGAGACTGGCTTTGTTAACTCTGCATTCATCTCATTTGAATACTTTCTTTCTATCCCTGAAATAACATCGTCAAAATCTGTAGTTTGGTTAGCTGTAAACAGCTGTTGGAAATAATCTTCAAACACTTTTCCAATGGCCTTATCTCTACAATGTTCCATTCCATGATCGTCTTTGATGCTCTTCAACTTATTTCTTGATTTTCTGATTTTGGTAGAGGCATGAAAGTATTTTGTGTTTCTGTCTCCAACCTTCATCCACGTATTTCTACTCTTGGTTTTCCAGAACTGTTCTTCATCCATGTAGGCTTGATTAAGTTCACTTCGTAGACTGTGAACCATAGTAAGTGGAACTGAGTGATTCCTTTCAGCAGCATCGAGTTGATATTTTAGAGATTGAATTCGCTCTGCAGAGTTTGACTTATTAGCTTTCTTCCATTTAGCAAGTTCTCTGCGACATAACTTGAGTTTATTTTGGATGCCTTTGTAACGGTCAGTAGATCCTCTGCTCCATCCTATCTCGACAGATTTGATGAAGGTATCACATCAAGAATATCTTTTATCATATCCCACCAACCTCTTTTAGTTCGAAACTCTTTATGCATCGATAAACTCCACATGGTCTGAACCCGCCATAAGAAGAAATTCAAATTTGGCATTGTTTACATCCTTGTTCTAGACTCTGTCCAAGCAATTCATCAAGATCCTCATGTCTTTTCCCATCCAACCATGGACCTTTATATCGTAAAACCCATGTTACAACTTAACATGTTGTTAAAATTTTGGCAGCTTGTTACAGACCTTGTTCTACCCCCTTTCTTTTCTGTTGCATCAAGAATCTCATTAAAGTCACCACACATCATCCACGGACCAGATCTAGCCATTAACAAACGTTGTAACTTCTCCCAAAGGTAATGTCTATCACTTGGGTTTGGGTGACCATAAATGCAAGATAAGTAGAACTGAAAAGATTTATATTGAATATTGAGGTCTACTAATCTTACATCTTGGGAAACAACTTGTACAAATAGATGTTTTTTCCAGAATACAGCAAGACCACCACTGAGACCCCTAGGAGAAACTATACACATATCATCACACCCTAAACTCACTCCCATATCTCGAACATAATTGTCTTGCTGCTTGGTTTCAATAAGGAACATCAAGTCCAAGAGATACACTCTTTGCATCTCCTCTAGACGTCGAACTGTCAAGGGATGTCCTAATCCTTGACAGTTCCAAAATCCAACTCTCATGGGACTGGTGGTGGTACCGGCCCCACCGCGGCTCCGTCCATATCAGAATTAGAGGCTTCACCTGATCCATTCCCTATCTCCATATTACTGAAGCTGTTTGGAAACTCAATACCCGATTTCTTCTTCCGTGAACCAGCATTTACATCCTGATCATCTGTCTGTTTCCTCTTGCGTAATCCTCGGCCAAGAGACTCAATATCACCTGGAGGATCACCTGTAGCAGTGACAAAAGATGGGAAGGGATTCAACAAGTTACAGTCATCACTGTTCCACTCACCAGATGAGATGTCGTCCAATGCTTTGTGATCTGGATCAATGTCGAGAGTTGATCGAGGGGTTGAGGAGCATCTTGATCCTCCCCATTGACTTCCTCCCCATTGTTGTCAATAGGTTGACCATTGTCGTCCAGTTCAATGCATTGTAATTATCATCATCTTTTTATATTCAACAATATGCATTGGTTCAAATCAAATTGGCAAGTGACTGTTGTGAGTTAGAACTACATCGTTAGCCTTTGTCTCTGTATACTTTGGAAATAAACATATGTATATGGAGAGAGACATAGTTGGATATAAAGGAGGTTATAGTTGGACATAGTTTAGAGAGACATATGTGAGTCAGAATTATCATCATCTGATCACTGTAATCAAAAACTCCTTTATTTCCAATTTTCCCATATATCTATGGCTAACATATCCAACTATGCATCTGTTATCTTTTAGGCTTCTAAGGTCATGATTATCGGTAGTCTTTTCTAAGGGAGGTTGTTAATTGTTTTTATGAATTAATTGTGTATTGTTTTGAATATAAGAACCCATGATCTTTTTTTTTTTTTTTTTTTTGGTAAAACTCATATAATAAACTTAAAAGCATAGAGGAGAAAGCATCCTTTAGACATGAGATGTCATAGAGAATTCTTTTAAGCTCCTTGAGGCTACCAGCAGTGTTGAGTAGCTTGATTAGGACTTGGGAGTCCGAAAAGATCTTTAGAGATCGAATTTGAGAGGTATGAGCGATTGAGGTGATGTGAGTCAGAGCATTTCGAATCGCCAAGGCTTACGCAAATAGGGCAGAAGGTACAAAGGAACACGACGAGGTCGCATGCGAGATGGTTACGCCGGTCTCATCCTTGACAATCCAGCCTGTACCGCTCATCCCTGTAGTTGGACACCAAGCTGCGTCAACAAAACAAGAATGGGCATCGACTACGACTGTATGAATCAAGGGAGTGGGTGAGGAGGGTTGCTCTGGGGGCACTTCGATCTGGGCACTTTGCCATTGTTTGGCATCTAAGATTGCCTTAAGTATCACTTCAGATGCAGTGAAAAGACGATCCTCAAAGAGATTGAGTTTACGGGCAATCCTGAGGTTCCACAGAATCCAGGGGTTAGCGGAGTTAGAACCACACCAGAGGGAGGGAGAGGCACAAGGTGGCTTAACATTTGTAAGAGATGGTGAGGGGAGGAAATTGCGAGGGGGTTTAGATGGGTCGTGAAGGGGGCTAAGTTCCAGACCTCCCCTGCAAAACCACAATGTAAGAACACGTGCAACTCATCTTCGAATGCACCACATCTTTTACAAGTTGCCGAGTCATTGAGTCCTATCTTTGCCAGACTGGACCCAACAGCGAGAGCACCAGCCACAACTTTCCAAAGGAAAGTCTTCAGCTTTGGTGTTCCAGATAAGTTTGATCCAGTTAAAGCTATCGCCCATTGTCTGTTGAGGGAATTGCTTTGCCAAAGCATAACCCGTTTTGGAAGAATAAGAGCCTGACTTTTCAGGTAACCATACTAGAGAATCAGCAGAAAAGACAGAGCTAGGGATTAGATTACGAATATCCGCCTCATGATGAGGTAATAGGTGACGAATTACATCCATATTCCAGTCTTTGGAGACTGGGCAGATAAGTTCTTGGACCTTAATGTCTGATGTAGCTTCTGTTGGGGGGCCAAAAGGGCGTTTAGGTTGAGACAGTGAAAGCCATGGGTCGTTCCATACACTGATGGTAGAGCCACTTCCGAACGCCCATCCTAAACCCTTAACTAGAAGATCTCTACCCACAAGGATACTTCTCCAACCGTGGGAGGCAACTCATGGGGAGGAGGAGCAAGTCAGGAAGGTCGTTGAGGAACAATATTTACTTAGGAGAACCTTAGCCAGCTAGGATTCAGGTTCAGTGATTAAACTCTAGCCAATTTTGGCAAGTAGAGCATCAGTAAAATGTTCCACATCACGAAAGCCTAGGCCACCCGCAAACTTGGGTTGAGTAAGGGTGTCCCACGCCACCCAACACATTTTCTTCTTGTCAGGTTTGTCGTCCCACCAGAATTGGGTGAATACTGACTGGATTTGCTTACAAAGAGACACAGGGAGCTTGAAGTAGGACATAGAGTATACAGGAAGGGCTGTGAGAACAGTTTGCAAAAAAACATGTTTACCTGCTCCAGATAAGCATAGAGAGAACCAGCTGTGCGCTCTTTGTCAAATTTTATCGACATTTGATGCGAAGATATCCCTTTTCTTGCGACCAAAATTCTCTGGAAGCCCTAGGTAATTTCCAAGACCTCCCTCTTGTGAGATATTAAGGGTAGTCCTAACACGGGACTTGATGTGAGCTGGTGTCTTTAAGGAGAAGGTAATTGTAGACTTATTGAGGTTTATGCATTGTCCCGAAGCCTTCTCATACTTTGATAGAATCTTTAGCAGATTATTGCAGCACACATCATTCGATTGGCAGAAAAACATGGTGTCATCTGCGAAAAGAAGATGGTTTATCGCAGGACTTGCTCTACAGACTTTTATACCAAGGAGTAAGCCTTGATTCTGAGCTGGATGCATAACCCGGAAAGGACCTCAGTACAGAGTATGAAGAGGTATGAGGATAGGGGGTCTCCTTGACGTAGACCGCGAGAAGGAGTGACTAGACCTTGTGGTGTTCCATTGATAATGAAGGAGTATGAAACCCTTGTGACACAAGAGAGGATCCAGGATATCCATTTGTCACAAAAACCAAGCTTTTGTAAGACTGCTTTGAGGAAGCCCCATTCAATACGGTCATAGGCTTTGCTCATGTCCATTTTCACGGCCATTATGCAATATTTCTTGGTTTCCGAAGTCCGGAGAAAGTGCAGTATCTCATGTGTGATGAGAACGTTGTCAGAAATAGCTCGATTGGGGACAAAAGCAGATGTGTGAGATGAGCTGATGTAGAAAGGGTTGTAGTCGCTTGGTGAGGATTTTAGCAATGATCTTATAATGAGTGGTGCAGAGTGCGATAGGTCTGTAATCACTTACTTTCCTAGGGGTCGTTACCTTAGGGATTAAACGAACATAAGTTTCATTTTGGCGCGGGTTCAGGTAGTTGGTAGAAAAGAAGCATTGGATGTCTCGGCAAACATCAGCCTTTATAATATCCCAGAAGTTCTTGTAAAAACTGGAGGAAAACCCATCAGGTCCGGGAGCTTTTCCAGGGTGGATGGAGAAGACAGCTGCCTTTATTTCCGCATTGTTCGGGATAGAAGTAAGCTGTTCATTCATTGAAGGTAAGATGGAGGTGTGGAGAGTTTCTTCCACCACATTAAAATCCTCATTTCTGTTGGAGGTAAAGATGGAGCTATAATAACTTGCAAAGACAGAAGCAATGTGTTCTTCCTCATAGAATTCTTCCCCTTGTTCGTTTTCAATGACAGAAAAAGCATTGATCGATCTCCTGCATCTTGTAATTGCATGGAAGTAAGCCGTATTTTTATCCCCCGCTTGGAGCCATTGCACCCTGCTTCGTTGTCTCCAGAAGAGTTCTTTATCCTTATAAGCCTATTCCAGGGTGGATGAGATATCAGAGATCAGATCATCATTTGGGCCAGAACTTGATAAGGCATTGTCTAGGTCCTTCTGCAGGTCAGTGATAAGTTTGCTGCTATTTAGGTGTTGCTCCTTTGTCCATTTGATGATCTCCTTTTGACACCTGTTGAGCTTCCCAATTACATGATCTTCTGCAGGTACTTGATCCTTCCACGTCTTGGAGATCAGCTCACGGATCTCTGGCTTTGAAGAAAGTCTTCTGTCGAAACAAAACAGCCCTTTCTTTTTTTGAGCTGTAATGATGAAGAAGGTGACCAAAGGTCTATGATCTGAGCCCTCAAAGCGGAGGTATTTGCTTCGACCAAAAGGGAAGGCTTCAGTCCAAGAGCAGTTGGCTAGTGACCTATCCAATCTAGAGCGGATGAAGTGGGAATACCGCTTTCCTCTCCATGATAAAGCTTCTCCTGAGTGCTTGACATCCCATAAACCACATTGGGAGACAAAGTTTCGAAAGTTCAGAAAAGAACCTTCCCACCGAGGAGGTCCACCCAGTTTTTCATCATTGTTAAGGGTATCATTAAAATCCCCTGTTAGTAACCATGCATCCTCTCGAGAAACACCCAAAGTCGTCATGTGTGACCAGAAAGAGGCTCTGTTTTCTTGTTGGGGGGGGGACAATAAACAAAGGTAATGAAGGAGGAAACTTGTTTGAAAGTAGCCTTTTTATCTATGAATTTGGAGAGGAATCCAAGATATCTAAAGTGATTCCTTCTTTCCAAAAGAGAGCCAATCCCCCACTTAGACCGATGGGGGGGGGACTTTGAGATGCTTAGTGAAGCCATGTTCTTGTAAAGAGGAAACAGTGAAATCATATGAGTTCTTAGGTTCCATGAGAAACAAAAAGTCTGGAGAAAAACATCGATGTAATTCCTTAAGATGACGAACTGCCCGGTTGCTTCTCAAACCCTGGCAGTTCCAGCTCATAATAACTAAGGGAGAGGGTTTAGTGGGGACTGAAAATCCACCACTTCCCTTACAGTTGCAGGAATTAAGCTTATAGCGGGTTGCTCTGATGGAGCAGAGCTGGGACCAGGAGTATCCTTATTACAAGGTAGAGCTCTAGAGGAGCTTGCGCACAAACGCTTTCTAGGAGGGTTTGATGATATGACAGAGTTAACTTTCCTTAGGCTTGCTCCTTGGAGTGGGCTTCTTGTTCCTCTAGGTTTATCTGGGCCTCGAGGGGTTTTTCTTCTGCTTGCAGGCTTTGGAGCAGGTTTAGGAACCGAGATAGCTGCTGGTTTGCTGGTAGTAGCTATGGTCTTTGTTTGTTACCTCTTGTGTGAAGCTAGAGTAGGCCCAAGACGGAGAGCAATAGGAGTTCGTTCAGGTGTAGTTATAGGAGGACTATCTGTCTGAGGTTTTGTAGGTCAAAGGTGAGCATTACTATGATCACCGTTCTCTAAGTAGCGAACTTCAACATCTTGGATTCTACTCGGGTTAACTGAAATCTCATGTCCTTGCAGATGGCTACTAGTTCCTTCTCCCAAGGATAGACGCTCGAGTGCAGGGCGTCTGTTTTGTGAGGAAACGGGGGCTCCACCCGATTCTTGGTTAGAAGGTATGACTGGAGGATTTCGTGGGGGCCTCAGAGAGGGGATGTGGGATAGAGCAGGACGGAAGGACGCAGAGGTCTCTCGTTGGAGTGCGGATCTGTTTGATAGTCTTTCTTGGAGATCAAGAGCATTTTCTTTCTCCAGAAACACAGACTGATTTTGGTGATCCTCCCTCCATGGAGAGACCCTGTTGTTGCCCCTGTAGTATCTATCTCGATCTGAAACCTTACTTGGGAGGCTGTGTTGGGGATTGTTCTAAGAGGAGCCTTTAGAAAAACCTGCATGTGTTTGATGAGTTTGGTTGGATAATTGATGCCTAGGTTGATGGTGGTGAATGTAGTTGGATGGAGCCGGAGGTCGCCTAGAGGGAGGGGAGCCTCGAGGGAACTGCTCGCGACGATCCCCTTCAAGTCTTTTGGAGCTCACAGGTGGAGAGGGTATTGAAGTTTCAATTGAGACATCCCTTGGAGCTCTTGTGTCTCTTCTACGATCGGATCTTCGCTTGTCATCCAATTTGCTTAAGGTAAGCTGTTGGTTGATCCCTAGGGGTTTGTTGGGGTCTTTGTCAGAAGATGAGAGCAGGGGGCAGTTCCGCTTTTCATGGGAAAGGGATAGACAATGGAAGCAATGCTTTTCTAGTTTCTTATACTCCAAGTCAACTGAAGTGACTTCGTCAAAGGGGAGACGTATCGGGACGCTCCTTTCCAGAGGTAAGAGGTCGTTGATTTCCACTCGAACTCTGGCTTCTGCAGAATCTTGACCAGTTACAGGTCCTAGTTCTTTACCGATGGTTCGAACGGTTTGGTCATGAGCGCAAGGAGCTTATGGATGCGAATCCAGAATTCAATGGTATTAGGGAAGGAGGCAGAAATGATGGGGGCCCAACGTTGAAGGATGAGCACCCATTGTTTGAAGTGATATGGTCCTTTCTTTAGGACTCCTTGCAAGTCAGCTTCTGTTTCGAACCGGAATTGGAACAGATATGAGCCTAGATCTCGGCCAGTAACTTTGTTGTCAAGGTTCCAAAACTGAGGTAGATACTCGACTATAGCTTTTGCTTTTAGAACTCTTGGGATAGTGACCCTTCCTATGAAGGTGAGTTTGTTTTCTGCAGCCAGACTGGAGGTGTCTCTATCAGGGATTCTAACTGGAGACCGGCGAGAACTTCTTAAGGAGCCTGCAACCCATTTTGCTTTTTCAGATCTGGAGTATCTAGGCGACATTTCAACCTAACTGTGGGTAGAGATGAGCAAGATAATATCGTGTCTGACAAGCAGGGAGAACAGAGCACTAACTAGAGGTTAACGTAAGCAATGGTCAATTGGATAGAGAAGAAACTTGATAAAGGCAGCAACCAGCAGTAGGGAAGGAACTTCAAGAAAAACAGGACTGCAGCAAAAGCAGTAAAAGGGTAAAGAAAACCAGGAAGAGGCGAGCGCAGCACCCAGTTAGCAGTAGAGAGGACTTATTATCAGAGCTTGTACTGAAAAGTGGAGAAACATGGTGGAAGTAGGAAAACGACCAGAGCAAGGAGGTGGAAGCAAAAGCTCGGTTAGGGGAATGGTACACCAGAAGTGAGGGGCGTCTCCTACGCCGGACTCACCCCGGGAACTCGCCGGTCGACACAAATGCACAACAAAAAGTGCTTGAAAGGCGAAAAGTTACTAGAAAAAGAAACAAAAAGTTGGTAAGATCTGTTTTTGAAAACTTTGTTTACTTCTTTTCGCTCCCTCGAGAAAAGTGCCTGAGAGAAAAACTTAACCGAGCCTACAAAGATGTTATTAATCTTGTTATCCTGTTAAGAACCCATAATCTCTTAGATAAAATTTTCTCTTCCATTGGTAGGTTCTAATTTTGGGTCTCTTATTTTTGAAAATTTTAAATAGAATAGAAGTGGTATAAATGTGTAAAAATTTAAGATTTTGTAAAATTAGAAAATATTGCATTTTAATTCATTTTCAAACATACACAACATAATAAAAACATTAATACATATTACAATAGAAGTGCAATTCGTAAATCATGAAAATGATTAATTTTAATACTAATGTGCTCCAAATTTTGAACAAAACACTAATCATCATCAAAATTTAAATTCAAACTTAATTTCAAATCCCAACTAAGAAAGCCAAAATCGAGACCGAATGTGGAAAACAAAGGTTAATGTGATAGTGGAAACATCTCCACAACAAGCCTATCCTCAAATCCAATTAAAGAAAAACGAAAGAGAGAATACTGTCTAGCAGCAAAAGTGATGTAGTACTTTGTGCAGCCCCCTGGGTTGAAATTAGCCCTCAAAACATGCCTGCAAGTCGCATTTAATCCCTGGGAAGCAAAAAGAGACAATTCAAGAATGGCTTATCATATCCTAACAACACTTGGAACTCTGAAAGACCCAAACTAGAGACTATAAATTAGAGAGAGAGAGTTGGCTTGCTTACCTTTTCTTTGTTATATATGTCAAGACAAAGAGATACCATGTTTGCTAGGAACTGACGAACTGTGATAGTGGAAACATCTCCACAACAAGCCTATCCTCAAATTCTTTTTGCTGTTAAAGAATGAATAAAAAAAAGAGTTAGATTGGAAAACAAATATCACATGCTAAACTAAACAAACAAGAACCATGACTATCAAAACAAACAAGAACCATGACCCCCAAATCCAACTGTACATTAAACATATAGAGCCTTCCTCACATCCATAACTCGATTTCATCACAACACACATATAGATATGATTTACCTGAAATAAGCTGAGACGTCTTCACCAGTGAAGAAGCTTTCTGATGGAAATGTCAAGTAAATCTGTGAAGAGACTGCATCCTCTCTTTCATAGCGGCTTGGACTATAAGAGTAACCACCTTCTTCTCCAAATTGTTCTGATCCTTGTCAGCAAGAAACAAACAATCACCATTAGAAAATCCAATCCCCAGGAGCTCAATATATCTTTATACAAAACCAAGACAACAAAGTCTTTACAACAATCACCTACTTGTTTTGTATAGTCTCAAGTCTTTACACTTGTTTTGCAAAGTCTCAACCTACCAATAATCTTGCTCTTATACTGCTAACCAAACATATACAAAGATTAAGGATTCGTCACTACCAATATAAAAAAAATTGATCATACCGGATAACATGGACACCAAAATCCCTAATTTTCCAACTAACATCAAATAACCCTAATTTGCAATCCAAAATCTAACAACCCTAATCATAAAACAATTGTACTAAATCTAAGAAATGTACCATGTGATTCCAATTGCTTCAATCTCTTCCAATTTATTCGACTCCACAATACGAACCGCATCCATCTCCAACTGAAACTCGATTTCTTTCTTTCGTGATTTTGGCTTCCAATCGCCTTCGCCACTAATAGCCTTCTCTCCATTCCCATCGAACCCAAACCCTTCCTCTGAAGCAATTGGTCCTTCAATTCCAAACCTTCAATCTTCTGATTCCAATTTTTTTCTAGTTCCGGAGATACAATCGAGAGAGAGAGAGAGAGAGAGAGAGAGAGAGAGAGAGAGAGAAAATAATAAAATCAATCACCCCCAAAATTTTTTTTTTCATTTTGTATATTCTGTTCGCCTAACAGACAGCTGACACGTAGCGCCTCTTAACAATGTTTCGATAAGATACATTCTGTCTGTTGTAGTTCATTTCAATATGGAGCTACACCTGTTAGACGTGAAGACTGCGTTCCTTCACGACTACCTGGATGAATATATACTGATGGAGCAACCTGAAGGTTTTATTGATCAGAAACATCCTGAGAAGGTCTGTTTACTCAAGAAGTCGCTATATGGGTTGAAGCAGGCTCCTAGACAGTGGAACAAAAGATTTGATGAGTTTATGGTGAAAAATGACTTCATCAGGAGCGAGTACGATTACTGTGTTTACTACAAGAAAGCTCCGGGTGATATCTAAGTTTATCTCTTACTTTACGTGGATGACATTCAGGTTGCTTCTACTGACTTGAGGGAGATTGTTGCACTCAAAGCTATGTTGAGTTCAGAATTTGAGATGAAGGATCTCAGAGAGGCAAAGAAAATTTTGGGCATGGAGATAATTAGAGATCGACCTGGTGGAAAGTTGAAAGTTTCTCAAGAAGGTTATTTGATGAAAGTTTTGAGCAACTTTCGAATGGATCAAGCTAAATCGGTAGATACGCCAATGGGAGCTCACTTCAGTCTAAAGTCTGCTACAGAAGATCAATTGAAGGTGGAGGCAACTTTTATGAAGAAGATGCCGTATCAGAGTGCAGTGGGGAGTGTTATGTATGTTATGCCTTGTACCAGACCTGATCTAGCTTATCCAGTAGGTCTGATAATCAGATTTATGAGCAAACCAATCAAGAATCATTGTCATGCGGTCAAGTGGGTTCTCAGGTACATTCGTGGTTCAGTAAAGACTTGTTTAGAGTTTACGAGAAAAGGAGATTTTGTTGTTATGGGTTATTGCGACTCAGACTATGCTGCTGATCTTGATCATAGAAGATCGACGTCAGGAATGGTTTTCACTGTGGAAGGTAATCCTGTGAGTTGGAGATCTTCTCTGCAAAAGGTGGTTCCTCAGTCTTACACTGAAGCAGAGTATGTTGCCTTGTCAGGAGCGGTCAAGGAAGCTCTGTCTGGTTAAAAGGGTTATCGGAAGAGCTTGGTTTTCCTCAGAAGATGGTGGAAGTTCACTGTGACTCTCAGAGTGCAATCGCACTTGCCAAAAATGAAGTGTTTCATGAGGGAACGAAGCACATTTCGGTGAAGTTAATTTCACTTTATCAGGACCTGATTAGCAAATGAGAGATCGCAGTTGTGAAGATTCCCACAGAGTACAATCCTGCTAACATTCTTACCAAGGTTCTACCTATTGCTAAGTTTCAAGAAGCATTGCAGATGCTTCGAGTTGCTAGGAACTGAGCTCGTCTTGTTGGACGTTAAACAGGTATCAGGGTTTGGGTACAAGGACTTTCACCAAGTATAGTAATCTCAGACTAAGGTGGAGATTTGAAGATTATAGTCTGAGATTGGCAAGGGATTAATTCTCTTGGTTTGGCTGGTTTAGTCATATAATCGAGAATTTATTAAGGTCCGGTTTAGGTTATGAGATCCACTAAGGTTTCGCCACGCGTCCTCTCTTCTCTCAATTGATCTACACGCTTTGCACGTGAGAAGGGTTGTTACACCTATACGTTTATCGTCTCTTCTTCTTCCTTTTGTTATCTTGTTGTAACAATATAGAGAGAGATTGAGATTGTACAGAGAAAGAGAGAGAGTAGATCGGAGAGATCTTGTAACAGTTGTGGTAAGCTCAAGTTCGAGCGGTATTAGTGGATTCCGGAGCTCAACCTCCGGCGAGATCTTGTAACGTGTGTGTGTTCTTATCGCTTTACTTCTCTTCTTCTCTTCATTCTGTTCGAAGAAGATCTTAATCGGCAAAGTCGATCTTAACAGTTTAAAAGCTTCCAATCCTTGTATTTCGACTCTTCTGATTGTGTTCGTCTCGGAATTGTAGTATAAAAAGTAGAAAGGCATGGACCGATAGGCAAATGAAAACACAATTTCGTTTGTCCAAGTCAAACCAACAACACGTAAAAGTGCGTCTTCCCGTCCAACAATATTATACATATGCGCCGACCACTCATGCTTTTCCGCATCTTCTAGAACCCACAACCAAATACTTGTACTTTCTCCATGGATATAATCACCACCGTTTTGTTGAAGCCCAAGTAAACCTAATTTACCATTGTAGTTTATCAGAGGTTTACAATAATATGATTTAGTGAGAGGGTCTGTGTATTTAACAAATCTAAACTTCTCCGGCCTAAAATCAAAGAGAATGATTATGAAATCCCGTGAAGACTTATTGAGCGCTGGATAATACAGAACACCATCGATGCATACATGGTTAATATCATGGTAAACAGAATGGGATATGCAACATTTGATTCTTCTCCATAATAGTTCTCCACCAGTTTCTAATGTTAGAACTTGATGCTCCTCCGAGCTTTTCATTCGATAACTCTTCTACCACGTTATGGACAATACCTTGTATTGTTTGTCTATAGGCTCATACCCTAAAAAGCTCCTCATTCCAATCCTCTTCCTCGTCTTGAGTTTGGGTAAGGTCAAAGATTGTCCCGTGCTGGGGTTACATATCACCGAGACCTTATAATTATGCTCCTTTCTCATTACAATCTGATAATCTTCAAGAAAGACCAAGCCTCTGACAGATCTACTACATTTTTCAAATGAAGTTGCCGAATATTGAATTTTCATAAGATAACCGGCGGCTAAAACAGAGGAGTTGTTGTCATCAAGATTTTGAGGCTGGGGTGAGGAGAAGAAGAACACATGCTTGCTTGTTCGGCAAGCAAACAATAGCTTCGGGCGAGCCAAAGATCTGGTCAAGATCAACTCCGTGAAGTAAGTGAGGCACAGACTGGAAGCCCAGAGATTAGATACGCAACGACATTTTGAAATAGATTTCGCCGGCAGTCTCGAACATATCTCGACAATTGATTGTGGTCTTGGCTCGCGTACTCCGTTCGGTGACGTCAACAAGATCCTCATCCGAGACGTTTTGCGGCTTTGTTTTCATGGCGGAGATCACTCTAGTTAAACCCCTAGATTGCTAATCACCGGCAAGTTCGGCTCCATAGGGTCAGGGATACCAGATGATGACGAAATCTTTATAAGTAAAAACCCTAGAGTGCGTTGCACGGGTTCCTTTTAAAAAGTTACTATTTTATAGGTATATCAGATATATTACAAAACTTCCAGATATCAGATGTATTTTATAGGACTCAGATGTGCCGGGTTGTATTTCTCAGATGTGCCGGGGTTAGGGGGTGTATTCAACTTAACATTTTAAGTGATTTGTGTAAAATTTACAAATTTTATGTTATTCAATCATGGATTTTAATCTCATGAAATCCACTGTTATTGAACTGATGATTTAAAAATATACTTTAAAATCCATTGTTATTCAAAACAGTTTGTGGATTTGGATTTTAATAAGTTTTAGGGGGTGTATTCAACTTGACATTTTAAGTGATTTGTCTTAAATTTACAAATTCTATGTTATTCAATCATGAATTTTAAAAAATCTCATGAAATCCACTGTTATTAAACTAATGATTTAAAAATCTACTTTAAAAGCTCCTGAAATCCAGTGTTATTGAACTGATGATTTAAAAATCTACTTTAAAATCCACTGTTATTCAAAATAGTTTGTGGATTTGGATATTAATTAGTTTTAGGGATTCTGGAGGATTTGAGAGGATTTGTTTAGTTGAAAATACAGAAATCCAAATCTCATGGTTTTAGGTGGGATTTGAAAGAATTTTACCATAAATCATATCAACTTCCCTAAAATCTATCAAAATTCCAAATTTCCTAAATCCCATAAAATCTTCCAAAATCATGGTTTCAATACACCCCCCTTAGGGATTCTGGAAGATTTAAGAGGATTTGTTTAGTTATAATTACATAAATCCAAATCTCAAGGTTTTAGGTGGGATTTGAAAGAATTTCACCATAAAGCATATCAACTTCCCTAAAATCTATCAAAATTCTAAATTTTCTACATCCCATAGAATTCTTCAAAATCATGGTTTTCAAATTTAGAAATTTTTTTTTTTTTTTTGTTATATATTCTAAAATCATTTGAAAGTAATAAATTAGTTTGAAAATTTATGCTAAATAATAATATTAAAAATTATCTCAAAAGAAGAAAAATAATAATTAGGGCTAAAACTTCATAAATACTATTAAGTATATATAACTGGAAGTTTAAAAAACACGATCATCAAATTCATGTATTTAATATACAAATTTAGTATCCAATCATATTTATGAATATTTATAATAAATATTGGATACTAAATTTGTTGCTTTGAAACCAACATTCAAAAGTCTTAAAAAGATTTACTACCATTCTTGTTGTCAAAAAAAAAAGATTTACTACCATTCTTAAAAAAAAAAAAACTACCATTCAAGGTATTGAAGTTTGACTTTGTGTGTATATATATATATAGGAATGTTCCAAAAAGATAAAATAAAAACCATTCAAACAAAATGGCTTTGTGAAAGTTTCAACTTGCAGCCCTTCTGTTCATCACATATTCGCTCATATTTACTTCTCAGGGTAAACATCTTATTCATTTTTGTTCTCTCTCTTGTTTTTGAGTAGTTCTTTATAAATTATAAAATCTCATTTTCACTTGAAAGTGTTGTACACATAATTAATAAACATATGATTTTATTTTTCTAACAACAAAGTCACCCACATACAAATTGTAGAACAATATAGTACACTACTAATGATCACTTTGTGTTTTGGGTGAAAATTGATAGTATTAAAGGCAGACGATATCAGTCCTGGAGTGTGTAATTTTAGAGGTTCGTGCCATATCGACGATGACTGTAGGAAATGATGTGGACCACCTAAGTTCCCAGATGATACTACGGGTACGTGCATAGGCAATCCACTTGGTACCGGAGATCTCTGTTGTTGTAGTTTTGGATAAAATATTAATATCATCATTGTAACTAATATCATCATTATAATAAAGTGGAGTACTATCATTTCTACAATTTACTAGCACCTCAAGATTCTCTCATACCATCTAAAATTCTAATCTTATTTGTTATATTTATTTTTGATTTTCTATTTTTTTTGGACCCAACTCACAAATGGTTATGAATATAGTAAGAAACATATAATTAGAGAGGTGAAACATCATAATCCAAACACAAGTCTCAAAGAGTGAAAAAGGCTTATGCAGCCGCGGTGATGTACTGGATTGCCTCCTTGCAGATACCTGTCATTGTTGCTTCAGGACCATACAGCTTGAAAATCAAACAGACATGTCAAAACACTTAGAAACGGGTTTAAATGTGTTGAGATTTATTCATTGTTTTGTATATATATACCTCGATGGGGACACCGATTTCATCTCCAAGTGATCTCATTTTAGCAAGTCCCTCACTAACCCTCACATATGACAACACGAATTTAGTTTACGATTCGGTCTCTGACTAACCCTCACATATAAAGCTTCCCGTAATAATCTTTTTCATCCAACCAAATAATCACCCTTCACATAAATTAAAGAAAACAAAATTTTATTACATATTTACACAACACAAAGCCAAAAAGGAACAAACAATGCGAAAAATAGAATTTCAAATGCCTTTATTACAAAGCCAACCTTATTAAACCAGTTGAATTTGGCTTAAGATATCTTTTAATCGAAAGAAGAAAAAAAAAATTCTATTCTAAAGGATGTTATAGTTAATCTTGACCTTATTTTTATTTGTCTACATCTCAGACAGAGAATCATCGATATGATTTGGAGGCGCAATGACATGCGAAATTATGCACTTTTCTAACAAAATGGTAGGTTTCACGTTCAACATAACAACTGTAATTAATACAGGCCATGTCAGGCCACAGGCGTCTGAGTAGAAAGAAATAAAACTACAGTTTTCACTGATACGTTTCGTTCGGTTTTGTATATCCCCTATGGTCGTCAGGTTGGTTTTGGAGTCTTTTGACCCAAACAGTAAGAAACAACATTGGAGAGTAAAATATTTTTCAATCTTAACCTTTTTAATCATACAGACGACACTATCGACCCCTATTTCGTTAGTTATCAAACGCTCGCTGGTAATTTTATAAAACCCATCGATGAACCGTAAATACACTTAAAGAACAGAACGACAAACATTATATAATTTCCAGCTTTTGCAAATTTTGTTTAAGGAAGTAAATAAAGAAGCAGCCTCCTTAAAACATATTCCACAATTGATATTTGAGATTCATTTCATAGAGGGCACAAGAAGTACCTGTGGAAGTATTTACTTGAGCTGGAAAAAAAAAAAAAAAGAAACGGTATACCAGAGAATGAGAAATAAATAAAAAACACAAAACCCTTTTGATGCATCTAGACGACGATCACAAGTACTGTTCATGTATCCTTGCTCTGTTCTCTTCCCACCACAGTCTCGCGTGCATCTCCCCAAATCTCTCTCGGCTACAATGCCAAAGAAAACACAGTTTTTGAGTGATGTTACTCTTATAATACACCCGGGTTTTGAATCAATGTAAGGAAGTTCTTTTTTAGTTACCTGAATCTGACTCTTCTAAGCTCTCTTTTCCCACCTGGTAAAACTTTAATGGTGATATAAACGCCAGGCTCATCTTGCTCCACCCATTCGTTGTCAGCATCACTCGCATTGCTTACCGACATTTCCTCTGACCGGTCTGCATCTCTCGACGAGCTGCTTCTTATGGAAGCATCCATGGAAGAAGTTTCTGTCTTGGCTCCACTGATGCTTGAAACTTTAGGAGTTGAGTTGAGCATACCAGAGTCATAGAACTGCTGGCTCTGCATTGAGTTATGGTCCAGTGAATCCGAGGATGAGTAAGCCGCCAATCCAGCTGGACGATGGATGTTACGAGGCAACCGTTCTTTGTTTAGAGGCGGTGTTGCCGGAGTATCCTCTGGATGGAACTCCACTTTTGCATTCTAAATCAAAAAGAGGTCCGGAGTAATTAGTGACTAATCACGGGTTTGATTTGTCAAACCGATTTAGTGAGAAAGCTAACCTCGTCTTCGGATCTAGGTGGCGTGGGAAGCGGGAAAGCTTGGCGGCTTAGTTTTTGAACATTGTAAAGTTCCATTACTTTGTCATAGTTATCTGCCCACCACCGTTGAGCTTGTAACTTGTTAAACATGTCTCGGCTAATCAAAGACAAATAAAAAAAACACAAGTGAGACGATTACATTTTGGAAGCATGTCTAATTTTTCTCCAATATGCTACTAGGAAAAAAGGTCATGATTCAAGAGTACGGCAGTCAAATAGCAAAAGATGATACATTGAAAAACTTAAGTTAAGGGGTGATTTTAAAAATTGTCATCGTAAGAGTAAGTTGTCAGATTAACCCCGGTAATTATTGTTACCAGCTAAACCTAAAAAGTTCCCTATAATGTAAGTCACCTTGGCGCTCACTTGGATTTTCTGACACATGAGATTCTAAGTTAGATAAGAAAAAATATTAGTAAAAGAAGTGACTTTTAAACCAGGACCAGAGGACCAAAGTGGGCACACTAACGAAGGTGGATTAAAGGGAGATTTGACAAAATAAAAACAGCTAATTCAATAAACCTTTTGACAAATTGAACACATAGGCTAAGGGGCTAGAAAAGAGAGTTGAAAACAAGAGACACAGATGATCCAACCTTTTGAATATTGATTGGATAAATTTGTTATATAAAAAAAAAATTGTTAGTTTTAATGGCCGAGTAATAGTAAAAAATCAATCAAAATTTCGTAGATATAAAGAAAACAAAAGAATCATGGAGGAAGAAATAGCGACAACAATGGTCAAAGCTAATAATTAGGAAATATGATTGTGCCCTACACAGTAAAAGAAAAATAATTGGCAAGGTGGGTAGGAGAGAATTTCTCAAAGCAAACTCAATTTGTTTTGTTTATTTCTCCAAAAGTTATATTAACTCATTTGTTTTTGTTTACCAAAACCAGAACTAAACAAAAGAAGAAGAAACACTTGTACCAAAGGACTGTTAGGAGGACTC
The DNA here is from genome assembly GCA_023657505.1 of Camelina hispida. Lineage (NCBI taxonomy): Eukaryota > Viridiplantae > Streptophyta > Magnoliopsida > Brassicales > Brassicaceae > Camelina > Camelina hispida. Next base: position 13,419,423 of record CP094637.1, on the reverse strand, counting down.
AACCTAATCCGGGGATTGAAAAGATAACAATAAATTTGTGAATTAAACGAAAGCCTTATGATCACATAAGAGACCAAAAAGAAGGTTTTGACAAAACCAAAAAAAAAAAAAAAAAAAACAGACAGTAAGTGATAGAAGTAGAAGAAGTGTGATTAATATTAGTACGAAAGAAGACAACGAATCGAAGGAAGGCAGAGACAAAATACGTTGAAATTGTCTTGTCTTTATCAATAGGCGACATAGAAGTGAACGAAACTGTGCTAATTGCTAAAGGCTAAAGCTATTTGCTTTGTTTTTTGTTTTTTGGTCTTTAAGAATAATTTATACTACTACACTATTTTTGTCTTTTGGAATAATGAGAAGAACTATTCTTTCCTATGCTGCTCTCCAACAACAGCAATAATGTGATTAACAGGACAAAGACGCGGAGAATAAGGCACTCATGGGTAGGCTCAATAAAACAAGATTTTTATATTTTAATAAAAGAAAACGTTAAGAAATGGTATTGGTGAAAATGATTAAAATAATATAAATGAACCCAAACAATGATTTTGGAATGTTTGATTGAACTAAATTAAAGAAAGAAAACATATGTAGCATCTACCAACTCCATAAAGAATCAAGTTTTTGGCAAACTTATTAGTGACACCATTCTATAGTGATTTCATTTGTGTTTAAAATCAAATTTAAAAGAAAAGTCATGAAGTTTTCATGTGAACTGGAAATTATTGATATTGAAGAAAAACAAAAAGAGGAAACAAAAAATGATTAGAAAAGCAAAAAAAAAAAGAGAGACAGAATGAGAAGAGGTGACCCAAGGAAAGCACTTTAAAAAGGGGAACACCCCAATATATATTTTGCTTTTTGGACCTTTACGGCCTTTGCTTCTCATTAGTCATTAGGCGTGAAGCGTTACAGTCGACAACTCTGGTCCCATTCTCTGTTTTTTTTACTAACTTTTTTACCCCTTCTTCTATAGTTTCACACTCCAGTTTTGGGTGCATCAATTTAACTTTTTTTTTTTTTTACCTGAGGTAATGCGTTTTACTTACTGTCCTCACTTTTTAGTTCATAAATAAACCCAAACTACTTGTGACGATTTTTACTCAATTTAAATGCTAACTATCTTGTTTTATATTGGGGGATTTTCAAAAAACATACATATTCCAAACTCAATCAAATTAAAATCAAAAAAACACCTTTTTAATTTTAGAATAGCTTTAAAACCAATAAAACTTGAATCAAGATCAAACCAAAAGAGGAGAAGAAGAAAAAAAAAACTAGTTGGGCCATGTCTTCTAATCGTAAAATTCGAGATACTATACTATTGTATTCTTTTAAAAAAATAAAAAATAAGTAAGTACATTTCTACAAAAAGACATGGCATGATTGTTAGATTCGTCGTATGCTCTAGAATTTTAGTTATAATCAATATATGTTGCCTAGACATTGAACTCCACAAAACAAAACAAAATCATACTCGTAAAACATTATCTACTGCTAAATTTCAATATAATATGTATATCCATTCTTAGAATATAGCATTCAAAGATTTTTAGATAAATAATAAAATCAGATTTGAGTTCAGTCTCACAAAATCACGACAAAAAAAACAAACGTGCTAAATTTTTTTAAAAAGGAAAAAAAAACGAGGCAACGACGAAGCAAAAGTAAAATCTAACCGTAGGATCAGAAAAAACAGAGTCAACAAAAGAATCATAACCGTAGATGTGAAGAGAGTAATAAAGTAACGTACCTGAAACGTATCCGTTTGAGATCATTACCACCGCCGGGAAGAGAAACGAAGGTAATGAGAACACCTGGCTCTACCTGAGCTACCCATTCTTTTGGCTCTTTCTCCTCCACGAACACTATCGGGTCGACCCGGTTCCTCCCACTCGCCGATTTCGGTGTCGCTTCTCCGCTAGATATACCTTTTAGCCTCGCTTCCATCTCTTTTCCCCATACCCTAGGCTGTTGTTGTTGTTGCGCCGCCGCCGCCGCCGCAGCCGACGTTGAGTTGATCGAGCTATTTGATCTTCCGTAAAGCATTTTGAACCGTTGCTCCGATTCGAAATCCGAGTTTACAGACACTGGACTGTTCCTGATCGGTCCTTGCACTTGTCCTTGACCCTGCGCCGCCGTACACGGCGTACAATGCCGGTATGCTCCCGAAGCTTTCAGAGCCATGTCTTTGAGCTGAGATTGAATTGACGAAAATTCCCTCCATCAGAAGAGAGAAGACGGAGGAGGAGGTGAAGGAGAGTTTGATTTTAAATTTAATTTACCTGAGAAGTTAGAGATTTGGCGTGTTTGGAATCCGGATCGTCGGGTTGACCCGTAGATTCATCTCCGGCTCGCTTTGAACGAGCTATACACGTCAGCATTTCCCGGCGACTGGCTTGGTCTTTGATTTGATTTTTTTTTTGTTTTCTCTCTTTTTGGATACGGAGAGAGAGAGGGAGAGAGAGAGAAAGAGAGAATGGTGTCAGTTTCTTCTGCTTTGGTTTGTTTTTGGCTTTGGTGCTCTTTTTAAGTTTTTGTTCTGTCTCTCTCCATTTTTTTTTAATTGTTTAATAATCTTGTGCTTAAGAAACTTTTAACCGGGATTACCGGTTCCATGAAGGTTCCGAGTCTCTCTACGGTAATTACGCAATTCGGTGGTAAAAAATAATAATGAAAGTAAAAAAATTTAAAAAGTTTTGGTGTCTAGGAAAAAAAAGTTTTGTTTACTGATTAGCTAAAAAACTTGTCAGTAGGTTAAGACTATATACATGATTGTAGTCTGTGGATTTCAAACTTTCAGATGTATCAAAGGTCGTTTCCTTCATCTAACGCAAGTAGTCAAGTGTGCTTGCAGGATTGAATTATCGAGGTAATGCAAAAACTCTTGACTCTGACTTTTGAGAAACCTAAAAAACGAAAGATATTTATGTGCGGCTCTAAGCTATTATACATCACAATAAGTCAATCATACTAAAAGTTGTTCTTACTTCTTAGTATATTCATTCATTAAATGTGTAATGTATATAGCTAGAGTGTGTTGTTTGTTCAATTCATAAAACGCTTCTGATTGCAACTTATTTGACATTTAAAGATAGCAATGTGACAAATAGCAAGTATATGTTTATGTTCCATTCCGACAAGATATAAATACGTGGTGTCTTCGTCTACTATACATTTCATGTGAATGATTGATCCAACCACTCGAAAATTACTAGGGTGTAAGTACTTAAAATACATAAAGATGCATTTATTTTTTACAACATACAAAAATTGGACGAGCACTTGCCATTTTTTTTTTTCTCACATTTAAGAACTTTTCATCTAGTGTATTCGTCTATTCGACTAAAATTATCTCTTTCTTTGTTTCAAAGTTTATGATAAGTCCCATTCAAGCATAAGTACAATATTGGCGCTTAGAACACTCGTTGGTTTGACTGATTTTTGTTTTTGTTGTTGTCAATGATGTAATGTACTAAACTAGAAACTAAAACAAGTCTTCGAGTTGGACCACCCTTGGCCAAAACATTTAGTTACAAACAACTCTTCCATTTCATTTCATTTTTTTTAATTCTTTTTCGACCAGCCACTATGGTCTTGTTCTCGATTTTGGTGTTCTAAAAGCATTATACTAGTGACACTGAGATTTCAAGGTAGGCTTTTGGGAGGCATATCTACTACAGTCTACAATCATGGGTTTCAAAAGTCTCCACACGTAGTTGCAATTTCCATCAAAAAAAAGCTGAATGAAAAAATTAACTTCAAGAATACAACAATCATCACGGGCTTTTAGTAATAAAATATCTAAAGATGGGCTTTGAGTTTCGGCCCACTAAGACCTTCTCTGTCACAATCCTTCTCAGTTTCTCTCACCTGTAAAAAAACTTTTTCTCGTGACGAAGAAGAAAAGCAAAATCCACGAGAGATACAGATAGAAAGTGGAAAAGGTGCGTTTCGATCCCGCTGCTTCTGTTACGGACTCGGATTCGGATTTGGGAATCTGCTCCTTGAGCAGAGACAGAGGAAAATGGTGACGTATGTGAGCGCGTTGTTCTACGGAGTAGGAGGTATAGTCGTCGCCGGAGTGGCGCTGCTCGTAGCTTTCCAGGAGAAGCTTGTCTACGTACCGGTTCTTCCTGGTTTGAGCAAGGCTTATCCGATCACTCCCGCTAGGCTTAATCTCAACTACGAGGACGTTTGGCTTCAATCATCCGATGGCGTACGCCTCCACGCTTGGTTCATCAAGATGTTCCCCGAATGTCGAGGTCTCTTTCTCTTTTTTGATTTTTTTTGAGTTTTGTAACGATACTGTTCATCGATTCAGTAGTTTTTTGTTGGTAGATTTGGTTTATGCATTTCGGAAAGCTTTTGAATCTACCGAAATTTGGGGATTTTAGGTCTTGATTTCACTTTCTTTAGCTAGGTTTTGGCCTCCTTTTGTCAGATTTGTGTTCTTTTGCTGCTTTTAAGCTAGTTTGGAACTTATCAGCTACTTGGTAGCTTTAGCTTAACTGGACCGAGTTTGAGGCTCCGAGTTCTGATAGTTGATATTTTGATTATTTTCTGTGCAGGTCCGACTATTCTATTTTTCCAGGAAAATGCCGGAAGTATCCTTTCCAGGGCCATTTTGTGGTCTTTGTTTGTTTATTTATGTGTATGCTGTAAGGAGTTTCTGTGTCTGCCTGTTTGGTTTATAAATTTTACGTTTTATGTCTGTTGGCTGGGAGTCTTTGCCTTGTGACGGCCTTGACCTTAGAACCCCAGACATCGCTCATCGTCTGGAGATGGTTCGCATCATGATACAGAAACTGAAGTGCAATGTATTCATGCTTTCATATCGCGGGTTAGTTTCATTTTTAGCTAGTTTCTGGTCTATCTGTTATGTCTTTGGATCTGTTTACACAATGCTGAGTGAATTTCCTGTGCTTAGCTATGGGGCAAGTGATGGTTATCCTTCACAACATGGACTCACAAAAGATGCTCAGGTTTGTTTGCTTGTCTCCCTAAATCTATCTAGATGTTCTTAAACTCTTCTGTTTTGTTTCCTTGTATATATTACCCATTTTCTTGTTTGATACTTTTGTTAGGCTGCATTGGATCACCTTTCTCAAAGGACTGACATTGATACATCTAGAATAGTTGTATTTGGAAGGTCGCTTGGGGGAGCTGTTGGAGCTTTGCTTACCAAGAACAATCCAGATAAGGTAATATTAGTAAATATTCTTATTGGCAGCATGTTATGAGTAGAGAAATTATACATTTAATTTAGAATCAGAGAGAAGAGAGAGGCCGCGCCGTCACTGTGGATGTTATTGTTTAAAGGGAGAAGTATTATTTAGAGTCCCACATGGTTACAAATGAGATTAACCAATGCCTTATAAATTTATTAGGCCTAAAGGCACCGTCTGCACTTCTCTAGAGTCCTCGTTTGGATAGCTTCTTATCAGTATCTAGATTATTATTCATGGTCTTTGGCAGATGACCTGGAGGCTGATTGTACAAAAATTTCTAGAGTAACTCATCAATTAGATTCTAGTCAATTGTCATCAGTAATGATCTACTTGGTAAGTTCTATCGGAATTTAATTATTTATTGTGAAAAAGTTCAGTGATCTGGCAAAATTATTTGGGGTTTCGTTTGAGCTTTGTGTGTGGCCTCCTTTTATTAACCCCTCTGAAGCTTACTGTTATATGCACACGAACTTTATCCCTCTCAGAGAATTTCTTGGTAAATGATTTACAGATGCCTTACTTAGTTGCATACTTTTTTTTCTTGTTGTTTCTACCTTCAGAATTTCATTTGATATCTACACGTCAGAAGGTTGTATGTTTACCATTTACATATATAGGTATCTGCATTGATTCTGGAAAATACTTTCACTTCCATTCTTGATATGGCTGGCGTTTTACTGCCCTTCTTAAAGTGGTTTATTGGAGGAAGTGGTACGAAAAGCCTGAAGCTTCTTAATTTTGTTGTGCGCTCCCCCTGGAAAACAATTGATGCTATTGGTGAGGTAAGAAGCAGTTGTAGACTCTAGCAGTTTAGATTATTCTTTTTGTTTACAATTTGCATATGCCAAAGAAATGACTCAAACAAGCAGATAACATTATGTTACCCTAAAGACCTCCATTTTAATATATCCCATGCATTTGCATTCCTTTAGACGGGACGTAATTAATCTACACCGCTAGCTGACTGATTGCTCTTTGATTTGTTCCATGGATTAAAACTTAAAAGGGGATAAGGAGGGAGTTTGATGTCCTGCAAAAAATATGTCCCTGTTAGATCAATGTCTCATACTCTCATCATTTGATTGTCTGTAGCAACCCGTGATAAACTAATCTTGAAACAATAACAGGTCAAACAGCCGGTGCTTTTCCTCTCTGGACTGCAAGATGAGATGGTCCCTCCATTTCACATGAAATTGCTGTATGCAAAAGCAGCTGCTCGTAACCCTCAGTGCACCTTTGTGGAGTTTCCAAATGGGATGCATATGGATACATGGCTGTCTGGTGGTGACCTTTACTGGAAAACAAACGTGCAGTTTCTTGAAAAGCATGCGGCTGAGAAAGGAAGGACTATAGGGGTAAAATCATTTATCGAAGTTTAGAAATAATGTGTCTTATCGATGCTTCTTGAGATTTTCTTTTGATGTTTTGTTCCTGAAGTAGAAGTCTAAGATTAGCGTTGGTCTATTATCTGATGACAGGAAGGTAAATGAGTTGACGATGTTGTGATTAGAGGAGGATTTGACTCACTTGGCTCCTACAACTGCAACTTGAAACGACAGTATCTTTATAAGGCATGTTTATACGTATGTTGCATTTGGGAGTGATACAACTTGTTCTTAGAGTGATATTGGAGAGATACTTTGTAAGCAGAACCAGCTAGTGGAGATGGCAAATGTAGGTTAATCAGATGCATTTGCTTCGTCTCATTTTTGTTTTTTTTTTAATGTTATTTTTCCAAGTGTTGGTGTTTCTGATCGTAACCATTTTCCTCTGAATGATCATTGCTGTGTAGATGATTGAGAAAGTGCAAAGACATGGTTATATAATTAAATTCTTGAAATTGTCTGTCTATTATATATATTCTCTCGTTCTTTTTGTATTAATTCAAAGATCTTTTAAACATTGGAGTAAAGCTTTATCATTAATCATTTGTTCCTTGTATTGTTGCCAAATACAGTCAATCTGCAAGCATATGTGATTTTATATATAAAATCTCTGATCATCAAATTATTTAAAATTTTAAATACTACAAGAATCAATAAAATCAAATCAAGTACTTTCATAATATATGCTCATGGTGAGTAGGTTTGGGACTATTTACTAACAGATAAAATTAAAGATACATAATTATTTTCAATATATAATATAAGGGCATTTGAAATAATCCTTTTATTCTATATCCTTTTGCAAACATATCCTAAAATCAAGATAAAATTTATATATATATTTTGAGCTTTAAAAATAAAATGTAACTAATTATAAGCAAAAATACATTAGAGTTATATAAATAATTATATATTGAATAGAATATGTTTTCTAATCATGAAAAACCATAAATAATTTAATATAATAATTTAATATTTTGTTTAGATCGGAGTTTTTCACGGTACCACATAAGGATGCAGCACCTTTATTTTCGTCTTCATTCATTCTTATTTCTTACTTTTTATCACTTTCCATCAAATCGAAAAAAATATTCAATAGCTTTTTCAAAAAGACAAAAGCCTCACTGTCAAATGCTCCATCGTTTCTGATTCTGAGAGAGATTCTGAGAGAGAGAGTGTGAAGAGAAAGAGACGAACATGGAAGGAGGAGGAGGAGCTGCGCACTACAACCCTCGAACTGTCGAAGAAGTCTTCCGAGATTTCAAGGGCCGTCGAGCTGGCATCATCCAAGCTCTCACCACTGGTACTCTTCTTCTTCTTTTCGTTTTTTAAAGTTTGGTTTTTTTTTTTCATTGAAATTTTTTAAAGTTTGAATTTTTTTTCTTATGGGTTTTGAATTTTTCATTGAAATTTTCCTCACGACGATCGTTTGGTGCTCTGATTGACTGATTCAGACTACTTCCGAAACAATTGTCTTCAAAGTGTTGTGTTGGTGATACTTAGTTCTCTGATTTTGAGAACAATTTTCTAATTGATTCACTTGGTTTTGTTTTTGCAGATGTGGAAGATTTTTTCCAGCAATGTGATCCTGGTTAGGGTGTTTTCTCTGTGATTTCTCTAGCTTTAATTATACTCTTTTAATGCTTATGGTCGTATTTCTGATTCCATAGCTATACAGCTTCATTGTATTCACGATTTTGACTTCTGGGTTTCCTGTAGCTTCTTTGGTCTCCCCATGATTCAATAGTTTTCATCTTTGGTGCTGTTATCTTTCTCTGCATATTATATCTCGCTTTTGTCTGTGCCTTCATTGTCACAACTAACTACACAGAGGTTGCTTGTCTCTAAGCATGTGTGCACATTATGAAATTAATTCCTTCTAAACCTTTATGTATTGTGACAATTTCAGAGAAGGAGAATCTTTGCTTGTATGGATTCCCTAATGAAGTTTGGGAAGTTAACTTACCAGCTGAAGAAGTTCCACCTGAGCTCCCCGAACCTGCACTCGGCATTAACTTTGCCAGAGATGGAATGCAGGAAAAAGACTGGCTTTCTCTCGTTGCTGTCCACAGTGATGCGTGGTTGCTTTCTGTCTCCTTTTACTTCGGTTCAAGATTTGGTTTCGATAAAGCTGACAGGTATCATCTTTGTTTTTAATATCTCTGCTCATTTCTCTGCCATTAATTATCATGAGATCTCCAGCATTTCCATACTAACCCCCCTTGCACTTACTAATTCAGGAAGCGATTGTTCAACATGATCAATGAAGTTCCTACTGTATTTGAAGTTGTAACTGGATATGCGAAAAAACAAACAAAGGAAAAGCCCTCAGAAAATCAAAATGGCAACAAATCCAAGTCAAATTCAAAAGTGGTAAGACTCATGCTGTTTAATAAGATTCAGAACATTTATTCCTTTATTTATTAACTGTTAATTAAGAAAAACCAAACCAAATAACCCTACGATGAATTCTAGAGCTTATGCTACTCTTCCAAAACCTTTCCCAACTTGGTCCTACCACTATTGATTCTCTATCTAACTCTCATGGTAAACGATCTAAGTTGTTCCTTTAGTTGAGCTAGCAACTCAATTAGAAACCTGCAAAAAACGTCTCGATAGTGATAAACATACTGAAGCTTCATCTTTAGTCTACTCTTATCATCTTTCTTTTTGGCTGTTCTTTTGCAGTTTTTCAGAAATTAGGAATGGTTAAATGGATACTTGAAAAACCACAGCACTGGCATATGTTTTTTCACATCGTAAAGGACCAATATATGACATTTTTATATCCAGTCATTACATAATCTTGGAAGTGTCTTTAGAGAATAGTTTCTTTTACCGTCTTCTACTATAACTACATATACTTATGTATCAGATAACCCATAAGCATATTCTCATAGGGTTAAAGTATCAGAGATTGATTTTTTTCTTTTTTTTTTTGGCTTCAAGGTCTCTATTGTTGCTTTCGTACTTCTCCTTTTCTTCTAGTATGAATGAAGTGTGATGCACATTTTTGGTCCTGAAACAACTTTTATATGATATGCATTATAGATTGTAAGATCTTACACAGTTTGTTATTGAGGTTCTAAAACATAGACTGAGTGTAACATTCTTACTTCCGTAATTGTAGTTTGCATCTTGCAGCTTAAACCTCTAGGTTTGAGATAGGACAAAGATGGCAATGTCTTTAACTGTAATTGTTGGATCTGTAATTAGCATGAATTAAAAGAAGCTGTTCTGTAATTACTACCTCAGTATGTATTGAAACGACTTATCTCAAAATTTACCAATCCAATGACATCTGTTGATTAGTTTTTTGAAGTTACACTTTGGCTATATTGGTGTAGTTAATATAATCCTTCGTCTGGAATGCAGAGAGGTTTAGATGGCAAAAGTTTAAAGACGATACAGGCCAAGGAAGAGGAACAAGGATTAGATGAAGAGCAAGAGCAAGAGCAAGAGGAAGAGGGAGAGGAAGAGGAGGAAGAGGATGAGGATGAAGATGAGCACGGTGAAACCCTGTGTGGAGCTTGTGGAGATAACTATGCTTCTGATGAATTTTGGATTGGCTGTGACAAGTGCGAGAGATGGTTCCACGGGCAGTGTGTGAAGATCACTCCTGCTAGAGCTGAGCATATCAAGCGTTACAAGTGCCCTTCTTGCAGCAACAAAAGAGCACGACCCTAATTGTACAATGCACTTAAAAGTCTGTTTGTTGTTCAGACAATGTTTACTTAGAAGCATGTCCAGATTTGATTTCTCAACCCAACTTCGTATAACTCAAGTTGTAGTCTTTCAGTCTTTGATAAGACAAGTTTCACAACTGGAAATTTCAAACAACTGGAAATTGAATTGTTTACACCTCAACATAGCAGAGCTTTTTCAATTCTTCCAACTATATTCAACCTAGAGTTCACCATTTTTGTTTCCGGAAACACCAAGAAGCTTGGCCAGTTCCCCGCTCTCATACGCATCAACAGTATCTGAAAACCAGAAACAAAGATAGATCTGTCAACAAGAAAATGATATCATAAGCAAAGACCGTTTTCTTGAAGGAGAAGTAAAGGTAAGTATACCGTCTGATCCTCCGATGTGTTTTCCGTTTATGAAGACCTGCGGTACTGTTCGCCTTCCAACAATCTCTCCAAGTGCACTTTGGATACTCCCACCATCTTCTGAAAGACCCAAATTTTAACCCAAATCTCTCGACCGTTAGTCACAGATGAATGTCTAAGTGGTGATCCATCAAAGTTTCAAATAATAGAAATGTCTGAGACTCAAGATCTCATAGCAAAAAAGAGGTAAGAAACATATTTGGATGATGTAAAAGCACCTCTTTCATCAAGCTCGACAACATAAGGAACTTGATCCAGCTCTCTGAACACAGATTTAGCTTTCCTGCAATAGCTGTTGACCAAACCACATGGAAGCAGAAGAAAAGTAGAGATGGTCATATATAGGTGCATGATCTCTCTCTCAAAAAGGGCCAAAGGAAAAGCAAAGAGAACAAATATACAGCACATTACGGAACCTGAATCTCTTGAACAAAATCCAAACTGATTTGAACATATTCCCCATATAAATGTAGCTCAACAACCATCATTACCATAATATTTGTAAACAGTAGTAGATAACAAAGTTCTGTTATAGAGATCCCAATGCACCAAATACAATACAAGAGAAAAGCAAAGTCATGAAGACAAGTTCATTGGATTCATCAAGTTAGAGACAGACTCATATATACGTATTGTGAAGATTACTCAGTCAAGAAAGTCAACTACAATGAGTCTTCTTCACTCAAGTTTCAATTAATAAGATCTAAACAAACAAAAAAAAAAACCCAAGATCCAATTTTTATGCAAATCCAGAGTGATCACTGATTAGAAATGGCAAAAGAGAGATAGAGAAAGACATACGGGCAGTAGGATTTGGAGAAGATGACGATCTTGTGGGAAGAGATGGTCTTCTGAACAAACTCGACTTCAGGGGATGAAGCAGAAGAAGAAACCATGGAAATGAATGCAACAAGTGTGACGAACAACATTAACATCGAGATAGATCTAAGCATTGTCATGGCTCCTTTCTTCTTCTCCTTCCTTCTTCTCAGTGAGATGCCAATAGAAGTGAGATCACTTGCAGGATTGAACTGTACGGCGTGTAAGCAAGGGTGTCGTGACGGGTCCGGTTTAGTCAGGCCCATTTAAAATACGGGTCGTATTAAAGCCCAAATCAAGGCCTACTGTTTCAGCCCGTTCCAAACCCAGTACATGATAATGACAAGCTCGTACTAAGACGTTTTTTTTAACACCAACTTGTCTTGCGGGTTCAATTTGATTTCCCCCTAAAATACGCAATTCTACAGAACCATATGCACACATCATCCCAAAAAAATAAAATAATATATATGTGACATAACATCAGTTTGAGTAAAAGAGTCAAAATCATTATAAAGTTATTAAAAACATTCTTCACAAGTTATATATCCTATATTTTTGTAAACATTATCCCTTCTGATTGGCTCTTCTGAGTCAATCCTATATTTTCTGTTGTCAAAAAAAGTTATAAATCCTATATTTCTATAGAGAGGAATTTAAAAATAGAAACGCTCATACATTTTTAAATTATTTCCACATCTGTATTATGTAACTAAACCCTTTTTTAAACGAAGACAACAATTATTAAATAGAGACAAATTAGCCCATAATTTACTCTAGAATAGGGAATAAAACTGTAAAAATGAGCAAGTCAAAGGGCAGAAGAGAAAACAAAATAAAAATGTAAACGTTATAATTTTTTTATTAACCAGACTCAAAGAAAAAAACAGTGGTGTGGGTGGCTGACCACGAATGTGAATGTGTCCAACTCGATCCACCTCCCTTCTTCTCTCAGTGGACCAAACTCAATTCTCAAGCACCATTTTTTTTTTTTAAATTAAAAAAAAAAAACAATAATTAAAATAAAGAAAAGTGTTAGAGAGAGAAAGAGACACACAGCTCAAAAGAGAACATTTTTATTTTTGTTTGCTCGAAGGAAGAGAGAGAAAAAAAGAGAATTCCATACCATAGAACGACGTCTGCAAAAGGAGAAGGCCAAGTCCAGCTTCTTTCTTCTTCCTTATTCAACAATTCATCAGCTTTCTTCTATAGACAGAGAGAGATTTGAACATTCAGATTCAGCTGTTTTTTTTATTATTTCCGGTGAATCCGATCTCCCCGATTTCTCTGTGTCTGCTTTTGAGCTGACTTCAAGGAGAACTTTTTGTTGTTTCAGACCCACCAACTCGAGAATCTGCCCGATCTGACTCGTCTAAGTTGCCTTGACTCGCTGAGTCGGCTTCCTGTAAACTCGGGGTCTCTCTTGGATTGGATGAGTTAAGTGGGTCAAGAGAGAAGGATCTATTGGAAAAAAAGAAGAAGAAAGAGCTGCCATGGTAATATAATCCCATCCTCTTCGTTTTTTCTTTCCGATTGCTTTATTTGCGTGTTTTTCTATCTCCAAAGTTTTGATTTTTGGATTTGACCAAGTAAAAAAAGATTGATTTTTTTCCGACAAGTTTTTGTTTCACTTGATTTGGTTCTTGTTGGTAGAGAGAGAGCTTTCCTTTGAGATTTGCGTTTGTTTGTCGATCCCACAATAAAAGGAAACGATAAAATCTCGTGAATGTTGTTTTAAGGGTTATGCCACTTTGATCCTTGCTTGGTGGGAAGTTAGAGTTTCCGAATACTAATTAAATTTGCATAATTTCAAAGTGTGCATTTTTATTGGGAAAACATTACAAAAGTGTTTACTGGCAGCAGGTTTTAGTTTTCTTCAAATTCATTTTCTTGGACTATCATTTCCTATAAACATTCACTTTAGCGGCATTTTTAGATAACTTCTAATATTAGCACTTGTTGTTCTGAATCTACTACCTAAGATAGTATGTCGTAGTGAGGTCCTGTAAGCTTCCTATGTTATATTGTGTTTATATATTTCACTAGGCAACTTCTTCGGCTGTTTTTTTTTCTTTAAAAAAATGTATACTTTTTGATTTAATTAGTTTCCGGAAGTAAGATTTATTTGTTTGATTCAGTATAAGGAAACTGTGGGATAGGCGTGTGGTGTTATAATTTCTTTCTTGTGTTTGGAAAGGAGTGTATACTCTTAGAGTGTTGTCTCTAGATCCTATTACAACTAATTTGGGGAGTTGACATAAACTATAAGATCCATTCTCTCTTTCATTATACTCTTCTCCTATGGCAATGCCATCAATGTGTTCCAATACCAATTTGGTTAAGTTAAGCTATACACATATTTCTTCTGCTTTCTCCATCTATTGCTTATTCAAGGGGATCACTCCATTGTTTACAATAGAAATTATTTTTAGGCCTCCGTTACTCATTGATCTCCACACAAATCTTGATAAATATTCTTTCAAGTTTCATATGATATAAGTATATTTTTCTCTCAAGATAAATTAGAATATCTTTGTACGAGACTGTTAGTCAGCCACATAAACGTATGGAACAGCTTGTGTGATGTTATCAAAACCTTACACGTTCGATCTTTATATCTTGTAGGTTGGCCCAGTCAATATAATAGTTGGTTCTCATGTTTGGATTGAAGATCCAGGAGTTGCATGGATTGACGGAGAAGTTGTCAAAATTAATGGCGAAGAAGTTCATGCACGGACCACAAACGGGAAGACCGTAAGTTTTCAATCCTCTTCCCATGTTTTTGCATGTAATATTAAAAAGAATGTCACTAGATTGGGTGTTTCTGCTTAGGTTTTATATTTATCTTTGTGTAAAATGGTTCTAGTCCTTTAAACTCTTTTGCCATGGATACTTGTTACTTCTCTAATATATGAGTTTTGCATTATTTTGCATGACACCTGATATCCTTGTTTCATAATTCTGTTACAATTATTGAAACTAGATATTTTATCGACTAATCAATGAAATTTTATTTCAGGTTGTGGCAAATATGGCAAACGTATTCCCAAAGGATACAGAGGCACCCCCTGGGGGTGTTGATGACATGACAAAGCTCTCATATTTACATGAACCAGGTGTTTTAAATAACTTGGCCATGAGATACGAGTTGAATGAAATTTATGTAAGTCGTTATGCATTTTCTACGCTGAGTAATCATGAGATCACATATTGAGTTCCACGGCATTACAAAACATTCCTAAATATTTGCAGACATATACTGGAAACATCTTGATTGCTGTAAATCCGTTTCAAAGGTTGCCACATCTCTATGATACTCATATGATGGAGCAGTATAAAGGAGCAGGTTTTGGGGAACTAAGCCCTCATGTGTTTGCTATTGCAGAAGTTGCTTACAGGTAATTAGGACCAATCAATTATTTCACCAGCAGAATTTCTCTTAATCACTCTTTATTTGTACATTTTCTCATGCTAGTCTATTGCTTCTTTGGTTAGGGCGATGATCAATGAGGGCAAGAGCAACTCAATTCTGGTAAGTGGGGAAAGTGGTGCTGGTAAGACTGAGACCACAAAGATGCTTATGCGCTACCTTGCTTACCTCGGTGGTCGATCCGGCGTTGAAGGAAGGACAGTGGAACAGCAAGTTCTGGAGGTGAGGCGTTTAAATCTAATGTTTTCTTTTTTCTTTTAAATAAAAAGTTGTTTTGAAACTTGTCATGGAGAAAAGTATAAACCTCTACATAGATACTTTTAGTTACTGCATTAATATATTCATAGAGAGGCTTGCAATGCTAGCCTAATTCTGTTTTGGTTTTGTTGTTGGTGTACAGTCAAATCCAGTTCTTGAAGCTTTTGGAAACGCCAAAACACTCAGAAATAACAATTCCAGGTACGTGTATGTTCACTTAGAGGTTTTTCCTATAAATCTTATCTTGAAATGCTTTTATGAGTTGCATACTCAAACTTGTTCTTGGCTCAAAGCTTCTTCAATCACTACTTGTTAGAGAATTGTATTGTTACTAAGGAAATTCAGGCAATCAATTTCACAGATGGCACATATGCAAATTGAATCACATATAAACCATGTTAATCTCTTGGCCTTCTACATTTGTAAAGTTGAGGAGTAACCAACTCAACAGTAATGCGTTCCTATGTGATTAATTGTTGTGTTATAGAGTTATTCTAAACTTCAAAGCAGATACAGTATCATCATCGTCGCTTTGTTTTTAATCAAAACGCAGTCGATTTGGAAAGTTTGTCGAGCTTCAGTTTGACAATTGTGGGAGAATATCTGGAGCGGCTGTGCGAACATATTTGTTGGAAAGGTCTCGAGTGTGTCAAATATCAGATCCTGAAAGAAATTACCACTGCTTTTACCTTTTATGTGCTGCTCCACCTGAGGTAATGGTGCTACACAACGATGCTAATATACCTTATTGTGTGGCGTTCTGCTTTAAATCACATTAATAAGTAGTTGGGGAATTCATATATTTTCCCAATCTGTAGGAAAGAGAGAAGTTCAAGTTGGGAGATCCTAAGTTATTTCATTACTTAAATCAATCGAAGTGCTATAAACTGGATGGAGTGGATGACACCGAGGAATATCTAGCTACCCGACGGGCTATGGATATTGTTGGTATCAGTGAAGAGGAACAGGTCAGTCTTCCTTTTTCTCCTTTTCCAACAAGAAATGATTTCTCTGGTAGAGCATCTTATTGACCATTCTGATAATTGCTATCAGGATGCAATTTTTAGAGTTGTTGCTGCAATCCTGCATCTAGGTAATGTCAATTTTGCGAAAGGAAAAGAGATTGACTCCTCAGTTTTGAAGGATGACAAATCAAGATATCATCTAGATGTATGTGCTGAACTTCTTAGGTATGTGCTGCGTAAATCTCGATTTCTGTTTTGTTTCTTTTTTTACATCTTTGATCCTGAACCCACTTTTTTCAAAAGGTGTGATGCAAAGAAAATGGAAGATGCATTGATAAAACGTGTAATGGTGACACCAGAAGAGGTTATTACAAGAACACTTGATCCTGATTCAGCCACGGGTAGCAGGGATGCATTAGCAAAAACTATCTATTCACGCTTGTTCGATTGGTATACAAAGAAACTTTCTCTCTTTTGATTTGCCGCTCTTATGTTTTTATTTTGATTTTTGTTTCACTAAGTTCACTCATCTGTCGTGGACATGATTCACTTATTGTGTCAGCATATATCATTTATGTATCAGAAATATGTTCTAGAATGTCTGCAATGTTTTCTGTATATTCTTAGAACCCGTATCCTTTTTTTTTTTCAGGCTTGTTAATAAAATTAACATTTCTATCGGGCAAGATCCAAACTCCAAGACAATAATTGGAGTTCTTGATATCTATGGGTTTGAAAGCTTTAAGATCAACAGGTAAATTTTGTAGCTTGCAGAATGATTTATTTCGTAATAGTGTTAAAAGCTCTATTGATTTTTTTTCTTGTTTCTTTTTGTTTTGTTTCTCATTCCAGCTTTGAGCAGTTTTGCATCAATTTTACCAATGAGAAGCTGCAACAACATTTTAACCAGGTCCGTTGTGTTCTTACTATCTTTAGAATAGTTTTCCTCTCCTTACTTAGCTTTGACGTACATTTTTTTTTTCACAGCACGTCTTCAAAATGGAACAAGAGGATTATACCAAAGAAGAGATCAACTGGAGTTACATAGAATTTGTTGATAACAAGGATGTGTTGGATCTCATTGAGAAGGTGTCCTAATGCCGGCTTATCTAATTTTATTCTTGACGTATTTTTGTGATAGTTTACAACTATTTCATCCTTCTTAATACATATGTGTGTTGTTAATGTGTGTTTATGACTTTCTCTTTCAGAAACCTGGAGGAGTCATTGCACTTCTAGATGAAGCATGGTAGGCTGCTAGACTCTTTAGACGAAACTGTTTCAGTTTATGCTTATGGACTAAAGATCTACTATGATTTTGATGAAGATGCTGCTTTGCTTAATCTGTCTAAGACCAACTGTATAATGGATACTCAATTCTTTTGCAGTATGTTTCCAAAGTCGACACATGAAACATTTGCTCAGAAGCTGTATCAAACGTTCAAGAACAATAAGCGGTTTACCAAACCAAAGCTATCTCGGACCAACTTTGCAATATCACATTATGCTGGAGAGGTAAAACATCTTTTACATGCTTATGATAAATTTTGATAATTTTCCTATTAACACTCTCTCTTTTGTACTGAAACAGGTAACTTATCAGGCTGACTTGTTCCTTGACAAGAACAAAGATTACGTGGTGGCAGAACATCAGGATCTTTTGATCGCTTCCAGTGATACTTTTGTAGCTAGTCTATTTCCTCGCCTAGCAGAGGAAACATCAAATAAAACCAAATTTTCTTCCATCGGGTCACGCTTTAAGGTATGGTGTTTTTTTTGCTCACCATATAGATTTGTTCTCCAAAACTGTCATGCAATATATTCTCCTTTACATAAATATTTAAGGAACTAGGATTTTCCTTTTGATGAATATTCTGTATATAGTGGAAACATCTTTAACACTTTAGGTCCTGAGTGTGCTTGATAGAGAAGCCATATCACTAATTCAGACATCATTAACTCATTTCTTTCATTCACTTTGACTTTGTAATTATTATTTTTATTCTATGGCTTTCATTTTCAAATTTTCACCCATGTTGATGTTAGTGATGAATCATGGTTCAATACATTATGTAGGGGAAACAGTATATTTGTATCTAACAAGACATGCTTAATCTTAAATTTCAGCTTCAACTTCAATCTTTGATGGAGACACTGAGTTCAACTGAACCTCACTACATCAGATGTGTGAAGCCAAATAATGTACTTAAGCCTGCCATCTTCGAGAATGTGAATGTAATTGAACAATTACGAAGTGGTGTAAGTACAACTGGAACCTTCTATATTATTTTTGTCTGTTCTGTGGTATTTATAATTGAGGCTTTTCGACCTAAATGTTCGGTTATAAAACTTACAAACTTACTACTTGTCTTACTTTTGTTAAGGGTGTTCTCGAAGCTATTAGAATCAGCTGTGCAGGTTATCCTACCAAGCGGACGTTTTATGAGTTTCTCAATCGTTTTGGTGTACTTGCTCCAGAAGTTCTAGAGGGAAAGTAAGTCGCAATGATATATACATATTGTTTTTCTCTCGTAGTTTTGTATAATCCTGACAAATGGCCTTGTCTTTTGAAAAGAAATTGGTGTTTATTATTTCTTGCAGTTTTTTTTTCCTTTGAAAAAAGCCTTTTTTGTTGTATGTAATGGTTCCTATTTTCTTTGCAGTTCTGATGACAAAGTTGCATGCAAAATGCTTCTGGATAAGATAGGCTTAAAGGGTTATGAAGTAAGTCATTTGAAATTGTACTATGTAATGGTTCCATATATGTGTTAGGAACTATGTCTAATTTATCCAACATGCTGCCACTTGCAGTTAGGGAAAACAAAAGTATTCCTTAGAGCTGGGCAGATGGCTGAGTTAGATGCAAGAAGAGCTGAGGTTCTTGGAAATGCGGCTAGGAGAATCCAAAGGCAAAGCCGTACTTTCATCGCACGCAAAGAATTCCGTGCTCTACGTGGAGCTGCTATCGTATTACAATCCAACTGCCGAGGTATCTTCTTCCATAATTTATTGCAACACTATGCTCTTCTCTTTTGTTGCTGTTGTTGTAGCGGTCCAGTATATTGGATTCTGATTTTCTTGCATCTGTGTGTTCCCATAAAATTAGTGACTTGTTATGGTCCGTTGTTTCGTATTGCCTTGCAAATGTGGAATATATGTAGAGTTTATGTGCCTTTTCTTTTCTTCTACGGATTGTATTACTCTTGGAGGAATGAGCTTCTCAATACCTTTTAATTAATTTTAAGGCAAATTGGCGTGCAACCTTTATGAGGAAATGCGACGCCAGGCAGCAGCAGTAAATATTCAGAAGGGTTTCAGAAGACATACTGCCAGAGAATCTTACGTAAGAGTTAGACATTCAGCAATAACAGTTCAAACAGCACTAAGGGGAATGGTTGCTCGCAATGAGTTCAGGTTCAGAAAGCAAATGAAGGCTGCTACCATTATTCAGGTCGTTACTAAGAACCTCTTTGGGTCTTTTTTGCTTACCTAACTGAGAAAATAAGAGCATGACACGTCCATGTGTGACATTGTTCATTTTAAACCAGCACTGATGGTCCTCCTTTTTTTGATTTAGGCTCGTCTTCGTAGTCACCTCGCACATTCTTACTACAAGAAGCTCCAAAAAGCTGCCCTTTCCACACAATGTGGCTGGAGGAGCAGGGTTGCTCGAAAAGAATTGAGGACACTTAAAATGGTAGTTTTTTTTTTGGGTTTAAAAAAAAAACACATTTTACTAAATTTTCACAACTATATGATATGAATCAGGTTCTTACCTTTACAATATAATGAATCAGGCCGCACGAGACACAGGAGCCCTTAGAGAGGCGAAGGACAAACTTGAAAAGCGTGTTGAAGAATTAACATGGCGTTTACAATTAGAAAAGCGACAGAGAGTAAGTTCATTTCCATACATTGGCATGATATCAAGCTTTGTTTACTTTGTCATTGATAATCTTTGGTAATATAGACTGAGCTAGAAGAAACAAAAGCCCAAGAATTTGCAAAACAACAGGCGGCTTTGCAAGCAATGCGGTTACAAGTTGAGGAAGCAAACGCTGCCGTAATTAGAGAGCGGGAGGCTGCAAGGAAAGCTATTGAAGAAGCACCTCCAGTCATTAAGGAGACTCCGGTATTGGTTGAGGATACTGAAAAAATTAATTCATTAACATCAGAGGTGGAGGCTCTAAAGGTATGTGTGTTTTCACGTATAAGATTTACCTTTATGTATTCACTATCAAAGTTAGTAAATAATTTGTTGATTAGGCCCTTAATATCGTGAAGTGGATTGGTTAGCTTAAATCATATATTGTTACAGGCTTCACTTCAGGCTGAACGACAAGCAGCCGAAAACTTGAAAAAAGCTTTCTCAGAGGCAGAAGCTAGAAATTCCGAGCTGGCCACAGAGCTTGAGAATGCTACGAGAAAAGCAGATCAGCTACATGAATCAGTACAAAGGTTCGTAAAATATATTAATGAACAATCAACAGAAAATAGACAGATTAGAATTTCTCATGTACTTTTGACTCTGTCATTTTGCTTACAAGTTTTGAATTGCTAAGAGACTCTTACTAGGCATTGCTATCCTTGTTTTTTGAGTAAATAAGTTATCACTGTGTTTCTTCTATTCTGGACTTTTACATGTTGATTTTGCTTCTGCTTCAGACTAGAAGAGAAACTTACCAATTCAGAGTCAGAAATCCAAGTACTCCGGCAACAAGCACTTGCTATATCGCCAACCAGCAGATCTATGCCTGCGCGATCAAAAACAATGCTTTTACCGGTGCCAATACATATTAATTCTTTTTCGTCTTTCAGATGCATATAAATACAAGTTGGTCTGTTTTATTCATGTAATCTTTTCTTCTCAATGTTCAGAGAACTCCAGAGAATGGAAAACTTCTTAATGGAGAAACTAAGACTACACCGGTAAGGGAAAATGAATTTTCTGATTGAATTGCATGTTCAAAAGGATACCGGCATACTTTCTTGTTTCTTAATTGCTTATCGTCTGCAAATGTCACAGGACATGACTCTTGCTGTACGGGAACCAGAGTCTGAGGAGAAACCACAGAAATTTCTGAATGAAAGGCAGCAGGTATCAGATATAAATTTCTTGTACTAACTTTCATGATGGGATCCCATTCCTCGCATTATTGTACTCTGCTTTTCTCTTAACATTATGTTATAATCTTCGTGTCATTCAGGAAAACCAGGATCTACTCGTCAAGTGCATCTCACAAAATCTTGGATACGCTGGGGACAAACCTGTTGCTGCATGTGTCATATACAAATGTCTACTTCACTGGAGATCATTTGAAGTCGAAAGAACTAGCGTCTTTGACCGTATCATTCAAACAATTGCGTCTGCCATTGAAGTAAGTTGATTCTTTCTTGCTTCATTGTTAAATAGCATTTATGACTATTTCAACATGTTTTAAAGCCCAGTTTCTGGATATCAATTGGACATGTTGTCTTCCATACAGGTCCCTGATAACAATGAGGTTTTGGCGTATTGGTTATCTAACTCAGCCACTTTATTATTGCTTCTGCAACGCACGCTCAAAGCAACTGGCGCAGCTAGTTTAACGCCGCAGAGACGAAGAACAACATCAGCATCCCTTTTTGGAAGGATGTCACAAGTAAGAAAGCCGCAAATCAATTTGCTTACTAAATTTTTTTATCTGCTTTGGTGTATCAGCCTCAGTTCATCTCGTGTGCATCTTTAACAATTTAAATAGGGATTAAGGGGATCTCCTCAAAGTGCTGGACTCTCTTTTCTGAATAGACAAGGGCTCACCAAGCTTGACGACTTGAGGCAAGTTGAAGCAAAGTACCCCGCACTACTTTTCAAGCAGCAGCTTACTGCATTCCTCGAAAAGATATATGGAATGATCAGAGATAACCTAAAGAAAGAGATATCTCCTCTCCTTGGCTTATGTATACAGGTAACTCTTTGGTGCTTTGTTTTCGTACAACAGTTTCTAGAAAGAGATGTTATAAATTAGATGGCTTGAAAGTAATAACCAAATGTTCTGGATAAACATTTCTTAGTCAACACCTTCAAAACCTCCAAGATGATTCTTCTACTGTCTTTAAATAATATTCTTTTTTCTATTGATATTGAAAAGGGTTTTCATGTAGTTCTTTGTTGTTTCTCCTTTGTGAAAGTTGATATGCTGGTACTTTTTTAGCTATAGTTTCGTGAAATTTTTTCGATTTCGGGTAAGAAAATGTTTACATAATACAGGCACCAAGGACATCAAGGGCAAGTTTGGTGAAAGGGAGAGCACAAGCAAATGCTGTTGCTCAACAAGCTCTGATTGCCCATTGGCAAAGTATTAGGAAAAGCCTAAACAGTTACTTGAACCTCATGAAAACAAATAATGTGAGTCTCGAAATTAGCAAAAGTAAAAATTATATTTTTGTTTTGGTAATGGTGATTATAATATATAATACATGATACAGGCTCCACCCTTCTTAGTCCGCAAAGTATTCACACAAATATTCTCCTTCATCAATGTTCAGCTTTTCAACAGGCATGTTTCACTTGTAATCTCTCCTTTTTTTTCTTCTGTCAAATCTCTGTTTCCTTGGTTGACAGAAAGATTTCTGTCATAACATTTTGCAGTCTTCTTCTACGTCGTGAGTGTTGCTCATTCAGCAATGGGGAGTACGTTAAAGCAGGTTTGGCTGAATTAGAGCAGTGGTGTGTGGAGGCTACTGATGAAGTAAGCCGAGATTTCGTCACGCTTGCCTTTAAATTACTTATATATTTTTACATCTTTTGAAATGGAATTGTTGTTTCATTTTCTTACAGTATGCTGGCTCAGCTTGGGATGAGTTGAGGCATATTAGGCAGGCTGTTGGCTTCCTGGTAAATTTCTTTAGTCGATACTATGCCACTTCTTTTATGCGCTCCCATGAAATTGTGCTTAGGTTAATTTTGCTTCCTTTGACACTCTGATCAGGTTATTCATCAAAAACCGAAAAAAACCTTAGACGAAATTACAAGAGAACTCTGTCCGGTATGTAGTCTCTTCTACTCAGTCAAAGCGGTTTTTAGCTTATTAAAGTTAAATTATTTTTTCCATGAGATAATCACTGAAGTTGCTTTTCTGGTCCAGGTGCTAAGTATACAGCAGCTATACAGAATAAGTACAATGTACTGGGATGACAAATATGGCACTCATAGTGTTTCTTCAGATGTATGGCTCACTTGTAAATAACTAAGCTTTCTCTTGTTTAGATATGATATTAATTGTATTCTTTCCAAAACCGTAGGTTATTGCAAACATGAGGGTTATGATGACAGAGGACTCGAACAATGCCGTAAGCAGCTCTTTCCTTTTGGACGATGACTCGAGGTAAGCTGAAACTAATTTGTGTTCAATATCTTTTGTACCCTTCCCGTTTCTCATCTAATCCAAGAAATCAATCAAAATACAGCATTCCATTCACGGTTGAAGACATATCAAAATCAATGCAACAAGTGGATGTAAATGACATTGAACCTCCTCAACTTATCCGTGAAAACTCGGGTTTCGGATTCTTACTCACACGTAAAGAAGGCAGTACATCGTAAATGTCCCCGAGGAGCTCTGTATGATCCAGCAAGTACGATTGTTGCTACCGCATTTACATAAATACATCGTGTGAGCCACTGCATTCCTATGGGCGTTTTGTGTATATTAATATCTTTTTCGGTTTCTATTCTTTCTTCTTCTTTGTTTTGGGTTCAGTCTTTGGCCTTTGTATTTGTGGAGAGGCCAAGTTTATTTCATTCTTTGCATCCCTGTAGTTATGGAAACTCACAGGGGTAATTTGTTTGCCATTTGGTTTTGTCATAGAATGGCTTAGGTGTGTTTGATGCTGTCCTCCCCAGAGAGGGGAGGAGAGTATTTTATTTTTAGTCAATTACATATTTTGTTGGTTTGGGCGAGTCTTTATAATTGTAATGAAGGAACTAAAATTTGTTTTCACTATTTATATAGGTTGCACATCAAATATCTTTTTCATGTAAATTGTTGGTGAGTTTCTGTTATTACTCAATCAGTGAAAAGGTTTTCTTTTGATAACTGTTTCTAAATCATCCAGAAATCATAAACAGACCAAGGTACACACTGGACTGAAACGAAATACCAGACAGAAGAATGTATAAAAACATTATTAGATCTTGTTCTTGCATATTACATTGGGTACTCGGTCGAAATGTTAGCAGGTTGTCTGTTGATGATGTGCTTTGTCTCGTTATGTGTGCACTTCTTCAATAACAAGTTTTGCTCAATTTTTAAGGGCAGACACAGAGAACTATATTGTGTTTCAAAGCGAAAAAGGATATTCTACAACCATATTTATGTGGTCATAATCATTTTCACCTACATTGTTGAAACAGAACCCAACATTGTTCTGTTTCGATGAAGCAGAAGAAGATACTCATTCACTATTGTCCATAAGTAGTTGAGAAGGTGATTGTGACGTCCTCGCTTTGGTCTAGATTGTATCCATGTCCGCATTTAACATCCATTCCTGAGGAGAACTTTCTGGAGCGTCCCGAGGGCTTAGGTTTTTATTAGTTCTCTTCGAACCGAAGAACTTAGATCTGATTGAGATTAATTCTTGAACTGCTTCAGCAGTTCTCATCCTATCCCTTGGATATTCTTCAGAACACTTTACTCCTACCTGCAAAACCAGTCTCAACAACTCATCAGTGGCGATGCTTCCTCCACTGCTTGTGCAACCGGACAATTCTGACTTCGTGTAGCTGTGGAGGTTATAATCGCCTGCAAATGATTCATCTGTTGGTTTCTTTCCAGTAAACATCTCCAAAAGTAGAATTCCAAAGCTGTACACATCTCCTTGTATTGATGGTTGGCCTCCCATTCCATATTCTGCAAATAATTCAAAGAAACAACAGAGACAATGAGTTTGGATGATTCAAGGTTGAACAATACTTTCTGCATATAGATGTTTACTTACCTGGTGCCGCATAGCCAATGGTGCCTCTGACACCAGCTGAACTAAACTTGTCTACAAAAGATTCTCGATCGTATTTATAGAGGAGCCGAGCCAAACCAAAGTCACTAACATGAGCAGTCAGATCACCGTCTAAAAGAACGTTGCTTGGCTTAACATCACAGTGAGCGACAGGGTCATGGCAATGAACGTGCAGATACTCCAATGCGGAAGCCACATCTATTGCTATGTTGAGTTTCTCTGCAAGTGTTAAGGATGTTGAATGATCGTCTCCCCTTTCGACATCTTCTGACTGCAGCCACATATCCAGACTTCCTTTTGGCATGAAATCATAGACCAGAGCTCTAAATTCATTTCCCTTGGAATCGAGGCTTGAGCAAACTGTTATTAGTCTTACAAGGTTACGATGCCGTACACCCTTGAAGGTCTCACATTCCGCCATAAAGCTTTTAGTTGCTCCATGCTTCAAGAGGTTCAGAACTTTAACAGCTACGAGTTTATTCTCAACGCCAAGAAATCCTTTAAAAACATTACCGAAGTTGCCTGAACCAATCAGATTGGTTGAAGAGAAGCCACTTGTTGCACTGTAAAGCTCTTCATAACTTACCTTCTCATGGAACATCCCCAAAGTAGTAGAATCAGGTTGGTTACTATAACTGGCATTATTCTTCTTTTTCCTCTTCATGAACCAACACAAAGAAGCCACAATTATGATAAGCAAAAGTGAAGCTATACCTAGACCAATACCACTGGCAACTTTCTTTCCAACTGAGAGAGGCTTTCTCTTCCTTGGTGATGCCTGCACAGTGCATGGCTTTAGTTGCATTTCTATGACGCCGCCGCATAGATTTTCATTTCCAAAAACAGAAACTGTTGAAGCATTTCGAAACACTCCTATCGTTGGCACCCTTCCCTCGAACTTATTCATAGAAAGATTCAGATTTTGCAGCAATGGAAGGTTAGCCAGATATCGAGGTATGCGGCCAGAGAGATTGTTGTTGGAGAAGTCAACATTTTTGAGGCTTACCAACCGGCTTATGTCTGGAATGGCTCCCTCAAACGAATTTCCTTGCACATAGAGAAATTCCATCGAGAGACAACCACCTATAGCTTTTGGGATCTGTCCTGATAATTTGTTGTTCGAAGCACCAAGTCCCACCAGAAGTTTCAACTTTCCAACGTCTTCCGGCAAAGGGCCGGTCAACAAATTGTCTGACAGATCTATGTAGGCGAGAGATGGAATTTGCAGTATTTCCTGAGGTATACTCCCATTCAACCTGTTAGCATCAAGCCATAGGTCTAGCAAGAATCGACAACGTCCAAGACTCTGAGGGATTTTTCCGTGGAAACTATTGTTATTCAAATGGAGCTTTTGCAACTGAGCCATGCTGCCAAAATAAGATGGTATTTCCCCTGATATTGCATTTGAATACAGATCCACCACTTGCAATTTCAAAAGCTTCCCGAAAGAGACTGGCAGTCCTCCTGTCAACAAATTTGTTTCTAAACTGAGTTCTTGCAGGCTTTCAAGATTCCCGATGTCACTAGGAATGGTCCCAGAGATAAGATTTCCTCCAAGGGACAGACTAGTCAATTTAGTGGACAGATAGGATATGGAGGCAGGCAGCTCACCTCCAAGTCTATTGTAACCAACATCTAAATGCTCTAACTGAGTGCAGTTCGCCAATGCACCAATAAATTCAAGATCACTGAACGAGTTATTTCCCAGTGTGTTGTTACGAATCCCTAACCACGACAGATTACGTAACTTTCCAAAGCTCTGAGGGATACTTCCTGTCAGGTAGTTAGATGAGATATCAAACTTTTCAAGGCTTGAGATATTGGTAAGTGTTATGGGAATAGCTCCAGTGAACTGATTTGTTCCCAAAATAAGCCTTCTTAGATTTGGTAGAAGATCACCAAAGTCAGGCCTAAGGTTACCCGAGAAGAAATTGTCAGCTAGAGATAAATACTCAAGCGAGGAGATGTTGTACAGTGCAGGAGGAAAACCACCAGAAAAACTATTCAGTGATATTTGGAAATATACCATTTGAGTCAATCTAGCTACTTCGTCTGGAATCTCTCCTTCCATATGGTTATATGCAAAGTTAAGTTTCAGGAGTGACGTCAAGTTTCCTAAAGATGCCGGAAAATGTCCCGTAAGGTTGTTTATACTAAGATCCAGTATAGCAAGCTTAGATTGTTTGATGATAAATCAAGAGTTGACAGTCTAGAGCAGCTAGAAAGACTAGGAGGAATCCTACCTTCGAGAAGATTAAAGCTCATGTTCAAGTATTGGAGCCTAAATAGCATTCCAACTTCTTGAGGGATGGTACTTCCAAAAGAGTTGTCTGAAAGATTAAGTAACCTGAGAAAGGTGAGATTACCAATGGAAGGTGAGATTGCACCGGCCAATTTGAATCCTCCAAGGTTCAGAGTTATAACTCTTTCTTGCTTGCGGCCACATGTGACCCCAATCCAATTGCAAAACGGGGAGGAGTGATTCCATGAGACCAAGACCTCTCTCTTGTTATCAGAAACTTGAGACTTGAACTCAAGCAAAGCTTTCATGTCATTCTCATTTGAAAACCTGGCTTCAGCAAAGAACACGCTGCAAAGTTGAAGAAACAAGATAGTAGCATGGAAAGCAAGTGAAAGAGACAGCTTCATGTCGCTTATACAAAGGTAAAGAAAGGTTTTGCTTATCTTAAAACCAGAAAATGAAAGGAATTTTAAGGTAAGAAAAAATCCAAAATACGATTCCATTACTGTCGTGGGTGGGTGGGGCTAGTAAATGCGGTCCAAAACTGAAACTCATTTAAAATGGTCACAAAATCAAAACAAAGTGTGTGGACTTCTACTTTTCATTTTTCAACAGTCAAACTTGTTAAGATGTGTGTGTAAACACTAAACAGAGTAAAAAGCTAATTCCAAGTTTGGATTTTTCGAAGTGAATTCAAAGACACTTGTTGGTGCGGGATTTAGCACCCCCAACATACCGAGCTAAACCAGAAACATTAATTGAGTATTTAACCGGGAATCCGGTTAAGAGATCGATTAGGTCATCAGGAGTTAATTTGAACGAGACGAAGTCTTAGAGAAGAAAGAACCGACATCCACTTCGGTGCGGCGGCCGACTCAAGCAATAGGGCAGTTTTCTATATTTCACTTCGTCAGATTAAGGAAAGTTAATATATTATGATATCTCTGAATATGTATAAATAAGGGGAGACTTCTCCATTGTAAAGTATCCAGCAATTAATACAATAATTGAGCTTTCTTTGATTCTTAGCAATAACCCTAGTTCTTTTGAATTCTTCTTCTTTACTTCTAATTTCAAGGTTTAGATCTATTTTCTAGAGAGATAATTCTATTGAATTTGTTTCCCTCCATAAACAAATTCATTGTGGAAACCTAGTTTCTACAATTGGCGCCGTCTGTGGGGACGCAAATCGTCTCTAGAAAAGTTACTCTCTAGGAAACTCTCCTTAAACAAGCCTTGCGATAATGTCTTCCGTCGTGAACGAAGTCCCCGAAACAAACCGCACGCCCGATCTCACGGGCATCACGCCTTCTCAGGATAGCATCGCGACGCTGGGTGGATCGACTAGGCCCGTCACCGCCGTATACTCTCGTCAACGTATCAGCACAACGACGAATCTGGCCGGAAACTCCTCCGAACTCCCGGTCGGAGCCAGATCTGAAGGGGATACCAGCCAGGGCG
The DNA here is from genome assembly GCA_023657505.1 of Camelina hispida. NCBI lineage: Eukaryota > Viridiplantae > Streptophyta > Magnoliopsida > Brassicales > Brassicaceae > Camelina > Camelina hispida. Next base: position 13,390,517 of record CP094637.1, on the reverse strand, counting down.
TAGGGCGAAGTCGCGAAGCGCCAGTCAACCTCACGGAGCCTTCCGATCAACGCATCCATGACGAGGCAGACGCTCACACGACGGAGCAACAGATCGATGGCCAAGACGGGAACCTCCCCGTTCACACCGCGCCAGCGGTCCAGAACCCGCAAGTCGTTTCTATGGAGGACTTCAGAATCCTGTTCGGAACCATGACAAAAGAGATCTACCAGATGATCTCCGATACCAACCGCAGAGTCGATGCCGTTGCAACCCAAACAACCCCATCGCATGCCCCTGCTGGACAATCAGCACCCACCTTGGGCGAACTCACTCGTCGTCTTGACTTTTCGGACACACAATTCGAGCAGAGGAATCCTCCCCCTCAAACAACGACGAGTATCCGACCGAACTTGAGGATACACGAGAACTCGATCCCCCCGGTAACCCATCCTGCGATCTCTGGACCCTGCTTCGAACTCGAAGAAATCAAGTCGCAGATCAGCGGTATGAACACGCTCCTCCATCGAGCTATCAGCACCGCCCCGGAGATCGATAGGATTGTCGAAGTCACTCGGCAATCACCCTTCACTCCCCGAATAGCACAGGCTGCCATACCGAACGTCAAGCTGAAGCTTCCGATCTACCAAGGGGACAAAGATCCGGTCCAGTTCATGACATCCTTCATGGCAACCATGTCCAAGGCACGATTCACCGACGAACAGAGGGACGCCGGTCGCTGTCAGCTTTTCGTGGATAGCCTTTCCGGCCCTGCCTTGGTATGGTTCACAAGGCTTGAGCCGAACTCGATTGACAACTTTGACCAGTTGTCCAAGGCTTTCCTCAAAAACTACCGAATCCTCATCGAACGAGGCGTGACAAGTTCGGATCTATGGGAGATGGCCCAGGAACCAGGGGAACCCATCGCCAGCTTCTTGAACAGATTCAAAGAGAAGCTGACGAAGGTCAACGTCCCGGAGGATGCAGCACTGGCAGCCTTCAGAAAAGGCCTGATTCCTGGATCACCGTTGCGAAAAGATCTCAACATCCGGGAACCCAAGGATCTCGATGACGCGTTACATCGAGCCTCCCGATTCGCACTTGACGAGGAGGAGGATGCCCGAATAGCTGCGAAAACCAGCGACGAACAACCGTCGCACCCGCCTAAGGCTAAAAACCGGGTCGAACACCACGAACCCCGCAAGCACCACGAACCTCAGGATCAAAAAAAGGGGGTCATCCACGCAGTCACCGAGGGCGACGGACAAGAGAAGCAGCCATCTGACCCGAAGGAACTTTACTGCGATTTTCACATGTACCCGGGCCATTCCACACAAGAATGCGTCCACCTGAAGAACTACCTATACGCAAAGTATCTCTCCGGCGAAGTTGAAGCTACTTATCAGCCGAAAAGCACCCGCGGAGGCAGAGGTCGCCGAGGGGGATGGCGCGGAGGACGATCTAACCGTGGCCGCGGTGCAGGCGGTGGACGGGGCTACGATGGACCACCTAACGCAGCCCAACAGCCGGTTAACCAAGCACCCGCGGATCACCAGGAAGAGGCACCCGCAGCAGACGAATTGCCTGGTCCTCCCAAGCGACTGAGGGGGCAAAACCCGGAGCGTGTCAATTCCCCTCCCCGTGGACGAATAACCATGATACTTGGTCCCCCAGAAGACTGCGCAGACTCCGTCCGCGCGCTAAAGAAAAGGGCACGACAAGTTTGCGCCCTCCAAACTGCTCCGAGCGAGCCTTCACTCTGTTCGGACCCGATATCCTTTACTTCGGAGGATGCGAAAGGGATCCAACACCCCCATTCGGACCCGTTGGTTGTCGAGGTCTCGATGGGCGACTTCGACGTCGAACGAGTCTTGATTGACACTGGGAGCACCGTCAATGTACTCTGCTGGCAAACGCTCGAAAAAATGGGCGTCACACCAGACCAACTGAAGCCCGAAACCCGAACGCTGACGGGTTATGACGGAGTCGCCAAGATGTCAATGGGAGACGTCAAACTACAAGTACGAGCCGGCGGAGTGACCCGGAAAACGAAGTTCGCAGTCGTCGATGCACCACCAATCTACAACGCTATTTTGGGGGTACCGTGGATATATTCAATGCAAGCCGTACCGTCGACTTATCACCTCTGCCTCAAATTCCCAACTCCTACAGGAATTTGCACACTTTTCGGCGACCAAAGGGTGGCCCGAGCTTGCTCTGTTATCGAAAAGAAGCAGAGGAAGACGGAGGCCGCATAGCAATCACAGAGCGGGGACCATCTCAGCGGTCCCCGGAAACCGGAGCGAGATCGCCTCAAGTCTCCGGAGTGTCGGATCCTACAGGCGAATATTGACCCTTCCGACCCATCGCGAACTGTCGGTATCGGGGCCGAACTCGATGAAAGCATAAAAGCTAAGCTGATCGCTTTCTTGCAATCTCGGGCTTCCACATTCGCCTGGTCAACAAAAGACATGGTCGGAATAAGCCCCGAAGTCATGTGTCACAAACTCAATATCGATCCCACGTTCAAGCCGATCGAGCAAAGGCGCTTGGGCCCGGATCGAGCCAAGGCGGTCCAGGACGAAGTCGAAAGGCTACTCAAGGCGGATCAAATCATGGAAGTCCAGTACCCTGATTGGCTGGCTAACCCGGTGGTGGTCAAAAAGAAAAACGGCAAGTGGAGAGTTTGCGTGGACTTCACCGATCTCAACAAAGCTTGCCCTAAGGACAGCTTTCCTCTGCCGCACATAGATCGTCTCGTCGAAGCCACGGCTGGAAACCAGCTGCTTTCGTTCATGGACGCTTTCTCAGGCTACAACCAGATCGCCATGAGCTCAGCTGATCGCGAAAAAACGGCATTCATCACAGATAGGTGGACCTACTGCTACAAAGTGATGCCGTTCGGACTGAAGAACGCCGGAGCAACCTATCAGCGCTTGGTAAACATGATGTTCGCGGACTTGCTCGGCAAAACCATGGAGGTCTATATAGACGACATGCTGGTCAAATCTCTGATCGCAGAACAACACGTCCAGCACCTGGCGGAATGTTTCAACATCTTGGATCAATTCCAGATGAAACTAAACCCGACGAAGTGCACATTCGGAGTAACTTCCGGGGAATTCTTGGGGTACATCGTCACCGAACGGGGAATTGAGGCAAATCCCAAGCAGATCGAAGCCATACTAGGACTCCCGTCACCAACCAACAAGCGAGAAGTACAACGCTTAACTGGCCGGATCGCCGCTCTGAACCGTTTCATCGCGCGCTCAACGGATAAGTGCCTCCCCTTTTATCAACTTCTTCGCGGGAATAAGGATTTCCATTGGGACGAGGAGTGCGAGATCGCCTTTCGTCAGCTGAAGGAATATTTGACCTGTCACCCAGTATTGGTCAAACCAGAGGACGGCGAAACATTGTATCTCTACGTCTCGGTCTCCAGTTCGGCTGTTAGCGGGGTGCTAGTCCGAGATGATCGCGGCGACCAGAAACCCATTTTCTATACAAGCAAAGCGTTAAACGACGCGGAGTCGCGATACCCCACGCTGGAAAAATTGGCCCTTGCAGTGATCGTCGCTGCACGAAAACTGCGACCCTATTTTCAGTCGCATTCTATCGTCGTGTTCACTGATCAACCACTCCGAACCATCCTTCACAGCCCTCTCCAATCCGGACGCATGGCGAAATGGGCGGTCGAGCTCAGCGAATATGACATTGAATACCGTTCTCGCCCGAGTCTGAAGTCACAAGTTTTGGCTGACTTCATCACCGAACTGTCGCCCGAGCTTGACGATCCCACCCCCGCGGTGGAACAATGGACAATGTTCGTTGACGGTTCATCAACAAATCAAGGATCCGGGGTCGGACTCATACTCCGATCCCCCACCGGAGAGATCCTCGAGCAGGCGTTAAAGCTCAATTTCAAAGCGTCGAACAATGAGACCGAGTACGAGGCCGTTCTTGCAGGACTCCGGCTGGCCCAGGGACTTGGAGTCAAACACCTGCAGGTCTTCTGTGACTCCCAGCTTGTAGTCAGCCAATTCAGCGGCGAATTCGACGCCAAAAACAAGCGAATGGGAGCATATCGACAGTTGGTCCGCACGTTATCCGGCGAATTTACGTCTTTCTCTCTGACGAAGGTCCCACGGAATGAGAACGCATCAGCCGACGCACTCGCAGCTCTGGCGAACCGCTCCGACCTGAGTTACGGCGTACCATTCCCATTGAATGCATCGAGGCTCCCAGCATCGACCCGGACAGCCAGATCGCCCTCATCAACGACGACCCAATCCCGATGGAAGTCGACGAGCCAATAGAAGATATGGCGGACGTCGTCGAACCCCCCGAGGATTGGCAGACTGAGATCAAGCTTTACATCTCCGATGGCACCGTCCCGGCAGATCGATGGGCAGCTCGACGACTAAAGGCTCGGAGTGCTAGATACATCCTGTTGGATGGGGAGCTATTTCGCCGGAGTGCTTCGGGAGTATTCCTTACCTGTGTTACTCGAGACGAGGCCGAACGCATCATGATGGAAGTACACGAAGGCGAAGGTGGCAACCATTCCGGCGGTCGCGCACTCGCCCTCAAAATCAAAAAGGATGGACATTATTGGCCCACCATGATGGCCGACTGCGAGACTTTTGCGGCCAAATGCGAAGCTTGTCAGCGCCATGGACCCATGCGGCACGTCCCGCCCGAACTGTTAAACACTGTCACTGCTCCGTATCCCTTTATGCGCTGGGCCATGGATGCCATAGGACCTCTGCCGGCATCCAAATCCAAAAAGTATGTCCTGGTGCTAACCGATTACTTCACCAAATGGGTGGAGGCAGAGGCTTTCACGAGGATCCAATCCTTAGACGTGACCAATTTCATCTGGAAAAACATAATATGTCGCCACGGGCTCCCATATGAGATCGTCACCGACAACGGTACCCAATTCACCTCGATGGTCACCAAACGCTTCCTGACAAAGTGGCAAATCCGTCTGAGCACTTCGACTCCTCGGTACCCGCAAGGTAACGGTCAAGCTGAAGCCACGAATAAATCGATCGTTGATGGGCTCAAGAAACGACTCGGTCGAAGGAAAGGAGCTTGGGCAGATCACCTGGATGGTGTGCTGTGGTCATACCGCACAACCCCGCGGCGAAGCACGGGACAGTCCCCTTTCTCCCTCGCATATGGTCTCGAAGCACTCGCCCCGGCTGAAGCAGGAGTCCCGACACTCCGTCGCACTATGATGGTCGATAATACCAAACTTAACGAAGAGATGCTGATCGACCACAACGATCTCGCCGAAGAATTGCGCGACAAAGCTTTAGTTCGGATGCAGCACTACCAAGATGCGGCGGCTCGATATTACAATAAGACTGTTCGCCAGCGACGCTTCAATGAAGGTGATCTGGTCCTGCGGGAAGTCTTCGAGAACACCAAGGAAGTGAACGCCGGCAAACTCGGCGCTCGATGGGAAGGTCCATATCTCATATCTAGAGCAGTTCGCCCGGGAGTTTACGAACTCGTAACCATGGCCGGGGAACGAATCAAAAATTCGTGGAACGCGGCCCACTTGAAACGCTACTACAGCTAAGTCGTTGTCACGACTCTATTTAGGAGTTTTCGGGAATCCGAACTCTATTTATCTTTCCTTTGTAATAAGAACTACGGTTGGCTTGATCCCTACTTCGGGGTACGTAGGCAATTCCTTATCTTTTAAAAGATTAAGCGAATGCAGCTGATATATTAATAAAAGTTTTTATTCGATTTGAAAACTTTTTCGATCGCATCCAGACCGGTGACAGTCCGGCAGGCAACACATTAACCATATTCGAAATTCAATATGCAGTTAAATTCCTTCATATGATTCGGAAATTCCAATCAAACTAAGGTTTTTCAATAACTAAAATCCAACCTCCATTACATATTTTGGATGTTTCGGTCAAAGTAAAAAAAAAAAAGAGAAAAGAGACGCAAAGGGCGAGAATCCCTTCAACGAATCAGGGTCCTAGATGAGAAAAAGACCGTCTGAACTCAGAGTTCAGAACGGTCGCCGTTCCACCATCACCGTCTGGGCTGGCTGGTCTTGAAGACGAAGTGGGGGCCGCGGACCTGATAGATCGTCTGCCAGCGGTTCCGCCACCGTCACCCTGTCCAGTTCAGTTCGCCAGAACTGACGAGACTGCCTCAAGGCCTCCAGTCTCTCCTGCGGCACTTCGACGCCTCCCGACGACAGGCTCTCCAAGTAGGAGCATGGACCCTCAACCAAGTGTCTCTCACGGAAAATTGGACCAGCCGATTCCAGGAAATTGGCATAACGCCTTAACCTTTCTACGGAAGCTCGGTAGGCCCAGATATCCACGTTAAACGGATACGCAGTATCTTCAAGAGGTTGGCAGTCGGCCTCCAAAAGGACAGGCACGTCCATGCCTTCCAGCAGTTCTAGGCACGCCGTTCGCGCGGCAAACAGCCCGGTCATGCGCCACCTCTCCAAGTAAAAGCCGTCGGCGATCAGTTTGTTCAGAACCCGAATGGTTCCGTCCAAACGATAAAGCCGACAGACTTCGGCCAACCTTCGGCGTCTCGCCATAAGATGAGCCCCTAGCCTGTAACGGCGGGCTCGGTACCGTCGCAGTTCCTGGCACACGGGACTCCCTTCCGCACCCGTCATGTCGACATATGGGACAGGTGCGTTGACCCGGAACGTCTCCGCGTTCTCGTGAGCGGAGGAATCCTCTGAAGCTTCAGTTCGTCTCGAACTGCTCGCCGAAGCGGATATCCTTTCCCGAGCCTGTCTTAGCCACGCGGAACGAGTAGTCACCATCTTTTCTCTCTCAATGATTTTCGAAAAACAATGGAAGTGGTTAGAATAATCTCCCAATCCCTCAATCCTGTTTATACAGGGTTATGGGACGTAACCGCCGTTAAATCCACCAATCAGAGCGAAGCGCGACTTTCGCGTTTTCCCGAGAAAAACTCTCAAAGACTGCGCAACGCATTTAAAAGGGTGCGTTCATTATTTCCAAAATAAAAAAGGCGAATTTTCATAAATGCCGAAAATCTCGTTTGAAAAAAAAAAAAAAAAAAAAAAAAAAAAAAAAAGAAAAACCCTGAACCGGACTAGGTATCTGTCAGTTGACACCCTGGCCAGGTGATCAGCTCGTGTAAGGACCTATTATTTTCAGGATAAGCCGAACCCAGAGTCGCTCCTGACCTTCCTACGTAGGGATAAGCCGGACCCAGAGTATTTATTCCGCACCCGCTTTTTATTTTTGGGGTAAGCCGAACCCAGAGTATTTATTTCGCACCCAAACTTTAGTTCGAACGGAATGGTTAGCCGAACCCAGAATATATTTTCGCAGTCCGTCATCCGAACTAAAGCAAAAGAGGTAAGCCGAGCCCAGTATCTCGCTCTCGATTAATAATAAAACAATGACTAAGTATAGCAAAAAAGCAATGCAAAATCTCTTATTATTATTTTAAAGTTTTATTTCAAACGAAATTTAAGTTCGCCCGATACATTGCGGCAAGGTATTATTAAATAATCAACTAAAACATTTCAATTCCGAACTGGTGCGCCATTCGCAGTGATCTCACGAATGCTCGATTTGAGTCGTTTCGGCATCGGCCATAGCAATTGCAACCCAGTCTTTTCCCAATCCTCCGAACGAGTCTCCAGCGCTCTGGCTTTTGTTCGGATTCGTCAAGCAGATCCGTGGTCCTTTTCCTTTTCGCCTTAAGTAAAACAATTTCGGATTCCAGAGTCCTCAAGCGTCGATCGATTCTACCTCTCTTCATATGAAAGTACTGAAGATCCTGAGTCAATTCTTGGTGAGTACCTTCGATCTGCATACGTAAAATCAATAACGGGTCAGTACGAGGAACACAAGTTTCGATTACTTGCAAGGAAAAGAAAAGGAAAAGATGATAGCGACTACCTGACGGAAAAAGGCATCAGCCTCGGCAAGCTCGGCATCGGATGCGCGCCGGTTAATATAAAACGGTTTAACTTTGCCTGGAATGAAGTCGCCAATCAAGGCAGGATCCATGTGCGTCGGTCTCCGATCTGATTCACTTTGGCATTCGTTGCAGTATGCAACAAGACATGGCGGCAAATCGGCTATCTTACTAAACCCGTTCCTAATCCAATCTTTTGGGTGAGACTCCAGCATCTCGAGTTTGAGTAGCAGAACTCGCTGTGTTTGTTCTGATGCGGCGAGACGATTGGAATATTCCGCATGACGATCCTCCACCTCGTGGAGGAAGTCGATCAGTTCGCGTCTTTCCTCTGGTTTAACGCGAGACATCAACATCCAGGGAGCTCTGATGTTCGGGAAGTATACCATCCCTCTCTCGATAGCTTCGGCATTCGAAAACGTTGGCACATCATTGCTAGCTAACGGGGATTCTACGCTGCTAATCGAGTTCGACATAGTCTTTGATTGAAAGGCTTTCTTGGGTGTTTGATCCGCAGGCAGTACCGGTTAGATTTATACACGTCTTGGGAGGTAAACCTCTTAGAAAAATTGGTAACTTTCCATGCAACTTGGAAAATATGCAATTTTCTCGAAATTGTAGGTTTTCTTCTTCAACGAAAAGGAAAAATTCCGGCAAATAGGTTCCAAAAAGGAAAGTGGGCCGAACAAGTCGGCAATATTTTACAAGGGCACTCCGACCCACAAAGGTTTAAGAAAAACACGACAAAGAAATAAAAAAACGGAAACCGTCTTCAGTTCTCGACGTCCACGTCACCGGACAGATCCGCTTGAAAACTCCCGGCGTTCGAGCCAAATGGATGCTCAACGGATTCTGGAACCGTCATCTCATCGGTCGTTGGGGGAGGAAATCCATAACCAAGTTGGTCCGGGGACATGGTAAGGTCATTGTCATTCAGCTCGAGGACATCGATCGCCTTGACGGTCTCCTCGGCTTCGACCTTCTTCTCGTTAATTTCCGTGATCCGCTCCTCGGGAATCACAGCCCCATTCTTGATCAGATATGCTACAGCTCCCTGCACTCCGGTGGCTTGGTTCAGCAGGTCCTCCAGGGGGCGAACCTTCGCTTGTTCGACTAGGTAGGCTTTGACCTTGTCGAGTCGGGCCTGCGCCTTCTTCGCTGTTCGCTCCACCTTCTCCCAACGATCTCTCCGAAGTCTCTTAACTTCAAAGTTGAGTTGAACTTTCAATCCGTCACATGACTCACGCAGCTCGTTTCTCTCCTCTTCCAGAGTAAGCGCCCGGGAGTTCAGTTCGCTGACTCTTAGTTCGGTATTTGCGATGATGCCATCTTTCTCGGCAAGAAGAGCTTCGAGCTCCTTAATTCTCTTATCCTTCGCCCTGCTAGCGGCTTGGATCTCTTCTGCGCATTCTTTTACCTTTTCGAGTTCGAGAACGGACCCCTTGCCGGTTTTAACCCGCCTATCATACTTTTGAACCAGCGCGTTCATCTTGGCGGCAGTCTGTGGATCCAACGAATATGCGTCAAACTAAAGCTTTCATTGAACAAATTTAATTCTAAAAGGTTGATGGAATAAGACATACCATGAAGTGCTGTTCCGCGACGTCGAGGAACGCTTGCTTAAATTCCAATTCATCAGCCGATGAATTGATTCGATTGGAAATCTTCAGGGTCCGAAACAGCTCGCCCGAAGCCTCGCGGTTGGTCGCCAAGGGATAATCGCCAAAATAGTGATAGACGAAGTGATTCGTCTTGTCATCTTTTCTTTCGAGGCGAAATCGATCGGCAGACTCCAGTCCGGCTTCGTCGACTGAACGCTTGCGGTTCGGAAGCAGATGCGTACCGGTGGCTGGTTCGACTCTGATTTGTTTGTCCTTGTTCGTCCTCCTCTTCTTCCTCCTGCTGGATCCAGCTTCGAGTTCAGGAACGTCTTGTCCTTCGTTCGGAGGGTCAGCATTTTCTAAAGCCAAAGGAAGGGTTTCTCCCTCCGCAATGTTGGCTGGTTCGGAATCTTCTCTGGGAGCCTGAGTAAGGTCGGTGACGGTCTGATCTGGGGTAGGATCTACTTCGGTTAGACCCTGGGATGGAGCGATCTCAGCCTCAATGGCAGCTTGAGTGTCTCGACGAATGATCTGGACATCTTTTGATTCCAAAACACGGGTTCCAGCAGATCGTCCCAGCGAACTGGCGAAACTTGGAAAAGTCGTTCTAGCTTTGCCCATTGCTGTTTCGACGCGGATACGAGTGATTGAGTCCCACTGACGATTGTTTCCGGTTAGCAGAGCGTCTCGAACACGGATATAGTCCGGAGCTAGACGCAGTGTGCTCAATGGACGATCTGGGAACAAAATGAGCAAAAGTTAAAACTGGTCAGCGGTGCCGAAGTCAATTAACATGTACTAGAAATATAAGTCTACCAGGATTTTCATTCCACACTCTCCGATTAAAACCCAACGGGTTAGCGAGCGAATACTGGTCGACGCGAACGTAGAAGTAGTTGCTCACGTACTTCTGGAATTTGTTCACTTTCTTGCCGGCTAGGAAGTTGTGAGATGGTCTCATGTTCACTTCCCAGCGATGCGGACTTTTTGATAACTTGAAGCTAGACAGTTGTTCGAAACATTGAACTCCAAGGTCAACTCCGACTTCGGCTGCCACAGTGAGGGCGGCTATAAAGTTACAAATGGCTCCGGGAACGAACTGGCAGATCGCTATCCTTCGCCTTTGCGCATAGATCGATATCAATTCCGGAATCGGAAACAGGAGTCGACATTCAGTAAAGAAACCCTCGTACAAGCATATGTACCCTTCCGGGGGATTCCAGGGGCGTTGGTCTTCTCGCGGAATCAATATTGTGACATTGCTGTTGAATAAACCGCACGAATTCAGCATGTCGGTCACAGATTCGGTCGAACTCAGACTCTTTTCGCCCCCAATCCGTCCTTCATGGTCATACAGCGGATCTACGTCTTCGATTGAAAATCCCAGGGGTACGAACCGATCTTCTTCTTGCGCAAGTACTTCCGGAGTCAGTTCAGTAGGCCTTTCTTCATGCCGAACTGATGAGGGTAAGTTCGGATTACCTTGTAAAGATGAAGCTCCCGTCGAACAGCGAATTAGGCGTGGTGGGACTTCGGATGCCGATCTGCTTGATTCCCCGATTTGCGCGGAACATTCAGGGTTCGAAGTTCTTCGCCTAGAATTGCGACGAATTAGTTGTTCGCTTTCGACTTCAGGTGAGAAGGCAGGATCCGAGGCATTCGCCATATCCTGAGTTCGGAGAGTGTGGAAGAAGGAAGAAAAATAACGAAATAAAATGGAAGAGAGATCGGAGCAGATTACCTGTTGCTGTTGGCGAAAAATGAGAAATGAGGGGAGTAGAAGCGTATTTATAGAGCTGAATGGGCGGCAACCCTACGAAAAGCAATGATGACCTACGCGACTCTTCGAATTCCGAGCTAGCGGATGTGACGGAAATGACACGTGTCGCCCGGACAAAATGCGGTGAGGTGATTCGGAGATCTGAATAAAATCAATTAAAACTTTATGGATTAGATCGGATATTTTCTTTCTTTAGTTCAAAATATTCGAATTAAATCTCGAATATACTGAACTGGGGGGGGACTAATTGTTGGTGCGGGATTTAGCATCCCCAACATACCGAGCTAAACCAGAAACATTAATTGAGTATTTAACCGGGAATCCGGTTAAGAGATCGATTAGGTCATCAGGAGTTAATTCGAACGAGACGAAGTCTTGGAGAAGAAGGAACCGACATCCACTTCGGTGCGGCGGCCGACTCAAGCAATAGGGCAGTTTTCTATATTTCACTTCGTCAGATTAAGGAAAGTTAATATATTATGATATCTCTGAATATGTATAAATAAGGGGAGACTTCTCCATTGTAAAGTATCCAGCAATTAATACAATAATTGAGCTTTCTTTGATTCTTAGCAATAACCCTGGTTCTTTTGAATTCTTCTTCTTTACTTCTAATTTCAAGGTTTAGATCTATTTTCTAGAGAGATAGTTCTATTGAATTTGTTTCCCTCCATAAACAAATTCATTGTGGAAACCTAGTTTCTACAACACTTGATAGAAAACTCTCGTTTGGACAGAGTAAAGACAAAGCATTTCCAAAAACAAAACACATTGGCCGACAACATAGACAACCTCTTGTGATATTAAATAAAATCTTGTGTCAATCTAAACATTTATTTTGACAATCATCGCTTCAAAAAGTTTGGATTTTTTCGAAAAACAAATACATCTACGAAAGCGTTGTACATGGAAACAAAAAAAAAAAAGAGAGGATTTTTACTTAACGATTTTGAGTTTCCTGTATCGGTGCGTTCTCACGGCGACGTCGTCGATCAGTTCTTGTGTTCTAAATTAAACAGAGTTACATATTTTGTCTAACGCCATCGGTTTCTGCAAAATGAGCTCATATTGGGATTTCCTTTGAGTATATGCGCGTCAGTGTGACGATAACAAAGCGTTAGTGTGACAATAACAAAACGGCAAGTAAAAAAAAACAGCTTGTAGTTTTTTGAAGTGTTATGTGACTTTCTTTGCTAAGTTGTTTGTCCACTCACTCTTATCAACTCTCTCAAAATTGTGATAATTAGTGACGAATCTGTTTCTGACTCCAAAACTAATCATTGCAAGATATCATTAATCAGAAGCGTTTTTTCCACTAAAGACAAGCATTGACTTTGTCCCTATGCAAACATTGACCTTGGGACACAGATTTAATAGTTCAAGAAACTCATGTACACAAAGAAAGAGTAAGTAGTGAAAATGATTATAAAAACTACAAAAGAGATATGAGTAGATTATAAAATGTTCTTTATTGATATAAGAAAATGGCTTAGCATTCTTGCAATCGCAATAGTCTTTATGTTTTGAATGAAGCAGAAGCAGATACACATTCACTGTTTCACCATAAGTAGTTATGAAGGTGATTGTGATGTCATCATTTTGGGGTCTAGATTGTATGAACGTCAGCATTTAATATCCATTCCTGAGGATAACTATGCACAACATCCTGAGGACTCAGCTCGGTGGTAGTCATCTCAGAACGGAAGAACTTAGATCTGATTGAGATTAATTCACGTACTGCTTCAGCCATTTGCATCCTATCCCTTGGACATTCTTCAGAACACCTTATTCCCAATTGCAAAACAAGTCTCAACCATTCATCAATGGCGTTGCCGCCTCCACTGCTTGTGTAACCGGACAATACTGACTTCGTGTAGCTGTGGAGGTTATAATCGCCTGCAAATGATTCATCTGTCGGTTTCTTTCCTGTAAACATCTCCAAAAGTAGAATTCCAAAGCTGTACACATCTCCTTGTATTGATGGTTGGCCTCCCATTCCATATTCTGCACACATATTTCAAAGAAACAACAGACACTGAGGTTGGATAATACATAGTTAAACAATACTTTCTGCATATAGATGTCTACTAACCTGGTGCGGCATAGCCAATAGTGCCTCTGACACCGGCAGAACTAAACTTGTTCAGAAAGGATTCTCGATCAAACTTATACAAGAGCCGAGCCAAACCAAAGTCACTAACATGAGCAGTCAGATCATCGTCTAGAAGGACATTGCTTGGCTTAACATCACAGTGAGCTACAGGGTCATGACAATGAACGTGCAGATACTCCAAAGCGGAAGCCACATCTATTGCAATGTTGAGTTTCTCTGCAAGTGTTAAGGATCTCGAGTGATCGTCTCCCCTTTCCACATCTTCTGGCGGCAGCCACATATCCAGACTTCCTTTTGGCATGAATTCATAGACCAGAGCTCTGAATTCATTTCCCTTGGAATCGAGGCTTGAACAAACTGTTATCAGTCTAACAAGGTTACGATGCCGTACACCTTTTAAGGTCTCACATTCCGCCATAAAGCTTTTAGTTGCTCCATGCTTCAAGAGGTTCAGAACTTTAACAGCGACGAGTTTATTCTCAAGGCCAAGATATCCTTTAAAAACATTACCAAAATTGCCTGAACCAATCAGATTGGTTGAAGAGAAGCCATTTGTTGCACTATCAAGCTCTTCATAACTTACCTTTTCATGGAACATCCCCAAAGTTTTAGAATCAGGTTGGTTACTATCACTGGCATTCTTCTTCTTTCTCCTCTTCATGAACCAACACAGAGAAGCCAAAATTATGATTAACAAAAGCGAAACTATACCTATACCAACACCAATACCACTGACAAATTTCTTTCTAAGTAAAAGAGGCTTTTTCTTCCTTGGTGGTGCTTGCAAAATGCATGGCTTTAGTTGCATTTCTCTGACGCCTCCGCATAGATTTTTGTTTCCAAAAACAGAAACTGCTGTAGCATTTCGAAACACTCCTGTCGTTGGCACACTTCCCTCGAACTTATTCATAGAAAGATTTAGATTTCGCAGCAAATGAAAATTGGCTAGATATTGAGGAATGCAGCCAGAGAAATTGTTGTTGGAGAAGTCAACAATTTTTAGGCTTACCAACCGGCTTATATCTGGAATGGCACCATCAAACGAATTTCCTTCCATATAGAGAAATTCCAACGAGAGACAATCCTCTATGCTCTGTGGCATCTGTCCTGATAGTTTGTTGTTCGAAGCACCTAGTCCAACAAGAAGTTTTAACTTTCCAACCTCTTCCGGAAAAGAGCCGGTCAACAAATTGTCTGACAAATCAATGTAGGCGAGAGATGGAATTTGCAGTATTTCCTGAGGTATACTCCCATTCAACCTATTTGCATCAAGCCATAGGTCTAGCAAGTATCGACAACGTCCAAGACTCTGAGGGATTTTTCCGTGGAAACTATTGTTATTCAAATGGAGCTTTTGCAACTGAGTCATGCTGCCAAAATAAGATGGTATTTCCCCTGATATTGCATTTGAATACAGATCCACCACCTGCAATTTCAAAAGCTTACCGAAAGAGTCTGGCAGTCCTCCTGTCAAAAAATTTGTTTCTAAACTGAGTTCTTGCAGGCTTTCAAGATTCCCGATGTCACTTGGAATGGTCCCAGAGATAAGATTTCCTCCAAGGGACAGACTAGTCAACTTGGTGGACAGACTGGATATGGAGGCAGGCAGCTCACCTCCAAGTCTATTGTCCCCAACATCTAAGAACTCTAATTGAGTGCAGTTCGCCAATGCAGCAATAAATTCAAGACCACTGAAAGAGTTATTCCCCAGAGCGTTATTACTCATCCCTAACCACCACAGATTACTTAATTTTCCAAAGGACAAAGGGATACTTCCTGTCAGGTAATTATATGAGATATGAAACCTTCCAAGGCTTGAGATATTGCCAAGTGTTAAGGGAATAGCTCCGGTAAACTGATTTTCTCCTAAAAGAAGTATACTTAGGTTTGGTAGAAGATCACCAAAATCATCCCTAAGATTACCCGAAAACCTATTGGTGGCTAGGGATAAATACACAAGTGAGGAGATGTTGTACAATGCAGGAGGAAAAACACCTGAAAATTGATTCACTGCTGCTTGGAAGTACACCATTTGGGTCAATCTAGCGACATCATCTGGAATCTCCCCATCCATATGGTTATATGCAAAGTCAAGTTCCTGGAGTGATGTCAAGTTTCCTAACGATGAGTGGAATTGTCCCTTAAGGTTGTTTTGCTCCAGAAACAGAATGACAAGCTTAGAAAGTGAACCAAGTTCTGAGGGAATGTTATGTCCAAGCTGGTTTGACGACAAATCAAGGTTCAACAGTCTAGAGCAGTTAGAAAGACTAGGCGGAATCCTTCCTTGGAGAAGATTATAGCTCATGTTCAAGTACTGAAGCCTATGTAGCATTCCCACCTCTTGAGGGATGGTACTTCCAAAAGAGTTGTCCCCAAGATTAAGTAATCTGAGAAAAGAGAGATTACCAATGGAGGGTGAGATGGTACCGGCCAACTTGAATCCACCAAGGTCCAGACTTATAACTCTTCTTTCTTTGCGGCCACATAAGACCCCAATCCAATTGCAATATGAGGAGGAGTGATTCCATGAGGACAAGACCTCTCTCTTGTTTTCAGAAACTTGAGACTTGAACTCAAGCAAAGCTTTCATGTCAGTCTCATTTGAAAACCTGGCTTCAGCAACGACCACGCTGCAAAAATGAAGCAACAAGATAGTAGCATTGAAAGCAAGTGAAAGAGACAGCTTCATCTTAAGCTTATACAAAGGTAAAAAAAACAGGGTTCTGCTTCTACCTTAAAACCAGAAAATGAAAGGAAGTTTAAGGTAAGAACTAAGAAGGAACAAATCCGAAAACGTGATCTCATTACAGTCGTCGTGGGAGCAAAATTAAATACGGTCCAAACTCATTGACAATGGAAACAAATTGCGTTGAATATATATTGAGGTATCTTTACTTTTCAACAGTGAAGGCCAAACCAACTTATTATTAACGTGTGAGTGTAAACAGAGTATCAAGCCAAAGTATTTCCACAAAAGAACACACATTGGCCGACATACATACACAACCCTCTTGTCATCTTCGTTAAAGTCTTTGTGTCAATCATCTTCTCAAAACTTGTATTTTGACAAAATCATAGTTCCTGGTTAATAAAAAAGACATTTTGAATTTTGATAGAAACTCATGAGACGATTACATCCAAGAAAAAAACGCAATCTTTACTTGTTCATTGATAAACTCATGAGGCGGAGTAAAATCGAAATAAAAAGATGATTTTTTTCCATTTTTTGTTACCTACGATTTTGAGGTTTCCTGGGTCGGCTCGTTCTCGCAATTCAATTGCAGTGTCGATCGTAAAGAGCGTCGAATAATTTGAGGATAGCCATAGATTCTTGCAAAATCAATCCAGATTGGATCTTCCGGCGCGCCATGATCAGAAGAATTGTGTAGGAGGAGGTGGTCGAGAAATCTGATGAGTGTGTGTGAGTTTGGGAACTTCGAAGGTGTGTGTGCGTCACTGTGACGTTAGAAAAGTGTGGTGTTTATGATTGATTAAACGGGGAGTAGTTCTTCTCCGGAAGGAGAAAAAGTATAGACTACTTGTAGTTTTTCTTATCTTACATGTGAAAAACGGGTTTTTAACAGTATTATTCTTAAAAGATTTTTTTTTAAATTTATTTTTTCATATTTAAAACAGTCATTAAAATATTTAGAATCCTACTTTTAAATTTCCAAATAAATAGTAATGAAATTCTTTTCTTCTTCGGAATTTTTATTAATTATGACATTTTCGTTCAAAAATTTCTCCTAAATGCCATTTTTATTTATTTTCTCTTCTAAAATGCAATTATTGTGGGGTAAGGATAGGACGAAAAGACCATTATATCCTCTCGTTAAATCTCGTTAAATTGAGGAAAAGTAGTGGCGGGGGAATTCAAAATCAAAGACATTAATGACGAAAAGACCTGCATTAATTGCAAGATGGACATAAAATTTTGACTTTTATTGTGGTAAAAGGAGTTTTATGGAGTTAATGCTGCCATTCTCTTTCTAAAACTAAGCTTTCCACTTTCCTAATCTTAGACAGATCTGAAGAAGAGGGTAGGTGAAGGAAGGTGGAGTTGGTTGTCGGAAAAGTGGAGGTATGTAAGGTTCTTGCATTTAATATGGTCGGTTAGGATAAAATGGTGTTCTTGCATTAAATCTGGCCACTGCAAATTAACCTGCATTGATTGTGTTAAAACATGACTCTCTTTCCATTAATGATGCAGATGTACGAGATAGTGTGTCTCCTGCTGGGTGAGTGGACATGTTCAAATGTTGGTGTGTGGAAGTTTTATGTCCGTCATGGACAAATGGCAAGATATTTGTCTATCGAGAAAGATACAACGTTTGTGGGGATGAAGGCCAAGATTGCAGAGGTTTTGGGTGTCAAATAAGAGGAAAGCAACATGGAGTTAAGCTTTTGGCACCCAGGAGACACAATTGTCTTTACACAAGGTAAAATGCCCCCAGTTTCAGTAGACAGTGATGTTGAGTTTCAACAGTTTAAAGTGAAGAATGAAGAGTGTGGTGGACTGTATTTGTATGTTTCCCTGAAGAAGAAGAAAGAGACCGACGAGGGAGGACATAATATTTTGTCCACCGATCTGGAAACAAACACGACTGGGATGTTGGTAGAACCAGATGGACAAGACGATATGGCATCTGGTGGAGATCTTTTTTTGTCTACTGACTGTGGACGTAATGGAGATGCTAATGGGTTGTCTACCCCAGCCGTTGATAACAGTGTATGTCCATCTAGCGAAGAAATCTCCGATGAATTGTTGTTAGAATGTCTGAGAAATTTTGAAGACAACCATCGTGCGGAGATGGGGCACAAGGAATCAGGAGTAGGTGACAAGCATGGGAAGAGGAAAGTCGTGGCAGTCGAGAAAGGATACGGAGAGGGAAGTGGTCCATCGGGTAGCTTCGAAGAATTGCCATGTTTCGAAGACTCGGAAGACTATGATTTTGACGAGTGGACAGAACGAATTAACAAAGAATATCCGCTAGAATGGGATCCTTACAAAGGTAGGGTGGAGAGGACAATGGATCCTATTGGTTTTGGGTTAGGAATAGAGCTAGATGAGGAGTCGCCGAACGAGGGCGTCGAACGTGATGATGTGATTCATACTACAGGGATGGAAATAGTGCCACACAATCCAGCGGTGATAGCTGATGCACCACCAGTGCCTTTTGAGGAAATCTTATGTGGTTTTACTACAGGGATGGGTGATGCACCACCAGTGCGTGACAATGCTGTAGGGCAACCTTCTGAATTTATTAGCAGTGGCTTGGAGGAGATGGACTCTGGGTTGGGCGTGAGTGAACGGAGGATCATGGAGATGGACTATTTACGGAGTAACAGAGCAATAATAAGGGAAGACGATCCTCATCTACTGAATGATGCTCCTCCAGTGCATGACAATATGAGAGGAGCCCCAGAGGAAGAAAGGAATATGGATCTAAAAATGGCGAGCGACGGTCTTTATGTGGGGCGAATATTTGCAAACAAAAAGAAGATGCATAAGATGTTGTCCCTATATGCGATGACAAGGCTGTTTAGTTTCCGGATAAGTAAGTCTGATCCAGGCAGAGTTATAGCGAATTGCGTAGATAAGAACTGTGGCTGGAGAGTGTATGCAACAACCCATGCCAATTCGACTAACTTGGAAATAAAGACATTGACATTGAAGCACAGTTGTGATGTCGGGGCAAGGTCGAGATATGGAGAAAGCAACGGCTAAAATATTGGCAGATCTGCTAAAGGCCCAATTCGCAAATGGCAAGAAAGGACCAAGAGCATGGGAGCTCCCTGATATTGTTTTGTCTGAATTACACGTGACAATTTCTTATACGAAGGCTTGGAATGCAAAAGAGCTGGCCATGGAGCAAGCCAGAGAGAATGAAGAAGACAATTATCGGTTTCTATCGACATATTTGCACCTACTGAAGTCAACGAACCCAGGGACGTTGACTGCAATGCACAATACGGTGGACAAAAAAGGAAACGCATTGTTTAAGTACCTGTTTTTTGCTTTCGGTGCTTGCATAGCTGGTTATCAATATTTGAGGAAAGTGATTGTAATTGATGGCATCACAATGAAAGGGAAGTATAAAGGTTGCTTGGTTGCAGCGAGTGGACAAGATGGAAATATGCAAATTTTCCCCTTGGCATTTGGAGTTGTTGATGGGGAAAATGAAGGAGGATGGGTTTGGTTCTTTGAAAATCTGAAAAAATTTGTACTAGATGAAGAAGGCTTAGTCTTTGTCTATGACAGACATGCATCAATATATGCAGGCCTACGTAGAGTGTATCCTTTGGCGCAGCATGGGGCATGTTCTGTTCATTTATTTAGAAATGTGAAGCACAACTTTCATTGCGGAGGTTTGGCTACAGTGGTTTCTAAAGCTGCAAGGGCATATACAGTTGGCGATTGCCGTTATTGGTGGAGAGAAATAGAGAACCGTAAACTTGTGTGTGCTACGTATCTCATAGAAATTGGACTACCACACTGGACACTTTCTCACTTCCCCGGAGATTGTTACAATATAATGAGTAGCAACATTTCTGAGTCGTTGAATGCAGCAATGCAAACTGCTGTTGATTACCCGATCGTGTCGATGGTGGAGTTCATAAGAGCAATGTTGATGAGGTGGTTTTATTGTAGGAGGACAATGGCAAATAAAACAAAAACACGATGCACCCTAGAAATAGAAGAAATACTTATAGATCACCTGGAAAAAGCGGTCGACTGTCGGGTGCTATCAGCCAGCGAGTGGATTTACCAAGTCAATGATGGACGCGGCCTTGCTTTCACGGTGGACTTGCAGAATAAAACTTGCACTTGTCGTGTCTTTGATGTATTAAAGGTGCCTTGTTGTCACGCTTTAGCTGCGAGAGGAGTGCTGCAAATTGATATTTACAGCCTCATTGGGGAATTTTACTTTGTTGAGCCGTGGAGGAAAAAATATTCACAAATAATTATGCCAGTACCAAAAGAAAGGGATAGTGATATTCCAGAGGTTGTAACTGAAAAGGCTGTTGATCCACCTCGAACAAAATGCAGTGGTGGGAGGCCGCAGAAGAAAAGGATACTATCACAAGGTGAAAAACATAAAGTAAGTTTCTGATGAGTGATAACTTTGGTTGTGTTTTGTTTTTAAGTGATCTAATGACAACATTTTTTATGTAATTAGAGGAAAAAGAGGAAGACACCAAGCAAGTGTGGAAGATGTTTTGGAGTGGGACACAACAGGAAAACCTGCTCGCAGTTGATTTGAAAGGTTCCAAAGTAGGGATGTTTTTTGTAGATGGTATCTCGTGTTTGTGTTTGGGATGGGTATTACCTTTTAGAAACTGAAACATGGTTGATTGTTCAACAGAGGCTACTAAACTATTTTGCAGGTGGGCTTCTATGAATGTAAGCTGGCCTTACTCCTTTTTGTATCTTAGGGTGGAAGGGTCTGTTTGTTATTGTCTATCGGTTGTATTATGTCTACTTTTAGCCTCGGTAGACAAGTCGAACTGTTAATTGATATTCCATTTCTAATGTCTTTATTATGTCTATCGTTAGTAATGTCTTTTGGTTTTATGTCTTCCATCAGAATTGTATTGTAGTGTCAATTGACTTTGTAATGTCTATCGGGTTTATTATGTCTATCGTTATTGTAAGTTACTCGGTTTTATTCCTAGGTGACTTTGTTTCGTTTTTTTGTGTCTATCGGCTTAGAATGTCTATTGGATTACAATGTCTACCACCAGTAACTTGTGTAAAAATCTCACAGATAAAAGAGCTAAACACCTTCATTCGTTGTACAACCAGATTACAAATAGACCAATAAAAACTCGAATACATGTCCCTCGAGTACTAAAACCGCAAAGCAATACAATATTGCGACTAAAACAAAAGGATAGACATAGTCGGGGAACACAACAAAATACATAGCTTCATGTCCACCGCATTGGATGGACATATTCGCCAAAGATACTCAGTTTCCAAATTTGTTAATGAAAAACCAAACTGCAAAGGAAAGGACAAGGACTGAAATGAAAGTGTAGAAGACAAAAGCATATGTTGGCCGGTTGCGTTTTGGGTGTGTGGTAGGAGGTGGGAATCGCTGAACAAAAGCCCTGAAGTCCGTGTACCCAGCACTTAACTCTGCGACCATCTCCTGGAGGATGTCGATCTGTTCGGCATTCGACTTGACACGAGAAAGGACCGAGCGAGGGTCACATCTTTCACCCTCATTTGTGTAAGTTATGAACTGCATCATACGGTCATCTGTCTCCGAGAACCTTGCCTTGATGTTGTGTATCTCCTCCATAATGGCTTTGTCCCACCACTTGCTGTAATGATGTCCACCAGTCTTGCGAGAAGAAGAAGTTGGATTAGGGTTCATAAAGTGGGAATGGACAAAATAAAGAGTGAGAGATGGAGAAGTATAATATTTGAAAAAGTTAAAAACTTACACCACTTCTTTTGCATTCATAGACAATACGTCCAATGCCTGGTTCCTCGGTTCTAGTTCTCGTTTTAAGATGACTACCACAAATGCACTTCTCAGGTATGCCATAGGTAGGATCTCCATAACGTCGAGACCGAATAGACGAAGCAGATGAAGGAGATGAAGGAGACCGAATAGTCGAGGGTTGAAACTGAAACCCCTTAGATGACTCGGATGAAGATGAAGGTTGAGAATAACTATACTGACCCAATTTTTTCTTATCAATTTTGGTTAGGTTCCAAAAAGAGTCGAAAGAATGCGTAGAAGGGTCATGGCGGTATAGAAGGAAGATGTTTCCCTTTTAATGACAATTAGTAAGGGTATATTGGACAAAATAATATTAGTTTGAGTTTTAAATATTAAAAAGGGACTGTCAGATGTTAAACTGTGAACACGCAACAAACACGTCAGTTATTTGCCGCAACTGTAGAAAGCATAGAGAAGAGATAAAGTAGGCATCACCCCCACTTGAACATAAAGGAACACGCCTACATTGGGTTTCCACCCACTTGCTTACATAAATATCTGGGTCCTAATTAAAATAAGTAACAAAAGGATAAGGAAGTACGAATAGTACAAATAGTAGGGAAAGGTAATAGATATTGTCATAAGGAAAGGAAACAAAAGATTTGGAGGTTTATAAGGAGACAACAAACTCCTGGTAGACATCTACAGCGTAGGACATCCGAATTTGGTCCACCAGTTCTTCGGTAAGAGAATCCGGCATTACTCCTTGGGCATGGAGCTCGATGAACTTACAGGTGAGAGGACCACAATCGCCGGTCCTTTCATTCTGGTAAACATTCTCCAACCTCGACATACTAAAGACGTGTGGCAGAGGGATGTCCGTCGTCTCTTGGTCGACCAAAGTCTTGACAATGACTGGGAGCAAATCCATGAAAGGCTTCATAAGGCGAGGGAGCTTCTTTGGACCATTGTTGACATTTAACGGATCAAGGACAAAGACATGGGCCTTTTTCAGGTTAATAGCTACTGCGACCCAGTGGCGTTTCCCCCAATTCATAGGTACGTTGACTGTATTAACGTCGGTGTACCATGCCAGTCTGTCCGATCGGTTATGGACAACCCCTCTAACATAGTTTTTAATAATGCTGTTCCAGGAGAAGGTATCCTTATGTTTGCAATTCTGGAAACGCCGTAAGTCAGTGGTTAACATGCTGGAGAACCATGTGTCAAAGACAACTACTCTGGACTCCCGAAACTTATCCCCGTAACGCCTCCAGATAAGGCTGAGCATTGCTTCCATGTGCTGCAATAATCACTTATTTCTCCATTACTAATTTAAATATAAATGATCCCAAACTGTTTGAAAGGTCGGAAGTAACTTACAGGTGTATGAACCCAGTGTTTTGGCGTGTATAACTCTTTGAAGAAACTGCGCTTGACATTGATACCATCAATAATGTACTCTTTGCAAAATATGATCATGTCCATTTTCAGAATTTGTCCAATATAGACATATGGGAAAGGTAGACAAATAAAGAATGAGGATGGACAATACTTTTTGGCATAAGCTTTGAGCTGAGCGAGAAACTTCCGCTGAACTGATGGTCTGACGGGTTTAAGAGGAAGGAAAACATCCTCATCTGAGCTTGATTCTGAAGCTTGCTGTCCCCTCGGGGTAGTAGAACACTGCCCATAACGCCTAGGAACTGTCCTACTTCTTTTCAGCGGGAGTGGAGTAAGATATTGGTCGGCAATAGGGTTACGACGTTTCCTACTAGCTTTGGTGGGTACCTGTAAAATTCTATTGCCATTAGGAAGGCAGGAATGTAAATAATGTACATTAATAATTTATTTCACATCAATCATACCTCAACAACTGATGCATTGGTTTCATTAGGACATACATGTAAAGCCTGTCCATCTCCATCTGCATGTCCATCTGTATTTCCACTGGCATCTCCATCTGCATCTCCATCTACATCTCCATCAGCTGCATTAATGTCCTCCTGCTGAGAGACAATCTCTTCCTCAGCTTCAGAATGGTCACCGCTAGACATGTGTGTTTCCTGGTCCCCGGGAGAGTCAACCGTATCATGCTCCTTAAAACCCGGTGGACATATGTACATGAGAGTGGACAAGTTGTGTTAAACAGCAAGATTTGTCCATTAAATATTTACCTGATTCACTATGTCGATGTGTGGTGGCTCATGTGTATCATCGGGTTGGTTAGAAAGTACCTGCTTCTCAGGCTGATCATCAGGTGTCCAGTCAGAGTCCTGTCGAAAACGAGGAAGTTACACAACATTTATAAACTTGTCCATCAGGTCAAAGAAAGAACAAGAGAACAACTACCTCATGTTGATCCGGAACTAGTGATTCCGTTGCGTTGTCCTCCTCATCAGCTGATGCATCTTTCTCCTGATGAGTACATGATTGTACTGGATTTAGGGTGTAAATATGTTAAATAAGAAAGATAATGCATTTGTGATTATGTTAAACCTCATCCGTAGAGGAGTTGCCCAGATCAACATTATCTTGGCTGTGAGCGTCTTCATTTAGTCCATCATTTCCCTCCTAATTAACGACGGCAGAGCATGTTAATACAAGTTAGGCATGGAGAGTAAAAAGTGGTGAAGACATATAGTTACTAGATGTACTATATCCCTATTTGCTAACCTCTGAGTCTTCATTCTTGTTGTTGATAGTTGTGAAAATGTTTTGGATTTCCATCCCGTAACTATCCCATCTTGAGTGGTTGAACTTGTCCACCGAGTTTGGATCCTTGGTAGGTGGTGAGCTACAGAAGACCCCTTTTCTCCTCAAAGTGCTGAGTATATCATCATAAATCTCAATGTTTTAAAAGACTTTTCTCGACAGCCCACAACTGATGAATTTTGGATAAGTGTTCATTGTTTCTCCGGTCAACCTCAAGTAGAAGTTCATTTGCAGTGTAAGAATGCAGAGGAACATTTTCTTCTCCCACAGACGCACTCGGTTTCCGTTTGCCTTTGTTTTGTCTTGTGGTATTCGGAATAGTAGACTTAGTTGCCGCTTTGGAAGGTAGTTGCACCGGTTGGCTAGGTCCATCGTGTACTATACCCATAAGTGGGAGAGTCGCCAGTCCTCCGTGCCAGACATCCAGCTTAAACTCGTGGCCGTCCTTGATTTTTTGGCAAATGTAATCAACTCGCTGATCTTCCACCTCGTCATTCCAAGAAATTGCCATTCTGTCTACTGGATCGTTAGAGTGCATAATCCATTCGACGTCAAGCTGTTTATGAAAAAGTAAAAATGAGATGACATAACTCCAGGATCTAATTTTTTACGCAGTTTGGATAAAATACAGAAGAACTTACAGTTTTTGCCATTTCTGTTTTGAGGATGTTAGAATTGTGGAATGACCTCATCTTTGTAAAATGCTGAACAGAGCGGTCCGTAAAATTGAGCTCATCATCAGCGTTAGGGAGATAAGTCTCCAACATGGGGATAGCATTTAAGATCAACAACTGGAAAGAAAGGGTGAAGCCATGTGTGGCAGTATGGGACCACATCAACTTTTTGCGTAAGACATCAGGAGTGCGGTTGAATTTGCCAACCATAACCGTCTCTATCGTCCATTCAAAGGATTTCCTTCTCCATGGGTAGTTGACAAAGGCCTGCAAGTCTTTCAGCATCTCTGCTACTTCCTTTGATGCTCTAACCTTTGAGGAGTCGCAAACAAGTATACCTTCTACTATAACAATGAGTGCAAGCCGTATCCTACTTTGGCCGTCCATTTTTTTTTCTTTAGGCAGCAACTTATCCCGCTTCAACTTGTAAACAATGTCACGGATTGAGTACGAGTCTTTTGGACCAACCCGAGTATACCAGCAAGGCTGACAGCCTTCGTCTGGTGTTTACAACTTTTTCGTCTCTAACTCAGAAGGGTAAGGTGTTTTTTTCAGGCCTGTGAGGAGACCAAACTCACGGAGGGAAAACCAAATAGATTGGCCGCCAAATACAAACCACATTTCGTGAAGCTTGCGGATTACAAGGGTTTTACCAGACAGTGAGATCTTGCGGACCGGTAGTTGAAACAGATGTCCAAAGGGAGATGCTTTCAGCCATTGAAACTCTGGAGTTCCCTGAAAAACTTCAACAATGTCCAGCAGATACTCTGGCTTTGAGTATGAATTGATGCGACCTCTAGCAGGATAGCGATTAGTCGCAAATAACCTAGGAGGGAGTAAAGAGACGTCAATATCCTGAGTAGCTTCCGCAGGCAACGGATTATGTATTGTCCCCGAACACTTCACTTATCCTGTTCAACGGATGACAACAATGTTCATCAAAAATTTGGTGGACAGTTAATGGTAGACAGAAAGATGAGAAAGTTGGAAATGGTCCATCTTAGAGTGGACATCTACCTTGTCTGTCTGGTCTGGTTCACCATTGGCATGTCAGTGGCATCACCAGGTACAAACTGCTCCTTCGGAGGCATAACAGACCCAGTTCCATCGTGGTCATCAGACCTGCATTGGAGGCATAATAAGGAGCAACGTAAGTAAATTTGGTGGACAGTTAACTCTAGACAGAAAGGTTAGAAGATTGAAGATGGTCCATCTTATAGTGGACATCTACCTTGTCTGTCTGGTCTGGTCCACCATTGGCACATCAGTGGCGACAGAGTTACCATACATCCTGTCAAAACGAAAGTTACTAGACAATGAAAACTGGCTAAGATTATCGAATTTTTTTTCTTCTTATTTCAAATATTAACTTTATTTCTCATATAAATTTTAAATTTGAAAATGAGTTTGAATCATATTATTTTAAATATATAAAATAAGTTTTTTTTACAATATTGATACAAAATCTAAATATTAGATTTCAATTTGGTTTTAGTTTGAATTATTGTGCATATATAACCTAGATGTATCTACTTTGTAACCGGAAATATTTCCCGTCTCATCATGTCCCGTCTTGTCTTGTCTCGTTCCAACTTGTCCCCTCTTGTCTTGTCTTGTATGCATCGTAATTTTTTGACCTATGTTCGTTCAGTTTAAATAACTACTCATTAGGCAATGTTTATTAATAGGTATTCGGTAAAAATTTTAGACAGGATACTCAAATTCTCCATTGAATATTTAATTTTTAGTTAGTTAGTTGAAATTATTCGAAAACAAATTATAATTCTCATAAATTATCTTATTATTTTCTAAAATACCCAAAATTCTCAAACTATTCCTTCCAAATTGGCTCATTACCTGTCACATAGTCAACCATTACCTAAATTAGTGAAAATTTGAGGCTTGAATTTATCTACCTATAATTTTCAACGGGAAAAAAGCTTAAAAATACCTCATCTATTTTTTATTTGGAAGTTTAATACCTCGTCTTTTTTTGTTGGAAGAAAAATACCTCATTTAATTAAAACGTGTGATTTAATACTCAAACTAATAAATTTTGTTAGTTTCATACTTACGATTTTTTGACAAAAATAAAATTCCGTTTTTACCCTTACTATATCAATTAATAATTAATTTTAAATGATATGGTATTAATTTATCACTTTATTTGAATTAAAATTAATAAAAAGAAATATTAAATAAACTTAATTTTAATTCAAACAAACCTATAAATTAAGAAAAATTCTTGAGTTTACAAAAGAGTGATTAGGGTTTCGATTTTACAATTAAACGAAATTATATGTCGGTTTGGGTTTACAAAATAGTGGTTAGGGTTTAGATTTTATAATTAAACAAAATTATATGTCGGTTTGGGTTTACAAAGAGTGGTTAGGGTTTAGATTTTACAATCAAACAAATTTATATGTCGGTTTTCGATTTATAAAAGAGTGGTTAGAGTTTAGATTTTAAAATTTTTAAAAAATTATATGTCAGTTTGGGTTTATAAAAGAGTGGTTAGGGTTTAGATTTTACAATTAAACAAAATTGTATTTCAATTTGGGTTTATAAAAAATGATTAGGTTTAAATTACATAATTAAACAAAATTATATGTCGGTTTGAATTTATAAAAAAATAATTTAGATTTACATATTATAATTTAAAACTATAATATAATGTTTAGAATTAATAACTTTAAAATTAGATTTTGTTTCTTTAATTAATAATTTGTTTTCTTAATTAAGTGGGGGTGAATCTAAGAATTGTCCATAAATTAATACCAAGTCATTTAAAATTAATTATTAATTAATATAGTAAGGGTAAAAATGGAATTTTATTTTTGTCAAAAAATCGTAAGTATGAAAATAACAAAATTTATTAGTTTGAGTATTAAATCACACGTTTTAATTAAATGAGATATTTTTTTCCAACCAAAAAAGACGAGGTATTAAACTTCCAAATAAAAAATAGATGAGATATTTTTAAGCTTTTTTTCCCAATTTTCAACTTACGTAATGTTATCTATAATTTATGTTCTCTTTTTGTTGTTTGAAAAATTGTCCAAGTATAGCATAACTTAATTATTCAATTTACCCGTTTTAGTTGGTATATACTATTTTTCGTCCTAACACCATAAATAAGTTAGACTTTAACCAAGTATAGGTACTTAGTGTATGAAATTACTTCAAACAACCCAGCTGGTAAAACATATATTTGGTAAAACAATAAACCTTTTTAGGTATTAAAATTTTAATTATATAATATTAGTATTTTTCCATAAAAATTTGTTGACCATTAGGGTGTTTTATCAATAGTTTGGTGTTTATGTAGAATATCACGTGTACTATTGATGTGTGTTCAGAATTTATAATTAAAAAAAAAAAAAAAAAACTGAAAATGTTTGAGATAAAAAAAAAAATCTCACGATATGAGTTAAGAATATACCATAGAATAAAACTTAAGTATAGAAAGTGTTGTGATTTTTTCCGATTATTCTCCTTATTTTAATTATTTAGACCATGTAAAGAATCAATTATGTCTTTTCAAATTAGTTTCTATGTGGTTTTGGTAACTATTTTTAAAGAATTTATTAGTGTTAAGGAACTGTTACCCTACTAATTTAATAGGGTAAGTAATTAATAAATAAATTATTTTAAACAGATCAAAATTTAATAAGTAAGGGTAAGTAAATATTATTTTAGTATATTTTAAATAGGTCAAAATTTAGTAATTTATAGTTCCAATAATTTAGTAATTTATTAATACAATTGTTTGAGTATAAAATTTAGTAATATGAAACCGATACAATTGATTGAGTATAAAACCGAGACAACTGATTAAAACCCATTTTTTAATTTATTTATTTTTACCTTTTTAATTGCAGTGATAACGATGCTTTAGCCTTTAGTGACTAAAGTTTTATGTTTTTCCCCTTTCGGCTTTTATTATCCTGGAAAATATTTGGGTTTTGTTCTTTTTATAAACCTTTTAGGTATTAAAATTTTAATTATATAATATTAGTATTTTTCCATAAAAATTTGTTGACCATTAGGGTGTTTTATCAATAGTTTGGTGTTTATGTAGAATATCACGTGTACTATTGATGTGTGTTCCATAAAATTTTTAGGTTTAAAAAGGCTTTTATAAACCTTTTTAGATATTAAAATTTTAATTATATAATATTAGTATTTTTCCATAAAAATTTGTTGACCATTAGGGTGTTTTATCAATAGTTTGGTGTTTATGTAGAATATCACGTGTACTATTGATGTGTGTTCAGAATTTATAATTTAAAAAAAAAAAAAAACTGAAAATGTTTGAGATAAAAAAAAAAAAAAATCTCACGATATGAGTTAAGAATATACCATAGAATAAAACTTAAGTATAGAAAGTGTTGTGATTTTTTCCGATTATTCTCCTTATTTTAATTATTTAGACCATGGAAAGAATCAATTATGTCTTTTCAAATTAGTTTCTATGTGGTTTTGGTAACTATTTTTAAAGAATTTATTAGTGTTAAGGAACTGTTACCCTACTAATTTAATAGGGTAAGTAATTAATAAATAAATTATTTTAAACAGATCAAAATTTAATAAGTAAGGGTAAGTAAATATTATTTTAGTATATTTTAAATAGGTCAAAATTTAGTAATTTATAGTTCCAATAATTTAGTAATTTATTAATACAATTGTTTGAGTATAAAATTTAGTAATATGAAACCGATACAATTGATTGAGTATAAAACCGAGATAACTGATTAAAACCCGTTTTTTAATTTATTTATTTTTACCTTTTTAATTGCAGTGATAACGATGCTTTAGCCTTTAGTGACTAAAGTTTTATGTTTTTCCCCTTTCGGCTTTTATTATCCTGGAAAATATTTGGGTTTTGTTCTTTACCTAAAATAACAAATGCTAAAATTTGTCATATTTACAGAGTTGCTTGTGTGCATTTGAGATTAGACTTTGTTCTTAGTGATTTGGAAAGATAGAGGCATCATTATAAACTTATTATAACCAAATTTTAATTACATGCACAGCTGCACTTAGCCTTTTCCCTTAATCAACTAAGCATGAGCTCAAATGAGCAGAGCACTCTGTTCTGTCCTTTTCTGCTGATCTTTGAGTTACTATTGTTTTTTGACTTAATATACCGGTTTTTACTCGTAGCTTTCGAGTTCTTCTGCTCGGGTACATGGAATGCTGTGGAATACATAAGAATCGAAGATGGAGAGATGGCAATACGTCTGTTAGAGAATGGTTATGTGTTGGAAGATTCCAAAGGCTTCGTGTCAGATCAAGAAAGGCGACATTGACTGACTGTATCTGTTTCCTTCGGCCTGACATCGATGTTTGTGTTCTCTATCCTCTCCATGAGGATGACTTGGAACCGGTATATATGTAGCTCCAATTGCTTGAATTCTCTTTTTCTTGCATCTTCAAACTCTTAAAAACTACTCTGCATTTCTGTTTCTTGCATAGGTTTGGGTTGATGCGAGGATAGTTACTATAGAGAGGAAGCCTCATGATCAGTCTAAATGCTCTTGCAAGATCAATGTTAGAATTTACATAGACCAAGGCTGCATTGCTTCTGATAAACAAAGAATCAATAAAGATTCTGTTCTCATCGGTCTAAAACAAATCTCTATTCTCCAAAAGTTTTACAAGGAACAAAGTAGTGATCAGTTCTACAGGTGGAAGTTCTCTGAGGACTGCACTTCGTTGACGAGAACAAGACTTTCGTTGGGAAAGTTCTTGCCGGATCTTTCTTGGTTGGCTGTTACTTCAATTACGAAAAGCATTGTGTTTCACATTAGGACAGTGCAAACCAAGATGGTATATCAGATTATAACAGATGAAGAAGGCTCTAGCAGTTCTATGAGTTCGATGAATATTACTGTTGAAGACGGTGTCCCGTTGACAAAAGTGGTTCAGTTTAATCCGGCTGATATAGTTGATGATTCTCAAGATCCTGAAATAAAGCAAGAAACTGATTGTTATCCTGAAGAAGACGAGGTAGTGGAACTGCGTCGGTCCAAGAGAAGGAAAGTGAGACCTGATAGATACACCGGATGTGATTATCAGCCAGAAACAGTTGACGGTTGGGTGCGGATGATGAACTACCAGTTTGTTCATGTTTGTTAATCTTACCCAGTTTTCATTGTCTGGTAACTTTCGTTTTGTTTACAACTTTTGATGCTACAGAGAGGCTCTAACAACTTTTTTCTTTTTTCTGATACATATGAATTACAATAATTTTTTTCTGATTGTATTGATGATGAGACCCTGGACACTTATGGTTTATAAATGTCACAGGACATGGATCCTTTTACTGAGGCTGATACTGTTATTCAGGTCATTACTAATTATCCACTTAATTAAACTGCGTTATTCTTGGTTACTTAACTGAGAAAATTAAAAAACCATGATTCGTCATGCTCAAAATTGAATCAGGCTACACGAGACACTGGAGCCCTTAGAGAACGGGAGGCTACAAAGAAAACTATTGAAGAAACATTTCCTGTCAGTAATGAGACACTCTAGTATTGGTTGAGTATATACTAAAAAAATATTTATTCATATAATTTTATCTTTGGTGTGAATCAGGAAAACCAGGAAGTACTAGTGAAGTGCATCTCACAAAACCTTGGATATGATGGAGGCAAGCCTGTTGCTGCATATGTCATTTACAAATGTCTCATCCACTGGAGATCATTTGAAGACACAAAAACCAACATCTTTAACCGTACCGTATTGTTCAAATGATTGCTTCGGCCACTGAAGTAAGCTTGTTCTTTCTTGTTTCATGATTACCTATAACATATTCTATAACCCCGAACGTTGATAAGATTTTAGAATACTTAAACATGTTGAAGTAAGTTGTCTTTCGTTACAGGTCCCAGATAATAACGAGGTTTTTGCGTATTGGTTATCTAATTTAGCCACGTTGTTTTTCCTACTGCGACGCATGTCCACAAGTGCTACAACACCAGTATCCCGAGTAAGAAGCTGCAATGCAAATCTTTTTTTTTTTTTTTTTTAATCTGCCTTAATGAGTGTTAGCCTCAGTTCTGTCTTGTTACAACCCAAATAGGGATTCCAGCAGAAGCTTATTGTATTCATCGAGAAGATATATGGAATGTTCAGAGATAATCTAGAGAAAGAGATCCTTCCTCTCCTTGAGTTGTGTATCAAGGTTACTTATTTATTGATCTTTTGTGTTTATAGCTAGCTTTAATTATTGATCCACCTATATATACTTCTATCGATTAATTTGTCGACTTAGTGGATAACACAGAAACCAGGACGATAGCAGAAAACACACAACCTCTAGTTGCTCATTGGCTTAGTATTGTGGAAAGCCTAAACAGTTACCTGAATCTAATGAAAGCAAACAATGTGAGTCTAATGATCAATGATGATTTACACAAATATTAGTCTAGTGATCAATGTGAGTCTAATGATCAATGATGTTATAAAAAGAAAAAAATAACAAAAGAGTAAAACTTCACGTTTTGGGTTTCCTTTGAGATAATCTAATGAGCAATGATGATTTACATGATTCAGGTTCCACCTTTTTAGTCAGCAAAATATTCACACAAGTATTCAGCTTCATCAATCTTCAACTTTTTAACAGGCATGCTCACTTGTAATCAGTCCTCTTTGTCTCTTTTTTTTTTTAACTCAGTTTTCTTTCTTGGTTGACTCAAAGATCGGTAATAAATTAACTTGTGTAGTCTTCTTCTACGTCGTGAGTGTTGCTCATTAAGCAATGGGGAGTACGTTGAAGCAGGTTTGGCTGAACTGAACAAATGGTGTGTAGAGGTGACCGATGAAGTAAGCCACAAGCTAAGTTTACCACACTTTTGCCTCTTCACATGTCATCCCAAAAAATGACTTATTGTTTCAATTTTTTATTACAGTATGCTGGCTTAGCTTGGGACGAGTTGAGGCATACTAGGCAGGCTGTTGGTTTCTTGGTGAAATTCTTAGTTTATGCTATATATGTTACTCCTTATATGCTTCCATTACATTGTTTGCTTATGTAAACTAATAACTTTTTGGCTCTCTGTCTAGGTCATTCGTGAAAAGCCGAAAATGACCTTAGAAGAAGTAACAAGAGAACTCTGTCCGGTATATAGCCTCGCTCTTCTACTAGGTTAAATCCGTCTCTTACTAGCTACTGAACATTGTAAGTTGTTTTTTTTTCTTGTTTCAGATGCTAAGTATACTGCACTTATACAGAATCAGCACAATGTATTGGGATGGCAAATATGGCACTTGGAGTGTTTCTTCAGATGTATGTTTCACTTTTACATAACTAAGCTTTGTTTTTCCCCTAGATAATGTATTAACTATGTTTTTTCTTTTCCAAAACTGAATAGTTTGTTACAAACATGAGGGCTATGATTACAGAGGACAGGAAACGAAATCCCGTAACCAGTCCCTTCCTTTTGGACAATGACTCGAGGTAACTTAAGCTTATTTTGTGGTAAAATCTCTTTGTACCCTTGTCATTTCTCAACTAACGTGAGGGAATCAATCAAAACGTACAGCATTCCATTCACTGTGGAGGATATGTCAAAGTCAATGGAACAAGTGGATGTAAACTACTCTGAAGCCCCTCCTCATTTGATCAACGACGATTTTGATCAGCTTCTTTACTCACTCGGGCAGAAGGTGGCATAGGAGTGTTTGATGCAGTCCTCTTGCCCTAAAGCTTGTGTTCATTCTTCCTTTTTCCGGGACGGATTCTGTTTTAGTTCTTCAATTTCTGGTTTGAGTGTTGTTGCAATAATGGAACGTTTGTTTTAAATTTTTAATTGATGTCTTAACAATTGATTAATACTTGAAAAATAACACCTAAATCTTTGGAAACGAATTTTGAGTCTATTCTCATATTTAGCTCCAAGTATCTTCATCGATTTGTGGTACGATTGACATCAGATTGATCTCCTCCTAACATCTATATCCATAGTTTGTTGTATCAAACACCACACCTGCCTTGAAATGAAATGGATATGGTTCTTTTTAGTTTTCCATTTAACGCAAGATCACGCATATGATATTGAAGAAGATTCAACAAATGTTTTGCTACCAATTGTAAATGTAAAGAAACCAAAGAGAACACACAATTAGTGGTTACACAACCAAAATTCTTTACTATAGGAAAATTAGTTTCAAGTATTACAAATAAACAGCAAGTAGTTCTTCACTGGAGGATAAAACAGCATGTAGTTTTTGAGCAATTAAGTCAACAAGTGTTACGCCTCTTCTTCTTCACTCAGCTTATCACAAACAAGATAATAGTAATTTTTACTGTTAACGTTACATCAACTCATTTTGTAAAAATCGCAACTCATTTTTACTGTTAACGTTAATTATCAACTCGTTTAGGATGTTAATTTTTGGATATCTGGAAACCCATTAACAACAAGCAAAGCAATTGAGCCTTAATAGACCAAAACTTTAGTGCCCTAGGCCCAATAAAAAAATAACTCACGAGTATGAGCACTTCAAGTCAGTATTTCAAAACCCCTAGTCCTAAATCGACGATTCACCTGGCCTCCAACCTCGATTACTATTTTCTTTCACTGTTGAACCCTTGAAGTGTTGATATGAAGATGAAGGTACATGTCTTTTGTTTATACTCTAATTGCTCATGCTTTTAAACTAGCATGGCTGTGTCATTGATCAAGAAAACAATGCTTTTACCTGCCTGCCTACTACATATAAATTATTTTTCTTCTTTCTGATTGAATTTTCAAGTTTATAATGTCACAGGACATGGATCCTTTAACCGAGGCTATTGCTACGAGTGTTCAGGTCATTACTTAGCGTCATTCTTGTTTATCTAACTGAAAACAATAGGAGGCTTTAAACGCAATGTGGTTGCGAGTTGAAGAAGCAAATGCTGATGTGATTAGAGAATGGGAGGCTGAAAGGAAAGCTATTGAAGAAGCACCTCGAGTCAGTAACGACACTCCGGTATTGGTTGAGTATACTGAAAGAATCAAATCATTATCATTAGAGGTGGAGGTTCTAAAGGTATGTGTAACGTTAACTCATTAATTCGATCATCCTTTATGTATTCACTATCAAAAGTTAGTAGGATTTTTATGTTTATTAGGCTCTCAATATCGTGAAGTGTATATGTTAGTTTAAAACATATTTCATCACAGGCTTCGCTTCAGTCTGAACGACAAGCTTCACAAGACTTGAGAAAAGCTTCTCCCAGGCAGAGGCTAGAAATTCAGAGCTTGCCACTAAACTTGAAAATGTTACGAGAAGAGTGGATCAGCTTTGTGATTCGGTACTCTCAAGTAGCATTGAGGTTTTTTGCTAGTATATAACATTGCTATGTCACCACCCGGGTCAAAAAAGAATTAAGACATAACTTTTCATGTACTTTTGTCTGAGTATAGCACTCTGTTGTTATCATGGTGTTTTTCGTTTAGGAAAACCAGGAAGTACTTGCCAAAAGCATCTCACAAAACCTTGGATATGAGGGAGGCAAGCCTGTTGCTGCATATGTCATTTACAAATGTCTTCTTCACTGGAGATCATTTGAAGTCGAAAGAACCAACATCTTTAAACGTATCGTGCAAATAATAACTTCCGCCATTCAAGTAATTAAGATGATTTTTGTCTTTTTTTTTTCTTTTTCTTGCTTAATTGTTTAGATACTATTTGAACATGTTGTAACGTTGAATAAGACAGGTCCCAGATGATAATGATGTTTTGGCGTATTGGTTATCTAATTCAGCCACGTTATTTTGTCTACTGAAACGCACGTTCACAAGTGCTACAATAACGCCATCGTCCAGAGTAAAGAAGCTGCAAATCCTTTCTCTTTTGTTTTTTTTTTGTTGAGTAAAACTATTTATGAATGATGATTATATTGTATGTTTACATGATGCAGGTTCCACCCTACTTAGTCAGAAAACTATTTACACAAATATTTGCCTTCATCAATGTTCATCTTTTCAACAGGCATTTCCACTTGTAATCTCTCCCTTTTTTTTCCTTTTTTCTTTTCTCTCAAGCCAATTTGACAGACAGATTTCTCTGTCATAAACTTGTGCAGTATTCTTTTACGTCGTGAGTGTTGCGCATATAGCAGTGGGGAGTGCGTTGGAGAAGGTTTGGTTAAATTAGAGCAATGGTGCATAGAAGCTACCGAGGTAAGCCACAATTTCTTCATGCTTTGCCTCTTTAACATTTTCACATCTTTTTGGGTTTACTTATCTTTATTTTATTACAGTATGCAGGTTCAGCATTGCATGAGTTGAGGCATATCCGGCAGGCTGTTGATTTTCTGGTGAAATTCTAAATCTTATTATGCCAAATCCTATAATCCTTTAACTTAATTGTTTTTGGCTCTATGTTCAGCTCATTCATGCAAAGCCGAAAAAGACCGTAGATGATATAACAAGCAAAATCTGTCCGGTACTTGCTTACTCTCTTCTACTCGATCAAATGCTCAGATCTGTCCCTTAGATCGTTATACTTTCATGAAGGGAACCGTAAATTTGTCTTCTTCTTTTTTTTTTTTTTTTTTTTTTTCAGGTGCTAAGTGTACAGCAGCTATACAGAATCAGCACAATGTACTGGGATGACAAATATGGCACTCGGAGTGTTTCTTCAGATGTATGTTTCACTTTTACATAACTAAGCTTTAGGCTGTCTTGATATGGTATTAATTGTCTGTGTGGTTTACGAAACCATAAGGTTTTGGAAAAGCTAAGAGTCATGTCGAAGTACTCGAACTATGCCATAAGCAGCTGTTTCGTTTTGGAAGATGACTCAAGGTAACCTGAAACTTTTTTTTTTGGGTGGTCAAATCTCTTTATTCTCTTCCTCAACTAACGTGAGAGGATGAATCAAAACGCAGCATCCCGTTTAAGGTGGATGATATATCAGAGTCAATGCAACAAGTGGATGTAAACGACATTGAACCTTCTCAGTTGATTCGGGAGAACCCAAGTTTCAGCTTCTTACTCACTCGTGAAGAAGGCAGGTCATCAGTTCTGCCCTGAGGAGTGTATTCATTTTTTTCCCTGGATGGATTCTATTTTAGTTATTCATATATTTGTTGGTTTGGGTGTTGTTGCAATGAAGTCATTAGTCACTGCATGTAGTTTGTTTTGATTGATGTCTGAAGTGCATTCTAGTATTGATTTGGATTGATTGATGTCTGATACTAAAAACGTAGCACCCTAGAGCTTTGCAAATGAATTGTGAGAGTCTATTTTCATCTTTGCTTCTCATAATGAAGTGAAAAAGCGGTCCAACAACACATTAGCATTTCGGCATCATTATAGACATAATGATCCTATTTTATTGATTGAAACCCAACAAGATCATTTAACGTTTGCACTATGCATTACATCAACTCATTTTGTAAAAGCCAAAGAACATACAAGGTCATAAACTTCTTTAGGATGTCCCTTTACGCCCGGCCCTGAAAACATATGAAGAGTTTTCTATGCTTCGAAAATAATATTGATGAGTTTTTCAAGAGGAGCCAACTCTTTCTTCTTAACAACCAACTGGTACTCCTGCATGTTTCCAAAAAGCGTGCATCATCATTATACAAACTTTTACAATCAATTAAAAGAACATTCCTAAGAAGGCAGCATGATCCAGAGAAGATTCATCAACTTACAGTTATGAAGAGAACAAAATGCTTGAAGCAAGTGTTGAGATGAGCTTCTTCCTTGAGTTTCACAATCGTTCCAAAGTGAGAATGATAGATGTGTGCATATACACGAAACAACTTTTTCGAAATGCACTTCACGACATCCACAAAGTTTGAAGGGAACGGTTCTCCTGAACAGAAAAAATAAAAATAAGAAAGTGTTACAAACTAAAAACCAACTTAATGATGTTTAAAACTATATATGAATTAGCTTCACAAATAAGTACCAAATATCTTCGGAAAAATGGTTTTGTTATCTATCTGAGTTCGAATCCAATTCAAGACAGACTCAATATATTTAGGGGATGAACCCATTTTATGCCTTTTTCCAGTACGTTCATCTACCCATCTATACTCATATCTGCAAGATCGTAACAATGCTATACGATAAATTCATCATGTAGAGAAGCTTGGGATTTGATGGATGAGAATATCAAGAATGAGAAAAATAGTTTACCTTCCAGCCTTCATATCTGGGCAGGTGGTGGTTGTGCAGAACTCTTCAAGAGTAGCATATAAACGTCTTATTAGTTTATAGAAAGCTACAGCTAAAAAAAATTAAAGACACAAAGAAATCAAATTAAGAAGAAATAATCAAAGTTTGGATGAGAGTAATTACAGGTCATAATGTTTTGTGTCTTCTTAACTGTTCACGGCCAACCACTCGTTGATGTCTTCACCAAGAGGTAGTTCCACGGCTTCTCTGAAATTGTCACACCCAATAGTCACTGTGAAGAGCTTTCGGTCCCGGATCTGAAAACCATAAATTTTGTTAGAATTTTACACCTTTCAAAATGTGATTACAGAGCAATATATAGTTTAAGCCATACTAACCACCTGGCTCTCAAATGGTTTCTTCCTCTTCATTGGTGGAGATGTCCTCTGTACATTGTTACTGTAAGACAGAAAATATGATCATCCATCATGTTAGAGGAGCTAGCAGGATTATTCACTACAATTCTACTAGTTTGAATGTAAAACACAACACAAGAGTCCGGAGAAATTAAGTTCTGGGGATTATCAGGATTTTGACTTTGTCCCAACAACAACAAGCAATACAACTTGAGAATACTAAAACACATACAGAGTTTTTACTAATACAAAAACAGAGAGGATAATAAAGAAATGTATTGAAACTTTGCAAGATACCTGCTTTGTAAAGCCAATAAACTCATGTCTGCAGAGAGAGATCGAGTGCGGCAGAGGATGAAACTTGCTGAATAATCAAGGCTTGCTCAACCAAAAATCGAAGAAGCAATTAAAATCATAATAAGAAAGAATTAAAAATTTAACGTCTAGACTATATAAATGTGTATCATAATACAATTAATACAATTCAAGGACTTGAATGAAAACAGAGACTGAAGGACTAGCAAATTATGTAAGCAAGCAAGTAAGTAAGGCTTCTCTTTCTATTCCGCTCACTTTACTTGAGGGGTAAGGCAACGGTTAGAAATACCACAAAGTTTTCTAATTGTTTGGGTGCTACGGATCCAAATAGTAAATATATATATACTTTTTCATGTAGTTTGATTGATGTAAACTCACAAAATAATTTATCAGTATTATCATAGATTAATGGTTTTGGAAAGAAAGTAGTTCTAAACAAAATAAAATGTTCCACTTTTTCACCTTTTTCCTTAAAATTTTTATATTTGTTTCAGTAAAAAAAAACAAGGTCGCATTCCCATTTTATGCTTAATTTAATAGGAAAAACTAATGAAAATAATTAGCAAAAGCTGTTCTAAGATGATTTTCTTTTGTTTCTACACTAATCAGTACCTAAATGTTCAGAGCCTAAATGCCTAAATTTTACATATAAATAATATTTAGAGATAAATCACTATAGGCATTGTAAAACAAATTATTTTGTAACTTTATAGGGAATTTATCCCAAAATAATAATAAAAAATCTTTGTAAAAGGTAAGACTTTTGGTTTGATAAG
This sequence comes from Camelina hispida, assembly GCA_023657505.1. Lineage (NCBI taxonomy): Eukaryota > Viridiplantae > Streptophyta > Magnoliopsida > Brassicales > Brassicaceae > Camelina > Camelina hispida. The sequence goes on along the minus strand of CP094637.1, from coordinate 13,350,603 downwards.
TTGTGTAATCTAAATATTTTCTTTTAGTTATTATAGCTGACCAAAAGAGAAGGTAAATGTGTATAATATTTTCTATTAAATATTATTTTCAAAAAGAAATTATAATAACATATATAATTGAAAAATATTTCCTTTTAAAATATTTGTAATTAAATTTAGTTTTTAGGGTAAATTTTTGTGGGTTTTAGATATCAGAATATTATAGATTGGTAAGAGCATCTGCATCGATTAAAAATGAATCTCCAAAAAGTAAAATAATATTATTTAATTTAAAAAAGCAATTTGGACTACTTACAACAAGACACCTAAGTAGCATACCACGTAAGAACAAGAGCTTCTCATTAGCATACCATTGTTTTTCAAACCAGAAACTCTGTTTTCTCTCTTTCATACATTTTCTTTATTTTTTAATTTTTTATTCTTCAGAAACCTTCTAAGAAACCACCAATAAATGTGGTCTATGTGTACTGTAGGAGAGTTTTGATCCATCAAATCTCAAGTCAATTCTATTATTTTGTATTAACCAATGTTTAAGAAAACGGTCTAAGAGGCCGTCTAGGCGCTGTCTAGGCGCTAGGCGCTTAGCAGACACCTAAATGACCGTCTGAACCGCTTAAGATTACATAAATTTTATTTTAATATTTATCTTTGACTTTTAACTATATATATTGAAGTTATTAAGTTTTATATATGTATATGTAATTATAAATATTTATATGTTGTTAATGTAACTTAAATAAATGTATTTTCTAACTTTTGTTTATGATTAATTATTATTCTATTTTTATAACATATATTTTTACATAATTTTATATATATAATGTTTTATGTTGTTAACGCCTAAACCGCCTAAAAACCGTCAATTCCCCGATTAGACGTTCTAGGCGCTAGGCTAGGCGTTGGGTTTCCACCTATATACCGCCTAACGCTTTCTTGAACACTAGTTTTAACTTAAACGATAAACCAACTGAGCGTGAAATAACTCAAATTTAGACTCGCTGATCTGAGTGAGAAGAGAAATGAGTGGCACTTACCCCTCAAATATTTTATACAAAATTAGGATTTAAACTCTTTGAAAAAAAAATAAACAAAGATAAATAAATAGTGACAAAAATCCCGATGATATATTATATTCAGATAAATAAACAGAGAAAAAACAACGACGATTAAGAAGTCTATATAATACTCCCTCCGTTTCAAAATATAGGATGTTTTAACTAAAGCACGCAGATTAAGAAGTCTTTACTTTTAACAAGTTTCAACTAATCAGAAACAATACTGCATAATATAAAATACTAAACTAATCTAAAAGTTACATAGAAAGTTGAAAACATCATATATTATGAAACAAAAACCTTTTCTAAAACATCTTATATTTTGAAACGGAGGGAGTATAAAATTGTTTCAGATATATTTGAATCTGTGATATTTTTCATCAAACTTTTAGAATCCAATAACTTATACTATAAAAAATAAAAATTTTGATTTGTAACAAAAACATTGTGTTTTGTAAATAAGGTGATTGTAATACCTCGATTTCTTCTTCATAGATGACAACTCTGCACTCCTTAGATCTAGTTTCTCTTGCCCTTCACAATTTTTTGCTGTAGATTACTACTTCTAGTTTCTCTTGCCCTTCTCTCAGACTCAGCTGTCAAAGACTTACCACCAAATCTTCGTCAAAGATTTACCACCAAATCTTCGTCAAAGATTTACTACCATATCTTTGAAGTGGATCTCTTGCCTTTCTAGTTTTGGAAAATATATCCTACTTAGTAGATAAAATTATAATAAATCACAACCGTCCGTTAGTTTAAAAGTTGTAAATACGTGAATTTACCAGATTACCCTCTCTTGAAACTCCTCTCCGCCTTTTTGGTTCGTTTGCTGATAGTCCAATTGTAGATTTACTACTTTTTATTGAACAAATTACTCAAATGTTATACAAAAGTAAGAATATTGCTCGTATATTATACATTTTCAAAAAGTTACTCATATATTTAGTGTTTTTGGTGTAATTACAATTAACATCCTTGGTTAATTTTTCATTTTTAATTCCAGAAATATTAAAAAAATACACATCAGCAAACAATTCCACGTCATTATTGACATTGAACGTCTGATTTTTATTACTTCATGGCTGAGTTATAATACTTAAGGGAAAACGAAAGGTTTCGTAGATTCATATGACGGCTGAGTTATATAATGCTTGGTGGCTGACTTATAACAAGAAATAAACTGAAAGTGAACGTCTGATTTATATTACTTCACGGCTGAGTTATAATACTTAAGACAAATTGAAATGTCTCGTAGATTCATATGACGGCTGAGTTATAATGCTTTGTGGCTGACTTATAACAAGAAATAAAAGTAAACAACTGAATTTTATTACTTGACGATTGAGTTATAATACTTAAGGGAAAACAAAATGTCTCTTAGATTCATATGACGGCTGAGTTATAATGTTTGGTGACTGACTTATAACAAGAAATAAACTTAAAGTAAACGGCTGATTTATATACTTCAAGGCTGAGTTATAATATTTAAGGGAAAACAAAAGTTCTCATAGATTTATATGAAGGCTGAGTTATAATGCTTTCTGGCTGATTTATTAGCTGTTTCATTTTTCCTCTCGATCTGTCCTTACCACTAATTTCGGTAGACATTTTTGCCAAAAACTCCACACAGAGACGTAGCTGATCGATTTTCCATATTCCTAAAAAACATTGCAACTCTCGTTCATTGGAGACATAAACTGATGGAGTATCATGCAACATATGTTTCAGTGTCTTGTTCGAGAACATGTAGCTCAACTTTAGCTGATGGCTTAACGCGTTCAATCCGTAATTCAATCCGTAGTCATCGAGAACAAGCTTCACAAGCTTGTCTTGCGTTGTTTCCGCATCTATATGCACAACTCTACACCTTCTATTGTCGGTTCTTAAATACATATTTGTGTTTCTTTACCCAATTATCGGAAACAACTATTAGCGGAACTGGATCCATGAAAAAAATGAAGAAGAATAAGGAAAATTAAGAAGTGAAGAACAAGGTGAAGAACAATGTAAAAAACATGTAAACCCTTCACTTTTGAACCAGGTGAAGAACAAGAGTCGGAAAAAAAGATGTTTCGTATTTTCTTAGAAGATGATGACATGGAATGATGACATAGATGATGTGTCTGAAGCGGCAAGTCAGCCACCAAACGAACATGTAAACCAGCCTAATTAAATCAGCCATCAAACAAAATTATAATTCAGCCGCAACATGAATACTATTACAGTAAATTAAAACTAAAAAACGGCTGTCAAACTCAGCCGCTTAATGTCATAACTCAACTGAAAATCTGTAACTCAGCCGTATCGTTTAATAAGTCGGCTGTAACTAAATGATATTCTAGTAATTAATCTTTTGCTACTAAGTCAGCCGTAAAATGACCGAGTTTTCTGATAAGTTAACCTGTGACGGCTGAGTTATAATATTTAACCATAACTCAGCCGTAATGACATCTCATAAATCAACAGTTGTTCATAACTCAGCCAGCTGGAGAAAGTTAATTCAGCTGTGTCGAAGTATTAATTCAGCCAAATTTTTGACAACTCAATCATCGGGTGAAAACTCAGCTATAGTTACGGTTGAGTTATGCTCGTAACTCAGCCATTTTCTCATAACTCAGCCATATTTTATTAAGTCAGCCGTAACTACAGGCTGAGTTATGTTTGTAAGTCAGCCATTTTCTCATAACTCAACCATTTTCCATAAATCAGCTGCAACATATTGTAATTCAGCCGTCATTACCGCTGTAATGCTTTACGGCTGAGTTATTTAATACACGTCAACGATTTCTGACGTGGCGTCTGACGTAGCAATGACATTCTTTGTAATTACGTTTTTCCTGTAACATAAAATAAGGGCACGTTGGATATAAAAAAAAAACCCAAAATAAGATAATACCTAAAATGTATAACATTTGAGTAAATATATATTTATTTTTAATCTCTTTATTGCTCACTTTTTTTTTTTACTCGTTCACTTTTTCAGAGCGGCTTAGAGTTAGTTTAAAAAGTTATAACACTGTTTAATTTTTGAAAAATGGACCTTAACTTTTTTTTTTTTCGTCTGAATAAATCATTATAAACCAAACCGCTAAAATCTCATAACACCCTTTCTATCAAAACAAATTCTCAAAACTCTCTCAATGGTAAAAGGACAATATTACCCTTAATAAATATTTTTTTAGGTTAAATATAATTAAATCAGTAATTGTTCAACGAAAAACACAGTAGCTCAGTAGTTGTGAGCTCCATGCGCACGCGCGCGCGCCCAGGGTTCGAATCCCACTATGCGAGGTGCAACTGGTACAACTATTGTGCAACTGGTACAACTAGGGGATATATGGTACAACTATGCGAGGTGCAACTAGGGGATATATGGTACAACTATTCTTTAAAAATTGTTAGAGGGGTAGTTGGGCACTAGATATGAATATTCCCAAACCAAAGTTATTTTACAAGGCATTCAAACCAGCAAATTAGATCTACCAAATATTGCACTCATTACACAGTGTTGGCACAATATATAATGTAAAATTAAGATCTTCACAGTGGCCAAGATTTTGATATAACTAGTAGTGTGTTGTATTGAGCTCTCCGTCCTTTTTTTCCTCTACATATTTTTTACCCTTGAATCATGGAACAGTAAATTATCTCTCTCGGTCTCTCCATTTTCACTGCACAATCTGGTTTTGTTTCCAAGGTCCACTCACTAACTCTCTTCTCCGATCATCTTTTCTTGACTTCAATCTGAGTCTCTTGTTGCTTCTTGGGCTTTAAGGTTCTGCTGTCTAGATCATGATCGTTTGCTTCCAAAATCATCACCTTCACTGTTTTTGTTTCTTGAAATATCTGGGTTAATTTTGTTGATCATAGGGGAATTGTTACTTTTTTTTTTAATTTATTTATTTTTACCTTTTTAATTGCAGTGATAACGATGCTTTACAGAGTTGTCATATTTACAGAGTTGCTTGTGTGCATTTGAGATTAGACTTCGTTCTTAGTGATTTGGAAAGATAGAGGCATCATTATAAATTTATTATAACCAAATTTTAATTACATGCACAGCTGCACTTAGCCTTTCCCTTAAATCAACTAAGCATGAGCTCAAATGAGCAGAGCACTCTGTTCTGTCCTTTTCTGCTGATCTTTGAGTTACTATTGCTATGAAAATATGCAATCTGACTTTTGGGTTTTGGTTTTACTTGTGTGGTTGGTTGACTGATCCAAAAGATTATAAAGATGAAGAAAAGACGTTTCTATGGTTTGAAGCATCCCTTTGATCCATGCCGTAAGTGTGGTTTAATTTTCCCTCTTATAAAAGTTTCTCACTTTGGAATATTGCAGAACAATGTTTTTGACTTAATATATCGGTTTTTACTCGTAGCTTTCGAGTTCTTCTGCTCGGGTACATGGAATGCTGTGGAATACATAAGAATCGAAGATGGAAAGATGGCAATACGTCTGTTAGAGAATGGTTATGTGTTGGAAGATATCCGTCCGTTCCAAAGGCTCCGTCTCAGATCAAGAAAGGCGACATTGACCGACTGTATCTGTTTCCTTAGGCCTGACATCGATGTTTGTGTTCTCTATCCTCTCCATGAGGATGACTTGGAACCGGTATATATATGTAGCTCCAATTGCTTGAATTCTCTTTTTCTTGCATCTTCGAACTCATAAAAACACTCTGCATCTGTTTCTTGCATAGGTTTTGGTTGATGCGAGGATAGTTTCTATAGAGAGGAAGCCTCATAATCAGTCTAAATGCTCTTGCAGAATCAATGTTAGAATTTACATAGACCAAGGCTGCATTGCTTCTGATAAACAAAAAATAAATAAAGATTCTGTGGTCATCAGTCTAAACCAAATCTCTATTCTTCAGAAGTTTTACAAGGAACAAAGTAGTGATCAGTTCTACAGGTGGAAGTTCTCTGAGGACTGCACTTCGTTGACGAGAACAAGACTTTCGTTGGGAAAGTTCTTGCCGGATCTTTCGTGGTTGGCTGTTACTTCAATTACGAAAAGCATTGTGTTTCACATTAGGACAGTGCAAACCAAGATGGTTTATCAGATTATAACAGATGAAGAAGGCTCTAGCAGTTCTATGAGTTCGATGAATATTACTGTCGAAGACGGTGTCTCGTTGTCAAAAGTGGTTCAGTTTAATCCGGCTGATATAGTCGATGATTCTCAAGATCCTGAGAAACTGATTGTTATCCTGAAGAAGAAGAGGTAGTGGAACTGCGTCGGTCCAAGAGAAGGAAAATGAGACCGGATAGGTATACCGGATGTGAGTATCAGCCAGATATAAATGACGGTTGGGTGCGGATGATGCCATACCGGTATGATAAATTGGCTGTTGTTAATGTGGAGAGTGAGGACGAAGAATATGGTTATAGTAATGATGAGTTGTATGTACTAATTCTCATGAAGAGATACTATTGTCATGTTTGTTCAAGAAAAAAATAACTAATTCTCATGAAGAGATACCAAAAGTTCGAAGAGACGAGGCTGTTTTGGTGAAGAAGAGGAAAGGAAATGGACTTGAGCCTATACCGTTGGAGCAGTTTGGTCTTGATCCTAACTTGTTGGGTGGGGGTGGCAGTTTCTCAAGAAGCCATTACTTTGATGAGATTGATAAGTACCGAAGTAAAGCTGTGAAATATGGGAAGAAAATGACGGAAATGGAAGAGATGATGGAAGCTGATCTGTGTTGGAAAGGTCCTAACCATGTGAAGTCTGTTCAAAAACGAATATCCCGACCATCGCGGTCAGTTGTTCCAAAAACTGAGGAACAACGGGTCTTTAAGAAAGTAACATTGAGTGCAGGTGTATATAATAAGCTGATAGATACATACATGAACAACATTAAGGTAACAATTGCAGCCAAGGACGAGCCCACCAGTGTTGTTGAACAGTGGGAGGAGTTAAAGAAGACAAATTTCGTATCTAAATTGCACAGGGATATGGAACATACCTCTAATGGGGATGATGAAGGAGAGATTTCAGAGAACAAAATGTTATGGAGAGAAATGGAACTCTGCTTAGCTTCTTTTTACATTCTTGATGACAACGAGGTATAATTCTCTTTGAAACATTTCATATTCTAAACCTACGCAAGCATATGTCCCCGCTAATTCCATCGTTGTGGGGTGTATCAAAATCTCTAGGCAAGAGTGGACAACGAGGCTTTTAAAAAGGCGAGAAGCGGTTGTGAGCACGAATATAGGCTGGACGAAGAAATCGGGATGTGTTGTAGGTTATGTGGTCATGTAGGAACTGAGATAAAACATGTTTCTGCACCATTTGTAAGTGAAACTCACAACTTACAAATGTATGATGTTACAGTAGTTGGCTTGTAAATGATTGTATACCATGGTTTGGTTTAAATAGGCGGAACATAAGAAATGGACCATAGAGACTAAGCAGATCGAAGAGCATGACCTAAAGACTAAATTAGGCCACAAAGAAGCTGAGAGAGAAGGTTTCACTATGTCAAGTGATTTTTCGGAATTGCTTGCGGTTGAAGAAAGTGACAACGTTTGGGCATTAATACCTCAGCTTAAGAGAAAACTACATATGCATCAACAACGAGCTTTCGAGTTTCTCTGGAGAAATATAGCAGGATCTGTGGAACCCGCACTTATGGATCCCACTTCAGATAACAAAGGTGGTTGTGTGATCTCTCATACACCAGGAGCTGGTAAAACTTTCCCAATCATTGCTTTCCTCACAAGCTACTTGAAGCTATTCCCCGGGAAAAGACCTTTGTTTCTTGCTCCTAAAACAACTCTCTACACTTGGTACAAGGAGTTCATCAAATGGGAGATCCCAGTTCCGGTTCATTTGATCCTTGGTCGACAAACCTACTCTACCTTCAAACAGAACAGCACAGTTCAGTTCAATGGAGTTCCGAAACCAAGCCAAGATGTTATGCATGTTCTTGATTGCTTAGAAAAAATACAGAAATGGCACGCGCATCCAAGCGTTCTTGTAATGGGTTACACCTCTTTTCTGACTCTAATGAGGGAAGACTCAAAGTTTTCTCATCAGAAATACATGGCTAAAGTTCTAAGGGGATCTCCATTGGTAGATCACTATTTTGAGTCTTATATTTTTTTAGGTTTTAAAAATGTACTTTTACAAAATAAGAACTTTGTGTTTGTTAATTAAAATTATACTCTCCAATGGTAAACTCTTATTGGAGTTCTTATTAATTTTTTTCTTTTTAATATAAATTAATTTAAGTGGAACAATTAGTTTAAATTGTGAACATAGCTGTCAACTGCTCACTCACACGCCTGAACATCTCTTGGATTGATGTTGAGTTACCAATGAAAGTGGAAGCCATCTTCAGACCAATAGGTGGGATGTCACAGACGGTTGACTTCACATTGTTGGGGATCCACTCGACAAAGTAGGACGAGTTCTTGTCCTGCACGTTCATCATCTGCTCATCAACTTCCTTTGTGCTCATCTTGCCACAGAACATAGCAGAGGCAGTGAGGTAGCGTCCATGTCTTGGGTCTGCAGCACACATCATGTTCTTGGAGTCCCACATTTGCTGGGTGAGTTCAGGAACTGTGAGGGAACGGTACTGCTGAGAACCTCTTGATGTGAGAGGAGCAAACATCAAGTCACATCAGACATGGCGGCAGAGATCAAGTGGTTCAAATCACCAACTGCAGACATCGAACAAACCAAGTATGTAAGCCATAGACACATACAACAAACAACATGATGAAGCACATCAACAAAGCTTGCAGAGGCAACTATATTATAAAGCAGACTGTATACTATCACAATTCCATAAACATAAAAAAAACATGATGAAGCACAGTAACAAAACTTGCAGAGGCAACTATATTATCAAGCAGACTGTATATTTTCACAAATCCATAAACAAACCAATAGCACATGCCACTGGAAACAGTAACAAAACGATAGAGACTTGCAGATCAGAAATAGTGATACCAAACAATGAAATAATCACTATCTAGAAAGAGAGGCTAAATCGAGAATGACATATACATTCACAGAGAGACAATTAAGGAAGAGAGGCTAAATCGAGAAAACTTTTTCTAATTTTCATGGAGAAATTCTCAGACTATGTAAAACTGGAAAACTAGCCAAGGTTCTGATTATCATACATTGAAAGATATCATACATTCACTAAGTTCATCAATTCAAGGTTAAACTCAGACAATACACCATCCTATCTAATAGCGACACTTGTATGAATCAAGCAATGTACAAGATGGATGGAAACATACAATTTATGCCTAAATTCATCTTCATTCATGGTTAATTTCGTTAATCCTAATAAAAATCATGCCTACGAACACAAAACAAAAGAGATATTGAAGAACCCTAATTTTCGAAAATCCAAAAACCTAATATCGAAATCGTTATAAAACAAGAATTCAAACAAAAAGAAACATGGAATTACCATCAGATGGAGATTGGTTCATCAAATTCTCGAAAACCAGTGAAGGAAAGGCTTTGATTTGGTGGAAAAAAAATCTCAACGATAATTTGTGTTTGTGAAAGAAGGTGTCGGGAAAGAGATGGGAGAAGAAAGAGAAAGAAGGGAAAAAAAATAAAAAAATTGTTTTTTTTTCTATCAAAAATAATAGTTGATCTCAAAATTTACTAATTAAGAGGCAACTCTTATGCTTTTATTAATTTTGATTTATTTTTTTGTCCTAAAAGAATAAGAGTCCTTGCTAAATCCCCCATTGGACTTGCTCTAAGAGAGAGCCCCGGAATTCTTGTTCTTGATGAAGGACATAATCCAAGGAGTACCAAGTCAAGACTACGTAAGGCCTTTGATGAAAGTTGATACTGACTTAAGAATACTTCTTTCGGGTACTTTGTTTCAGAACAATTTCTGTGAGTACTTCAACACACTGTGTTTGGCTAGACCAAAGTTCATTCATGAGGTTCTGATGAAGTTAGATCAGAAATATAAGACCAGACAAGGTGTGAAGAAGGCGCCTCACTTATTGGAGAATAGAGCACGTAAACTCTTCATCGATATAATCGCCAAGAAGATTGATGCAATCGTGGGAGATGAACGCCTTCAAGGTCTCAACATGTGAAGAATATGACTAATAGTTTCATTGATAATTATGAAGAGAGTGGAAGTGGAAGTGGTGATGCTCTTCCCGGTCTACAGATCTATACATTGTTGATGAACTCGACGGATGTACAACATAAGATACTCGCAAAACTTCAGGATGTAATAGATAGTTATTACGGGTATTCACTCGAGGTGGAGCTTCAAACCACATAGGCAGCTATACACCCTTGGTTGGTCAAAACCTCAAACTGTTGCACAAAATTCTTCAACCCACAAGAACTTGTTGAGATCGAGAAACTCAAGCACGACGCAAAGAAAGGATCTAAAGTCATGTTTGTGCTAAAACTTGTCTACCGAGTGGTCAAGAGGGAAAATATCTTGATCTTTTGCCACAACATAGCACCAATCCGTCTGTTTATAGAACTGTTTAAGAACGTTTTCAGGTGGCAAAGAGGCAGAGAGATCTTGACCTAAATCGGTGATCTAGAGCTGTTCGAGAGAGGTAGAGTGATAGACAAATTTGAAGAACTGGGAAATCCATCCCACAGCTTGCGCAGAAGGGATTAGTCTAACCGCTGCTTCACGGGTCATCATGCTCGACTCAAAATGGAACCCTTCAAAGACAAAACAAGCGATAGCTCGTGTGTGATAGTGCATATACCTTCACGTGTTTTACTGACGACGACTCCCTCCACATTGAAATGCAAAATTAAATCAGGGGCTAGATGCTTGCTATTAGGGGCAGTTGTTTAATTAAAATATGTTAAGACCCCAAATCAATTTTTATATCATCTAGCATGTTCAAACTGGGGGAATAAAACAAATGAAAAGTAGGCAGACATTGGAATATTTGAACAGTCAAATCAGTCTCACAAAACAAACAAACAAAACGCAATTGTTGACATTGAAATAGTTTTTAAAGCATCCTGCGATGATAACCGTACTTCCAGAGAACAGTCTCGAGGTGGAGAAGAGCCCAGTAGGATACATCATCACCGCCTCCAGTCGGTGGTTCCTCGGTGGGAATCGTCAAGCTCAATGGTATCGAGACGGGGAGCGCAAAAACCATTTCGGACTCCAGTCTTGCAGTTATTAGACTTGAAAGAAGGGCCCCCAGTGACACTATCCCCGATATCAGACCGGGTGGTGGCAAGAGTATCCTCAAATATTGCATGTGTCGAAGTAGGGAATTCGTCGATGAATGCATCAAATTCTTCGTCCAATGCAGAGTAGTCATGGTAGAGTGATTGCGCAATATCCCTGTTCTCACAAAAGATGACTAGCAGCCAGCGAAAGATCTCGATCATTCCGTACATCTGAATACATGAACAGAAGAGATAAGGAAACATGCACAAACAGGTATCAATTACCAGACATATAAGGAAACATGTTTCCATTACCAGACATAACAGCAATCAGGTTTCAATTACCAGACATACAAGAAAACCGGTTTCCATTACCAGACATACAAGGAAATGTTCAATTCAATTACCAGACATAAGGAAAAACAGGCACAAACAAGTATCAGTTACCAGACATATAAGGAAACAGCAAAGACGTTCAATTCAAACATGCACAAACAGGTTTCAATTACCAGACATATAAGGAAACAGCAAAGACGTTCAATTCAAACAGGCACAAACAGGTATCAATTACCAGACATATAAGGAAACAGCAACGACGTTCAATACAAACAGGCACAAACATGTTTCAATTACCTGACATATAAAAAAACAGCAAAGACGATCAATTCAATTACCAGACATAAGGAAAAACAGGCAAAAACATTTGAAATTAATGTCTCGGATTCAAGAAAAATGTACCACATAGAGTGACCCTAAAATGTTCAAAATACCAAAATCCCAAACAAAAGTTAAATCATGTGTAATCAATCTACACGGCCAAGCAAACAAACACATGTTTTTGGTGAATTAATCCGATCTGAGACAGCAGTTATGTACCTCAATAAATCCATAGTAGAGTTGGGGCTCAGATAAGTAATATTCAAAAGAGATGTCATCATTAAGATATGCTGCCTCCAAAGCTCGAACCCTCAAACATTTTTGGTCAAATAAGAATAACTGGTCAAATAATTTGTTTAAAAAGAGAAGGTATCAATTAAGCTTTGACGAGACTAAGGATCATGAATACAAAACAGATCATACCCTGTCCAAATCATCCCAGCCTCTTTCATAAAAAGAGACCTCACCACGACGCTCAGATTGACGTTGCTTGTACACCCAAAGCTCATTCTCACGACAAATTGCTGGAAAGTGTGGTGGATAACCACAGTTGTGACAAAATTTACTTCCACAACTCAAACACTTCAGATTGAGCCAATCTAAGCCGGGAGTGGTGACCAATGGCTCTGAGCAGCTTCCACACGTCGACATATTCTCTCTTTCTCTTCTCTTCTCTCTTGCTAGGGTTTTCTGAAACCCCTGATCCTGATCATTCCGTACATCTGAATACATGAACAGAAGAGATAAGAAACATGCACAAACATGTATCAATTACCAGACATATAAGGAAACAGGTTTCCATTACAAGACATAACAGCAAACTGGTTTCAATTACCAGACATACAAGGAAACAAGTTTCCATTACCAGACATACAAGGAAATGTTCAATTCAATTACCAGACATACAAGGAAATATTCAATTCAATTACCAGACATAAAGAAAAACAGGCACAAACAAGTATCAGTTACCAGACATATAAGGAAATAACAAAGACGTTGAATTCAAATAGGCACAAACAGGTTTCAATTACCAGACATATATGGAAACAGCAAAGACGTTCAATTCAAACAGGCACAAACATGTATCAATTACCTGACATATAAGGAAACAGCAACGACGTTCAATACAAACATGCACAAACATGTTTCAATTACCAGACATATAAAAAAACAGCAAAGATGTTCAATTCAATTACCAGTCATAAGGAAAAACAGGCACAAACATTTGAAATTGATGTCTCGGATTCAAGAAAAATGTACCACATAGAGAGACCCTAAAATGTTCAAAATACCAAAATCCCAACCAAAAGTTAAATCATGTGTAATCAATCTACACGGCCAAGCAAACAAACACATGTTTTTGGTGAATTAATCCGATCCGAGACAGCAGTTATGTACCTCAAGGAATCCATAGTAGAGTTGGGGCTCAGATAAGTAATATTCAAAAGATATGTCATCATTACGATATGCTGCCTCCAAAGCTCGAACTCTCAAGCATTTCTGGTCAAATAAGAATAACTGGTCAAATAATTTGTGTAAAAAGAGAAGGTATCAATCAAGCTTCGACGAGACTAAGGATCAGCCTCTTTCATAACGAGAGACCTCACCACGACGCTCGGATTGACGTTGCTTCCCAAAGCTCATTCTCACGACAAATTGCTGGAAAGTTTGGTGGATAACCACAGTTGTGACAAAATTTACTTCCACAACTTAAACACTTCAGATTGAGCCAATCTAAGCCCGGAGTGTTGACCAATGGCTCGGAGCAGCTTACACACGTCGACATATTCTCTCTTTCTCTTCTCTTCTCTCTGGCTAGGGTTTTCTGAAACCCCTGATCCTGATCATTCCGTACATTTGAATACACTACAAGAAAAGTCCACATTGATAGCACTAGAAGATAGCTCATTTTTCTAAACTGCTATGAAAGATGAATGTTTTATTTTGATTACTCTATAATAGCACGAAAACAATGTTACAACAAAATAATCAGTAAGCGGGAAGATAAAATCACTTACTCCGCCAAAATGTAGTGAAAATTTTAGATCTTACCCCAAAAAACCTTTTAAGTGCCAAATCAAAACATTAAAAAAAAAAAATAAAAAGTTGGTTAGAGAGGAAAATAAAACTTTCACGAGCTAGATCCTCTTATCTTCCATATACCCTCGCCGTCTCTGATCTTTTTCTTCTTCTCCACTGTGTCCCTTAACCTTCTCTTTCCATCCATCTTCTTTGTTCTCTCACTGTGTCGTCCTCTCTCTCTCCCTTTATGTCATTTTTTTGTCAAAGAGCTTCGACTGTTGATTGTTATTCAACGGTGAAAGGGATCTATCTTAAACAACGATTGTTGTTCTTCCTCGCTCTTGTTATCAGCTCTCACAGAATCGCGATTTGCAAGTAAGCCTCTTCAATTCCTTAGATTCGAGTAGTTCTCTCGAAAATCAGTTTCAATTTCGTTCTCATGTTAGGGTTTTTGGTTTTGGGGATTTGATTTAGAAGTTGTTGGAGATAGAGATCTAAATTTTGGATTTTTGGTTGGTTTAATTAGTTTGGAGATAGAAAAAGACGAGGAGGCAATTCACGCCCTTCCCCACATTCTCCGCTGATTTTTATCTTCTCCGCTGTAAGCTCTCTCTTTCCTTATCAGAATCCTAACAAAACAACTCAACAGATTCTCATATATGTTGCAAAGTTTATGGTTTTTTTGTTTGTGATTCTCTTTAGGTTTATGTGGGTTAAAAGTTAAAAACATTTTTGATTTATCACTAGTGTTACTGCTTTGGTATTGTGGGGAAAGTGCTGAACTTTGTTTGGTTTCTTCTTTTGTCTTCCAAATTTTTTAATTTTTTGTTGTTGTCGCACAGGTTTGGAGATAGAGAAGCTTCTCTTTTCTTGTAATCACAAGAGAGGTTAGTATTTTGAATGGTTGAGTTAGTAAATTATATATGTGTGAGTTTTTAATAGGGAATATGGTCTCTATTTTCACGGAATTTTCTCCAATGGCTAATCCCTCGTTTGAGCTTGGCCGCATTATAGATCTTGCTCTAACTCTAAGGTAAACTTCTCTTTTGGATTGATCTCTGTTGATGTTATAAAAAAAAACTTTTGGATGTTGTGTCTGGATTGATGTGTCTTTGTGTTGGTGGTTATAGAGAAAGTCGTGCAGTAGATACAGTCATACAGAGTTGCTCTCTGTTCTAGCCGGAAAAATGGTCTGGTCTGTTCGCATTGGACAATGGAGGGTAGGTTTAATTGGCTGCATTTCTTCTTCATGTGTAGGTTCTTGTTGTAACAATGATCTTTTATGTGAATTTTGTTGCTCACTCTCTAATATGAACTTGGTTTTTTTTTTTTTTTTTCAGAAGCCCAAGTTGTTGTAACACAAAGTCGTTAAGAAGAAACCTGCAGAGAAGTAATACTCGTTAATTGTGATCTATCTGCATTTCCTTGCTGTGTATTGACAACAGTCGAATATATCTAGACTTGAAGCCAAAGCATAACTCCAGCAGAAGGATAGGGAAATTGCAGCTCAAGTTTCAGGTAAGATGCTTTTCGCTTAGACTTTTGGTTGACCAGGTTTGTAAACACTTTGAATCTATTTTCCTGTTTTTCATTTCTCTTGTTTAATCCTTTGTGCGTCCTACGAATTCACCAACTGTACAAAAACTAAGATTTTTACCATTGCTTGTGAATCGATTCAACTTTTGACTCTGTTTTTGTTTTGGTTACAATTACAATTTAGGGTTTATTTATCTCTCGGTGATTGGTATGTGCTTATAGGGTTAATGGCAGATTGTGGCTTCTCATGATTCTTTTGTTTCATATGAGCAGATGCATATGGAGAGGATAACATGGAACATGTCTTTTTCATATATTCAAAGTGAACTAGTGGCTGTTCATTGGATTGTTTCAAGGCAAAGTGAGCAGAAGAAAGGTTTGGATGGGTTACATGTACATGTAAAGTTTGTCTTTGTTCTTTGTAATTGATGTTCATATATTTTACCTTGTTTTCCCTTAGTTTATTCACATCTTTTGCATCTTTTGTTAGCCATTTTCATCATTATTGTGTAGTTTTAGGACTAATCATGCATTAGAGTTTAGTTGCATTGCATTTGCATCTTTTCATGCATAAACAGGTGATTTTGGAGCTTAAGGAGCATGGAAGCAATGCTGAGGAGAAGTGAAGCAATCATGAAGGGAAAGCAAGAGAGTTAAGGCTGAAGAACCAAGCCCCGGAGTCCAGCTCGACCAAGCACTCGACCGAGAAGGTAGATGAGGTTTAAAAGTGGGATCTCAGCTCCTAAAACTTGCAAATTGAACATCTAGAATCAATGTCCAAGTTACTAGTACTATGATGCAAATTGAATGAGCTGTACTTAAAAATTTTAGACAAGCATATCACAACCTTTACTGATTTAAGCCTTAGATATCCACATGCATTCAAATCAACCATTTCCTTTAACATTCATTATTCAAGAACATGAATCAATTCTATGCAATGCTTAGACTCATTTGGCTTGGTAATAAAGGGTTTTGAGACAATGATGGTCTCTTTTTAGAGTGGGGCTTGTCAATTATCAAGGTTCTCTCATAAAAATGGATTGAGCTTTAGAAGAATGCTAAAGGTAAGAACACCTAGACACATACAAGAATAAAACCTTGTCTACCCAAAGGTACCCAAAGTGTTTATCCTAGCAAACTAAACCCAAATGATCCTAGTGCTACCCTTTTAACTTCTTCTTTTCTCTTTAACCCTTTTCTCTTTTGGTTCTCAAGTCTTAGGAGAGGTTTTCTATTTGAATTCTTTAGTGGAATGGGGGATTCTTACTGATTTGCTATGGTTCTTTTCTTCTTATTCTTAAGACATATAAGCTTTTTGCTAGACTTTTCTTTTCTTTCTTTTCTTTTCTTTAACTAGAACCATCTTAGATAACAATTTTTACTTCCCATCCTTTCACTAGACTTTAGCTTTTGCTTAAACACATTCCCCTCCTAAAGACTCTACCCTTTTCTTTCCCTTTTTCCTCTTTTCTTTTCTTTTCCTTTCATAACAACCAAGTCCCAAACCCAACAAGTGAACCATCTAGTCCTATCTAGTTTGAAAAATGCAAACTAGAACTACACAAGGTCTTACTCTTGTCAGTTCAAACCTAACACTTTCTACCAAGCTCAATCCCAAAAATAGGCCTCACACACACAAGAATTAACATGGCTTGAAAGAAGGTTTGGTTAGGGGTAGGGACACTGATTTAAAAGTAAAATCAGCTACTTGGATCAACAAGAGTGGCAAAAGGAGAAAGATGATCCAAATATGTATATGGTATCCATGAGTTTAAAGCAATGCATACATTGATAATTAAATGTCAATATTAGGTTCTTATAGATAGGAAATGGCATCAAATCACAACATGCTTCAATTTAGACTAAATGCAATGCAGGAATTCAAGGCTTGGTTCAATCTTATGCTTCTAACTACTCAACTAGCATCAAAGTACTATTAACTTGGGCATTGATCCTAGTCTAGTGAATTGAGCAAGCTAACAAGGAAATAGTCATCATAGATCCCTAATGCAAAAAGTCCTACATGCTAAACAAAATACTTAAATATGCAATGCAAACTACATGAACACTCTTTTTTTGTAAAGATTTTTGCAAAAAATTTTCAAATTTTTAGGGTTTTTCTATGCCTTAGATGCTATGCAAATACTAACATGATTATGCTAAAAATTTGAAATAAGAAAACAAAAAACAATCATCAAATGCTATCTCAAACCCTCCCCCAAACTTAAATCACACAGTCCCCTGTGTGAAAAAGAGTTGTGAGAGGATTCAAGATTTAAACACAAAACAAAACACAATCATCAAATGCAATGGTATTTACAAGTGAAGGTGATGATGGTACCTTTAGGGGTTGTGGAAGAAGTTGTCCACATCCATCTGCATGCTGTCATAGGAGTAGTTGGGGTCAGGCTGGTGGCTTAGAGAAGAACTTTGGGGCAGCTCGACTATGGCAATCGACCGTGACTCGGTCGAGTGCATGTCCGAGTGGGGGGGGGTCGAGCTGGACCGAGAATGTTAAATTGGTGAGTTTTCTGCTGGCAGAACTGCTGGTAGAGAGCTGGATCCATGTAGTATTGAGGTGGGATGGGAGGGTAACTTGGATAACCTGGATAAGCAGCTGGAGGTGAGAAGCCATAGGGTGATCGGGGAAGGTGCTCGGTCGAGTACCTTGGCGGTGCTCGGTCGAGTGGGTGCTCGAGTGACCCGGTCGAGTGCCTCAAAATTTTTTGTTCTCGGGTACTTGAGCTCTTCCTCCTCTGATTTGGCTCATACATTGAAGCCCTAGCTGGTTCCACGGGGTTTGCAACTCTTGAGAGTGCTCTAGTTGAGCTACTTCTCCTCAAAGGACTTGAATGGCTTGGAGATGAGTTTCCACTCTTCAGCTCAGCAATCTCCTTCTTTAGTCCCTTGATGGACTTAGCCATGTTAGTCACCTTCTTCTTCAGCTTGTCAAACCTCTTCCCATGCCACTTATTCCATTTTTGCAGCAATGTCAACCTCTTGCTATGCTCTCTCACTCCTCTACTATCTCTTGCATTAGGCTCATAGTCTTCAAAATAGAACTGCTCCTCTCCATCAGTCACTTGTGCATTCCTAGCTTCCTCAACTCTATGTTGAATCACTCCATCAAACCAATGCTCCTCCGCTGGCCAAAAGTCAATATTGGCTCCTTCTTGAATGGTGGTGAGCTCTTGGTTAGGCAATATGAGTTGCTTTTTCCCAAGTGTTGGAAGCTCAAAGTTGAAGATGTGGTTCCCTTGATGCATCTCCTTGGCTAGGATGAGAGTAGAAGTGAGGTAGCTTGAGTCAACCCATCTTGGTGAGACACTTTCTCCACTAAGTTGAACTCTAGCAGCTTGAAGGATTGGAGTGATGATTCCTCCAATGGTAAGTGCCCCTCTTGACCCTTTGTTCTCCAACTTTCCTACCCAACTTCTCAATTGAATCATGTGGTCAATGAGCACCATTCCTAGATCAGTCTCCACTGTGCTCCCAAGGATGATGGTCCCATTCCTTGCTTGAAATATGACTCCATTGAGAGCCAAGTCAATCATCTTTAGCTCCCCCTCATTGATGTTCCCAGTTTCCTTTCTTGCAAAGAAGGTATTGGCAAGAGCTTTGTGGAAGTACCTTAGGACTGGGCTCCTTATCCTTGAGCTCTTGGAGTTGGAGGATGAGTAGTACTTGTTATCCCCAATGGTTTCCCACACAGCTAAGAGTTCTTCTCTTGGAATCATCAAATTCCTACTGCTCCCAACCTCAAATCCAAAGACATTTGCTATCTCTTTCATTGAAAGCTCATGCTTCTTCCCTTTGATGGTAAAGGAGATGTGACCAGCTCCATTTTCAGCACTCTTCCTTGCATATGTGTGCAGCTTTACAGTGGCTAAGAACTCACAGCTTTCCTCCTTGTAGCCCTCCATGCATAGCCCCATGAACTTGGTGAGGTTGCTCTTCTCAAAGAGATATTCCACATCCTCATCAATGGCCAGCTTCTCCATGGTCTCCTTGTGGGGATATCTAGTTCCCAGGAACTCCATCCTCATGAAAGCATCATAAAGCTGCCTCTTTGACAGCCCACAAGACTCAGCCTCTCCATCATCCATCAATTCTTCTTCTTCTTCACTCTCTTCTTGCTCCACTTCAACAGCTGGCCTCTTCCCTTTGGCCTTGTGTCTCCTCATAAACTCATTGAGAGTGGGCTCCCTTTCCTCCTCACTCTCAGTCCTCTCAGGATCTTCCTCCACTGACTCTCTCCTTGGACACGGCACCTGGCTCGACCGACTGCTCGAACCGCCACTCGGTCGAGTGGTCGATCGAGTGCTCCGTCGAGTGGCTCTCCCAGCTTCACCTCTTGATTCAAGGTCAGCATCACGACGTTCCATGGAGCTTGCAGCGGTTTGGTGAGACTTCTTGGTCATCTTGGAAGACATTTTCAAAAGAAACTGAAGGGAATAGACTCAAAGCTCAAAGTTAATAGGTTAGTGACCCAAAAACTTGAAAGAACAAAACAAGAAATAAACTTTGAGAGAGATTTTAAACCTTGAATTTAAAAGTTTTGAGCAAATGAGAGAATGTGAGAGTCTTAAGATCGTGCAAGGGCTATTTAAAGAAGCCAAGGGGACAAAGAGACAAGGGTGGAGCGTCCATACCTTTCAAATTTGAATTGGGAATCTTTGACTTGCTTTTGGCTGCCACTCGACCCCACACTCGACCAGCACGTGGTCGAGCTCCTTGACCAAATTTGAAATTTCAAAATTTTTCTCCTTGTTCTTCCCTCCATGGGAATCGAATGGGCCTCAATTAGTCTCCAGCTCGGCCGAGTACCTCTTGTGGCATGGTCGAGTGGGCCTGCGAGTCTTCTTCTCCAAGTCCACATCTCTCCTTAACCAACTACATTCTCACTAAAAAGCCTGTCCAACAAAAACATAAAAGAAAGCACATCAAAACTACTAAGAAATTAAACCATATTTACAAAGGATACCTTAGGGACTTCCTCCCTAGTGAGCTTGTTTAAAGTCACTAAGCTTGACTTTGGTTTCCTTCTTAACTTTGGTCTAGATACCAAGGAGGTGATGAAATCCTCCCTGGAACCTCTTGGTCACTGTGAAGTTGATCCTTGATCACCTCACCCTTAGCACACAAACCATATTTCTTCTTGATTTTGAGCCTTGGTCTTGCTTTCCTCAAAGACCTCTTGTTCAGCTTTACTTGAAGATCCTCAACCATGCTAGACAGCTCTTGAACTGACCTCTTAAGCTTCTCAACAGAATCCTTTTGAAGTGGGAGCTCAGCTTTTGGAGTTGCCTTATCACTTAACTCTCCTTGACCACCTTTGTCCTTGATAGTAAAAGGCTGGTCATCAATGGTGGGAAGGTTGGTTGGATTGTAGATATTGAACTTCATAACTACATCTTCAGCAATGTTCAAGGTCACAAGACCTTCCTTGACATCAATAACTGCTCCAACAGTAGCTAAGAATGGCCTCCCTAGTAAGATTGGATCTTCAGGCTCCTTGTCCATTTCTATCACCACAAAGTCAGTGTGGATCCTTGCTCTTCCTATCTTGAGTGGGACATTCTCCAACCTTCCAACTACCTCTCTATTTGTCCCATCAGCTAGGCACACATGGAGATTGGTGGATTTGAAATCAGTTCTCCCAAGCTTTTGAGCTATGGAGTATGGCATCACACTTGTTGAAGCTCCCAAATCACAAAGGCATTGATTGTAGTGGAGGTAACTGATTGTGCAAGGCAAGTAGAATGGCCCTGGATCCTTAAGCTTAATTGGAATGATCACTCCTCCAAGGTTCTCAAGATCCTTCTCATCTTGAGCTTCAGCCTTCTTCTTAGACAAATCAAGCAAAAAATTTTTGTAGAGAGGATATAGTTCATACTGTTCCAAGGCAGGTCCTCTCTCCTCTTCTTGGTAAGCTATGATGATCTCTTGAATAGCTGACACTTGTTCCTCTTTCTCAACCAAAGCTTCTTCCTTCAAAACCCTTTCTTCCTCTTGTTGCTTAGCCAACATTGCCTTTTTCTCAATGATTTCTCTTAACTCATTGATATTCTGTGCTTTGAAACGCCCAGGGAATGGTAGTGGAGGCTTGTAAACATGAGGAATGTACTTAGCAGGCTTGACAGATTCGGAGTCTCCAGCTCGATCGACCACTCGAGCATGCACTCGGTCGAGTGTGTGGTCGAGCTCCTGGTCAAGTTCTTCTGCGGGCTCCTGTTGCTTTGCACAAATGTCACTTGGGGTTTCAGTAACTGATGAATTCCCCCAAACTTGGACTTCACTGCCCTCAGTGACTTATTCCTCTTGAATTAGAATGGCTTTGGCTGTGAACTCTCTTGGATTTTGAACAGCTTTTCTAGGGAGTTGGTTGGGCTTTGGAGCTGAAGTAGATGCAATATTACTCTCCATGTACTTAACTCTGGAATTCAGACCCTCAAACTTCATATTCAGATCATTGTATTGAGATGTGAGCCTTTGATTCAACTTAGCAAACTGTTTGGCTTCCTCAATCTTCCCTTGTGTTTGACCAATCAACAGCTG
Organism: Camelina hispida; assembly: GCA_023657505.1. Lineage (NCBI taxonomy): Eukaryota > Viridiplantae > Streptophyta > Magnoliopsida > Brassicales > Brassicaceae > Camelina > Camelina hispida. Next base: position 13,328,608 of record CP094637.1, on the reverse strand, counting down.
TTGCACCATGGCTCTAAGGTCTTGTTCCTGGCCTTGGTTAGTCTGAAACCTTGGTGGGGGACACAACTGGGGCTGGAACACTTGTTGCTGTTGTTTGGGGACATAGTTTTGGTGCAGTTGAGGCTGTTGAGGCTGTTGAGGAAGGTAGACTTGATCTTGTGGGTTGGCTACATTTGTGCTCCTATAGGACAGATTATTGTTCCTAAACCCTCCTTGGTTATAACCCTTGAAGCCTCCTTGGTTTTGCATATAGCATAACTCAGCAAACTCATTAGCTCCCTCTTGAACTGGAAGCTCCTCTTCACTAACAAAGTGTATGGACTTTTGCTGACTTAGCAAGATCTTATCAAGCTTTTCATTCACCATTTTCAGATCCTTCTTGTACTTGTCTTCTTGATCAGTTGATGATGACCTTATGGTTCTATCATAGTCTTCATTGTAGTTCCCATCAGTCTGTGCAAGGTTTTCTACTAACTCCCAGCCTTCTTCCACATTCTTATTGAGGAAGTTTCCATTGGAGGCTGTGTCAAGGAGCATTCTGAACTTGGGAAGCACTCCTCTATACAATGTGCTCAACAAAGATTCCACACTGAAACCATGGTGAGGGCACTGAGTTTGGTACCCTTTAAACCTCTCCCAAGCTTCACAAAAGCTTTCATTACTCCTTTGGGCAAATCCAGAGATCTCATTCCTTAGCCTTGCTGTCCTAGCATTGGAGAAAAACTTGGCCAAAAAAGCCTTCTTGCATTCATCCCAAGTAGTGATGGCACCAGTAGGGAGAGTCTTTTCCCATAAATGAGCCTTGTCCCCAAGTGAGAAAGGGAACAACCTCAGCTTGAAACCATCTTCACATACTCCATTGATCTTGGTAAGACCACAGATTCTATCAAACTCATCAAGATGATCTAGTGGATCCTCCATAGGTAATCCATGGAATTTATTTGCCTGAATCATTGAGATCAATCCACTCTTGATCTCAAAGTTGTTGTTGGCAACACTTGGTGGCACAATTCCAGCTCTTTGGTTGTGAGTGTTGAGTGCATCTCCAGCACCAATGTTCCTTGGTCTCTGAACCTGATCCTGATGATCCATAGCTACAAGAACCTCTTGTTGTTGCTGAACAACTCCCCTTTGCTTAGCTCCCAAACTCTTGGTCTTCTTGTTAATGTTGTCAATCGGCCTAAGAAGATTGTCCTTTCCTTTAGACCTTGTGTGCATTAACAAACACAAACGATTTTTGCTAGGCAATCGACTGAGCACAAGCTCAAGTAGGAGGTCAAGTCGACTGAAAAATGATGGTTATAGAGATCCGGCTACTGGCTCGAGTAGGTGCTCGATCACGACTCGGTCGAGTGGTGGTCGAGTGGTACTTGAAATGGAACTTCAACCCAGAAACGCAATATTCAAGCACAACAACCTCACAAGTGCAGAAACGAACTTAATCTTAGACGAATATGGATCCTAAATGTCACAAAAACACACTCAAATGGGCAACGGTGCCAAATTGAAACAAGATATTTTTGTGGTGTGGAAGGTGGAAATGGATGCAATGATGATATGAATGGAATGATGGATGGGTGTTTGAATTCTCCTTATGCAGTTGTAGTATAAGAGGTGTCAATCCTAAATGAGTGTTTGTGAGCAATCAAGATATGCATATGAATCTAAGTCAAGCCAAGTGTAAAGACTGTTTGTCACTAACAATCCTAAGATAAAAATGTAAAATGCAGAAAGTAAACTACAAGAACTAAGAACTAAATGCAAATGAGACAGGATGATTATAACAATAATGATGCAAGAACAGAAACAGAGACTATTACTAATGAACTAATGCAAGACAATTAATGAACTGAAAACTAAATGTATGCAATAGGAATGAAACAGGAATGAAACAAGACAATCACAAATCATGAAACACAAAGTTCTGGGGAAGAACTCGAGCAGCACTCGACCGAGTGTAGGTCGAGTGGGTGGTCGAGCTAGGTAAATTCGGAAAAACAGAGCAATGCAATAAAAACAGAGTAATGCTAAACCAAATCAAACAACAAGCAAGCAACATGATTAAGACTGTAAATTCAATAAACAAAGAGGGTCCTGAGGATGGATTCATGGGATGAACTAATCATTGTGGTTGTCTAACTTGGTCAACAAATCTCAAGCAAACTTTGAGCTAACCTCTAGACATATAAATCTAAGACAAGTTTCTCCCACTCTCATGGTCAAGAAACAATCAAACCTATGCATCTTCTAGACTTGTTCTCACACAGTAAAGAATCTACACAAGCAGGCATTAAGCAATACATCTCAAACCAAACAAGACCTCTAATCTATTAGCAAGCCAAATGGTAAGTTCTAGATCTAGCCTTATCTATGCTTCCTAAACATTGGTGTGATGCTAAGAAGCTTGAAATCAGACTCTACCCTCTCAGATATAGAATCAGCATTAAGATCATCTACCCTAGAATAGATCTACATTAATCAAGCTTGACCAAATCACACAAACCACAAGATCAGTCCATCCTAACCATCCTCAAGATCCTAGGAAGACTACTCACAACAAGACATGATGAAACAAATCAAAAACCCAGAAATTATTGAAACTTGCATTATTAGAAAGATAAAACAGAGATCTTCAATATTGATGAAAGGATCAAACTCAAATTCTCAATATCTTGAAAGTTATGGAACCAACAAAGTATGATAATCTAGTCTTCTTTTTTAAGAAAGTACAAGATCTAAAAATAAAAATACAAAAGGAATAAAGCTAAAAATGGTAAAAACTAGGTTTAGAGAATATGTAAAAATCTGGACTCTTTTGGTGGCTGCAGGTACAAGCTTTTATATAGGAAGGGGAGTGGAAGCCCTAAAAATAGAAAAAGTCAAAGTAGTCAACAGCTCGGTCAACTCGACCTGTGCTCGGTCGAGCTAGGGGTCGAGCTGGCTTCTCACGTGCGATCTCCACTCGCTCGAGTCCATCTACCCACTCGGTCGAGTGCTTGGTCGAGCTGGACTCCGGGGCTTGGTTCTTCAGCCTTAACTCTCTTGCTTTCCCTTCATGATTGCTTCACTTCTCCTCAGCATTGCTTCCATGCTCCTTAAGCTCCAAAATCACCTGTTTATGCATGAAAAGATGCAAATGCAATGCAACTAAACTCTAATGCATGATTAGTCCTAAAATTACACAATAATGATGAAAATGGCTAACAAAAGATGCAAAAGATGTGAATAAACTAAGGGAAAACAAGGTAAAATATATGAACATCACAAAATATCTTTCTAAGTTTATGTCTTGTTTGTTTGCTTGAGGGCAAGCAAAGACTAAGTTTGGGGGTGTTGATGTTCATATATTTTACCTTGTTTTCCCTTAGTTTATTCACATCTTTTGCATCTTTTGTTAGCCATTTTCATCATTATTGTGTAGTTTTAGGACTAATCATGCATTAGAGTTTAGTTGCATTGCATTTGCATCTTTTCATGCATAAACAGGTGATTTTGGAGCTTAAGGAGCATGGAAGCAATGCTGAGGAGAACTGAAGCAATCATGAAGGGAAAGCAAGAGAGTTAAGGCTGAAGAACCAAGCCCCGGAGTCCAGCTCGACCAAGCACTCGACCGAGTGGGTAGATGGACTCGACCGAGTGGAGATTGCACGTGAGAAGCCAGCTCGACCCCTAGCTCGACCGAGCACAGGTCGAGTTGACCGAGCCGTTGACTACTTTGACTTTTCTATTTTTAGGGCTTCCACTCCCTTCCTATATAAAGGCTTGTACCTGCAGCCACCAAAAGAGTCCAGCTTTTTAGATATTCTCTAAACCTAGTTTTTACCTTTTAGCTTTATTCCTTTTGCATTTTTATTTTTAGATCTTGTACTTTCTTAAGAAAGAAGACTAGATTCTCATACTTTGTTGGTTCCATAACTTTCAAGATATTGAGAATTTGAGTTTGATCCTTTCATCAATATTGAAGATCTCTGTTTTATCTTTCTAATAATGCAAGTTTCAATAATTTATGGGTTTTTGATTTGTTTCATCATGTCTTGTTGTGAGTAGTCTTCCTAGGATCTTGAGGATGGTTAGGATGGACTGATCTTGTGGTTTGTGTGATTTGGTCAAACTTGATTGTTGTAGATCTCTTCTAGGGTAGATGATCTTAATGCTGATTCTATATCTGAGAGGGTAGAGTCTGATTTCAAGCTTCTTAGCATCACACCAATGTTTAGGAAGCATAGATAAGGCTAGATCTAGAACTTACCATTAGGCTTGCTAAGAGATCAGAGGTCTTGTTTGGTTTGAGATGTATTGCTTAATGCCTGCTTGTGTAGATTCTTTACTGTGTGAGAACAAGTCTAGAAGATGCATAGGTTTCATTGTTTCTTGACCATGAGAGTGGGAGAAACTTGTCTTAGATTTATATGTCTAGAGGTTAGCTCAAAGTTTGCTTGAGATTTGTTGACCAAGTTAGACAACCACAATGATTAGTTCATCCCATGAATCCATCCTCAGGACCCTCTTTGTTTATTGAATTTACAGTCTTAATCCTGTTGCTTGCTTGTTGTTTGATTTGGTTTAGCATTACTCTGTTTTTATTGCATTGCTCTGTTTTTCCGAATTTACCTAGCTCGACCACCCACTCGACCTACACTCGGTCGAGTGCTGCTCGAGTTCGTCCCCAGAACTTTGTGTTTCATGATTTGTGATTGTCTTGTTTCATTCCTGTTTCATTCCTATTGCATACATTTAGTTTTCAGTTCATTAATTGTCTTTCATTAGTTCATTAGTAATAGTCTCTGCTTCTGTTCTTGCATCATTACTGTTATAATCATCCTGTCTCATTTCCATTTAGTTCCTAGTTCTTGTAGTTTACTTTCTGCATTTTACATTTTTATCTTAGGATTGTTAGTGACAAACAGTCTTTACACTTGGCTTGACTTATCTTAGGATTGTTGTTTGATTTGGTTTAGCATTACTCTGTTTTTATTGTATTGCTCTGTTTTTCCGAATTTACCTAGCTCGACCACCCACTCGACCTACACTCGGTCGAGTGCTGCTCGAGTTCGTCCCCAGAACTTTGTGTTTCATGATTTGTGATTGTCTTGTTTCATTCCTGTTTCATTCCTATTGCATACATTTAGTTTTCAGTTCATTAATTGTCTTGCATTAGTTCATTAGTAATAGTCTCTGCTTCTGTTCTTGCATCATTACTGTTATAATCATCCTGTCTCATTTCCATTTAGTTCCTAGTTCTTGTAGTTTACTTTCTGCATTTTACATTTTTATCTTAGGATTGTTAGTGACAAACAGTCTTTACACTTGGCTTGACTTAGATTCATATGCATATCTTGATTGCTCACAAACACTCATTTAGGATTGACACCTCTTATACTACAACTGCATAAGGGGAATTGAAACACCCATCCATCATTCCATTCATATCATCATTGCATCCATTTCCACCTTCCACACCACAAAATATCTTGTTTTAGTAATGTTAGTTTTATTTTATTTAAGACTTGGTGACACTTGATGTTATGTAAGACTTATCTTGGTTAATGTAATATTATTTTATGAAATTTAAAAATATAAAATCTAATTTAATAAATTTTGAAAGAAAAAAAAAGATACTACCATATTATATAAAATAGCACTAACTCCTAACATAGCGTGTAAAATGACTTATAACATTAGTTAAAAAATTTAGAAAAGCCCCATAACAGAGCATTTTGGTACTGCTATGGTAGAAGACTTTATCATAGCATACATATCTGGCGCTATTGTATGTGTGGTACCTACGATAACAGTGGCCTAACATAGCGTTTGTAAAAGAGCTATGAATTACATATTATAGCGCTTCTCTCATGCTAACAATGTACATATTTGTTGTAGTGATACATGAACAGAAGAGATAAGGAAACATGCACAAACATTTATCAATTACCAGACATATAAAGAAAGAGGTTTCCATTACCAGACATAACAGCAAACAGGTTTCAATTACCAGACATACAAGGAAACAAGTTTCCATTAACAGACATACAAGGAAATATTCAATTCAATTACCAGACATAAGGAAAAACAGGCACAAACAGGTATCAGTTACCAGACATATAAGAAAACAGCAAAGACGTTCAATTCAAACATGCACAAACAGGTTTCAATTACCAGAAATATAAGGAAACAAAAAAGACGTTCAATTCAAACAGGCACAAACATGTATCAGTTACCAGACATATAAGGAAACAGCAACGACGTTCAATACAAACAGGCACAAACATATTTCAATTACCAGACATATCAAGAAACAGCAAAGACGTTCAATTCAATTACCAGACATAAGGAAAAACAGGCACAAACATTTGAAATTGATGTCTCGGATTCAAGAAAAATGTACCACATAGAGTGACCCAAAAATGTTCAAAATACCAAAATCCCAACCAAAAGTTAAATCATGTGTAATTAATCTACACGGCCAAGCAAACAAACACATGTTTTTGGTGAATTAATCCGATCCGAGACAACAGTTATGTACCTCAAGGAATCCATAGTAGAGTTGGGGCTCAAATAAGTAATATTCAAAAGATATGTCATCATTATGATATGCTGCCTCCAAAGCTCGAACCCTCAAGCATTTCTGGTCAAATATGAATAACTGGTCAAATAATTTGTGTAAAAAGAGACCGTATCAATCAAGCTTCGACGAAACTAAGGATCATGAAATACAAAACAGATCATACCCTGTCCAAATCATCCCACCCTATTTAATAACGAGAGACCTCACCACGACGCTCGGATTGACGTTGCTTGTACACCCAAAGCTCATTCTGACGACAAATTGCTGGAAAGTGTGGTGGATAACCACAATTGTGACAAAATTTACTTCCACAGCTCAAACACTTCAGATTGAGCCAATCTGAGCCCGGAGTGTTGACCAATGGCTCGGAGCAGCTTCCACACGTCGACATATTCTCTCTTTCTCTTCTCTTCTCTCTGGCTAAGGTTTTCTGAAACCCATGATCATGATCATTCCGTACATCTGAATATATGAACAGAAGAGATAAGGAAACATGCACAAACATGTATTAATTACCAGACATATAAGGAAACAGGTTTCCATTACCAGACATAACAGCAAACAGGTTTCAATTATCAGACATACAAGGAAACATGTTTCCATTACCAAACATACAAGGAAATATTCAATTCAATTACCAGACACAAGGAAAAAAAAGCACAAACAGGTATCAGTTACCAGACATATAAGGTAACCGCAAAGACGTTCAATTCAAACAGGCACAAACAGGTTTCCATTACTAGACATATAAGGAAACAACAAAGACGTTCAATTCAAACAGGCACCAACATGTATCAATTACCAGACATATAAGGAAACAGCAACGACGTTCAATACAAACATGCACAAACATGTTTCAATTACCAGACATATAATGAAACAGCAAAGACGTTCAATTCAATTACCAGACATAAGGAAAAACAGGCACAAACATTTGAAATTGATGTCTCAGATTCAAGAAAAATATACCACATAGAGTGACCCTAAAATGTTCAAAATACCAAAATCCCAACCAAAAGTTAAATTACGTGTAATCAATCTACACGGCCAAGCAAACAAACACATGTTTTTGGTGAATTAATCCGATCCGAGACAGCAGTTATGTACCTCAAGGAATCCATAGTAGAGTTGGGGCTCAGATAAGTAATATTCAAAAGATATGTCATCATTAAGATATGCTGCCTCCAAAGCTCGAACCCTCAAGCATTTCTGGTCAAATAAGAATAACTGGTCAAATAATTTGTGTAAAAAGAGACCGTATCAATCAAGCTTCGACGAAACTAAGGATCATGAAATACAAAACAGATCATACCCTGTCCAAATCATCCCAGCCTATTTCATAACGAGAGACCTCACCACGACGCTCGGATTGACGTTGCTTGTACACCCAAAGCTCATTCTGACGACAAATTGCTGGAAAGTGTGGTGGATAACCACAATTGTGACAAAATTTACTTCCACAGCTCAAACACTTCAGATTGAGCCAATCTGAGCCCGGAATGTTGACCAATGGCTCGGAGCAGCTTCCACACGTCGACATATTCTCTCTTTCTCTTCTCTTCTCTTTGGCTAGGGTTTTCTGAAACCCCTGATCCTAATCATTCCGTACATCTAAATACATGAACAGAAGAGATAAGGAAATATGCACAAACATGTATCAATTACCATGCATATAAGGAAACAAGTTTCCATTACCAGACATAACAACAAACAGGTTTCAATTACCAGACATACAAGGAAACATGTTTCCATTACCAAACATAAAAGGAAATATTCAATTCAATTACCAGACATAAGGAAAAACAGGCACAAACAGGTATCAGTTACCAGACATATTAGGAAACAGCAAAAACGTTCAATTCAAACAGACACAAACATGTATCAATTACCAGACATATAAGGAAACAGCAACGACGTTCAAAACAAACAGGCACAAACATGTTTCAATTACTAGACATATAAAGAAACAACAAAGACGTTCAATTCAATTATCAGACATAAGGAAAAATAGGCACAAACATTTGAAATTGATGTCTCGGATTCAAGAAAAATGTACCACATAGAGTGACCCTAAAATGTTCAAAATACCAAAATCCCAACCAAAAGTTAAATCATGTGTAATCAATCTACATGGCCAAGCAATCAAACACTGTTTTTGGTGAATTAATCCGATCCGAGACAGCAGTTATGTACCTCAAGGAATCCATAGTAAAGTTGGGGCTCAGATAAGTAATATTCAAAAGATATGTCATCATTAAGATATGCTGCCTCCAAAGCTCGAACCCTCAAGCATTTATGGTCAAATAAGAATAACTGGTCGAATAATTTGTGAAAAAGAGAAGGTATCAATCAAGCTTCGACGAGACTAAGGATCATGAAATACAAAACAGATCATACCCTGTCCAAATCATCCCAGCCTTTTTCATAACGAGACACCTCACCACGACGCTCGGATTGACGTTGCTTGTACACCCAAAGCTCATTCTCACGACAAATTGATGGAAAGTGTGGTGGATAACCACAGTTGTGACAAAATTTACTTCCACAACTCAAACACTTCAGATTGAACCAATCTAAGCCCAGAGTGTTGACCAATGGCTCGGAGCAGCTTCCACATGTCGACATATTCTCTCTCTCTTCTCTTCTCTCTGGCTAGGGTTTTCTGAAACCTCTGATCCTAATCATTCCGTACATCTGAATACATGAACAGAAGAGATAAGAAAACATGCACAAACATGTATCAATTACCAGACATATAAGGAAACATGTTTCCATTACAAGACATAACAACAAACAGGTTTCAATTACCAGACATACAAGGAAACAGTTTTCCATTACCAGACATACAAGAAAATGTTCAATTCCATTACCAGACATACAAGGAAATGTTCAATTCAATTACCAGATATAAGGAAAAACAGGCACAAACATGTATCAGTTACCAGACATATAAGGAAACAGCAAAGACGTTCAATTCAAACAGGCACAAACATGTTTCAATTACCAGACATATAAGGAAACAGCAAAGACGTTCAATTCAAACAGGCACAAACAGGTATCAATTACCAAACATATAAGGAAACAGCAACGACGTTCAATACAAACAGGCACAAACATGTTTCAATTACCAGACATATAAAGAAACAGCAAAGACGTTCAATTCAATTACCAGATATAAGGAAAAACAGGCACAAACATTTGAAATTGATGTCTCGGATGCAAGAAAAATGTACCACATAGAGTGACCCAAAATGTTCAAAATACCAAAATCCCAACCAAAAGTTAAATCATGTGTAACCAATCGACATGGCCAAGCAAACAAACACATTTTTTTGGTAAATTAATTTTATCCGAGACAGCAGTTATGTACCTCAAGGAATCCATAGTAGAGTTGGGGCTCAGATAAGTAATATTCAAAAGATATGTCATCATTAAGATATGCTGCCTCCAAAGCTCGAACCCTCAAGCATTTCTGGTCAAATAAGAATAACTGGTCAAATAATTTGTGTAAAAAGAGAAGGTATCAATCAAGCTTCAACGAGACTAAGGATCATGAAATACAAAACAAATCATACCCTGTCCAAATCATCCCAGCCTCTTTCATAACGAGAGACCTCACCACGACACTCAGATTGACGTTGCTTGTACTCATTCTGACGACAAATTGCTGGAAAGTGTGGTGGATAACCACAATTGTGACAAAATTTACTTCAACAACTCAAACACTTCATATTGAGCCAATCTAAGCCGGGAGTGTTGACCAATGGCTCGGTGCAGCTTCCACACGTCGACATATTCTCTCTTTCTCTTCTCTTCTCTCTAGCTTAGGTTTTCTGAAACCCATGATCATGATCATTCCGTACATCTGAATACATGAACAGAAGAGATAAGGAAACATGCACAAACATGTATCAATTACCAGACATATAAGGAAACAAGTTTCCATTACCAGACATAACAACTAACATGTTTCAATTACCAGACATACAAGGAAACATGTTTCCATTACCAGACATACAAGGAAATGTTCAATTCAATTACCAGACATAAGGAAAAACAGGCACAAACATGTATCAATTACCAGACATATAAGGAAACAACAAAGACGTTCAATTCAAACAGGCACAAACAGGTTTCAATTACCAGAATTATAAGGAAACAGCAAAGACGTTCAATTCAAACAGGCACAAACATGTATCAATTACCAAACATATAAGGAAACAGCAACGACGTTCAATACAAAAAGGCACAAACATGTTTCAATTACCAGACATATAAAGAAACATCAAAGACGTTCAATTCAATTACCAGACATAAGGAAAAACAGGCACAAACATTTGAAATTGATGTCTCGGATTCAAGAAAAATGTACCACGTAGAGTGACCCAAAATGTTTAAAATACCAAAATCCCAACCAAAAGTTAAATCATGTGTAATCAATCTACACGGCCAAGCAAACAAACACATGTTTTTGGTGAATTAATCCGATACGAGACAGCAGTTATGTACCTCAAGGAATCCATAGTAGAGTTGGGGCTCAGATAAGTAATATTCAAAAGATGTGTCATCATTAAGATATGCTGCCTCCAAAGCTCGAACCCTCAAGAATTTCTGGTCAAATAAGAATAACTGGCCAAATAATTTGTGTAAAAAGAGAAGGTATCAATCAAGCTTCAACGAGACTAAGGATCATGAAATACAAAACAGATCATACCCTGTCCAAATCATCCCAGCCTCTTTCACAATGAGAGACCTCACCACGACGCTCGGATTGACGTTGCTTGAACACCCAAAACTCACTCTCACGACAAATTGCTGGAAAGTGTGGTGGATAACCACAGTTGTGACAAAATTTACTTCCACAACTCAAACACTTCAAATTGAGCCAATCTGAGCCCGGAGTGTTGACCAATGGCTCGGAGCAGCTTCCACACGTCGACATATTCTCTCTTTCTCTTCTCTTCTCTCTGGCTAAGGTTTTCTGAAACCCATGATCATGATCATTCCGTACATCTGAATATATGAACAGAAGAGATAAGGAAACATGCACAAACATGTATTAATTACCAGACATATAAGGAAACAGGTTTCCATTACCAGACATAACAGCAAACAGGTTTCAATTATCAGACATACAAGGAAACATGTTTCCATTACCAAACATACAAGGAAATATTCAATTCAATTACCAGACACAAGGAAAAAAAAGCACAAACAGGTATCAGTTACCAGACATATAAGGTAACCGCAAAGACGTTCAATTCAAACAGGCACAAACAGGTTTCCATTACTAGACATATTAGGAAACAACAAAGACGTTCAATTCAAACAGGCACCAACATGTATCAATTACCAGACATATAAGGAAACAGCAACGACGTTCAATACAAACATGCACAAACATGTTTCAATTACCAGACATATAATGAAACAGCAAAGACGTTCAATTCAATTACAGACATAAGGAAAACAGGCACAAACATTTGAAATTGATGTCTCGGATTCAAGAAAAATGTACCACATAGAGTGACCCTAAAATGTTCAAAATACCAAAATCCCAACCAAAAGTTAAATTACGTGTAATCAATCTACACGGCCAAGCAAACAAACACATGTTTTTGGTGAATTAATCCGATCCGAGACAGCAGTTATGTACCTCAAGGAATCCATAGTAGAGTTGGGGCTCAGATAAGTAATATTCAAAAGATATGTCATCATTAAGATATGCTGCCTCCAAAGCTCGAACCCTCAAGCATTTCTGGTCAAATAAGAATAACTGGTCAAATAATTTGTGTAAAAAGTGAAGGTATCAATCAAGCTTCGACGAGACTAAGGATCATGAAATACAAAACAGATCATACCCTGTCCAAATCATCCCAGCCTCTTTCATAACGAGAGACCTCACCATGACGCTCGGATTGACGTTGCTTGTACACCCAAAGCTCATTCTCACGACAAATTGCTGGAAAGTGTGGTGGATAATCACAGTTGTGACAAAATTTACTTCCACAACTTAAACACTTTAGATTGAGCCAATCTGAGCCCGGAATGTTGACCAATGGCTCGGAGCAGCTTCCACACGTCGACATATTCTCTCTTTCTCTTCTCTTCTCTCTGGCTAGGGTTTTCTGAAACCCCTGATCCTAATCATTCCGTACATCTAAATACATGAACAGAAGAGATAAGGAAATATGCACAAACATGTATCAATTACCATGCATATAAGGAAACAAGTTTCCATTACCAGACATAACAACAAACAGGTTTCAATTACCAGACATACAAGGAAACATGTTTCCATTACCAAACATAAAAGGAAATATTCAATTCAATTACCAGACATAAGGAAAAACAGGCACAAACAGGTATCAGTTACCAGACATATTAGGAAACAGCAAAAACGTTCAATTCAAACAGACACAAACATGTATCAATTACCAGACATATAAGGAAACAGCAACGACGTTCAAAACAAACAGGCACAAACATGTTTCAATTACTAGACATATAAAGAAACAACAAAGACGTTCAATTCAATTATCAGACATAAGGAAAAATAGGCACAAACATTTGAAATTGATGTAAGAAAAATGTACCACATAGAGTGACCCTAAAATGTTCAAAATACCAAAATCCCAACCAAAAGTTAAATCATGTGTAATCAATCTACATGGCCAAGCAATCAAACACTGTTTTTGGTGAATTAATCCGATCCGAGACAGCAATTATGTACCTCAAGGAATCCATAGTAAAGTTGGGGCTCAGATAAGTAATATTCAAAAGATATGTCATCATTAAGATATGCTGCCTCCAAAGCTCGAACCCTCAAGCATTTATGGTCAAATAAGAATAACTGGTCGAATAATTTGTGTAAAAAGAGAAGGTATCAATCAAGCTTCGACGAGACTAAGGATCATGAAATACAAAACAGATCATACCCTGTCCAAATCATCCCAGCCTTTTTCATAACGAGACACCTCACCACGACGCTCGGATTGACGTTGCTTGTACACCCAAAGCTCATTCTCACGACAAATTGATGGAAAGTGTGGTGGATAACCACAGTTGTGACAAAATTTACTTCCACAACTCAAACACTTCAGATTGAGCCAATCTAAGCCCAGAGTGTTGACCAATGGCTCGGAGCAGCTTCCACATGTCGACATATTCTCTCTTTCTCTTCTCTTCTCTCTGGCTAGGGTTTTCTGAAACCTCTGATCCTAATCATTCCGTACATCTGAATACATGAACAGAAGAGATAAGAAAACATGCACAAACATGTATCAATTACCAGACATATAAGGAAACAGGTTTCCATTACAAGACATAACAACAAACAGGTTTCAATTACCAGACATACAAGGAAACAGTTTTCCATTACCAGACATACAAGAAAATGTTCAATTCCATTACCAGACATACAAGGAAATGTTCAATTCAATTACCAGATATAAGGAAAAACAGGCACAAACATGTATCAGTTACCAGACATATAAGGAAACAGCAAAGACGTTCAATTCAAACAGGCACAAACATGTTTCAATTACCAGACATATAAGGAAACAGCAAAGACGTTCAATTCAAATAGGCACAAACAGGTATCAATTACCAAACATATAAGGAAACAGCAACGACGTTCAATACAAACAGGCACAAACATGTTTCAATTACCAGACATATAAAGAAACAGCAAAGACGTTCAATTCAATTACTAGATATAAGGAAAAACAGGCACAAACATTTGAAATTGATGTCTCGGATGCAAGAAAAATGTACCACATAGAGTGACCCAAAATGTTCAAAATACCAAAATCCCAACCAAAAGTTAAATCATGTGTAACCAATCGACATGGCCAAGCAAACAAACACATTTTTTGGTAAATTAATTTTATCCGAGACAGCAGTTATGTACCTCAAGGAATCCAAGTAGAGTTGGGGCTCAGATAAGTAATATTCAAAAGATATGTCATCATTAAGATATGCTGCCTCCAAAGCTCGAACCCTCAAGCATTTCTGGTCAAATAAGAATAACTGGTCAAATAATTTGTGTAAAAAGAGAAGGTATCAATCAAGCTTCAACGAGACTAAGGATCATGAAATACAAAACAAATCATACCCTGTCCAAATCATCCCAGCCTCTTTCATAACGAGAGACCTCACCACGACACTCAGATTGACGTTGCTTGTACACCCAAAGCTCATTCTGACGACAAATTGCTGGAAAGTGTGGTGGATAACCACAATTGTGACAAAATTTACTTCAACAACTCAAACACTTCATATTGAGCCAATCTAAGCCGGGAGTGTTGACCAATGGCTCGGTGCAGCTTCCACACGTCGACATATTCTCTCTTTCTCTTCTCTTCTCTCTAGCTTAGGTTTTCTGAAACCCATGATCATGATCATTCCGTACATCTGAATACATGAACAGAAGAGATAAGGAAACATGCACAAACATGTATCAATTACCAGACATATAAGGAAACAAGTTTCCATTACCAGACATAACAACTAACATGTTTCAATTACCAGACATACAAGGAAACAGGTTTCCATTACCAGACATACAAGGAAATGTTCAATTCAATTACCAGACATAAGGAAAAACAGGCACAAACATGTATCAATTACCAGACATATAAGGAAACAACAAAGACGTTCAATTCAAACAGGCACAAACAGGTTTCAATTACCAGACATATAAGGAAACAGCAAAGACGTTCAATTCAAACAGGCACAAACATGTATCAATTACCAAACATATAAGGAAACAGCAACGACGTTCAATACAAAAAGGCACAAACATGTTTCAATTACCAGACATATAAAGAAACATCAAAGACGTTCAATTCAATTACCAGACATAAGGAAAAACAGGCACAAACATTTGAAATTGATGTCTCGGATTCAAGAAAAATGTACCACGTAGAGTGACCCAAAATGTTTAAAATACCAAAATCCCAACCAAAAGTTAAATCATGTGTAATCAATCTACACGGCCAAGCAAACAAACACATGTTTTTGGTGAATTAATCCGATACGAGACAGCAGTTATGTACCTCAAGGAATCCATAGTAGAGTTGGGGCTCAGATAAGTAATATTCAAAAGATGTGTCATCATTAAGATATGCCGCCTCCAAAGCTCGAACCCTCAAGCATTTCTGGTCAAATAAGAATAACTGGCCAAATAATTTGTGTAAAAAGAGAAGGTATCAATCAAGCTTCAACGAGACTAAGGATCATGAAATACAAAACAGATCATACCCTGTCCAAATCATCCCAGCCTCTTTCACAATGAGAGACCTCACCACGACGCTCGGATTGACGTTGCTTGAACACAAAAAACTCACTCTCACAACAAATTGCTGGAAAGTGTGGTGGATAACCACAGTTGTGACAAAATTTACTTCCACAACTCAAACACTTCAAATTGAGCCAATCTGAGCCCGGAGTGTTGACCAATGGCTCGGAGCAGCTTCCACATGTCGACATATTCTCTCTTTCTCTTCTCTTCTCTCTGGCTAGGGTTTTCTGAAACCTCTGATCCTAATCATTCCGTACATCTGAATACATGAACAGAAGAGATAAGAAAACATGCACAAACATGTATCAATTACCAGACATATAAGGAAACAAGTTTCCATTACAAGACATAACAACAAACAGGTTTCAATTACCAGACATACAAGGAAACATGTTTCGATTACCAAACATAAAAGGAAATATTCAATTCAATTACCAGACATAAGGAAAAACAGGCACAAACAGGTATCAGTTACCAGACATATAAAGTAACAGCAAAGACGTTCAATTCAAACAGGCACAAACAGGTTTCAATTACTAGACATATAAGGAAACAACAAAGACGATCAATTCAAACAGGCGCCAACAGGTATCAATTACCAGACATATAAGGAAACAGCAACGACGTTCAATACAAACATGCACAAACATGTTTCAATTACCAGACATATAAAGAAACAGCAAAGACGTTCAATTCAATTACCAGACATAAGGAAAAACAGGCACAAACATTTGAAATTGATGTCTCGGATTCAAGAAAAATGTACCACATAGAGTGACCCTAAAATGTTCAAAATACCAAAATCCCAACCAAAAGTTAAATTACGTGTAATCAATCTACACGGCCAAGCAAACAAACACATGTTTTTGGTGAATTAATCCGATCCGAGACAGCAGTTATGTACCTCAAGGAATCCATAGTAGAGTTGGGGCTCAGATAAGTAATATTCAAAAGATATGTCATCATTAAGATATGCTGCCTCCAAAGCTCGAACCCTCAAGCATTTCTGGTCAAATAAGAATAACTGGTCAAATAATTTGTGTAAAAAGTGAAGGTATCAATCAAGCTTCGACGAGACTAAGGATCATGAAATACAAAACAGATCATACCCTGTCCAAATCATACCAGCCTCTTTCATAACGAGAGACCTCACCATGACGCTCGGATTGACGTTGCTTGTACATCCAAAGCTCATTCTCACGACAAATTGCTGGAAAGTGTGGTGGATAATCACAGTTGTGACAAAATTTACTTCCACAACTTAAACACTTTAGATTGAGCCAATCTGAGCCCGGAATGTTGACCAATGGCTCGGAGCAGCTTCCACACGTCGACATATTCTCTCTTTCTCTTCTCTTCTCTCTGGCTAGGGTTTTCTGAAACCCCTGATCCTAATCATTCCGTACATCTAAATACATGAACAGAAGAGATAAGGAAACATGCACAAACATGTATCAATTACCAGGCATATAAGGAAACAAGTTTCCATTACAAGACATAACAACAAATAGGTTTCAATTACCAGACATACAAGGAAACATGTTTCCATTACCAAACATAAAAGGAAATATTCAAGTCAATTACCAGACATAAGGAAAAACAGGCACAAACAGATATCAGTTACCAGACATATTAGGAAACAGCAAAAACGTTCAATTCAAACAGGCACAAACATGTATCAATTACCAGACATATAAGGAAACAGCAACGACGTTCAATACAAACAGGCACAAACATGTTTCAATTACTAGACATATAAAGAAACAATAAAGACGTTCAATTCAATTATCAGACATAAGGAAAAATAGGCACAAACATTTGAAATTGATGTCTCGGATTCAAGAAAAATGTACCACATAGAGTGACCCTAAAATGTTCAAAATACCAAAATCCCAACCAAAAGTTAAATCATGTGTAATCAATCTACACGGCCAAGCAATCAAACACTGTTTTTGGTGAATTAATCCGATCCGAGACAACAGTTATGTACCTCAAGGAATCCATAGTAAAGTTGGGGCTCAGATAAGTAATATTCAAAAGATATGTCATCATTAAGATATGCTGCCTCCAAAGCTCGAACCCTCAAGCATTTATGGTCAAATAAGAATAACTGGTCAAATAATTTGTGTAAAAAGAGAAGGTATCAATCAAGCTTTGACGAGACTAAGGATCATGAAATACAAAACAGATCATACCCTATCCAAATAATCCCAGCCTCTTTCATAACGAGACACCTCACCACGACGCTCGGATTGACGTTGCTTGTACACCCAAAGCTCATTCTCACGACAAATTGATGGAAAGTGTGGTGGATAACCACAGTTGTGACAAAATTTACTTCCACAACTCAAACACTTCAGATTGAGCCAATCTAAGCCGGGAGTGTTGACCAATGGCTCGGAGCAGCTTCCACATGTCGACATATTCTCTCTTTCTCTTCTCTTCTCTCTGGCTAGGGTTTTCTGAAACCTCTGATCCTAATCATTCCGTACATCTGAATAAATGAACAGAAGAGATAAGAAAACATGCACAAACATGTATCAATTACCAGACATATAATGAAACATGTTTCCATTACAAGACATAACAACAAACAGGTTTCAATTACCAGACATACAAGGAAACAGGTTTCCATTACCAGACATACAAGAAAATGTTCAATTCCATTACCAGACATACAAGGAAATGTTCAATTCAATTACCAGATATAAGGAAAAACAGGCACAAACATGTATCAGTTACCAGACATTTAAGGAAACAGCAAAGACGTTCAATTCAAACAGGCACAAACATGTTTCAATTACCAGACATATAAGGAAACAACAAAGACGTTCAATTCAAACAGGCACAAACAGGTATCAATTACCAAACATATAAGGAAACAGCAACGACGTTCAATACAAACAGGCACAAACATGTTTCAATTACCAAACATATCAAGAAATAGCAAAGACATTCAATTCAATTACCAGACATAAGGAAAAACAGGCACAAACATTTGAAATTGATGTCTCGGATTCAAGAAAAATGTACCACATAGAGTGACCCAAAAATGTTCAAAATACCAAAATCCCAACCAAAAGTTAAATCATGTGTAATTAATCTACACGGCCAAGCAAACAAACACATGTTTTTGGTGAATTAATCCGATCCGAGACAACAGTTATGTACCTCAAGGAATCCATAGTAGAGTTGGGGCTCAAATAAGTAATATTCAAAAGATATGTCATCATTATGATATGCTGCCTCCAAAGCTCGAACCCTCAAGCATTTCTGGTCAAATAAGAATAACTGGTCAAATAATTTGTGTAAAAAGAGAACCTATCAATCAAGCTTCGACGAAACTAAGGATCATGAATTACAAAACAGATCATACCCTGTCCAAATCATCCCAGCCTATTTCATAACGAGAGACCTCACCACGACGCTCGGATTGACGTTGCTTGTACACCCAAAGCTCATTCTGACGACAAATTGCTGGAAAGTGTGGTGGATAACCACAATTGTGACAAAATTTACTTCCACAACTCAAACACTTCAGATTGAGCCAATCTGAGCCCGGAGTGTTGACCAATGGCTCGGAGCAGCTTCCACACGTCGACATATTCTCTCTTTCTCTTCTCTTCTCTCTGGCTAAGGTTTTCTGAAACCCATGATCATGATCATTCCGTACATCTGAATATATGAACAGAAGAGATAAGGAAACATGCACAAACATGTATCAATTACCAGACATATAAGGAAACAGGTTTCCATTACCAGACATAACAGCAAACAGGTTTCAATTATCAGACATACAAGGAAACAAGTTTCCATTACCAGACATACAAGGAAATATTCAATTCAATTACCAGACACAAGGAAAAAAAGCACAAACAGGTATCAGTTACCAGACATATAAGGTAACCGCAAAGACGTTCAATTCAAACAGGCACAAACAGGTTTCAATTACTAGACAAATAAGGAAACAACAAAGACGTTCAATTCAAACAGGCACCAACAGGTGTCAATTACCAGACATATAAGGAAACAGCAACGACTTTCAATACAAACATGCACAAACATGTTTCAATTACCAGACATATAAAAAAACAGCAAAGACGTTCAATTCAATTACCAGACATAAGGAAAAACAGGCACAAACATTTGAAATTGATGTCTCGGATTCAAGAAAAATGTACTAAATAGAGTGACCCTAAAATGTTCAAAATACCAAAATCCCAACCAAAAGTTAAATTACGTGTAATTAATCTACACGGCCAAGCAAACAAACACATGTTTTTGGTGAATTAATCCGATCCGAGACAGCAGTTATGTACCTCAAGGAATCCATAGTAGAGTTGGGGCTCAGATAAGTAATATTTTAAAGATATGTCATCATTAAGATATGCTGCCTCCAAATGTCGAACCCTCAAGCATTTCTGGTCAAATAAGAATAACTGGTCAAATAATTTGTGTAAAAAGAGAAGGTATCAATCAAGCTTCAACGAGACTAAGGATCATGAAATACAAAACAGATCATACCCTGTCCAAATCATCCCAGCCTCTTTCATCACGAGAGACCTCACCACGACACTCGGATTGACGTTGCTTGTACACCCAAAGCTCATTCTCACGACAAATTTCTGGAAAGTGTGGTGGATAACCACAATTGTGACAAAATTTACTTCAACAACTCAAACACTTCAGATTGAGCCAATCTAAGCCGGGAGTGTTGACCAATGGCTCGGTGCAGCTTCCACACGTCGACATATTCTCTCTTTCTCTTCTCTTCTCTCTGTCTAGGGTTTTCTGAAACCCTTGATCATGATCATTCCGTACATACAAGGAAATGTTCAATTCAATTACCAGACATAAGGAAAAACAGGCACAAACATGTATCAATTACCAGACATATAGGAAACAGTAAAGACGTTCAATTCAAACAGGCACAAACAGGTTTCAATTACCAGACATATAAGGAAACAGCAAAGACGTTCAATTCAAACAGGCACAAACAGGTATCAATTACCAAACATATAAGGAAACAGCAACGACGTTCAATACAAAAAGGCACAAACATGTTTCAATTACCAGACATATAAAGAAACATCAAAGACGTTCAATTCAATTACCAGACATAAGGAAAAACAGGCACAAACATTTGAAATTGATGTCTCGGATTCAAGAAAAATGTACCACGTAGAGTGACCCAAAATGTTCAAAATACCAAAATCCCAACCAAAAGTTAAATCGTGTGTAATCAATCTACACGGCCAAACAAACAAACACATGTTTTTGGTGAATTAATCCGATACGAGACAGCAGTTATGTACCTCAAGGAATCCATAGTAGAGTTGGGGCTCAGATAAGTAATATTCAAAAGATGTGTAATCATTAAGATATGCTGCCTCCAAAGCTCGAACCCTCAAGCATTTCTGGTCAAATAAGAATAACTAGCCAAATAATTTGTGTAAAAAGAGAAGGTATTAATAAAGCTTCGACGAGACTAAGGATCATGAAATACAAAACAGATCATACCCTGTCCAAATCATCCCAGCCTCTTTCACAATGAGAGACCTCACCACGACGCTCGGATTGACGTTGCTTGAACACCCAAAACTCACTCTCACGACAAATTGCTGGAAAGTGTGGTGGATAACCACAGTTGTGACAAAATTTACTTCCACAACTCAAACACTTCAAATTGAGCCAATCTGAGCCCGGAGTGTTGACCAATGGCTCGGAGCAGCTTCCACACGTCGACATATTCTCTCTTTCTCTTCTCTTCTCTCTGGCTAGGGTTTTCTGAAACCTCTGATCCTTATCATTCCGTACATCTGAATACATGAACAGAAGAGATAAGGAAACATGCACAAACATGTATCAATTACCAGACATATAAGGAAACAAGTTTCCATTACAAGACATAACAACAAACAGGTTTCAATAACCAGACATACAAGGAAACAGGTTTCCATTACCAGACATACAAGAAAATGTTCAATTCCATTACCAGACATACAAGGAAATGTTCAATTCAATTACCAGATATAAGGAAAAACAGGCACAAACATGCATCAGTTACCAGACATATAAGGAAACAGCAATGACGTTCAATTCAAACAGGCACAAACATGTATCAATTACCAGACATATAAGGAAACAGCAAAGACGTTCAATTCAAACAGGCACAAACAGGTATCAATTACCAAACATATAAGGAAATAGCAACGACGTTCAATACAAACAGGCACAAACATGTTTCAATTACCAGACATATAAAGAAACAGCAAAGACGTTCAATTAAATTACCAGATATAAGGAAAAACAGGCACAAACATTTGAAATTGATGTCTCGGATGCAAGAAAAATGTACCACATAGAGTGACCCAAAATGTTCAAAATACTAAAATCCCAACCAAAAGTTGAATCATGTGTAATCAATCTACATGGCCAAGCAAACAAACACATTTTTATGGTGAATTAATTTTATCCGAGACAGCAGTTATGTACCTCAAGGAATCCATAGTAGAGTTGGGGCTCAGATAAGTAATATTCAAAAGATATGTCATCATTAAGATATGCTGCCTCCAAAGCTCGAACCCTCAAGCATTTCTGGTCAAATAAGAATAACTGGTCAAATAATTTGTGTAAAAAGAGAAGGTATCAATCAAGCTTCAACGAGACTAAGGATCAAGAAATACAAAACTGATCATACCCTGTCCAAATCATCCCAGCCTCTTTCATAACGAGAGACCTCACCACGACACTCGGATTGACGTTGCTTGTACACCCAAAGCTCATTCGCACGACAAATTTCTGGAAAGTGTGGTGGATAACCACAATTGTGACAAAATTTACTTCAACAACTCAAACACTTCAGATTGAGCCAATCTAAGCCGGGAGTGTTGACCAATGGCTCGGTGCAGCTTCCACACGTCGACATATTCTCTCTTTCTCTTCTCTTCTCTCTGTCTAGGGTTTTCTGAAACCCCTGATCCTGATCATTCCGTACATCTGAATACATGAACAGAAGAGATAAGGAAACATGCACAAACATGTATCAATTACCAGACATATAAGGAAACATGTTTCCATTACCAGACATAACAACAAACTGGTTTCAATTACCAGACATACAAGGAAACAGGTTTCCATTACCAGACATACAAGGAAATGTTCAATTCAATTACCAGACATAAGGAAAAACAGACACAAACATGTATCAATTACCAGACATATAAGGAAACAGCAAAGACGTTCAATTCAAACAGGCACAAACAGGTATCAATTACCAAACATATAGGGAAACAGCAACGACGTTCAATACAAAAAGGCACAAACATGTTTCAATTACCAGACATATAAAGAAACAGCAAAGACGTTCAATTCAATTACCAGACATAAGGAAAAACAGGCACAAACATTTGAAATTGATGTCTCGGATTCAAGAAAAATGTACCACGTAGAGTGACCCAAAATGTTCAAAATACCAAAATCCCAACCAAAAGTTAAATCATGTGTAATCAATCTACACGGCCAAGCAAACAAACACATATTTTTGGTGAATTAATCCGATCCGAGACAGCAGTTATGTACCTCAAGGAATCCATAGTAGAGTTGGGGCTCAGATAAGTAATATTCAAAAGATGTGTCATCATTAAGATATGCTGCCTCCAAAGCTCGAACCCTCAAGCATTTCTGGTCAAATAAGAATAACTGGTCAAATAATTTGTGTAAAAAGAGAAGGTATTAATCAAGCTTCGACGAGACTAAGGATCATGAAATACAAAACAGATCATACCCAGTCCAAATAATCCCAGCCTCTTTCATAACGAGAGACCTCACCACGACGCTCGGATTGACGTTGCTCGAACACCCAAAGCTCACTCTCACGACAAATTGCTGGAAAGTGTGGTGGATAACCACAGTTGTGACAAAATTTACTTCCACAACTCAAACACTTTAAATTGAGCCAATCTGAGCCCGGAGTGTTGACCAATGGCTCGGAGCAGCTTCCACACGTCGACATATTCTCTCTTTCTCTTCTCTTCTCTCTGGCTAGGGTTTTCTGAAACCTCTGATCCTAATCATTCCGTACATCTGAATACATGAACAGAAGAGATAAGGAAACATGCACAAACATGTATCAATTACCAGACATATAAGGAAACAGGTTTCCATTACAAGACATAACAACAAACAGGTTTCAATTACCAGACATACAAGGAAACAGGTTTCCATTACCAGACATACAAGAAAATGTTCAATTCCATTACCAGACATACAAGGAAATGTTCAATTCAATTACCAGATATAAGGAAAAACAGGCACAAACATGTATCAGTTACCAGACATATAAGGAAACAGCAAATACGTTCAATTCAAACAGGCACAAACATGTTTCAATTACCAGACATATAAGGAAACAACAAAGACGTTCAATTCAAACAGGCACAAACATGTATCAATTACCAAACATATAAGGAAACAGCAACGACGTTCAATACAAACAGGCACAAACATGTTTCAATTACCAGACATATAAAGAAACAGCAAAGACGTTCAATTCAATTACCAGATATAAGGAAAAACAGGCACAAACATTTGAAATTGATGTCTCGGATGCAAGAAAAATGTACCACATAGAGTGACCCAAAATGTTCAAAATACCAAAATCCCAACCAAAAGTTAAATCATGTGTAATCAATCTACACGGCCAAGCAAACAAACACATGTTTTTGGTAAATTAATCCGATCCGAGACAGCAGTTATGTACCTCAAGGAATCCATAGTAGAGTTGGGGCTCAGATAAGTAATATTCAAAAGATGTGTCATCATTAAGATATGCTGCCTCCAAAGCTCGAACCCTCAAGCATTTCTGGTCAAATAAGAATAACAGGTCAAATAATTTGTGTAAAAAGAGAAGGTATTAATCAAGCTTCGACGAGACTAAGGATCATGAAATACAAAACATATCATACCCTGTCCAAATCATCCCAGCCTCTTTCACAATTAGAGACCTCACCACGACTCTCGGATTGACGTTGCTTGAACACCCAAAACTCACTCTCACGACAAATTGCTGGAAAGTGTGGTGGATAACCACAGTTGTGACAAAATTTACTTCCACAACTCAAACACTTCAAATTGAGCCAATCTGAGCCCGGAGTGTTGACCAATGGCTCGGAGCAGCTTCCACACGTCGACATATTCTCTCTTTCTCTTCTCTTCTCTCTGGCTAGGGTTTTCTGAAACCTCTGATCCTTATCATTCCGTACATTTGAATACATGAACAGAAGAGATAAGGAAACATGCACAAACATGTATCAATTACCAGACATATAAGGAAACAGGTTTCCATTACAAGACATAACAACAAACAGGTTTCAATTACCAGACATACAAGGAAACAGGTTTCCATTACCAGACATACAAGAAAATGTTCAATTCCATTACCATACATACAAGGAAATTTTCAATTCAATTACCAGATATAAGGAAAAACAGGCACAAACATGTATCAGTTACCAGACATATAAGGAAATAGCAAAGACGTTCAATTCAAACAGGCACAAACATGTTTCAATTACCAGACATATAAGGAAACAACAAAGACGTTCAATTCAAACAGGCACAAATAGGTATCAATTACCAAACATATAAGGAAACAGCAACGACGTTCAATACAAAAAGGCACAAACATGTTTCAATTACCAGACATATAAAGAAACAGCAAAGACGTTCAATTCAATTACCAGACATAAGGAAAAACAGGCACAAACATTTGAAATTGATGTCTCGGATTCAAGAAAAATGTACCACGTAGAGTGACCCAAAATGTTCAAAATACCAAAATCCCAACCAAAAGTTAAATCATGTGTAATCAATCTACACGGCCAAGCAAACAAACACATGTTTTTGGTGTATTAATTTTATCCGAGACAGCAGTTATGTACCTCAAGGAATCCATAGTAGAGTTGGGGCTCAGATAAGTAATATTCAAAAGATATGTCATCATTAAGATATGCTGCCTCCAAAGCTCGAACCCTCAAGCATTTCTGGTCAAATAAGAATAACTGGTCAAATAATTTGTGTAAAAAGAGAAGGTATCAATCAAGCTTCAACGAGACTAAGGATCATGAAATACAAAACAGATCATACCCTGTCCAAATCATCCTAGCCTCTTTCATAACGAGAGACCTCACCACGACACTCGGATTGACGTTGCTTGTACACCCAAAGCTCATTCTCACGACAAATTTCTGGAAAGTGTGGTGGATAACCACAATTGTGACAAAATTTACTTCAACAACTCAAACACTTCAGATTGAGCCAATCTAAGCTGGGAGTGTTGACCAATGGCTCGGTGCAGCTTCCACACGTCGACATATTCTCTCTTTCTCTTCTCTTCTCTCTGTCTAGGGTTTTCTGAAACCCCTGATCCTGATCATTCCGTACATCTGAATACATGAACAGAAGAGATAAGGAAACATGCACAAACATGTATCAACTACCAGACATATAAGGAAACATGTTTCCATTACCAGACATAACAACAAACAGGTTTCAATTACCAGACATACAAGGAAACAGGTTTCCATTACCAGACATACAAGGAAATGTTCAATTCAATTACCAGACATAAGGAAAAACAGGCACAAACATGTATCAATTACCAGACATATAAGGAAACAGCAAAGACGTTCAATTCAAACAGGCACAAACAGGTTTCAATTACCAGACATATAAGGAAACAGCAAAGACGTTCAATTCAAACATGCACAAACAGGTATCAATTACCAAACATATAAGGAAACAGCAACGACGTTCAATACAAAAAGGCACAAACATGTTTCAATTACCAGACATATAAAGAAACAGCAAAGACGTTCAATTCAATTACTAGACATAAGGAAAAACAGGCACAAACATTTGAAATTGATGTCTCGGATTCAAGAAAAATGTACCACGTAGAGTGACCCAAAATGTTCAAAATACCAAAATCCCAACCAAAAGTTAAATCATGTGTAATCAATCTACACGGCCAAGCAAACAAACACATGTTTTTGGTGAATTAATCCGATCCGAGACAGCAGTTATGTACCTCAAGGAATCCATAGTAGAGTTGGGGCTCAGATAAGTAATATTCAAAAGATGTGTCATCATTAAGATATGCTGCCTCCAAAGCTCGAACCCTCAAGCATTTCTGGTCAAATAAGAATAACTGGTCAAATAATTTGTGTAAAAAGAGAAGGTATTAATCAAGCTTCGACGAGACTAAGGATCATGAAATACAAAACAGATCATACCCTGTCCAAATCATCCCAGCCTCTTTCATATCGAGAGACCTCACCACGACGCTCGGATTGATGTTGCTTGAACACCCAAAGCTCACTCTCACGACAAATTGCTAGAAAGTGTGGTGGATAACCACAGTTGTGACAAAATTTACTTCCACAACTCAAACACTTCAAATTGAGCCAATCTGAGCCTGGAGTGTTGACCAATGGCTCGGAGCAGCTTCCACACGTCGACATATTCTCTCTTTCTCTTCTCTTCTCTCTGGCTAGGGTTTTCTGAAACCCCTGATCCTGATCATTCCGTACATCTGAATACATGAACAGAAGAGATAAGGAAACATGCACAAACATGTATCAACTACCAGACATATAAGGAAACAGGTTTCCATTACCAGACATAACAGCAAACAGGTTTCAATTACCAGACATACAAGAAAATGTTCAATTCAATTACTAGACATACAAGGAAATGTTCAATTCAATTACCAGACATAAGGAAAAACAGGGACAAACAGGTATAAATTACCAGACATATAAGGAAACATCAAAGACGTTCAATTCAAACAGGCACAAACAGGTTTCAATTACCAGACATATAAGGAAACAGCAAAGACATTCAATTCAAATAGGCACAAACAGGTATCAATTACCAAACATATAAGGAAACAACAACAACATTCAATAGAAACAGGCACAAACATGTTTCAATTACAGACATATAAAGAAACAGCAAAGACGTTCAATTCAATTACGAGACATATGGAAAAACAGGCCCAAACATTTCAAATTGATGTCTCGGATTCAAGAAAAATGTTCCACATAGAGTGACCCAAAATGTTCAAAATACCAAAATCCCAACCAAAAGTTAAATCATGTGTAATCAATCTACACGGCCAAGCAAACAAACACATGTTTTTGGTGAATTAATCCGATCAGAGACAGCAGTTATATACCTCAAGGAATCTATAGTAGAGTTGGGGCTCAGATAAGTAATATTCAAAAGATGTGTCATCATTAAGATATGCTGCCTCCAAAGCTCGAACCCTCAAGCATTTCTGGTCAAATAACAATAACTGGTCAAATAATTTGTGTAAAAAGAGAAGGTATTAATCAAGCTTCGACGAGACTAAGGATTATGAAATACAAAACAGATCATACCCTTTCCAAATCATCCCAGCCTCTTTAATAACGAGACACCTCACCACGACGCTCGGATTGACGTTGCTTGTACACCCAAAGCTCACTCTCACGACAAATTGCTGGAAAGTGTGGTGGATAACCACAGTTGTGACAAAATTTACTTCCACAACTCAAACACTTCAAATTGAGCCAATCTGAGCCCGGAGTGTTGACCAATGGCTCGGAGCAGCTTCCACACGTCGGCATATTCTCTCTTTCTCTTCTCTTCTCTCTGGCTAGGGTTTTCTGAAAACCCTGATCCTGATCATTATGTACATCTGAATACATGAACAGAAGAGATAAGGAAACATGCACAAACATGTATCAACTACCAGACATATAAGGAAACAGGTTTCCATTACCAAACATAACAGCAAACAGGTTTCAATTACCAGACATACAAGAAAATGTTCAATTCAATTACTAGACATACAAGGAAATATTCAATTCAATTACAAGACATAAAGAAAAACAGGCACAAACAGGTATCAATTACCAGACATATAAGGAAACATCAAAGACGTTCAATTCAAACAGGCACAAACATGTTTCAATTACCAGACATATAAGGAAACAGCAAAGACGTTCAATTCAAACATGCACAAACAGGTATCAATTACCAAACATATAAGGAAACAACAACAACATTCAATAGAAACAGGCACAAACATGTTTCAATTACCAGACATATAAAGAAACAGCAAAGACGTTCAATTCAATTACGAGACATATGGAAAAACAGGCCCAAACATTTCAAATTGATGTCTCGGATTCAAGAAAAATGTTCCACATAGAGTGACCCAAAATGTTCAAAATACCAAAATCCCAACCAAAAGTTAAATCATGTGTAATCAATCTACACGGCCAAGCAAACAAACACATGTTTTTGGTGAATTAATCCGATCCGAGACAGCAGTTATGTACCTCAAGGAATCCATAGTAGAGTTGGGGCTCAGATAAGTAATATTCAAAAGATGTGTCATCATTAAGATATGCTGCCTCCAAAGCTCGAACCCTCAAGCATTTCTGGTCAAATAAGAATAACTGGTCAAATAATTTGTGTAAAAAGAGAAGGTATTAATCAAGCTTCGACGAGACTAAGGATCATGAAATACAAAACAGATCATACCCTGTCCAAATCATCCCAGCCTCTTTCATATCGAGAGACCTCATCACCACGACGCTCGGATTGACGTTGCTTGAACACCCAAAGCTCACTCTCACGACAAATTGCTAGAAAGTGTGGTGGATAACCACAGTTGTGACAAAATTTATTTCCACAACTCAAACACTTCAAATTGAGCCAATCTGAGCCTGGAGTGTTGACCAATGGCTCGGAGCAGCTTCCACACGTCGACATATTCTCTCTTTCTCTTCTCTTCTCTCTGGCTAGGGTTTTCTGAAACCCCTGATCCTGATCATTCCGTACATCTGAATACATGAACAGAAGAGATAAGGAAACATGCACAAACATGTATCAACTACCAGACATATAAGGAAACAGGTTTCCATTACCAGACATAACAGCAAACAGGTTTCAATTACCAGACATACAAGAAAATGTTCAATTCAATTACTAGACATACAAGGAAATGTTCAATTCAATTACCAGACATAAGGAAAAACAGGCACAAACAGGTATAAATTACCAGACATATAAGGAAACATCAAAGACGTTCAATTCAAACAGGCACAAACAGGTTTCAATTACCAGACATATAAGGAAACAGCAAAGACATTCAATTCAAATAGGCACAAACAGGTATCAATTACCAAACATATAAGGAAACAACAACAACATTCAATAGAAACAGGCACAAACATGTTTCAATTACCAGACATATAAAGAAACAGCAAAGACGTTCAATTCAATTACGAGACATATGGAAAAACAGGCCCAAACATTTCAAATTGATGTCTCGGATTCAAGAAAAATGTTCCACATAGAGTGACCCAAAATGTTCAAAATACCAAAATCCCAACCAAAAGTTAAATCATGTGTAATCAATCTACACGGCCAAGCAAACAAACACATGTTTTTGGTGAATTAATCCGATCAGAGACAGCAGTTATATACCTCAAGGAATCTATAGTAGAGTTGGGGCTCAGATAAGTAATATTCAAAAGATGTGTCATCATTAAGATATGCTGCCTCCAAAGCTCGAACCCTCAAGCATTTCTGGTCAAATAACAATAACTGGTCAAATAATTTGTGTAAAAAGAGAAGGTATTAATCTAGCTTCGACGAGACTAAGGATTATGAAATACAAAACAGATCATACCCTGTCCAAATCATCCCAGCCTCTTTCATAACGAGACACCTCACCACGACGCTCGGATTGACGTTGCTTGTACACCCAAAGCTCACTCTCACGACAAATTGCTGGAAAGTGTGGTGGATAACCACAGTTGTGACAAAATTTACTTCCACAACTCAAACACTTCAAATTGAGCCAATCTGAGCCCGGAGTGTTGACCAATGGCTCGGAGCAGCTTCCACACGTCGGCATATTCTCTCTTTCTCTTCTCTTCTCTCTGGCTAGGGTTTTCTGAAAACCCTGATCCTGATCATTATGTACATCTGAATACATGAACAGAAGAGATAAGGAAACATGCACAAACATGTATCAACTACCAGACATATAAGGAAACAGGTTTCCATTACCAAACATAACAGCAAACAGGTTTCAATTACCAGACATACAAGAAAATGTTCAATTCAATTACTAGACATACAAGGAAATATTCAATTCAATTACAAGACATAAAGAAAAACAGGCACAAACAGGTATCAATTACCAGACATATAAGGAAAAATCAAAGACGTTCAATTCAAACAGGCACAAACATGTTTCAATTACCAGACATATAAGGAAACAGCAAAGACGTTCAATTCAAACATGCACAAACAGGTATCAATTACCAAACATATAAGGAAACAACAACGACGTTCAATACAAACAGGCACAAACATGTTTCAATTACCAGACATATAAAGAAACATCAAAGACGTTCAATTCAATTACGAGACATAAGGAAAAATAGGCACAAACATTTGAAATTGATGTCTCGGATTCAAGAAAAATGTACCACATAGAGTGACCCAAAATGTTCAAAATATCAAAATCCCAACCAAAAGTTAAATCATGTGTAACCAATCTACACGGCCAAGCAAACAAACACATGTTTTTGGTGAATTAATCTGATCCGAGACAGCAGTTATGTACCTCAAGGAATCCATAGTAGAGTTGGGGCTCAGATAAGTAATATTAAAAAGATATGTCATCATTAAGATATGCTGCCTCCAAAGCTCGAACCCTCAAGCATTTCTGGTCAAATAAGAATAACTGGTCAAATAATTTGTGTAAAAAGAGAAGGTATCAATCAAGCTTCGACGAGACTAAGGATCATGATATACAAAATAGATCATACCCTGTCCAAATCATCCCAGCCTCTTTCATAACGAGAGACCTCACCACGGTGCTCGGATTGATGTTGCTTGTACACCCAAAGCTCATTCTCTCGACAAATTGCTGGAAAGTGTGGTGGATAACCACAGTTGTGACAAAATTTACTTCCACAACTCAAACACTTCAGATTGAGCCAATCTAAGCCCGGAGTGTTGACCAATGGCTCGGTGCAGCTTCCACACGTCGACATATTCTCTCTTTATCTTCTCTTCTTTCTGGCTAGGGTTTTCTGAAACCCCTGATCCTGATCATTCCGTACATCTGAATACATGAACAGAAGCGATAAGGAAACATGCACAAACATGTATCAATTACCAGACATATAAGGAAACAGGTTTCCATTACCAGACATAACAACAAACAAGTTTCAATTACCAGACATCAAAGCAAAACATGTTTCCATTACCAGACATACAAGAAAATGTTCAATTCAATTACCAGACATACAAGGAAATATTCAATTCAATTACCAGACATAAGGAAAAACAGGCACAAACAGGTATCAGTTACCAGACATATAAGGAAACAGCAAAGACGTTCAATTCAAACATGCACAAACAGGTTTCAATTACCAGACATATAAGGAAACTGCAAAGATGTTCAATTCAAACAGGCACAAACAGGTATCAATTACCAAACATATAAGGAAACAACAACGATGTTCAATACAAACAGACACAAACATGTTTCAATTACCAGACATATAAAGAAACAGCAAAGACGTTCAATTCAATTACCAGACATAAGGAAAAACAGGCACAAACATTTGAAATTGATGTCTCGGATTCAAGGAAAATGTACCACGTAGAGTGACCCAAAATGTTCAAAATACCAAAATCCCAACCAAAAGTTAAATCATGTGTAATCAATCTACACGGCCAAGCAAACAAACACATGTTTTTGGTGAATTAATCCGATCCGAGACAGCAGTTATGTACCTCAAGGAATCCATAGTAGAGTTGGGGCTCAGATAAGTAATATTCAAAAGATATGTCATCATTAAGATATGCTGCCTCCAAAGCTCGAACCCTCAAGCATTTCTGGTCAAATAAGAATAACTGGTTAAATAATTTGTTTAAAAAGAGAAGGTATCAATCAAGCTTCGACGAGACTAAGGATCATGAAATACAAAACAGATCATACCCTGTCCAAATCATCCCAGCCACTTTCATAACGAGAGACCTCACCACGACGCTCGGATTGACGTTGCTTGTACACCCAAAGCTCATTCTCACGACAAATTGCTGGAAAGTGTGGTGGATAACCACAGTTGTGACAAAATTTACTTCCACAACTCAAACACTTCAAATTGAGCCAATCTGAGCCCGGAGTGTTGACCAATGGCTCAGAGCAGCTTCCACACGTCGACATATTCTCTCTTTATCTTCTCTTCTCTCAGGCTAGGGTTTTTTGAAACCCTTGATCCTGATCATTCCGTACATCTGAATACATGAACAGAAAAGATAAGGAAACATGCACAAACATGTATCAATTACCAGACATATAAGGAAACAGATTTCCATTACCAGACATAACAGCAAACAGGTTTCAATTACCAGACATACAAGGAAACAGGTTTCCATTACCAGACATACAAGGAAATGTTCAATTCAATTATAAGACATACAAGGAAATGTTCAATTCAATTTCCAGACATAAGGAAAAACAGGCACAAACAGGTATTAGTTACCAGACATATAAGCAAATAGCAAAGACGTTCAATTCAAACAGGCACAAAACAGGTTTCAATTACTAGAAATATAAAGAAACAGCAAAAACGTTCAATTCAAACAGGCACAAACATGTATCAATTACCAGACATATAAGGAAACAGCAACGACGTTCAATACAAACAGGCACAAACATGTTTCAATTACCAAACATATAAAGAAACCGCAAAGACGTTCAATTCAATTACCAGATATAAGGAAAAACAGGCACAAACATTTGAAATTGATGTCTCGGATTCAAGAAAAATGTACCACATAGAGTGACCCAAAAATGTTCAAAATACCAAAATCCCAACCAAAAGTTAAATCATGTGTAATCAATCTACACTGCCAAGCAAACAAACACTTGTTTTTGGTGAATTAATCTGATCCGAGACAGGAGTTATGTACCTCAAGGAATCCATAGTAGAGTTGGGGCTCAGATAAGTAATATCCAAAAGATATGTCATCATTAAGATATGTTGCCTCCATTGATTTAATTTTAAAAAATATTGCCAGGCGACGGCCCAAAACTACGCCATTGCACATGGTCTAAGGGGATTTGTTTTATTTTGACTTGTGATAACTCAGCCATAAAGCTTTATAACTCAACCGTCATATGAATCGACGAAACTTTTTGTTTTCCCGTAAATACTATAACTCAGCTGTCAAGTCATATAAATCAGCCATTTATTTTCATATTGTTTCTTGTGACAAATTAGCCTTTACCCATTATAGCTCAGCCGTCATATGAATCGACGAGACCTTGCGTTTATATTATAACTCAGCCGTAAAGCAATATTTTGGCAGGAAACCATAAGTTAACCTAATAATCGACGTGACCTTTCATTTTCCTATTATTCCTCTTTTATAGTCTCCTCATTCATATGTCTGACTCTCTTCCATCTCATTTTTCATTTCTATTGTTTCTCTTTATATTCTTCTGAATCACATATCTGTCTATATGTTACATCTTCCTATCGAAATGGTTGTTGTTCCTCATATCGATGAACAATTTTATAGAGAAGTCAAAGCGATCATTTGCGCCACTGATCGGGAGAATATTCCGGTTGTAAACCCTGGTGTAGGTTCTTGGGTTGACAAAACCACTGTTACGTGGTTCACGTTCTCTCTAACGCGATTGGAGGAATACTTCAACACAGCTGGCACCATGCGTGGCTGAAGTACCACTTGATTCCATCCACTTTAAGAGACGATGGTTTCTCCTCCTCGCGGTACGATCACTAAAATAAACCACCATATTTATATTATTCTATATTATTATTTATTTCCTTTAATTGTAGCGGAAATACACGTGGGATCCAAAACATACTTTAACTGTCTGGATGCAGTTTAATTTGGTGGCTAGAACGTAATTTCGAGCCCAGATGAGTGTGCTCAAGAGGATATGGGCGAGTGGTGGCAATAAACCCGAGATGCTGATTAGCTTTGGTCGATATGTTTGAAGAATTTGGCCCAAATGACGTCGGTTTCAAAAAGTGATTTCCATTGTACTTTCGTGTCGTCTTCTATATGAACTATGAAATATGATTTTTTTTTTGTTTATGTTGTACCTTCATATTAATATAAATCAGCCGAATGATAAATCAACCGTAAAGCTCGATAAGTCAACCACAATGTACGATAACTTAGCCATAACTTTATATTTATTTACATAACTCAGTCGTGAATAACGATAACTCAGCCATAACTCCAAATTAGAATGACTAAATTACCGACCAAACCGGATCGAACCGAAAATAACCGACCCATAACCAAAACCAAACTGTTAAATAAAAACCCATAATGTTGGAAATATGAACCCAGCACCTCAAACCCTAATCCTAACCCCTAAATGTCATGTTTTGAATTTTTTACACATTTTGATCAGAAAACACTCTTTGTCTATAATTATTACTTTTTATTGGTTATAATGATTGTAATATTCATTTTTCCATTCTAAAACTAAATTTTGAGGTATAATAATTTTAATTTACAAATATTTCATAAGTCAGCCGTCTATGTCGATAACTCAGCCATACCAGTCAAATGTTGGAGAAATACTTTATTTCTGAATTTGAAATTCAAATTCAAAATTTTTAATTAATTTGAAAAATATATTGTGAGAAAAGCTGACTAGATGTATTTATTATGTGTGGATATGAGCAGACACAGAATTAGTGATTGTTCGCGTTTCCCCAACAACACTTTTTGTGATATCGAAAGATTTTTTAATTAGATAATTTATTAGGAATCTGACAGAACGAAAGACACAGGAAAGAAAGAAGAATACGTTTTGATATTATTGAGAAAATCGTAAACGATAACTCAGCCGTCATGATCGATAACTCAGCCATAACTCCTTTTATAAGATTAAATAACCGACCAAACTGAACCGAACCGAAAAACTAATTTTTCCTTTTTGGTATTTTTGTATTGGTATTTTCGGTTAATTTCGGTTATATTCGGCTTGCTATCGGTTATATTAGGTTAATCTACCTAATTACAATATATTTTAGGTTATTTATAGTTATATATTCATTTTACCGAACCATAACCGGAAATAACCGAAAAGTAATTTCAAATGGTTATCATATTAGTATATTCAAATTACCACCTTAAACCAAACACAATATAACAAAAACCAAACTGTTAAATTAAAACCCATAGTGTTAGAAATATGAACCCTACACCTCAAACCCAGACCCTAACCCTAACTCCTAAATGTCATGTTTTGAATGTTTTACACATTTTGATCAGAATATGAAAAAATCACTCTTTGTCTATAACTATTATTTTTTTATTGGTACAAATGATTGTAATATTCATTTTTCCATTCTAAATCTAAATTTTGAGTTATAATAAATTTAATTTACAAGTATTGCATAAGTCAGCTGTTTATGTCGATAACTCAATCATATCAGTCAATTGTTGGAGAAATATTTTTATTATAAAAAAAATTAAAAAAATCAAATTCAAATTTTGAATTCCTTTTTAATAATAAATCGCTAAAAATATATTTATTACGCGTGTGGTTCTTAACAAAAACATAATTATTGTTTGCGTCTCCCCAACAATACTTTTTGCACTACAAGAATATTGAGTTTTAATAGCATTATAATATAGCGTTTGTGGCAATAATGCTATAGTTATAAGACAGATTTGTTTAAGATAGCGTTGGTATATTTGTAAACGTTATGATATATTGTTATTTTTGTTTCACGTGTTTTTTTAGTTTGGATGGATTATTTTTAATAGCAACTAGGTTAAACCCGCGCGATGCCGCGGGATGTTTTCTATACATTTTAAAATATATTTGATGTTAAAAATATAATTTTTAATTTTTTGAAATTATGTTAATCATGAAAATTATGGTTTATAAAATGCTAAGATATAGAAATGGACTGAAAAACCTACAATAGTTTGTAACTTCGTAGTATTTATTATTACAATCATTTACATTTAAACCGGGTAAATTTAATCTATTATATATTGTTTACGACATGAAAGTAGCCACAATAAGTGACGTTTATAGCCTGTAAAAATAGACTTCCAAATTTGTAATATGCTGATGTGAATAACAATTCTTAAAAAGAAAGAACCTGAAAAATCAGTACTTCATCTATGAGAATATTTTTTTTTTCATGATCCCATTTTCTTGCTAATTTCAAAGCGGTTTCCACACCTTCAGAACATCACCATATCATAACAAACCATATTTGTGAGATATCAAGTTTTCTGATTTCATGATGTAATATATATGTTTTTTGATATCAAGTTTCATAATTTTTTGATAGTTCAATGGTTATTTGTATTTTTAGTATTATTTCTATTTTCATATGATACTTGAGTTTTTAATTTTATAAATTTAGTTTTTACATATATTTTAAAGTTTATTATTAAGAAAGAAGTTTTTGTTTCTTTTACTTGAAAAATCACATTCTTCTCTTACTAAAACAATACTGAATATATTGGATGTTAATATAGTTAATCCAAAACGTTCAGTTTTCATTAAACCAAAAAATTAGATGTATATTTGAAAAATTAAAATATCTTCCAATGAAATTAAAATTACATTTTTAATTAATTTAGATTTTTTCCGTTTGTTGTTGTTAATATATGTTTTTTTGTTGCTCATTTTTGTTGATGCATTTTTTTGTTATTATTTTTATGAAATCATATATTAAAGTAATATTTACGTTTTCTTGTCTTGTCACTTAAATCTTACACTAAACAAACCCATTTACACATATGGGCTTTTACTACAACAATGGTCCAATGGTCTTTTTCTTTTAGTGACCATGTTTCTTCTCCTTTACCAGACAGTTTTTTAATTGGTCTATAAATCTTAGCTGTATTAATTCAAATGTTTTTATTGGCTACCCATTTTAAATGATGTGTCAATCTCTGCTTCAATACAGAAGCTGATGTGTCATAATAAGAAAGAAACACATTGTACTTTTATTGTATTGATTGATACCTAATTACAAACGTTATGATAGTGATAGGCGGTAAGCAAAAATTTTAGTACCGCCACACTTAGAAAATTTAGGCTCCAAAACTTTTTCCCCAAAGAAATCCCAATCGACACAATAAAATTTCCAAATATTCAGAACCATAAAATTTCATTTTTTTTCCTCTCCCACACAAATCTGATTTTCACAATCTTTGCCCAATCTCACTCTCTCCCACACAAATCTCAATCACAATACCTAATCCCAGATCTAAAATTCTATGTTCTTTCAAACCAAAACACTGTAATCCATCTTCCTCTTTTGCTCAATTGTTGTTGATTCTGCCTGTAAATCGGTTGCTCTCACTTAAACGTCGTTTTATAACCAACCCTCTTGAGAGACTAGACTCATCTCATCTCTCTCACAAATCAGAAGGAAGAAGAAGGAATCTTTGTTTTCTCTTATTCCTCTTCTCTCCTCCTTCTACTTTCGATAAATTTTGAATATCTTTCTTCTCTACGAGTGTGTCTAATTCGACTATTTCGATTTTCTCGATTTCGGTATAAAGAAGAAAGGCGGGTATCAAGGAAACACTCCGGCCGATCCTCCGGCGTTTAATGGATCGAAACAACTCGCGGCTCCGACCAAGACTGTTCACAGCCAATCTGTTCTCTAAATGTACTTTTTTTTTATTTTCCTTGGATCTTGTTCCAACATTCGCCGTTTCAATCTTAACTGCCTTCGTCTTTTGCCTCTTATATGTTTATCGTATCCATTTCATGGTTTCGTATGGTTTCGTATGGTTTCTTAGTATTTAGCTATTACCCATATCCAAATTCTTGTGGTTGATGTACTTCTAAATCCCAATAAATGAAGTGCGAGACTTCTACTATATCTTTGCATACAAACTGTTTGTTAGAATGTCTCTGAGAGTACTAAACCTTTAAGATGTTCTTTGTATTTATCTTGAATCATAACTTATCATTTCCCTTTAATTTATATTTCACAAAGATTCAGTTTTTATTCAGACTTCAGTGAATCACAGGTTCTTAATCCAGTTTTTTTTTTTTTTTTTTTTTTTTATTTGCTTAAACGCAGGCTGCATTCTGAATTGATGGGCTTGATGGTGAGTTTTATCATATTTCGTTCTCTTGCTTTAAAGAAACAGATAGTGAATTGGTTTTTCTAGTTAAGATTTGCTCATATGGTTTTGACTTGGGGTGTTTTCAGATGGGCGTGGTGGTCCAGGGATATCTGCGTTTTTAGTTTCTTTCACGTCATTAGACTCTATCGTAGCTATGGAGGGTTTGGCTGTCTCATCAGGTGAAGGGTCTCAACACGTCTCGACTCATCAGGTGAAGGGACTAAACACGTCTCGACAACCTCCTGTAAGCTCCCTAACTCGTTTCACTTTCCAAATTTTGATTTGCTTCTCATAAGGTGAAGGGTTGAGGTGATTTCAATAAGTTAAAGTCCCCAGCTTTGTTTGTTGTAGAGAGAGATTTGGAGATAACTGATAAATCATGTGTTAGGTGCTTATTCCAATTGGATATGGTACGGAGGAAATAGAAGCTGTTGTGTTAGTTGATGTACTACGGCGAGCTGGTGCTGAGGTCACTCTTGCTTCTGTGGAGCAGAAGCTAGAGGTTGAAGCATCCTCAGGGACCAAATTGCTTGCAGATGTCTTAATCTCTAAATGTGCTGATCAAGTTTATGATCTTGTGGCTTTACCGGTTAGTTCTACATTCTGCTTTGGCTGATTCAGTTGAGGACGTTCTTTGAGCTCTAGCTTAATGGTTTTGTATATTTGTTTCGCTGATCTGAAAATGCAAATTGTGAAGGGAGGCATGCCTGGTGCTGTTAGGTTAAGAGACTGGAATTCTTGAGAAGATCATGAAGAGACAAGCTGAAGATAAGCGTCTCTGTTACTTAATTTTTATAGGTACTGGTGGAAACCCGCTTCTTGGAGAACAAGCTGCAGAAGAATCAAAAGATGCAATTGCCAATGCTCTTAAAAGATCATACCTTGTTTTCATATGTGCTAGAGTATGGAGAGCAAACTCTAAAGTTGAATTCATAGCTGATGCAGTCGGAACCACTGTGGCTTGGCCTAATGAGAAGATTATATTCATTTGAGGCTGACATATTTGAGTTTATGTAGTACTATGAACTTGTATCTTTAGAATGTTTGTGGCTTTGTAACATTCAATCTTATTGGATATTTTAAATTTCTATTAAGCAAATCAAAATTTTTATCAATAAAAAATAATAAAAAATAATTAATAAAAATAAATAATAAAAAAATAAATGTAAACAATTACATTTATATAAATGCTATAGTAATATTTAAAACAACAATTTAAAAACGCTGTTATAGAATATTTAATTGCAGACGCACAAACGTTATGGTAGCCGCGAATATGATAGCAGAACAAAAAAAAACGCTATATAAAGTGTGTGACCTATAATGACGGGCGCAGATATAGCGTTTGTTAAAACGCTATGGTAGCGTTATTCAGCTGCTATTAAAACTCAATTTTCTTGTAGTGTTGTATTCTCGAGAAGGTATATAATAAATTAATATGGCCGTTTCATAACTCAGCCGTAACACCATTAATAGGACCGTTGTACAAATCAGCTGTAACAGAATAACTCAGCCGTGTTAAGTACATAACTCAGCCGTCACGTACATTATTGTTAAATGAAGTTGTACAATTTGTTGTTTTAGTATAAATGATGGGATTGTAGTGATTTAGTGATTTAGTGGTTTAGTAATCGAGTCAAGATGATGGCACAGAAAGATCTCTGCGACGGAAACTCTAAGGCTGATGATAAAACTACTTCTGAAGCATTAACTGAGGTAGATCTCTATACCATCTGAAATCTCAAAGCATTATCTTAATATTTTGTTTGTGGTAATGTAGGAGCTGAATCGTAAGGAAATAAAGATGAAAATGAGGTATGGCAAAATCCAGAGGTGCGACAAGGGTGTTCCAGTCGGGTGTAATTGTGGTGCGATGGTTTTTGTTGCCACTTCTAATGATCCTAGCACGAGAGGAGAACATTATTTCAGTTGTTCGTATGAAATCACAGATGTAAAGATTTCTGTACTCTTATTTTTGTGCTCTGCTTCTTGATTTTTTATACAAATTGGGATGTAATATGAGTTATGTACTATTTGTAAGGGTCCCGGTCAAGGCTGCGGTTTCATGAGGTGGTGGACCGATGCATTGTGCCAAGAGTTTGCCAATATTCAAGAGGAGAAGAATGAGATGAACCATGACTTGGATGCAGCCAAGAAGCGCATTGAGACTCAAGAAGAAATGATCTTGAACATGGAAAATAAATATGACGCGCTAGAGAAGAAGTTTGAGAGCTTGAACAAGTATCTCTAAGCTTAGTCAATCTCCGTTTTTTTTTTTCTGGAATTGGTATGAACTTTCTATGTAGTGGTGTTTTATCAATCTCTTTTAATAACTCAGCCATAACTGTATTTTAACTCAGCCGTAATTTACAATAACTCAGTCAACCCTCAAATTAGAATGACTAAATAACCGACCAAACCGAACCGAAATGGAAACTAATTTTTTCTAATATTTTTGGTTAATTTCGGTTATATTCGGTTTCCTTTTGGTTATATTTGGTTTCCTTTCGGTTATATTAGGTTAATCTACCTAATTACAATATATTTTGGGTTATTTATGGTTATATATTAATCTAACTGACCCATAACCGAAAAATAATTTCACAACATTTTAAAATTTCAAATGATTATCATATTAGTATATCCAAATTACCACCTTAAACCAAACACAATATAACCAAAACCAAAATGTTAAATTAAAACCCATAATGTTGGAAATATGAACCCTATACCTCAAACCATAACCCTTACCCTAACCCCTAAATGTCATGTTTTGATTTTTTTACACATTTTGATCATAATGTGTAAAAATCACTCTTTGTCTATAATTACTACTTTTTATTGGTAAACATGATTGTAATATTCATTTTTCCATTCTAAATTTTAATTTTGAGTTATAATAATTTTAATTTACAAATATTTCATAAGCCAGCCGTTTATGTCGATAACTCAGCCATATCAGTCAATTGATGGAGAAATACTTTTATTTCTTAATTTGAAATTCAAATTCAAAATTTTTAATTATTTTGAATAATATATTGTGAGAAAAGCTGACTTTATGTATTTATTATGTTTGGATCTGAGTAGACACAGAATTAAGGATTGTAAATGAATAATTTATTAGGAAACGTTGTAATTGAGAAACGTTGTAATTTAATTATTTTTACGTGTTTCCCTAACAACACTTTTTATAATATCGAGAAATGTTGTAATTGAATAATTTATTAGGAATATGACAGAATGAAAAACCAACAAAAAAAAGAAGAATATGTTTTCATATCTCATAGCTCAGCCGTACGAAGTACATAATTCAACCGTAATTCATAACTCAGCTGTAACATATATGTTTTATTTCATATTTACTTATAACTCAGCCGTGTGATATATAACTCAGCCGTAACTTAACCGTAAATCAGCCATAATTTTGAAAATAGACAAATCAATGTTTTACATATCCAAGTATAATTCCTACCAAAAGAAACAAAATGAAGGATAAAATCAGGTGGCTCAGATTTCTGCTGCCATTTACACCCGTATAGCCTGGATATTTTGATCACAGATGCCATCAAAAGACAAACCAAGCGCTAGACATTCTACAAACTTTATAGTGTACATGCCACAATCACCAACATGTACGTTTTGAGGGACCTTGGAGGCACTCCTCCTCCTGAAAATGTACTAATGGAAACTAGGTGAACGATATTTGTGAGGAATTATATCGTTCATCATTGCTGGAATCATCCACGTAAACTCCCTACAAGCATTCAAAATTTTAACATCACTTTCGTTGGTTGCTTGTCCCACGATGCTATCATAGCAATCAATATTCCTCCTGATGAGATCCACGTGCAGCGCCACCCAGTGATCGCCTCCAGTTTGTGGAGTAATATACAGGTGATCCACATCTTCTATCCACTTCATATTATTCGGTTGATCTTGTGGAATCAAACCCTTAACTAACTCTTCATAATTGTTGCCTTTGAATTTAAACATTTTGGGTTTTATCTCGAATTGAGCATAGTCACGAACCATCGTACTGGTGAGCCACGGGTCTATAAACGCAATGCGTTTGTTGTGGAATGGGAAGGAATCTCTTTTGTACCTAACTCTGAGGAGTCTCATATACACGCCCATGTGCTGTAAAACAGAAAACTGAGTAGTAAACAACAACTCAGCCATAATGTAAGATAACTCAGCCGTAAACAATAATAACTCAGCTATTATGTATTATAACTCAGCCGTAAACATAACAATTCAGCCATTATGTATTATAACTCAGCCGTAAATAATAATAACTCAGACATCAAGTTAAACTTACTTCATCAGACAACCACCCAAAGTGATCTTCCTTCATTGGCCAGTTCTTTATTTCGGTGATGAGAGTCCTATAGAATTCAATATCGAGTGTTACCTTGCCTAATGGTTGATTCCTAACAAAGAAATAAACATAGGTTAATATAATGTTAACAAGTTGTGATTAACAAGGGTCTAAAGGGTCATACTTGGCTTTCTTTAGATACTCCAAAAGTTTTTTCAACTGCACCGGATCAACCGGTGCCAGAAGATCATATATTTCAGCTCCAGGCACACAGTTCTTCCTCATGCACGTCAGTCCGTTGTCTCCAATATAAGGAAAAATCCTTGCTTGTGGAGCTTGTTGTGTATTCAATGCACTTCCATCCGGGGACAGCTTAACAGCCTAATCTTTTCCTCCTCATCATCCTCAGTTTCAGCCATAAACTGTTCTGTCATATCACATACACTGTTATCAGCAGCGTTGGCACCAGCGTTTGCACCAGCTTTAGCTTCTCCCTCATTCAAAACAAGTGCTACAAATTGCAATGGCCTCACGACAGTAGGCTTAGTAGTCTTTCTACCTCTTTTCTTTTGCTGATTATCTCCAACCTCCTCGGCTTTTGCCTTCTTTTCCGCCAACTCTTTGGCCTTCTTTGTTGCCGCCAACTCTTTGACCTTCTTTCCCGCCAACTCTTTTGCCTTCTTTGCCTCTATTTTTTTGGCCTTCTTTGCCTCTATTTCTTTGTCCTTCTTTGCATCTAATTCTTTGCCATTTTTCCACGTGTAAGGCTGTTTTTTTTGGTTTCGTAGCAGTTGGTTTCGTAACAGCTGGAGACTTCTCAATGAAATCAAGAGGATCATCTTTATCAAACTCTTTATTTAGATTCTTACTGACCCCAGCTAAACCACTGTCATCTACCTGTATAACATAGCAAAGACAATTAAAGATAATGATAACTCAACCTAAACATTCTGGAAAATCAGCCATAAAACTAAAATAAATCAAACATTACCAGAGGACTGTTGACAGAGTAGTTTTGTTGCATTTTTCCTGGAGCTCCTGGTGGACCTTTTGGTGTCTGTAGTTTTGCCTAAAGGTCTGGTGGTACCAGGTCCTTTATCTTGAAAAATTTGAACACGCATCAGTCGTGTTTTGGCCAGTTTGCCCAACACCCATGGAAAGCACGTGCTTTTTCATTTGTTTGAGTTCACTCTCAAAAGATCCAAGCCTGGTTCCAAACCTTTCATTCATCCTCAATTCTATTCTATCTCCAATCTTCTTCTCCAGATTCACAGACATATTT
This sequence comes from Camelina hispida, assembly GCA_023657505.1. Classification (NCBI taxonomy): domain Eukaryota; kingdom Viridiplantae; phylum Streptophyta; class Magnoliopsida; order Brassicales; family Brassicaceae; genus Camelina; species Camelina hispida. Next base: position 13,283,898 of record CP094637.1, on the reverse strand, counting down.
GTAATGTTTTTATCAAAGGTGTTAGACCTTGAGGTAAATTAGACACCAACTCAACGAGAGTTCCAACCGACACATCTTCCTCAGCATCTTCCTCATCACTAGCAAACTGAAACAAATACACAAACCGTCGTAAACAACCTAACTAAATATTACATATAATATAAAATCACTATACACCATATCACTTACCTTTATTCCTTTCTTCTTCTTCTTCCTCTTCTGTGCAGCTCCTTCACCAGATTCACCACCCTGACTGTTGGAAACTTCCACCTTCTAGACTTTCTGCTTCTTTGCGGGAGGAGATTCCTACTTAACAGCTGTTATAGCTTTTAGCTTTTTCTTCTTATCACTCCCCTTAACATCCCAAAGACCTTTAACAAACTTATCCTCATGTATGTCTTGGATAAGGCGATCAAGTGCTGGGTCGTCTTCTTGATCTGGCCACATATGAAATAGCTCGCTTACATCATCCTTCATAACCATTTTAGTCACACGCAGCTGTGACATAAGAGATTATAAAATCCATTAGTAAGTTTTAACTCAGCCATCACTAAATCATAACTCAGCCATCACTAAATAATAACTCAGCCATAACTAAATAATAACTCAGCCATCACTAAACAATAACTCAGCCATTACAAAATAATAACTCATCAATCACTAAATAATAACTCAGCCATCACTAAATCATAACTCAACCATTACTAAATAATAACTCAGCCATCACTAAATAATAACTCAACCATCACTAAATCATAAACTCAGCCATTACTAAATAATCACTCAACCACTAATAAACCTTACCTCACCAAGCACTTTGATCTCTTCAGCAATAACCGATTTTATCGTTGAACGTGTACGGTTTCCCACCCCATTGAAGCAACAGTATGCCACCATTTTCAGTTTTTGCATTCCCAAATCGTTCTCCAAAGCATTTGACTGACTAATACACCCAAGCCTGTAACACGGGTGTAAAACCACTAAGGGTATACGACTTTCCCGTAGGCTTCAACATCTTTATAGAATCAACAAGAGCTTCAAATGCTGACCGACCCCACAGATAAGTCTTCATGGCTTCATCATCAAAAACTCTTTTCGCACTTTCAGCCCCAATGGCTTGAAAACACAACAACCACATTAGAGTTATGATGCAAGGCATAAAGTCCAATGGCTTGAAAACACAACAGCCCCAACCATTTACGGGGATTAGGGAACCATCCCCGGCACACTTTTAATCCTGCCCCAAGTTCATATAGCGTTGGGCCTTCCCCACCAGGCACTTACAAAAGTCTGAAGAACTCTTTGTGTTCCTCTTTAAGTTCAAACCTTTCTGTAGGCATTGGGTCTATGTTTAACCCCGTGACATGAGCAAATTCATTCAGGCCAAACCTGATAGGTTGACCACCGACGATAAACCAAAGCTCATTCTTATGTATTCTTAACTGGTTACATAGTAGGAAATGTGCAACATTACCAGACCACACGAATTCTCCATCAACTAGCTTAACAATTATTCCAATAGGTAATTTCTTCATTTCATCCCACGCATCCTGTCCTTTTGATTCCCTAATCACAGGGAAATCTGCCATCTTAAAATCGGTATTAATTTGTTTACCATCTAGAATAGACTTTTTTCTGGGTAAAGTCTTGGGGGGTAATCCCTTGCTTGTTCTTCAGAAATATCCATAGTCATCTGATAAATATTATTCAGCAGTAAAGCATAAAATATATCAGCCATAACATATGACAAACTCAGACACAAAGCATAAAATAACTCAGCCACAAATACATAATTCAGCCGTAAAGCATTAAAAAAACTCAGTCACCAATACAAAACTCAGCCGTAAAGCATAAAATAACTCAGCCGCAACATATAAACACATGTTAAATCAGCCATCAAATCGAATAGATCTAACAAATCAGCCGTCATATGTAAATTAATGACGACAACAATCAGCCGCAAAGCATAAAATAACTCTGCAACAACATAAAACAAAAAGTAAATCAGCCATCGAGTCAAATAGATCTAACAAATCAGCCGTCATATGTAAATTAACGACAGTGACAATCAGCCGTAAACCATCGATAAAAACCCACATTCAGCTGGAAAACTCGAAAATAAATGTTCGACACATACCGGAACTCGTAAACGAAGACGTCTATAGACGAAAACGAACACGACGAAGAGAGAGAGAGCGACGAAAAAGAAAGAAAGTGCGACGACGAAGAGAGAGAGAGCGAGCAAAGACGGCAAGAGATGACAGCGAGAGAGTGGACAAAGATAGAGTATCGCCGGCGGAACTAGGGTTCGGCGACGAGAGACAACGAGAGAGAGTTATTTTTTTTGCGGTTTGTGAACAGTGGAAACTGTTCACTTTCCCTCTCATTAGATATAAACAAAGTAATTGTCGATTCTGGGAAAAATAACTGACTAGTGACGTGGAAAATCGAAAATGATGTGTATTTTAATTTGTTGATGTGTATTTTTTTATTTTTTTAATCAAAATCGAAAAACTAAACCCAATGGGTAAATTGTAATTACACCCATGACACTAAACATTTGATCAATTTTTAGAAGATTGTTAGATATGAGGAATAAACCAACTTTTGGATAACATTTGAGTAATTCTTTCATAAATTAATTAGAAGATTTATAATTATAATTAATAGTGTGTTTAAATGAAAATAAATGGAAAAATATAGTCAATTCATAATTTATAAAGTTTCAGTTACAATTAAGTAATAAAGTATAAATTAATGAACGTTATTACATTTTTATTTTATTAAAAATAAATATTATTTTTAAAATTAAACGCTAAATTGACCAACAAGAAAAGAGTGAAACCTTACATTAATGGCGTTCAAATCTGGATAGCACTGAGTGACAACACCACTGATACAAACATTTTAGTTATATGTCAAGATCCATATCATTTCATGTATACAATTTAAAAAAAAAAAAAAGATATATAAAAAAGTAAAATAAGATAGTGCACCAAAATCTGACTGATTATATCACACATTAAATTTTTTAAAAGATAAGTATTATAAAAGGTAACTTATCAAAGCTATAGCTTACAAATTTGATGTGTCTATATATAATGTAAATTAATTATTAAATTTTTTAAAAATTATCCAATTTCATTTGGAGTGTATCTACATATATGATATTTAGTCCTTTTTGCAACTTTTTCCTACAAAAATCTCATGTTTTTCCTTTATTTGCAATTAAAAAAACAAAAAACAAAAAATTCAAATTTGGATCCTGAACATTTGTATATAAATGGATACATATCAAAACCATCGTTCTTAATTGACCGTATCATTCATACAATTAATAGCTTCGGGCATTGAAGTAAGTTGTTTCTTCATTGTTTCATTGTTCACAAGCCCTTTTACATGTTGACTTGTTGAGAAAAAATTATGAACTAGCAGTTTGTTCATGTTTGTTTTGTAACTTTCATATCGAAGCCATCGTTCTTAATTAGCCAATATACTTTTTCATTGTTTTGTAACTTTCGTTTTCTTTTACAAGTTTTGATGCTACAGAGAGGCTCTAACTATAATCAAAGAACTTTTTTCTTCTTTCTGATACATATGAATTGCATTGGGTTTTTTTTTTCTGATTAAAATGGTTTATAAATGGCACAGGACATGGATCCTTTTACTGAGGCTGATACTGTTATTCAGGTCATTACAAATTATCCACTTAATTAAACTGCGTTATTCTTGGTTACACTTAACTGAGAAAATAAAAAACCATGATACGTCATGCTCAAAATTGAATCAGGTTAGACGAGACACTGGAGCCCTTAGAGAACCGGAGGCTACAGAGAAAACTATTGAAGAAACACTTCCTGTCAGTAATGAGACACTCTAGTATTGGTTGAGTATATACTAACAAATATATATTCATATAATTTTATCTTCGGTGTGAATCAGGAAAACCAGGAAGTGCTACTGAAGTGCATCTCACAAAACCTTGGATATGATGGAGGCAAGCCTGTTGCTGCATACGTCATTTACAAATGTCTCATCCGCTGGAGATCATTTGAAGACAAAAGAACCAACATCTTTAACCGTACTGTTCAAATGATTGCTTCGGCCACTGAAGTAATAAGCTGGTTCTTTCTTGTTTCATGGTTACCTATAACATATTCTATAACCCCGAACGTTGATAAGATTTTAGAATACTTAAACATGTTGAAGTAAGTTGTCTTTCGTTACAGGTCCCAGATAATAACGAGGTTTTGGCGTATTGGTTATCTAATTTAGCCACGTTGTTTTTCCTACTGCGACGCATGTCCACAAGTGCTACAACACCAGTGTCCCGAGTAAGAAGCTGCAATGCAAATCTTTCGTTCTTTTAATCTGCCTTAATGTGTGTTAATTAGCCTCAGTTCTGTCTTGTTACAACCCAAATAGGAATTCAAGCAGAAGCTTGTTGCATTCATCGAGGGAATATATGGAATGATCAGAGATAATCTAAAGAAAGAGATCCTTCCTCTCCTTGAGTTGTGTATCAAGGTTAGTAGGTTACTTATTTATTGATTTTTTTGTGTTTATAGCTCTATCTATTGATCCGCCTATATACTTTTATTTTATCGATTAATTTATCGACTTAGTGGATAACACAGAAACCAGGGACGATAGCAGAAAACACACAACCTCTAGTTGCTGATTGGCTTAGTATTGTGGAAAGCCTAAACAGTTACCTGAATCTAATGAAAGCAAACAATGTGAGTCTGATGATCCATTAGAAAAAAATAATAGCAAAAGAGTAAAACTTCACGTTTTGGGTTTCCAATTTGAGACAATCTATTGAGCAATGATGATTTACATGATTCAGGTTCCACCTTTTTTAGTCAGCAAAATATTCACACAAGTATTCAGCTTCATCAATGTTCAACTTTTTAACAGGCATGCTCACTTGTGATCAGTCCTCTTCGTCTCTTTTTTTTAACTCAGTTTTCTTTCTTGGTTGACTCAAAGATCGGTAATAAATTAACTTGTGTAGTTTTCTTCTACGTCGTGAGTGTTGCTCATTAAGCCATGGGGAGTACGTTGAAGCAGGTTTGGCTGAACTCAAAAAATGGTGTGTAGAGGCGACCGATAAAGTAAGCCACAAGCTAAGTTTACCACACTTTTGCCCCTTCCACATGTTCATCCCAAAAAATGACTTATTCTTTCAATTTTTTATTACAGTATGCTGGCTTAGCTTGGGACGAGTTGAGGCATACCAGGCAGGCTGTTGGTTTCCTGGTGAAATTCTTAGTTTATGATATATATGTTATATTCTTCCATTACATTGTTTGCTTATGTAAACTAATAACTTTTTGGCTCTCTGTTCAGGTCATTCGTGAAAAGCCGAAAATGACCTTAGAAGAAGTAACAAGAGAACTCTGTCCGGTATTTAGCCTTGCTCTTCTACTAGCTAGGTTAAATCCGTCTCTTACTAACTACTGAATGATATATCATGGTTTTTAGGTGTTTTTAGCCATGATATAAGTCTTAATTATAGAGTCTTTTTGGTATTTTTAGAGTCTTTTGAGTCTTTTATAGGATTTAACATGGATGTGAGCATAATGGAGCTAAATCGGAGGATTTGGAGTTTAATCAAGCATTGAGGCATTTGGGAGACGAAATTTAGAGAGTGCATCGATCGACACAGTATGTGCATCGATCGATGCTAGGCCAAAGTCAGAATTGGAAGTTTTCCCACAAGTTTTGAAGATTTAGAAATCTGCCCCAAAGTCTTCCATATTTGCATCATTGGTCTCTGGCTATGTTTAGGAGTATAAATAGGATTTTTATGGTCATTGTTTAGACCTAAGATTTATTTTTCCCTGCAACTTTTGAGAGCAAAACCCTGTGAGATTTTTAGAGAGCTTTTGGAGAGAAGAATTAAGACTCCTTCAGAGAAGATTCAGAACTCCTCTACTTCTTCTTTAATCACTTTCTTAATGCAATTTATTCAGAAGATGTTTTGTGTTCATACAATTATGTCTGAGTAGATTTGCTTGTTAGGTTTAGGGTTTCTCATTAGGGATTTCATGGATTATTAGATCTGTTAATTTAGGATTCATTATATTTCTTGTTCATCATAGGTTGTTCTTAATGCTAGATCTTTGATTAGTCATCTGGATTTAGATCTTAGGATTATTGATTGATATGAGAATATAATTGATTTTCCTGACAAAAACCTTTGGTGAGCAAAATTACTTTTTGCAAAGAGATTTAAATTAGTGATTTTGTGAACTTATCTAACCTGATTTTAAAGCTGATTTATTACCTACAATTTTGCAAAGAGATTTGGATTTTCTGGTTTTAAATTTAGATAATATTTGTAGTGAGAACTGATTTATTTTATAATTGTGTTTAGAGTTCAAGAACGGTGCTAAATTGTTGAATCCTGTTTCTTAATTAATTGATCTGATTTTCCATGATTTCCTGAGAATTTCCCTAGGCCTAGCGTTTAATCCTTCTGAATTTTACAACTCTTTATTTCTGTTTCATCTTGCAATTTAATTTAAATATTTTTGGTTAGCATAATTAAAAGATTATTAAATCTATTGTGTGAACTAGAGTCTCTGTGGATTCGATCCCTAAGTACTACAATTGACCTCTTAATTTGAGAGAGTAGCTCTAGGGTAAATTTGAGCATATCAATTTTGGCGCCGTTGCCGGGGACTCTTTTGATTCACCATTAGATTAAAATCTTTGATTTTGTCTAAATTTTTATTTTTCTGTTTTACTCATACGCTTTTGTTTCTTTTCTCTTGTGTGTTTCAGGTACATGCCTAAGCCTAGCACCAGGAAAAATCCTACTGGTCCAGTTGTGAAGCTTACAAACCAAGAGTTAAGACAACTAGAGCGTGAAAACACAAAAGCAGCCAAGTCAGTGAAGATGGCCAATACAATCATATTGAGACCTGATGAGGCTGGGGTTTTGAGAGATCAAGAGGGTAATGTGCGCAACGAACAAGGCCAAAAACTTGATGCTGATGGACGAGTTATTCAGGAAGAACTCGTCGTCGATGGGAATGCAGATGGCGTCGATCGACGCAACGTCGGCATTGGTCGACACAACCAAGAAGGCATCGATCGACGCATAGCTGGTGTCGATCGATGCAATGCCAGAGCCGATGCAGAGAATGTTCAGAGGCGACGGGACGACAATGGAGAACTTGTCAAGACTCTTGCGGACTTCAACAGACCAGACTTGTTCTATGAGAACCGCTCTGCAATTGTCCCTCCTCCATTTCCAAGGAATGACTTTGAGCTGAAGCCTGCCTACTTTGCTCTTGTTGGACAAAGGCCATTCCAGAACTTGCCAAATGAGAAGCCTCTAGACCACATAGAGCACTTTGAGGACATAGTAACAAGCATCAAGGCTAATGGAGTCACTAAGGACTATCTCTACTGCAAGCTTTTCCCATACTCTCTTGCTGGGGAAGCTTCTCATTGGCTAAGACAACTCAAACCAGGATCTCTGACAACCTGGCATGACATCAAGGTGGCATCTTGAATTACTTTTATGATGATGCCATGTCTGATGAGCTGAGGATCAAGCTCTCCACCTTTAGACAAGGACCAACTGAATCTTACAAAGCTGCTTGGGTAAGATTCAAAGCATACCAGAGGGACTGTCCGCATCATGGGTTTTCAGAGGTGCAATTGATCAATATCTTCTTTAGCGGGATTGACTGGAGGTATCAGATGGCTTTGGATGCTGCTAGTGATGGGAACTTCAAGACAAGGTACCCAGATGACGCTGAAAAGTTGATTGAAAGGCTAGCATCAAGTAACAGTACCAAGAATGCAGACTTATAGCGGAAAAGAGCACATGAAGGAATTGGTTCAAATCTGTTTGCTACAGTGAATGCTAAGTTGGATACAGTGCATAACCTTCTTGTGGGAAAGAAGTCTGTCCATTTTGCTGAAGATGTTGAGATTTTTGAGCTAAAGCCAGAGACTAGAGAAGAAGATGTCAACTATGTGTATGGAGCTGGGTATCAAAATCAGAGATTTGGTCAGAAGAATTCTTTCTTATGAAATCTAAACAGCAATTTCACAAGGAACTATGAATCTTCTTCTTACCAACCCCTCCCTCCACCCAATTCAGAGAGCAAGATGGAATCAATGGTTGAGCAGATTCTTCACGGTCAACAGAAGTTAAGAGTGGACTTAAATGGGAAGATTGATTCTGTTTACACTGAGCTGACTGGGAAATTTGAAGCACTAAACACTCATGTCAAGAAACTAGAGAATCAAGTGATTCAGACTGCTGGGTCTGTTAAAAGATAAGAGGAACTTCTTTCTAGAAGAACTGAGAACTCCCACCATGCTTGTAATGCGATTTTGGTGAAGGCAAGAGATAAAAATATGCCAGTCGATCCAGCATCGATCGACACTACACAACAGCATCGATCGAGGCAATCATCACCAAGCGTCGATCGACGCAATGTCAGCATCGATCGACACCCCCCACAGACAGCTACGGTTTCTGTTCCAGTCCAACCATCCGATTCACAACAAGCCTACAAGCCTAAGGTTCCTTTCCCTAAGCCTAGGAGATCCAAGCAGGAGATTGAAGAAGCTAGATGCAAAGCTATGATGGATAAGGTGATGATAGAGATGCCTTTGATTGATGCTGTCAAGTTTTCTCCTGGGATTAAGCGGTATGTCAAGAGAATGGTCACCAATGGTTTGAGTCCTGAGGAAGGAGCACTGCTTACAAAGGATGTCAGCTCAATTCTGTTGAAGCAGCCTCCACAGAGGAAGAAGGATGTGGTTGTCTCTAAGGAAGTAAGTGCAGTGATTCAGAGTAGGATTGCAGAGAAGTTACCAGATCCTGGAAGTTTTGTGTTGGATTGCTCTATCTCCACAGGAAGGTTTCCTCATTCACTCTGTGATCTTGGCTCTAGTATTAACCTGATGCCACATTCTGTTGCTGTGTGACTTGGGATGACAGATTTCAAGCCAACTAAGATCTCTCTTATCTTAGCTGATCGGTCTAGAAGGATTCCTGAAGGTGTCTTAGAGGATATTCCAATCAAGATTGGAGATTGCATGATTCCCACTGACTTTGTGGTATTGAAGTATGACCAAGAGCCTAATGATCCTCTCATCATAGGACGCTCTTTCTTGGCTACAGCTGGTGCAATCATAGATGTGAAGAAGGGACACATAGCTCTGAATGTAGAAGATTTGATCATGAACTTTGAGATGGACAAGCTGAGAAGGGTTCCCACTATTGATGGTCAGACATTTTCTGTGGAGGTTGTTTCTGATGACAATCTGATCATAGAGCTTCCTGAAGACATTACTGCTGGGTATGTCAAAGAGTTGGAGACTGTTGAGAAAGTGAGCAAGCAAGCTGAAGCTGTTAAGCTTGAAGATTGGAGTGGAGATCATCTAATCAGTAATAGAGATCATGATGAGGTTCTGATGCATGACAAGTCGCTGGTAGATGATGTTTTTGTGCTGGAAACACAGATTTCAGAGGAAAGCTGCAGAAACGTTCAAGAAACACGAGTTGCAGGCCAAGCATCGATCGATGCAGCTGTTGCATCGATCGACACACCTTCCAGAGTCAGCTCGGACTTGTCCAAAATCGAAGATTCTCGTGTTGGATCCTTAACTGCAAGTCCTAGACCAGTTGTAAAGCTCAAATCTCACCATTCCACAGTACAGAACCCACAGGTAAGGCCAAGGTATGCATCTCCTTCTTCCAAACCTTCTCCATTCATCAATAAGAATTTGAAAGGTACAAAAACTGTTGTCCAGTTAACCAAGCCATGAGATTATCGTAGAGCGCTTGTTTCTTCTGTTGATGATTTTGCAGGACATAAAAGAAAGCCACCCGTACCTAAGTCCCGCCTTGGTCAATTTCCTCATGTCCCTTGTAGACCTCATTCATCTGCTGCCTACACACCACCTTGGGTGACGAGGACATCCTCTCAGAAGCATTCACTGCCATGTTCCGATCCACTGGATGCCTGAGATCCGACACAGTCAAGCTAATGACTGAAAACAAGCGCTTAGTGGGAGGCAACCCACTGGTAGGTTTTTCTTTTTCATTTTTCTTTTGATTTTCATTTTATTTTTATTTTATTTGCCAATCTCTTACTTGATAGCACTGGGGACAGTGTTGTTTAAGTCTAGGGGAGGCAGTTACTAACTATGTTTTTGTTTTTGAAAAAAAAAATGGTTTTATTGAGTCAAAATTTTGTTGGGAACTATGATTTTTCTTTTTAGTGTATTGCATTGGTTGATTAATGTTGCAGACTGAATCCACAAGTCCGACTAATGAAAAATCCAATGGCTAACCAGTGAACCAGAAACATCCAAATTTCCAACAGAATCCATAAAAGCTTGAGGTAATTTATGTACTTTTCTTTTTACCTCATCAAGGAGATTGATTTTCATAGAGCTTGACTCCTTGTTCATACCTGACAAGTAAGACTTCAGAAAGAAAATGGTACTCCTCTCCCTTATTCATGTTAAGAAAAATCTTGAGAGCTTTGTTAAAAAAAAAGAAGAGAATAAAGGATGAGATGATTTTGATCAGTTTAGAGAGGTAGGTAAGTTACCTGTGACCTCATTATTCTACTCTTAAGTCAAATGATCATACAAAGCTTGGAAGCGAGGGGTAGGTAAATTACCGATGACCCCATTATTCGCCTACAACTTTGAGAGAAAAAAAAAAAGAAAAAAAACAAGCAAAGCTCTAAGGAAGATTAAAAAGAATAAGTCTGGGGGAGAGAAAAAGTACCACATGTGGTAAAAGATATGTCTTTCTTGTTATGGTATTGTACGGGAATGAGTCTAGAAGGTTCTTGACATTGATCAAATTGATGAAACCCACCGATGAAGGCTTAATGGAGGAAGTAGTGGAATTTGGTTTGAATTTGGGATGCTATGAAAGTCAACGGAGAAGTATATGGTGGTTTGATTTGGATTTATCAGCTAAGCATGTGGATTAAGGTTTGGATATCATGGCATTACTTTAAAAAGAAAATGAGTTCCTGCGTTTTCAAACCTCTTTCACAGATGAAGTTTATGTTTTGCTTGAGGGCAAGCAAAGGCTAAGTCTGGGGGAGTTGATATATCATGGTTTTTAGGTGTTTTTAGCCATGATATAAGTCTTAATTATAGAGTCTTTTTGGTATTGTTAGAGTCTTTTGAGTCTTTTATAGGATTTAACATGGATGTGAGCATAATGGAGCTAAATCGGAGGATTTGGAGTTTAATCAAGCATTGAGGCAGTTGGGAGACGAAATTTAGAGAGTGCATCGATCGACACAGTATGTGCATCGATCGATGCTAGGCCAAAGTCAGAATTGGAAGTTTTCCCACAAGTTTTGAAGATTTAGAAATCTGCCCCAAAGTCTTCCATATTTGCATCATTGGTCCCTGGCCGTGTTTAGGAGTATAAATAGGATTTTTATGGTCATTGTTTAGACCTAAGCTTTATTTTTCCCTGCAATTTTTGAGAGCAAAACCCTGTGAGATTTTTAGAGAGCTTTTGGAGAGAAGAATCAAGACTCTTTCAGAGAAGATTCAGAACTCCTCTACTTCTTCTTTAATCACTTTCTTAATGCAATTTATTCAGAAGATGTTTTGTGTTCTTACAATTATGTCTGAGTAGATCTGCTTGTTAGGTTTAGGGTTTCTCATTAGGGATTTCATGGATTATTAGATCGGTTAATTTAGGATTCATTATATTTCTTGTTCTTCATCATAGGTTGTTCTTAATGCTAGATCTTTGATTAGTCATCTGGATTTAGATCTTAGGATTATTGATTGATATGAGAATATAATTGATTTTCCTGACAAAAACCTTTGGTGAGCAAAATTACTTTTTGCAAAGAGATTTGAATTAGTGATTTTGTGAACTTATCTAACCTGATTTTAAAGCTGATTTATTACCTACAATTTTGCAAAGAGATCTGGATTTTCTGGTTTTAAATTTAGATAATATTTGCAGTGAGAACTGATTTATTTTATAATTGTGTTTAGAGTTCAAGAACGGTGCTAAATTGTTGAATCCCGTTTCTTAATTAATTGATCTGATTTTCCATGATTTCCTGAGAATTTCCCTAGGCCTAGCGTTTAATCCTTTTGAATTTTACAACTCTTTATTTATGTTTCATCTTGCAATTTAATTTAAATATTTTTGGTTAGCATAATTAAAAGATTATTAAATATATTGTGTGAACTAGAATCTCTGTGTATTTGATCCCTAAGTACTACAATTACCTCTTAATTTGAGAGAGTAGCTCTAGGGTAAATTTGAGCATATCACATCACTGAACATTGTAAGTTGTTTTTTTTTTCTTATTTCAGGTGCTAAGTATACTGCATTTATACAGAATCAGCACAATGTACTGGGATGGCAAATATGGCACTCAGGACTGTTTCTTCAGATGTATGTTTTCACTTTTACATAACTAAGCTTTGTTTTTCCCCTAGATAATGTTATTAACTATGTTTTTTTTTTCCAAAACTGAATAATAGTTTGTTACAAACATGAGGGCTATGATTACAGAGGACTGGAATCCCGTAACCAGTCCCTTCCTTTTGGACAATGACTCGAGGTAACTTAAGCTTATTTTGTGGTAAAATCTCTTTGTACCCTTGTCATTTCTCAATTAACGTGAGGGAATCAGTCAAAACACAGCATTCCATTCACTGTGGAGGATATGTCAAAGTCAATGGAACAAGTGGATGTAAACTACTCTGAACCCCCTCCTCATTTGATCAACGACGATTTTGATTAGCTTCTTTACTCACTCGGGCAGAAGGTGGCATAGGAGTGTTTGATGCAGTACTCTTGCCCTAAAGCGTGTATTCATTCTTCCTTTTTCCGGGACGGATTCTGTTTTAGTTCTTCAATTGCTGGTTTGAGTGTTGTTGCAATAATGGAACTATAGTTTGTTGTACATTTTTAATTGATGTCTTAACAATTGATTGATACTAAAAAAAAATAACACCTAAATCTTTGGAAACAAATTTTGAGTCTATTCTCATCTTTAGCTCCAAGTATCTTCATCGATTTGTGGTACGATTGACATCATATTGATCTCCTTCCAACATCTATATCCATATATATGATATTGAAGAAGAATTATTCAACAAATGTTTTGCTACCAATGGTAAATGTAAAGAAACCAAAGAGAACACACAATTTAGGTACACAACCAAGCTCAAATTTCTTCACTATAGGAAAATTAGTTTCAAGTATTATAAATTAACAGCAAGCAGTTCATCACCGGAGGATAGAAACAGCATGTAGTTTTTGAGCAATTAAGCCAACAAGTGTTTCGCCTCTTCTTTTTCACTCAGTCTCAGCTTATCACAAACGATATAATAGTAATTTTACTGTTAACGTTACATCAACTCATTTTGTAAAATCGCGAGTAATTAATTACATAATCATCAACTCGTTTAGGATGTTAATTTGTGGATATCTGGAAACCCATTAACAACAAGCAAAGCAATATTGAGCCTTAATAGACCAAAACTTTAGTGCCCTAAGCCCAATAAAAAATTAACTCACGAGTCACGAGTATGAGTACTTTAAGTCAGTATTTCAAAACCCCTAGTCCTAAATCGACGATTCACCTGGCCATCCTCCAACCTCGATTACTATTTTCTTTCACTGTTGAACCCGGTCTTGTATCAAACCCTTGAAGTGCTGATATGAAGATGAAGGTACATGAATTTGAAAGTTACTTTGTATCAGCAGTGTCTTTTGTTTATACTCTAATTGCTCATGCTTTTAAACTAGCCTGGCTGTGTCATTGATCAAGAAAACAATGCTTTCCGCCTGCCTACTACATATAAATTATTTTTCTTCTTTCTGATTGAATTATCAAGTTTATAATTTCACAGGACGTGGATCCTTTTACCGAGGCTATTGCTACGAGTGTTCAGGTTCATTACTAAGTACCATCTTAATTAATTAGCGTCATTCTTGTTTATCTAACTGAGAAACTAAGAGACCATATGGATCGTCAATGTGCAAAAAAAACAATAGGAGGCTTTGAACGCAATGTGGTTGCGAGTTGAAGAAGCAAATGCTGATGTGATTAGAGAATGGGAGGCTGAAAGGAAAGCTACTGAAGAAGCACCTCGAGTCAGTAACGACACTCCGGTATTGGTTCAGTATACTGAAAGAATCAAATCATTATCATTAGAGGTGGAGGTTCTAAAGGTATGTGTAACGTTAACTCATTAATTAGATCATCCTTTATGTAATCACCATCAAAAGTTAGTAGGATTTTTATGTTGATTAGGCTCTCAATATCGTGAAGTGTATATGTTAGTTTAAAACATATTTCATCACAATTCACAGGCTTCGCTTCAGTCTGAACGACAAGCTGCACAAGACTTGAGAAAAGCTTTCTCCCAGGCAGAGGCTAGAAATTCAGAGCTTGCCACTAAACTTGAAAATGTTACGAGAAGAGTGGATCAGCTTTGTGATTCGGTACTCTCAAGTAGCCTTGTGGTTTGTGCTAGTATATAACATTGCTATGTCACCACCCGGGTCAAAAAAGAATTCAGACATAACTTTTCATGTACTTTTGTCTGAGTATTGCACTCTGTTGTTATCATGGTCTTTTTCATCAGGAAAACCAGGAAGTACTTGCCAAAAGCATCTCACAAAACCTTGGATATGAGGGAGGCAAGCCTGTTGCTGCATATGTCATTTACAAATGTCTTCTTCACTGGAGATCATTTGAAGTCGAAAGAACCAACATCTTTAAACGTATCGTGCAAATAATAACTTCCGCCATTCAAGTAATTAAGATGATTTTTGTCTCTCTTTTTTTGCTTCTGTTGTTTAGATACTATTTGAACATGTTGTAACGTTGAATAAGACAGGTCCCAGATGATAATGATGTTTTGGCGTATTGGTTATCTAATTCAGCCACGTTATTAACTTGTGCAGTATTCTTTTACGTCGTGAGTGTTGCACATATAGCAGTGGGGAGTGCGTTGGAGCAGGTTTGGCTAAATTAGAGCAATGGTGCATAGAAGCTACCGAGGTAAGCCACAATTTCTACATGCTTTGCCTCTTCAACATTTGCATAAACATTTTCACATCTTTTTGGGGTTACTTATTTTATTTTATTACAGTATGCAGGTTCAGCATTGCATGAGTTGAGGCATATCCGGCAGGCTGTTGATTTTCTGGTGAAATTCTAAATCTTATTATGCCAAATCCTATAATCCTTTAACTTAATTGTTTTTGGCTCTATGTTCAGCTCATTCATGCAAAGCCGAAAAAGACCGTAGATGATATAACAAGCAAAATCTGTCCGGTACTTGCTTACTCTCTTCTACTCGATCAAATGCTCAGATCTGTCCCTTAGATCGTTATACTTTCATGAAGGGAACCGTAAATTTGTCTTCTTCTTTTTTTTTTTTTTTTTTTTTTTTTCAGGTGCTAAGTGTACAGCAGCTATACAGAATCAGCACAATGTACTGGGATGACAAATATGGCACTCGGAGTGTTTCTTCAGATGTATGTTTCACTTTTACATAACTAAGCTTTAGGCTGTCTTGATATGGTATTAATTGTCTGTGTGGTTTACGAAACCATAAGGTTTTGGAAAAGCTAAGAGTCATGTCGAAGTACTCGAACTATACCGTAAGCAGCTGTTTCGTTTTGGAAGATGACTCAAGGTAACCTGAAACTTTTTTTTGGGTGGTCAAATCTCTTTTGTTCGCTTCCTCAACTAACGTGAGGGGATGAATCAAAACGCAGCATCCCGTTTAAGGTGGATGATATATCAGAGTCAATGCAACAAGTGGATGTAATCGACATTGAACCTTCTCAGTTGATTCGGGAGAACCCAAGTTTCAGCTTCTTACTCACTCGTGAAGAAGGCAGGTCATCAGTTCTGCCCTGATGAGTGTATTCATTTTTCTTTCCGGGATGGATTATGTTTTAGTTATTCATATATTTATTGATTTGGGTGTTGTTGCAATGAAGTCATTAGTCACTGCATGTAGTTTGTTTTGATTGATGTCTGAAGTGCAATCTAGTATTGATTTGAATTGATTGATGTCTGATACTAAAAACGTAGCACCCTAGAGCTTTGCAAATGAATTGTGAGAGTCTATTTTCATCTTTACTACACTTAAGTTTTTGCTTCTCATAATGAAGTGAAAAAGCGGTCCAACAACACATTAGCATTTCGGCATCATTATAGACATAATGATCCTATTTTATTGATTGAAACCTCACAAGATCATTTAATGTTTGCATTATGCATAAATCATTTTGGTAAAGCCAAAGAACTTACAAGATCATAAACTTCTTTAGGATGTCCCTGAAACCATGAATAGTTTTTCTATGCTTCCAAAATAATATTGATTAGTTTTTGAAGGGGAGCCAGCTCTTTCTTATTAGTCACCAACTGGTACTCCTGCATGTTTCCAAAAGCCGTGCATCATCGTTATACAAAGTTTTACAATCATCCTAAGAACTCAAAACATGATCCAGTAAAGATTCATCAACTTACAGATATGAAAAGAACAAAATGCTTGAAGCAAGTGTTGAGATGAGCTTCTTCCTTGAGTTTCACAATCGTTCGAAAATGAGAATAATACATGTGTGCATATACACGAAACAACTTTCTCGAAATGCACTTCACGACATCCACAAAGTTTGGAGGGAACGGATCTCCTGAATAAAAAAGAAAAAAAAAAAGTGTTACAAACTAAAAACCAACTTAAAGACGTTTAAAACTATATATGAATTAGCTTCACAAATAAGTACCAAATATCTTCGGAAAAATGGTTTTGTTATCTATCTGAGTTCGAATCCAATTCAAGACAGACTCAATATATTTAGGGGATGAACCCATTTTGTGCCTTTTTCCAGTACGTTCATCTACCCATCTATACTCATATCTGCAAAGTATAAGATCCAGAAAGATCGTAACAATGCTATACGATCGAGAAGCTTGAGATTTGATGGATGAGAATATAAAGAATGAGAAAGATAGTTTACCTTCCAGCCTTCATATCTGGGCAGGTGGTGGTTGTGCATAACTCTTCAAGAGTAGCATATAAACGTCTTATTAGTTTGTAGAAAACTACAACTAAAAGAAATTAAAGACACAAAGGAATCAAATTAATTAAGAAGAAATAATCAAAGTTTGGATGAGATTAATTACAGGTCATAATGTTTTGTGTCTTAACTGTTCAAGGCCAACCACTCGTTGATGTCTTCACCAAGAGGTAGTTCCACGGCTTCTCTGAAATTGTCACACCCAATAGTCACTGTGAGGAGCTCTCGATCCTGGATCTGAAAAACCATATATTTTGTTAGAATGTTACACCTTTCAAAATGTGATTACAGAGCAATAGTTTAAGCCATACTAACCACCTGGCTCTCAAATGGTTTCTTCCTCTTTATTGGTCGAGATGTCCTTTCAACATTGTTACTGTAAGACAGAAAATATGATCATCCATCATGTTAGAGGAGCTAGCAGGATTATTCACTACAATTCTAGTAGTTTGAATGTAAAACACAACACAAGAGTCCGGAGAAATTAAGTTCTGGGGATTATCAGGATTTTGACTTTGTCCCAACAACAACAAGCAATACAACTTGAGAATACTAAAACACATACAGAGTTTTTACTAATACAAAAGCAGAGAGGATAATAAAGAAATGTATTGAAACTTTGCAAGATACCTGCTTTGTAAAACCAATAAACTCATGTCTGCAGAGAGAGAGATCGAGTGCGGCAGAGGATGAAACTTGCTGAATAATCAAGGCTTGCTCAACCTAAAAATCGAAGAAGCAATTAAAATCATAATAAGAAAGATTTAAAAATTTAACGTCTAGACTACATAAATGTGTATCATAATACAATTCAAGGACTTGAATGGAAACAGAGACTGAAGGACTAGCAAATTATGTAAGCAAGCAAGTAAGTAAGTAAGGCTTCTCTTTCTATTCCGCTCACTTTTACTTGAGGGGTAAGGCAACGGTTAGAAATACCACAAAGTTTTCTAATTGTTTGGGTGCTACGGATCCAAATAGTAAATATATATATACTTTTTCATGTAGTTTAATTGATGTAAACTCACAAAATAATTTATCAGTATTATCATAGATTAATGGTTTTGGAAAGAAAGTAGTTCTAAACAAAATAAAATGTTCCACTTTTTCACCTTTTTCCTTAAAAATTTTATATTTGTTTCAGTAAAAAAACAAGGTCGCATTCCCATTTTATGCTTAATTTAATAGGAAAAACTAATGAAAATAATTAGCATAAGCTGTTCTAAGATGATTTTCTTTTGTTTCTACACTAATCAGTACCTAAATGTTCAGAGCCTAAATGCCTAAATTTTACATATAAATAATATTTAGAGATAAATCACTATAGGCATTGTAAAACAAATTATTTTGTAACTTTATAGGGAATTTATCCCAAAATAAAATAAAATAAAAAAAATTAAAAAAAAATCTTTGTAAAAGGTAAGACTTTTGGTTTGATAAGTTGTGTAATCTAAATATTTTCTTTTAGTTATTATAGCTAACCAAAAGAGAAGGTAAATGTGTATAATATTTTCTATTAAATATTGTTTTCTAAAAGAAATTATAATAACATATATAATTGAAAAATATTTCCTTTTAAAATATTTGTAATTAAATTTAGTTTTTAGGGTAAATTTTTGTGGGTTTTAGATATCAGGATATTATAGATTGGTAAGAGCATTTGCATCTGTTAAAAATAAATCTCCAAAAAGTAAAATAATATTATTTAATTTTAAAAAAGCAATTTGGACTACTTAAAACAAGACACCTAAGTAGCATACCACGTAAGAACAAGAGCTTCTCATTAGCATACCATCGTTTCTCAAACCAGAAACTCTGTTTTCTCTCTTTCATACATTTTCTTTATTTTTCAATTTCTTATTCTTCAGAAACCCTCTAAGAAACCACCAATAAACATGGTCTATGGGTACTGTAGGAGAGTTTTGATCCATCAAATCTCAAGTCAATTCTATTATTTTGTTTTAACCAATGTTCAAGAAAACGGTCTAAGAGACCGTCTAGGTGCTATCTAGATACTGTCTAGGCGCTAGTCGCTTAGCAAACACCTAGATGACAGTCTGAACCGCTTAAGATTACATAAATTTTATTTTAATATTTATCTTTGACTTTTAACTATATATATTTAAGTTATTAAGTTTTCTATCTGTATATGTAATTATAAACATTTATATGTTGTTAATGTAACTTAAATAAATGTATTTTCTAACTTTTGTTTATGATTAATTATTATTATATTTGTATAACATATATTTTTACAGAATTTTATATATATAATGTTTTATGTTGTTAACGCCTAAACCGCCTAAAAACCGTCAAGCCCCCGATTAGACGTTCTAGACGCTAGGCTAGGCGTTGGGTTTCCACCTATATACCGCCTAACGCTTTCTTGAACACTAGTTTTAACTTAAACGATAAACCAACTGAGTGTGAAATAACTCAAATTTAGACTCGCTGATCTGAGTGAGAAGAGAAATGAGTGGCACTTACCCCTCAAATATTTTATACAAAATTAGGATTTAAACTCTTTGAAAAAAAAAAACAAAGATAAATAAATAGTGACAAAAATCCCGATGATATATTATATTCAGATAAATAAACAGAGAAAAAACAACGATGATATATATATATAATACTCCTTCCGTTTCAAAATATAGGATGTTTTAACTAAAGCACGCAGATTAAGAAGTCTTTACTTTTAACAAGTTCAACTAATCAGAAACAATAATGCATAATATAAAATACTAAACTAATCTAAAAGTTACATAGAAAGTTAAAAACATCATATATTATGAAACAAAAACATTTTCTAAAACATCTTATATTTTGAAACGGAGGGAGTATAAAATTGTTTCAGATATATATGAATCTGTGATATTTTTTATCAAACTTTTAGAATCCAATAACTTATACTATAAAAAGTAAAAATTTTGATTTGTAATAAAAACATTGTGTTTTGTAAATAAGGTGATTGTAATACCTCGATTTCTTCTTCATAGATGACAACTCTGCACTCCTCAGATCTAGTTTCTCTTGCCCTTCACAATTTTTTGCTGTAGATTACTACTTCTAGTTTCTCTTGCCCTTCACTCAGACTCAGCTGTCAAAGACTTACCACCAAATCTTCGTCAAAGATTTACCACCAAATCTTCGTCAAAGATTTACCACCATATCTTTGAAATGGATCTCTTACCTTTCTAGTTTTGGAATATCCTACTTAGTAGATAAAATTATAATAAATCACAACCGTCCGTTAGTTAAAAAGTTGTAAATACGTGAATTTACCATATTACCCTCTCTTGAAACTCCTCTCCGCTTTTTTGGTTCGTTTGCTGATAGTCCAATTGTAGATTTACTACTTTTTATTGAACAAATTACTCAGATGTTATACAAAAGTAAGAATATTGCTCTTATATATACATTTTCTAAAAATTACTCATATATTTAGTGTTTTTGGTGTAATTACAATTAACATCCTGGGTTAATTTTTTAATTTTAATTCCAGAAATATTTAAAAAAAATACACATCAGCAAACAATTCCACATCATTATTGACATTGAACGTCTGATTTTTATTACTTCATGGCTGAGTTATAATACTTAAGGGAAAACGAAAGGTCTCGTAGATTCATATGACGGCTGAGTTATATAATACTTGGTGGCTGACTTATAACAAGAAATAAACTGAAAGTGAACGTCTGATTTATATTACTTCACGGCTGAGTTATAATACTTAAGACAAATCGAAATGTCTCGTAGATTCATATGACGGCTGAGTTATAATGCTTTGTGGCTGACTTATAACAAGAATTAAAAGTAAACAACTGAATTTTATTACTTGACGATTGAGTTATAATACTTAAGGGAAAACAAAATGTCTTTTAGATTCATATGACGGCTGAGTTATAATGCTTGGTGACTGACTTATAACAAGAAATAAATTTAAAGTAAACGGCTGATTTATATACTTCAAGGCTGAGTTATAATATTTAAGGGAAAACAAAAGTTCTCATAGATTTATATGACGGCTGAGTTATAATGTTTTATGGCTGACTTATTAGCTGTTTCATCTTTCCTCTCGATCCGTCCTTACCACTAATTTCGGTAGACTTTTTTGCCAAAAACTCCACACAGAGACATAGCTGATCGATTTTCCATATTCCCAAAAAACATTGTAACTCTCGTTCATTAGAGACATAAACTGATGGAGTATCATGCGACATATGTTTCAGTGTCTTGTTCGAGAACATGTAGCTCAACTTTAGCTGATGGCTTAACGTGTTCAATCCGTAGTCATCGAGAACAAGCTTCACAAGCTTGTCTTGCGTTGTTTCCGCATCTATCTGCACAACTCTACACCCTCTATTGTCGGTGTTAAATACATATTTGTGTTTCTTTACCCAATTATCGGAACTGGATCCATGAAAAAAATGAAGAAGAATAAGGAAAATTAAGAAGTGAAGAACAATGTAAAAAACATGTAAATCCTTCACTTTTGAACCAGATGAAGAACAAGAGTCGAAAAAAAGATGTTTCGTATTTGCTTAGAAGATGATGACATGGAATGATGACATGGATGATGTGTCCGAAGCGGCAAGTCAGCCACCAAACGAACATGTAACCCAGCCTAATTAAATCAGCCATCAAACAAAATTATAATTCAGCCGCAACATGAATACTATTACAGTAAATTAAAACTAAAAAACGGCTGTCGAACTCAGTCGCTTAATTTCATAACTCAACTGAAAATCTGTAACTCAGCCGTATCGTTTAATAAGTCAGTTGTAACCCCTGTTCTAAAAATCGGGAGCCTAGCCGATTAAACGGTCGCATATGCGCTGATCGGAGCACACCCGCGTCTATTTTCTCAAATCGTTCAAACTAATCGGTACCCGATTTATTATCCGTTTAATTGATTAAATCGGATATTAAACCGAATTTTAAAAAATTATGTTGGGCAAAACGGGCCTTAGATAGTCAATATACCAAGCCCAATTTTATAGCCACCGAAAAATTGAAGACTCAGTTACTTCATTTATAGTCAACTAGGTACTAACCCGCTGTATACCGCGGGCTGAACAATTTAATTTCTGTAACTTTGTAATAATTTATTGAATTATTATATTATTTATATTCATTTGTGATTATAATACAGTTTGCTTATATACTTTTTGTATTTTAATTTTTTTTATTGAAAATCTTTGTCAATAAAACATCGGAGTTGTAACGATGAATAAAATTGTTTAAACATTTGTCAATAAAATAAAACGACATCCTTATTATAGTTATAAAATAAGTAAAAAGATTGTCACATTGAAAGATTTGTAGTCTAGGATTTATAGCCAAACTGTCTAGAGATATTCGGTAAGTTTCCATTTAATTTGAATCATATAGTATCTTCATATAGTGCTGTAAACCCTGTTTGTAAAGAATATATATAGTAACATGATGTGTAAATGACTTAATCACTGGTAGAACACTATACATAATTGATGACTTAAATATGAGTTTATTTTTATAGTGTTAATATTAATAATTTTTTATTTTGGATATCAATAATAATATGTGTAATTAGCAATAATATGCCTTTTCAACCTTTCAACATTACTCTTTTTTGTTATCAAAGGTAGCTGAAAACTTTATCCATATTGAATTTGAAAAATTTAAAGAAAATCCTAGTAATTTAAATGAAAACAAAAAATAAGAAAAACCAATAATGCAATGAATGAAATGTGAGTGACTAATTTTATAATAATAATATTAATATATTTATTTTATCATAGCAATAATAATATGTGTAAATAGAAATCTATGATTTTCAACATTTCAACATTACTCTTTATACTATATGGTAGATAGATATGATACTTGTAACAACCCGTCCCGTGGACCCCGCTAGCCTCACTGCTAGCCCGCTAGCCTCACTGCTAGCCGCCCAAACGGACCCCAAGCTGGCCCTGCAGGGCATCGATCCTAACCCATCACTGTGGATATCCCAATCCACCAGTAGGTTATTGGTGTACCAGGCGTTCCTCGAACCCTGGTCCCCACCCTTTAACAACCTTCCCACAGGACAAGTTGCCACCAATTGATGGGTTAGGATCGATGCCCTGCAGGGCCAGCTTGGGGTCCGTTTGGGCGGCTAGCAGTGAGGCTAGCGGGCTAGCAGTGAGGCTAGTGGGGTCCGCGGGACGGGTTGTCACAATACTATATGGGGTTAGAAATCTAAGCTGTTGCACAGAACTGATATATTTTTTATTTGGTCAACGTTTCCTACTTAATTTGATTGAGTATCCACGTAACTCACAATTTTCTGATTAATTAGATAATTAAATGATTATTAATTATTAATTATCTTTAATACCCTCAATAATTTTAGCCTCTATTTAAATATTTATAATGGTATTTGAATGTAACTTTTTAGACTTTTTAAGGTTAATTTCTTTTTTGTACTTCTCAATTAATATAGTAGGATATTTCCAGTTATCATTTCTCTCACGGTCGATGTGGGATACATCAAATACATGCCTAGCCTTCATTGGTTTTCAACAAAAAAAAATTATTAAATAACATTAAAACCCATATTTTATACGTATTGTTCTTAATATTGACGACAAATGAAGTAACTTAACATAAATGAAGGATACCTAATGTATTAGAAATATACAAGTTAGTTACCTTAGTATATTTTTCAACTTTTGTTTTAACTAAAACTAGGTGCTTTCCCACGCAACGCGTGGATTGTGGTGTATTTGGCACTTTTTTGAGAGAATATAACTATGAATAGATTAGAAAAGCAAGAAATATAAAAGAAATATTTTCTTATATAAATAAAATAAAAATTAAATACAATGTTAAATATATATAATACTTTCTACATTAAAATATAGAATCAAACTCTTACAAGTTACAACACATATGAGATATAACAACATTTGATATTGGTAGGAGAAGAGGAGAGAATGTTTACTATAAGATGGTAATCCAAATTAGATAATGGAGATGAATCTTTAAAAAATAGAACAATGTAATATATATATATATATATAATACTTTCTAAATTAAAATATATAATCAAACTCTTACAATACATATGAGATATAACAACATTTGATATTGGTGGGAGAGGAAGAGAGAATGATTACTTATAAGATAATAATCCAAATTAGATAAAGGAGATAAATTTTTTAAAATAAGAACAATGTAAACTATATATCATGTAGCTTCTAAAATTAAAATTTAGCATTAACAATTTACAATGATATGAGATAGTAAAAGAATGTCAATATGAGAGAATGATAGATTGAGAGAATGCTTATTTATATGATAAGAAATGATGGAAGTTACATTTAGAACTATGGAGTTACAATAGTAATTTATTGTGTTTGAATAAAATTGAGTGGTAGAATATGATTAATGCATAATTTATTTTATTTTCAGTTATAATTTTATTTTAATGTGTGAGTTAAATGTATTGTGTTTATTGGATCTTAAATATTGTTTAAAGCAATTAGAAAGCAAATAAAAAAATAAAAATAAAAATTAGAAAACATTAAATGAAAATCAACCGATAAGGAGAGACCAAAACCTTACTTTTATATATATGATATATTGCTTTAAACTTTGAAATGAGAAATATATTATAAACAATAATTTTACATGAGAAATATATTAATTTAGCCAACCAAAATATGAATATAAGTTTAGCCAACCAAAATAAATAAAAAATATTAAAATTTAACCAAAAATAATTTCTCTTGAAAGATAATAAGTTAGTAGGAGGAATGAATTAATGTACAATTATTGGATAGGGGTTACATTTGAGTTAAATGGAGTTACATGTCTTTAATTATAAATAAATATTTTAATTTTTTATAACCTAAAATAAAAGGAATACAAAGGGGCTGAATAAAAATTCACATGATTT
Organism: Camelina hispida; assembly: GCA_023657505.1. Lineage (NCBI taxonomy): Eukaryota > Viridiplantae > Streptophyta > Magnoliopsida > Brassicales > Brassicaceae > Camelina > Camelina hispida. The sequence goes on along the minus strand of CP094637.1, from coordinate 13,258,885 downwards.
GGTTGTTTGTTGATATAAACTCAACACTTACACATAATATTTCAAAATAAAAAATATTACTTTTTAAGTGACAAACTAAATTAGTTTTCTTATAAAGTTATATGAATTCTTCAATCTCAATAATTTTTAAAATCCCAAGGATAACTTATATTTTTTTGGTTTTCACTCATCAATTTATAGTGCTAGATTTCATACTAATGGTTTCATCTTTAGAGAATTTAGTGAAATGATAATTCTAAAATTATATTTTATTTTTATATTTAAGTTCCAGTTGAATATGTTTTGTTTTTGGATCATTTTTTATTTTGATTAAAGACACAAAAAATCAATTGTTTAATTATGTTCTTTTGTTTTCAAAAACCTCAAATCATAAAAAAATATATATATTATATTGATCTCTACAGATTTATCAATTGGATCACAAAACAAAATAGTCTTTATAAATGAATAAATGGATAATTATATTGATCTTTAAATATTATATTGATCTTTATAAATTATTAAAAATGATACATGAATATGTGAGATAACCAGAGACATAATAGATAATTACATATGGATCATTTCAACTTTATGATCTTATTGTGTGGTGAATATTGTAAGGAAGTATGAAAATAATGACTTATAAGATGTTAATATAAAATAGAAAATGGAGATAAACATTTTAAAATATTAAAATAAATATATAAGATATACATATCATACAAACTCTAAAACTAAGCTTTTACAATGATATTTGATTTGATTTTTATAACCCATACAACAACAATAATAAAAATAAATACAAAACAAAACAAAACAACAAAAAAGAGATTTGAGAGTAGTGGAAGAAGATGAGAGAATGAAAAAGTGATAGACTAAGAGAATAAGATAATGAGTATTTATAGGAAGAGAAATTATGAAAAATTACATTTAGAAAAATGAGAGTTACAATTCTAATTTATTGTTTTGTTTTAATACAATTGATTAATTCAACTTAGTGGAGAAATAAAGTTAATGCATAATTTATAGGGAGAAGCTATAAAGATTTCAGTTTTATATTATGTGAGTTAAATGTGAAAATTAATTGTTTTTAAATTTGTGTTTTAATATAAATTTTTTTGTTGTTAAAATTGCATTGCCAAGTGGACCAATAAGGAGAGACTGAAACTCTACTTTTATATATATGATTTGTACTATAGTAAAATTTACTACATAACAACTTATATTTTACATTATATATATATATTATACTAAATATAAAATAAAATAATTATTAAAAACTAGCCCCCGATTAATCTCTGTAAAATCTCCGATTTCTCTCCTAGGCGCTAGGCTCACCATGTTGTATATTTTTCAACTTTTGTTTTAACTAAAACTAGGTGCTTTCCCACGCAACGCGTGGATTGTGGTGTATTTGGCACTTTTTTGAGAGAATATAACTATGAATAGATTAGAAAAGCAAGAAATATAAAAGAAATATTTTCTTATATAAATAAAATAAAAATTAAATACAATGTTAAATATATATAATACTTTCTACATTAAAATATAGAATCAAACTCTTACAAGTTACAACAGATATGAGATATAACAACATTTGATATTGGTAGGAGAAGAGGAGAGAATGTTTACTATAAGATGGTAATCCAAATTAGATAATGGAGATGAATCTTTAAAAATAGAACAATGTAATATATATATATATATATAATACTTTCTAAATTAAAATATATAATCAAACTCTTACAATACATATGAGATATAACAACATTTGATATTGGTGGGAGAGGAAGAGAGAATGATTACTTATAAGATAATAATCCAAATTAGATAAAGGAGATAAATTTTTTAAAATAAGAACAATGTAAACTATATATCATGTAGCTTCTAAAATTAAAATTTAGCATTAACAATTTACAATGATATGAGATAGTAAAAGAATGTCAATATGAGAGAATGATAGATTGAGAGAATGCTTATTTATATGATAAGAAATGATGGAAGTTACATTTAGAACTATGGAGTTACAATAGTAATTTATTGTGTTTGAATAAAATTGAGTGGTAGAATATGATTAATGCATAATTTATTTTATTTTCAGTTATAATTTTATTTTAATGTGTGAGTTAAATGTATTGTGTTTATTGGATCTTAAATATTGTTTAAAGCAATTAGAAAGCAAATAAAAAATAAAAATAAAAATTAGAAAACATTAAATGAAAATCAACCGATAAGGAGAGACCAAAACCTTACTTTTATATATATGATATATTGCTTTAAACTTTGAAATGAGAAATATATTATAAACAATAATTTTACATGAGAAATATATTAATTTAGCCAACCAAAATATGAATATAAGTTTAGCCAACCAAAATAAATAAAAAATATTAAAATTTAACCAAAAATAATTTCTCTTGAAAGATAATAAGTTAGTAGGAGGAATGAATTAATGTACAATTATTGGATAGGGGTTACATTTGAGTTAAATGGAGTTACATGTCTTTAATTATAAATAAATATTTTAATTTTTTATAACCTAAAATAAAAGGAATACAAAGGGGCTGAATAAAAATTCACATGATTTGGTTGTTTGTTGATATAAACTCAACACTTACACATAATATTTCAAAATAAAAAATATTACTTTTTAAGTGACAAACTAAATTAGTTTTCTTATAAAGTTATATGAATTCTTCAATCTCAATAATTTTTAAAATCCCAAGGATAACTTATATTTTTTTGGTTTTCACTCATCAATTTATAGTGCTAGATTTCATACTAATGGTTTCATCTTTAGAGAATTTAGTGAAATGATAATTCTAAAATTATATTTTATTTTTATATTTAAGTTCCAGTTGAATATGTTTTGTTTTTTGGATCATTTTTTATTTTGATTAAAGACACAAAAATCAATTGTTTAATTATGTTCTTTTGTTTTCAAAAACCTCAAATCATAAAAAATATATATATTATATTGATCTCTACAGATTTATCAATTGGATCACAAAACAAAATAGTCTTTATAAATGAATAAATGGATAATTATATTGATCTTTAAATATTATATTGATCTTTATAAATTATTAAAAATGATACATGAATATGTGAGATAACCAGAGACATAATAGATAATTACATATGGATCATTTCAACTTTATGATCTTATTGTGTGGTGAATATTGTAAGGAAGTATGAAAATAATGACTTATAAGATGTTAATATAAAATAGAAAATGGAGATAAACATTTTAAAATATTAAAATAAATATATAAGATATACATATCATACAAACTCTAAAACTAAGCTTTTACAATGATATTTGATTTGATTTTTTATAACCCATACAACAACAATAATAAAAATAAATACAAAACAAAACAAAACAACAAAAAAGAGATTTGAGAGTAGTGGAAGAAGATGAGAGAATGAAAAAGTGATAGACTAAGAGAATAAGATAATGAGTATTTATAGGAAGAGAAATTATGAAAAATTACATTTAGAAAAATGAGAGTTACAATTCTAATTTATTGTTTTGTTTTAATACAATTGATTAATTCAACTTAGTGGAGAAATAAAGTTAATGCATAATTTATAGGGAGAAGCTATAAAGATTTCAGTTTTATATTATGTGAGTTAAATGTGAAAATTAATTGTTTTTAAATTTGTGTTTTAATATAAATTTTTTTGTTGTTAAAATTGCATTGCCAAGTGGACCAATAAGGAGAGACTGAAACTCTACTTTTATATATATGATTTGTACTATAGTAAAATTTACTACATAACAACTTATATTTTACATTATATATATATATTATACTAAATATAAAATAAAATAATTATTAAAAACTAGCCCCCGATTAATCTCTGTAAAATCTCCGATTTCTCTCCTAGGCGCTAGGCTCACCCTCACCGCCCGACTATCGCCTAGCGATTTTTAAAACAGGGGTTGTAACTAAATGATTTTCTAGTAATTAATCTTTTGCTACTAAGTCATCCGTAAAATGGCCGAGTTTTCTGATAAGTTAACATGTGACGGCTGAGTTATAATAGTTAACCATAACTCAGCCGTAATGATATCTCATAAATCAACTGTTGTTCATAACTCAGCTAGCCGGAGAAAGTCAATTCAACTGTGTCGAAGTATTAACTCAGCCAAATTTTTGACAACTCAACCATCGGGTAAAAACTCAGCCGTAGTTACGGCTGAGTTATGCTCGTAACTCAGCCATTTTCTCATAACTCAGCCATATTTTATTAAGTCAGTCGTAACTACAGACTGAGTTATGTTTGTAAGTCAGCCGTTTTCTCATAACTCAGCCATTTTCCATAAATCAGCTGCAACATATTGTAATTCAGCCGTCATTACCGCTATAACGCTTTACGGCTGAGTTATTTAATACACGTCAGCGATTTCTGACGTGGCGTCTGATGTAGCAATGACATTCTTTGTAATTAAGTTTTTCCTGTTATATAAAATAAGGGCACGTTGGATATAAAAAAAATACCCAAAATAAGATAATAATAAAAAAAGTTTTGTATGGTGATGGTAATATTACCTAAAATGTGTAACATTTGAGTAAATTTTTTTTTAATCTCTTTATATTGCTCACTTTTTTTTTTTTACTCATTCACTTTTCCAGAGTGGCTTAGAGTTAGTTTAAAAAGTTATAACGCTGTTTAATTTTTGAAAAATAGACCTTAACTTTTTTTTTTTTTTTCGTCTGAATAAATCATTATAAACCAAACCAAAATTATTTTACAAGGCATTCAAACCAGCAAATTAGATCTACCAAATATTGCACTCATTACACAGTGTTGGCACAATATATAATGTAAAATTAAGATCTTCACAGTGGCCAAGATTTTGATATAACTAGTAGTGTGTTGTATTGAGCTCTCCGTCCTTTTTTTCCTCTACATATTTTTTACCCTTGAATCATGGAACAGTAAATTATCTCTCTTGGTCTCTCCATTTTCACTGCACAATCTGGTTTTGTTTCCAAGGTCCACTCACTAACTCTCTTCTCCGATCATCTTTTCTTGACTTCAATCTGAGTCTCTTGTTGCTGCTTGGGCTTTAAGGTTCTGCTGTCTAGATCATGATCGTTTGCTTCCAAAATCATCACCTTCACTGTTTTTGTTTCTTGAAATATCTGGGTTTTGTTGATCATAGGGGAATTGTTACTGTTTTTTAATTTATTTATTTTTACCTTTTTAATTGCAGTGATAACGATGCTTTACAGAGTTGTCATATTTACAGAGTTGCTTGTGTGCATTTGAGATTAGACTTCGTTCTTAGTGATTTGGAAAGATAGAGGCATCATTATAAATTTATTATAACCAAATTTTAATTACATGCACAGCTGCACTTAGCCTTTCCCTTAAATCAACTAAGCATGAGCTCAAATGAGCAGAGCACTCTGTTCTGTCCTTTTCTGCTGATCTTTGAGTTACTATTGCTATGAAAAATATGCATCTGACTTTTAGGTTTTGGTTTTACTTGTGTGGTTGGTTGACTGATCCAAAAGATTATAAAGATGAAGAAAAGACGTTTCTATGGTTTGAAGCATCCCTTTGATCCATGCCGTAAGTGTCGTTTAATTTTCCCTCTTATTAAAAGTTTCTTACTTTGAATATTGGAGAACAATGTTTTTGACTTAATATATCGGTTTTTTACTCGTAGCTTTCGAGTTCTTCTGCTCGGGTACATGGAATGCAGTGGAATACATAAGAATCGAAGATGGAAAGATGGCAATACGTCTGTTAGAGAATGGTTCTGTGTTGGAAGATATCCGTCCGTTCCAAAGGCTTCGTGTCAGATCAAGAAAGGCGACATTGACTGACTGTATCTGTTTCCTTCGGCCTGACATCGATGTTTGTGTTCTCTATCCTCTCCATGAGGATGACTTGGAACCGGTATATATGTAGCTCCAATTGCTTGAATTCTCTTTTTCTTGCATCTTCGAACTCATAAAAACACTCTGCATCTGTTTCTTGCATAGGTTTTGGTTGATGCGAGGATAGTTTCTATAGAGAGGAAGCCTCATAATCAGTCTAAATGCTCTTGCAGAATCAATGTTAGAATTTACATAGACCAAGGCTGCATTGCTTCTGATAAACAAAAAATAAATAAAGATTCTGTGGTCATCAGTCTAAACCAAATCTCTATTCTTCAGAAGTTTTACAAGGAACAAAGTAGTGATCAGTTCTACAGGTGGAAGTTCTCTGAGGACTGCACTTCGTTGACAAGAACAAGACTGTCGTTGGGAAAGTTCTTGCCGGATCTTTCTTGGTTGACTGTTACTTCAATTACGAAAAGCATTGTGTTTCACATTAGGACAGTGCAAACCAAGATGATATATCAGATTATAACAGATGAAGGCTCTAGCAGTTCTATGAGTTCGATGAATATTACTGTTGAAGACGGTGTCTCGTTGTCAAAAGTGGTTCAGTTTAATCCGGCTGATATAGTTGATGATTCTCAAGATCCTGAAATAGAAAAGGAAACTGATTGTTATCCTGAAGAAGAAGAGGTAGTGGAACTGCGTCGGTCCAAGAGAAGGAAAGTGAGACCTGATAGATATACCGGATGTGAGTATCAGCCAGATATAAATGACAGTTGGGTGCGGATGATGCCATACCGGTATGATAAATTGGCTGTTGTTAATGTGGAGAGTGAGGACGAAGAATATGGTGATACTAATGATGAGTTTTATGTACCATTTTCATGTTTGTTCAAGAAAAGAATAACTAATTCTCAAGAAGAGATACCAAAAGTTCGAAGAGACGAGACTATTTTGGTGAAGAAGAGGAAAGGAAATGGACTTGGTCAAAAAGAGCGGAACTCTGAGATTTCTGTTATTCCTTTTACTCCGGTATTTGAGGCTATACCGTTGGAACAGTTTGGTCTTGATCCTAACTTGTTGGGTGGGGGTGGCAGTTTCTCAAGAAGCCAGTACTTTGATGAGATTGATAAGTACCGAAGTAAAGCTGTGAAGTACGGGAAGAAAATGACGGAAATGGAAGAGATGATGGAAGCTGATCTGTGTTGGAAAGGTCCTAACCATGTGAAGTCGGTTCAAAAACGAATATCTCGACCATCGCGGTCAGTTGTTTCAAAAACTGAAGATTCTGAGGAACGTCCACGGGTCTTTAAGAAAGTTACATTGAGTGCAGGTGCATATAATAAGCTGATAGATACATACATGAACAACATTGAGGTAACAATTGCAGCCAAGGACGAGCCCACCAGTGTTGTTGAACAGTGGGAGGAGTTAAAGAAGACAAATTTCGTATCTAATTTGCATAGGGATATGGAACAGACCCGTAATGAGGATGATGAGGGAGAGACTTCAGAGAACGAAATGTTATGGAGAGAAATGGAACTCTGCTTAGCTTCTTCTTACATTCTTGATGACAACGAGGTATAATTCTCATTGAAACATATCATATTCTAAAACTATTCAAGCATATGTGCCCGCTAAATTCCATTGTTGTGGTGTATCAAAATCTCTAGGCAAGAGTGGGCAACGAGGCTTTTGAAAAGGCAAGAAGCGGTTGTGAGCACGAATATATGCTGGATGAAGAAATCGGGCTGTGTTGTAGGTTATGTGGTCATGTAGGAACTGAGATAAAACATGTTTCTGCACCATTTGTAAGTCAAACTCCCAATTAACTTACAAATGTATAATGTTACTTTGCTTGTAAATGATTGTATACCATGGTTTGGTTTGAGTAGGCGGAACATAAGAAATGGACCATAGAGACTAAGCAGATCGAAGAGCATGACCTAAAGACTAAATTAGGCCACAAAGAAGCTGAGAGAGAAGATTTCACTATGTCAAGTGATTTTTCGGAATTGCTTGCGGTTGAAGAAAGTGACAACGTTTGGGCATTAATACCTCAGCTTAAGAGAAAACTACATATGCATCAACAACGAGCTTTCGAGTTTCTCTGGAGAAATATAGCAGGATCTGTGGAACCCGCACTTATGGATCCCACTTCAGATAACAAAGGTGGTTGTGTGATCTCTCATACACCAGGAGCTGGTAAAACTTTCCTAATCATTGCTTTCCTCACAAGCTACTTGAAGCTATTCCCCGGGAACAGACCTTTGGTTCTTGCTCCTAAAACAACTCTCTACACTTGGTACAAGGAGTTCATCAAATGGGAGATCCCAGTTCCGGTTCATTTGATCCATGGTCGACGAACCTACTCTACCTTCAAACATAACAGCACAGTTCAGTTCAATGGAGTTCCGAAACCAAGCAAAGATGTTATGCATGTTCTTGATTGCTTAGAAAAAATACAGAAATGGCACGCGCATCCAAGCGTTCTTGTAATGGGTTACACCTCTTTTCTGACTCTAATGAGGGAAGACTCAAAGTTTGCTCATCGGAAGTACATGGCTAAAGTTCTAAGAGAGAGCCCCGGGCTTCTTGTTCTTGATGAAGGACATAACCCAAGGAGTACCAAGTCAAGACTACGTAAGGCCTTGATGAAAGTTGGTACTGACTTAAGGATACTTCTTTCAGGTACTTTGTTTCAGAACAACTTCTGTGAGTACTTCAACACACTGTGTTTGGCTAGACCAAAGTTTATCCATGAGGTTCTGATGGAGTTAGATCAGAAATATAAGAACAGTCAAGGTGTGAAAAAGGCGCCTCACTTACTGGAGAACAGAGCGCGTAAACTCTTCATCGATATAATCGCCAAGAAGATTGATGCGAGCGTGGGAGATGAACGCCTTCAAGGTCTCAACATGTTGAAGAATATGACTAATAGTTTCATTGATAATTATGAAGGGAGTGGAAGTGGAAGTGGTGATGCTCTTCCCGGTCTACAGATCTATACATTGTTGATGAACTCGACGGATGTACAGCATAAGATACTCACAAAACTTCAGGATGTAATAGATAGTTATTACGGGTATCCACTCGAGGTCGAGCTTCAGACCACATTGGCAGCTATACACCCTTGGTTGGTCACGACCTCAAACTGCTGCACGAAATTCTTCAACCCACAAGAACTTGTTGAGATCGAAAAAGTCAAGCACGACGCAAAGAAAGGATCTAAAGTCATGTTTGTGCTGAACCTTGTCTACCGAGTGGTCAAGAGGGAGAAGATCTTGATCTTTTGCCACAACATAGCACCAATACGTCTGTTCATCGAACTGTTTGAGAACGTTTTCAGGTGGCAAAGAGGCAGAGAGATCTTGACCTTAACCGGCGACCTAGAGCTGTTCGAGAGAGGTAGAGTAATAGACAAATTTGAAGAACTGGGAAACCCATCCAGAGTCCTACTGGCTTCGATCACAGCTTGCGCAGAAGGGATTAGTCTAACCGCTGCTTCACGGGTGATAATGCTTGACTCGGAATGGAACCCTTCAAAGACAAAGCAAGCGATAGCTCGTGCATTCAGACCGGGACAGCAGAAAGTAGTTTATGTTTATCAGCTCTTGTCCAGAGGAACATTGGAGGAAGACAAGTACAGGAGAACGACATGGAAAGAGTGGGTTTCAAGTATGATATTCAGCGAGGAGTTTGTTGAGGATCCGTCTCTATGGCAAGCTGAGAAGATTGAAGATGATGTTCTTAGAGAGATCGTTGGAGAAGATAGAGTCAAATCTTTCCATATGATCATGAAGAATGAGAAGGCTTCAACAGGGTGATGGTTTGTATAAAAAAGAATACTAACTAATAAAGAGCCTGCAGTTTTCTGCAAACAGAAACAAAAAGGTTAGTTCTCTGTTTCTACCATGGGTTTGGATATCCCAAGTCTCTAGAACTCATGTGTGTCATATATACTAATGAAGTATAAGTATATTATGTAAAAATGTATCATATACACTTATGTAGAAGCCTGTCTTAAGCATTGTGAAATAGTGACAAAATCAATAATAATGTGAAATATTATAAGCAGTTATCCTATATGACCAAGTATATAGGCACATTAACCTCTCGTTAAATCTTAATTTTTTTGTAATAGTCTAACAATGTTGCTAAGAGATCAGAACCTTTTGAATACATACAACTTTAATGAACAACAAAATTATACAAAAAAATGGAAAGATAAAAGAACAGAGAAGGAGCTAATAAGGGAGACATGTTAATATAAGACATGTGAGACATCAAACTAAACTGGCAAAGGAAGAGGTAAGAGTGTAAGATACATTAGCAAGAGGACCTCGTTGCTCCGAGAGCTCGTTAATGTCTTTGACAATGTCAAAGACTGCCTCAGGCTGAGCTAGTTTACGTGCGTTGCTTGAAGTTTGTTCCAGCTCGTCTGTCTTTGTGCTAAACCATTCCCCAACGATTCTAGCTGTCTCTTTAGGACTTCTTGTGAACACTCCTGCACCATTCTCCACTACGTATGGCACATTCCCTTTTTCCTGTTTGATTTCAAAGGTGATTGATTTGAGCATTTATACATATATGATATATGAGCTGGTTACATTAAAAATACAAGCCTAAACAGACCTGTCCTGGAATGTAATCGTTGAGGATGATTGGAAGTGAACGAATCAGCGATTCAGCAATTGTTCCCGGTCCAGCCTGCAAGATTCGGACAACATTTAGCTTTATGAACATTTTGGTGAATAGTGATTAAAACAAGGGTGAGATTGTTCTGTTCCTCTTACTTTTGTAATGATGCAGTCACAAGCTCCCATCCATTTTTCCATCTGAGTCTCGAATCCTCGTACCTATAATATCAATATCAATTAGATCTCCGAGTCTTGAAACCTATATGAACCTCTAATAACGCCTAAGAAGTTTGGTTTAATCATATATACCTTAACAGGAATGTTCCACTCAATGGCTTCTAACGAAGATGCCAATTTCTTGTTACGTCCACATATAACAACCATTTGCCCGATGGGCTTCTTGTTCTCTTTATCATACAACGACTCCGCAAGAGCTTTGGCTGTTTCTTTCACAGGACCCATACCTTCCCCTCCACCCATCAGTAGAACCGCACGAAGATCTTGATCCATCTCAAGCTCCTTTCTTAGATCATCCTTCACAAGAACCGCTCGTGCAAAAGATGGCCTCACAGGTAAACCAAAAACACGGACTTGAGACTCATCCAGCCCATCAAACAAGGCCCTTTTCGCCACTTCTTGAGACGGGCAATAGCACCTATTCACCCCTGGATGAAACCTAAACCATAGAAGTTAAAAAAAAAAAAAAAAAAAAAAAAAAAAAAAATAATAATAATTTGCAGCTACCATCTTCTCTCAAAGACTAAAAGCAGAGCTAATAATAAATATATACCAAGTAGGATGACAAGTGTTGAGATCAGTAATAACGGTGACAAAGAGGACTCGTTTCTGTAGCTCTTGCCATTTAAGAACCCATAAAGGGATATGTTGCATGAGAGGATGAACACTAATGATAATCTCCGGCTTGTACTCCATCAAACCAGCTTCTACTTCCTTGGCGTAATAGGCAGCAATGGCTGCTAGGTAACAAGAGTGGATCCATTTCGGAGATGTGCTGTGAAAAGCAACTTTCCAAAGCTGAACATGCTTCACCATAAACTTATATGATCTCTCCATATCATTCAATGGCCACCCTGTGTATTCCTTCCACACATCTTTCACAATTACCTATTATTCAAAACCACTCACCAAAATCAAAAAAAAAAAGACCATTCCTTTTCTTGTTGAACAAACTATACAATATGGTCAGCATTGTTCTTTACTTTACCCTGTATTTATCACCGAACTCGATCTTGAAAGCGTCACGGATAGCTTCAGCGGAGGCACGGTGACCACCACCAGTGTCGCTCATGAGGATCAAGACGTTCTTCGTCCTCTGAGCACCGATCTCGACAAGCTCCATTGCTGATTCATCCTCGTCGCTGTAACAAAGATCAACGTCGTTTTCGTCGTAGCTTTTGCTACGGTGGATGTGATGATGGGTATGACGTTGAGTCGTCGTCTCGCCGCCTGCTACGGAAACGGCGGATTTGGAAGTACCGTAGAGTCGTTCGAGAACTTTCTCTGCAAGGGACATGACGGTCGTCGCCATTTGAACAGAGGAGGAGGAAGAGAAGAGATGAGTCTCTGAGAGAGCTGTTTAGGAGACACACAAAACAGAGACTTTCCCGGAAGAGAGAGAGAGAGAGAGAGAGGGTTTAGGGGGTGAAGGGAAGGGAGAGATGTTGTAAGAGAGAAACATGGAAGAGGAGAGAAACAGAGAAGAGTGGTTGTTTTGTTTGAATGATTGATCACATTACAGCCGTCAGAATCGCCTTCTTTTTTTGGACTGTTCCATTTGCAAAAAGATTCGAATATCCCCCGAAATCGTCGATTTTTTTCACTTTTTTCCTTTTTTTTGGCCGTTCATATTTATTATGTTTTCAATTCCTGGAAAAACCCTAAAATAAACCAAGAATTTTTGACAAAAATAATAAAATAGTCAATTAATTATGCAAAATAATTTTGTAAAAGTATATAGGCATCATTTTGTAAAATGAAAAAACACCAAATTCCTCAAAGAAAAGAAAAAATTATAATAATAAATAATGCCATGAGAAGAAATAATATTTAGCTAAATAATGCAAATATTTATTATTTTAGTGATATTAATAAAACAGGGAATTTATCACGATATTATACATTTATATTTGGGTCTACACACGTTATGGAAAAGAACAAGAATAATTATTGGGCTAAGATATATGTTAAAAATACATTAGTTTTTCTCTAATCAAAGGAAAAGGAAACCTTACTAATTAAGAATAGGAAAATACTCTTATACTGTATATCAATATAAATATACTTGTAACAATGTAAAAAAAGAAACCAAACAAACCTTTTGTGAAATCTCTCATCAAATTCGCCTCCTTCCTCTTCATCGTTCATACAAAGTAAGATCCTGTTGTGATATCGAAAACTGTTTATGTTCGATCGATACATAATAATCTAATATTAACGCTAGCTAGCTCTTCTGATTTTGCAGGCACCGAGTTTCATCATGAACTGTAACAAAACACTCGTCTTCTTTTTGGTCGCTGTTACGGCAATTCTGATCAACTACTACTACTATAAGATAGACAATTCCCCCGTAACCGTGGTAGAGAAAAACGTCGGCTTAAACTATGGCCTCCTCGGAAACAACCTCCCATCTCCACCCAAAGTTATAAGCTTTTACAAGTCATTAGGGATTACCAAAATCCGAATCTTCGACCCCAACACTGAGGTTCTTAACGCCTTACGTGGCAACCGTGATATTCAAGTCATCGTAGGTGTTAAGGACCAAGATCTGGCTGCTCTTGCCGAGAGCGAAGATGCTGTTAAGAACTGGTTCTCCACCAACATCGAGCCTTACTTAGCCGACGTAAACATCACGGTCATCACCGTCGGTAACGAAGTCATCCCCGGACCAATCGGTCCTCACGTGCTTCCTGTCGTGCAGTCTCTCACCAACCTTGTCAAGTCGAGGAACCTACCTGTTGAGATATGATCCAACTTGAAACAGGAAGTTGTAGTAGATCAGAAGCTTGTCTACGTTTGTTTAACATTGGCCTGTTTGGTCTGTCAGAAACTGGGCCATATATTAGTGTGAAGCCCATACAGGAACCGACTCTGTATTAGGTATAAATACATAAGGTCAAACAGATGAGAAAAGAGAGAGAAAAGTGAGCTGCGCCGAACCCTAGTTCAGACGGTTCTGAAGAGGTGAACAGAGCTAGAGAGAGATGTAGATTCTCGGTGTATCTAGGCTCAATCTCTTGTTATTATTCTTTCATATGTTGTTCTTGTGAGACTCGATCTAGGATGTTAGACGAGTGTGAGAGGTATGTTGTAACCATAACACATATGTAACTCTTGATCTATAATGGATGTTGAGGACTCTGTTTCCTCCCCAGACGTAGCTGCTGATGCAGTGAACTGGGTTACCAAATCTCTGTGTTCTCTGTTTATGTGTTCTCTCTATTTCCGTGATTAAAGCTTGTGTCAGATCCATCAATCAATACTTGATTGAATCCAAAGTTGTTGTATCGATTTACAACAAGTGGTATCAGAGCCTCAGGTTCTTGAGGGCAAGCTTTGTGAGAAAGCTTTCAGATCTGTGGAGGGAAGTGATAGCTTTATATCAGATCTGAAGTTCGCAGAGAGGTGCTACAATAACATGAAAGAAGAAGATGATGGCTGTTCTGGGTTTCAGAACGTTAATTTTGGAGGAAGGAAGATTCACTACAGCGGATCCGATAAGATCAGATGTCTTCAGGTTTACGAACTCTGAAGGATCTACAGCCTGTCTCCTTTAATGACTCGAGAGTTGAACATCAATGTGGGTTATGGATCAAGATATTCACTGGTAATGATGTTGTTATCAGTTATATGGTATATCTAGAGGCTGGTACAAGAACACTCATCCATAGAGTTTGTTCTTGATTTAAGGTTGCACAACCAACTGGAGATTAGTTTGAGGTGGAGTTAACCTCTACTTGCTTTAGGCTCAAATATTGAAGACGTCAAGTCTGTATCCTCTACAGTCACAAGGTCAAAGTGTGATGTTCTGAAGAGTTGTTTATATTTGTTGATGGTCTGCATGAGTTAAGAGAATCAGAATCTTGGTATAGCACTAAAGGTTGGCTGTTGATTTTGCAAGAGATTATCCAAGATTCAATGCTGGGTTTCAGGTTGTGTTTTGGTATATTCAGTTTGCTGAAGGTCTGATGCAGCTTGTGTGCGAGTTTCAGAAGTTTGAACAATCCATATGAATAGGATTCTGCTACAATGGGACGCCATAAAAGCTTGAATTCCTATGTGTGTTAATGGTTGTTTGAGTATCAATAAGGTTTTCTGGTTCAGATCAAAGAAGAAGTTGCAGATGTGCATGAAACAGTTTCAGGTTAATCTGTTGGAAATAAGACAGGTTAGGATCTTTGAGGAAATTCAAGTCTGGCTAAGATTTGAGAAAGTGTGTAGCTGATTGCAGGATGTGAGTATCAGTGTCAATGGTTAGATTCTTGTGAATCTAAGAAAGGTTCAGAGTGTTGATGATTAAGTGTTAAAGGAGATCATCAGGGAGCTGAAAGGAGTCTAAAGAAATTGGCTCATGACTACAAAGTCTGTTGTTTGATATTCTGTGGTACACGAGTGCTGAAGCAGAAGGAACAGATGGGTGTTCTGTTGGAATAACATGTAAGTGTGTAGTCATTGTTCAGGTTTCTGTGGATGTTGCAGAAACTGGTCAAGCTCAGGTTATAGCTGACGTGACACATGATATTTGTGAAGACGAGTACAGACTCATGGTAAAAACTGATAAGAAAAAATTAGTGTTGTGATGATTAAAGGCTTCAATTTCAAAAGAGATGAGATAACATGGTTATAGTGAAATTCAGATGTGGAAGACTCAAGGTTTTAAAGTTTGCATAGTAGGCCATCATTGTCGGTTTGACATGATGAGCAAGAGAAAAAAAAAAGATGAGGTTGCATTGATAATTGGTAACTGATCAGATTGGTTGTCATCAAGGTGGAGTTTACATTTGATGATAGAAATCAATATGATTGTGTAGCTTAAACTGGATTGGTAATGTCAGTTGGAAGCTAGTTTAATCAAAAAAATCATGTGATTATTCTTAGAATGTATCAGACATCTCACTCTGGTATATATTGCGACTAGTGCAGAAGTATACAAAGTCTTGATAGTAGCAGTCAAGGGAGTATGTGAATGAGTCAAGATTGTCTGAAGCTATAAGAGAGTGTGGAAATTCGCATTCAGGAGGTGTTTATCTACATGATGGAGTGTATCAGAGGTTAGTGTGAATTGAACAAAGGTAAGATGAGATGGTGATTGTCAAAACTGCTGGCTGAATATTTGTTATGTGTAGTAGATTGAACGAAGTTTTGTGTCGAAAGTCTTCCTAGCCTTAGGACGTTAGGCGGCGTGACCTGTTGGAAACAACAGCGGTGCATTTTGGGATTCAATTTATTGTTGTCATACAAATTGCTGTTGAATCGAAGATTGTTTCAGGTGTTTGGAACATATTTGATTCTAGAGTTCTACTATGTGGTTCAGAAGAATTTTATGAGTTAGTAAGCAGATATTTAAAGGTTTTGATTCAGTCACTAGGACAGTCTCTATGGAGTCATTCAGAACCATAGATGAAAGACTGTTTGTTTTGAAGACACATAAGTGATTGTGTTGTATCTGAGGTATTCAATCATGGAGTGATCTCTGGTATTGATGTAAGTTACAAGGTTTTATCTGTGAAATCAGAATGAACACTTACGGTGTTAAGCATGAGATGAATGAACGTTGAAGTGATCAAGGTGTTTTTTTTTTTCCTCTGAACGAGGATCTTAGAGACAATTGAAGTGTTTGTAGATACGGTCTCTGTAATTCATTTCAAGTGAGCTAAGTCCGTTGTGCATCTCGCATGGAAACAAGTTTTATCTCAAGGCTTGAAGTATTTGCAACTGATATGAAGTCGTAGAAAGGCTGATAATGCAAGAGAGTCAAATTGCATTTGTTGACCAGTTGAAGACAACTACTTGAGAAGTTGTAAGTTGTATGTTTGCATCATAAGGTGGAGTTTGAATAATCTCCTTGGTAGAAGGCTGTTGAAGGCTTGAGAAGATTTATGATGTTGTACCGAGTTGTTTGGTGGATTCTGCATATTGGTGAATGTGTTGCAGAGTTGGAGTAACACATCATGAGCTTAAAGTTTGATGTGAAGAAGCTTTAAGGTATTGTCTCAGACATATCACATGTTATGATGATATGAGACATGTTGAAGTGACTGACAGCGTGTCACAAACTGTTGGTGGTGATTCTGTTTTACCAGGATGTTTGAACCTGTGAAGTGGTTCAGGTTGATATATTAAGACATATGGTTGTAATGGGTAATCTCGGGTTATACAGTGGTATTCTGGATGTTGAGATTCTTTACATGTCTAACAAGCTCAAGAAGGTGTTGTTGTCAAGGTGTATGATCATACATGTGAGAGACAACACTTGTGATTTGATTAACCCGGTTTAGTTGTAACTCGAACAGGTACAAAGAGTCGATTGAGGATCATTGGTTAAGTGGTTGTTATTTGGTTGGCTCAAGTTGTAACCGGCTCACTCTATCTATTTGAGTGATAGGGAGGGTTTGTTATTTTGATAAGTTAGAATCAGAGAATTGGTTCAGGTTGAAACAATGGTGTTTCAGTATTTCTGTAGTTGATTCAAGTAAAGGTTTGATTTCTGTCTTAGTGCGCACGAGAGTTGGAAGTAAAGGGCTAGCAAGTTAGAATCAGGTGTTGCAGAATGAATTTCAATCACTAAAACATGTATATGGTGTTTGACAGAAACCATGATGAAAACTGTGTGATTGGTTAACTCATAAGTGGTTTAGCTTATGAAGTGATCTGTTGAGAGAACATGTTGTTAGTGTTGTTAACATGTTACTGTATAGCTTATGAGTGGGAATCTCATGATCAAAGCTACGATGATGTCATACGCATGACAAGGGCGACAAAAGAGTGTCTTGAGTACTCGTTTATCTCTGAAGGAATGGACATAAGAATTGTCAAGGTTCAGGGGTCTGTGTGGTTATTCACAGAAGGATGCGTTGATGGTTGATGCAAATTTCAGGAGTTGAATTTGCTGAAATGTTTGTTGTATGAGTGTGACTTATGCAGGTTATTGAATATTGTTTAGCCAAGTTTAGAGCTGGATTCCAAAGGTTCTATGGTGCGTGTTTCTTCAAAGTTTCAAGCTTGAATCAAGGTGGAGTTTGTTGAGATATGATCCAACTTGAAACAGGAAGTTGTAGTAGATCAGAAGCTTGTCTACGTTTGTTTAACATTGGCCTGTTTGGTCTGTCAGAAACTGGGCCATATATTAGTGTGAAGCCCATACAGGAACCGACTCTGTATTAGGTATAAATACATAAGGTCAAACAGATGAGAAAAGAGAGAGAAAAGTGAGCTGCGCCGAACCCTAGTTCAGACGGTTCTGAAGAGGTGAACAGAGCTAGAGAGAGATGTAGATTCTCGGTGTATCTAGGCTCAATCTCTTGTTATTATTCTTTCATATGTTGTTCTTGTGAGACTCGATCTAGGATGTTAGACGAGTGTGAGAGGTATGTTGTAACCATAACACATATGTAACTCTTGATCTATAATGGATGTTGAGGACTCTGTTTCCTCCCCAGACGTAGCTGCTGATGCAGTGAACTGGGTTACCAAATCTCTGTGTTCTCTGTTTATGTGTTCTCTCTATTTCCGTGATTAAAGCTTGTGTCAGATCCATCAATCAATACTTGATTGAATCCAAAGTTGTTGTATCGATTTACAACACTACCGATCTCGATAAGCACCGTAGTGGCAATGTCTAACCTCGAGCAATCTTATCCACCTTCCGCTGGATCTTTCTCGCCCCAAGCTCGTGAACAACTAGTTCCTGTGCTCAAGTTCTTGTCTCAGACCAACACGCCTATCTTCGTCAACATCTACCCTTACTTCGCTTACGTGTCTGATCCCATCCACATCAGTCTCGATTACGCCATCTTCAACAATAAACATGTCGCTTTCCAGGACGGGCAAATGAAGTATACAAACCTATTTGATGCCATCTTTGACGCTTTCGTGTGGGCAATGGAGAAAGAGGGAGTGATGGATTTACCAATGGTGGTGTCCGAGACCGGATGGCCTTCCCACGGTAACGGGGAGATGACAACGCGTTACATTGCCTCTACATACAACAGAAACTTTGTGAAACATATTGAAAGTGGGGCAGGGACTCCCAAGAGGCCAAACAGTAGCATTGACGGGTATTTATTCGCGACGTTTAACGAGAATCAGAAACCAGCTGGAACTGAACAGAACTTTGGATTGTACTATCCTACTAATATGAAGCCTGTCTACAATATGTTTTGATTATTTAGATTTTTCTTGATTCTTAGAATTTCACTAAATTTTAATGCTCTATTAGAGTTGTAATAGAGTGTGACAATAATAGTAAGTCTATTCTTTTGATAATGAGATCTGAATGTGTTTTGGAGAAATAAACTTCGGACCTTTGGGATCACTGATATTCTCAGAGTTGCAACGCAACACAATGCAGCCTCACTGATAGTTAAGTGTTTTTATATGTGAACCAAAAAGAATCTTGAAAAGTATTTTCAGATTAATGCAGCTTCGATTTGTCTTCGACCATATTGATAATAATTATAGTACAGCTCCACATGCTTCTTAGTCATCTCATAGAAAAGTTATTCTCTCTGGTGTGCTCTTGTATGGTTTTCTTCCCAAGTTGGGTCTCAGAGTTCTCATGGGATGTAACTGGACCAATTAGCCTCTTAGTGTTAACTCTGTTTTAGGGTTAATGTGTTTTCAAGTAGCAGTTGATATGGGAAAATTAGACTCACTCTTTCTTGTTTTAGAATTGCAACAGAAACACAATGCAGCCTTACATCTTGTAACAAACAAAGCAACAAATTCGATTATGAAACGAAAGAGACCATTTGAAAAGTATTTTCAGATCAATGCAGCTTCCATTGGTCTTCGACCCTGTTGATAATACTGGAAGTAGAGCTCCACGTACTTCTTAACTGTTTTGTACAACCTTGGTCTTGCCTCAGACACAAGCCCTTCTACAGGCTGAATCTCTTTTTCTTCACCC
This sequence comes from Camelina hispida, assembly GCA_023657505.1. Taxonomy (NCBI): domain Eukaryota; kingdom Viridiplantae; phylum Streptophyta; class Magnoliopsida; order Brassicales; family Brassicaceae; genus Camelina; species Camelina hispida. The sequence goes on along the minus strand of CP094637.1, from coordinate 13,239,272 downwards.
GGTACACAAAACGTTGCCACAGATATCCTTTCCTTTTCGCTGTTAGTCACCACTCTATGAACCGGGCTCTTGTATATCCCATTGCTCATTATCTGAACACACACAGAAGAGAGAGACAGAGAAAGAGAGAGATTATGTCAAAATTACACCAACCAATGTTTCAAAAATCATATGCATATATCTCTATATGATTGATAATTACCTCCATTTGATCTCCAATATTGATAAGAATTGTGTCATTAACTATAGGAGCTTTATACCACTTGCCATCTTTGAGGAACTGAAGCCCTTCCACATCTTTGTCCGGTAAGAGAAGAGTAAATGCCGAGCCATCAGCATGCGGTTTAACCCCAATAACCTTGTCCGGCCTCGGACATGGAGGATACATGTTGAATCTTGTATCCATTATAGCACTTTCTCCATACATGTCTAGAAAGCTATTCTCTTCTAATTCCAACGATCTAGCCATGGCCTTAAAGAACTTCTCAACCACTACCCGTTGCTTCATTGTGTATTCATCTAAAGTTTCCCTGAAGATAAGATTGTCAAAACATTGACGAACTGTTACAACAGTAAGGTATTACATGACTTTACCTGAATCCGATTGGGAGTTCAGGCCAGAACTTAAGTTTTCTCTGATCTTCAGGGTATGTAGTGATATACAAACGGTCAATCCAATCAAGAACTTGATCCTCCCACAGAATCATGTCGTTTCCATATCCTTGCATACTACCACTGTCTCTCGCGCACTTCTGTTTCTCTTCTGTCGGAAGCGCAAAGAACTCTTTGGTTAGCTTGTAAATCTTGTCAAGAAACGCTTCTGTAATTCCATGATTCATCACCTATATGTATCCATGATAAATCAAACTCCATTATTTCACAAGAACTTCAATAAAATTTCATATGACTCTGATCATCATCATCACCAAGAAGAGTCAAACCTGAACAACCCCCATGTAGAGAGTGCCAAGTGAAGCTTAGTCAACTCTTCACGACCGTCTTCAGAAGCAGAGAGGAGAAGACTGAGATCGATGGCTGGAATGTCCATCTCCGGAACCGGACCGTTAAGAGGTTGACTTTCGTCGTCGCCGGTGGATGCCTGGAGATATCTGTCCGGTATTCCTTCGCCGGCTGCAACCACTTCTTGGACAGTCTTGAACTTTGGCTTCTCCATTGTTGCTTGCTACTGAGTTTTTAGAGGATCTTGAATTTGATGAGCGTTTTGGGACGAAAGAGCTTATTTAATAAGACCATCCATACACGATCTTGACTTTGTCGTTGGTTTGGCATTTTCTAAACTAAAGCCAAAAGCTTAAAGATAACACTATTTTAATATGTTGAAGAAGCAAGTTGCCCAGTTATAAGATGCCTTTTGATAACGTTATATTTCGAACTTTGATGACTTGTTTTTACAACATACAAATAAATTAATTTCAGTCTAATAATCAATCTTTGTAAAACAAAAAAAAAAAACTTAAAAATCAATCTACAAAAATTACATATAGAAAAAAAAATGTATACCTTTTTTTGTTTTGAAGCTTCTTCATGAGTGAAATTTTTTGTTGCTCCTATTGTTTTCTAAAAAACTAAATCATGATAAAACTTCAAGTGTAGCATTAAGAAAACTGAAAACAAGTAATAATAGAGAATGGCCAATATCAAGCAACTGCTCAACCCGTATTCTTCTACTTCTTTCTCCTTGCAAGAGTGTTTTTCCGACAAAATTAACTAGATTTCGGTCAGTTTTTGACGGTTGTTTTCTCCGACAGTTACCTGTTGGCAGTTTCGTTTCCTCGATTTTATCGGAGGATAACTATCTGCGAAAACCACCATGGCAAAAACACTATAAATTCGACAAATCCATCACCGATAACAAACACCATACTTTCTCTGTCTGCCTTTCTCAAACACTCTACACTGGTACCACAATGAGTGATTACATTCCCAACTCTCTCCAAAACCTTGATTTGGGGATAAATGATGCCCAATCGCACAACCACCGGAATTATGTGGAAGGGCAATCAATGACAACCGATTCTCTCTAATTGTGTTTGAGGTCAATCCGAATAAACAAAATCTCCGAGCGGTGGTTGGTCAAATGCCACGCATATGGGGTCTACCAAATGCTTGTCCCGGGCAAATTTTGGGGAATGGAAAGGGATCTGTTCATCTTTAAGACGGAAGAGGCTCTCAACTTGGTTCTCCGACGTAGTCCGTGGACTTTTAACGATTGGATGCTCACAACGCATCGTTGGTATCCAAACATTTCTGAGGCTTCCATGAAGATCATCCCGTTTTGGATTCAAGTGATGGGGATTCCATTCCAGTACCTTAACTCTGCTATGGTCAACTACATAGGGAATCAGATAGGAGATATTGCAAATGTTTATTTTGATGAGAATGCCAATCTGATTGAGTTTGTCAGGATCTGCGTCAATTGGAACATTGACTCTCCATTACGGTTCCAACAAAACTTCTTATTTGGTGGAGATGAAAACACCATTCTCAAGTTCAAATATGAGAGACTCCGTAACTTCTGTTCTCAATGCGGGTCTCTACAACATGATGTCAAAGAGTGTCCTCTCACCTTTTATGACAATCCGGATGATGAGGCACAAGATGGTGATGATGGTTACGATCCAAATGATGATGACAATCCGGATAATGATGATCATGACGGTCATGAATCTGACACAAACACTCTACAAACGATTGCACCGGATGGTGAGATACCAGGTGTTGGCAAACCAAGAACAGACCGTGAATTCATCATAACAGAATCAGATGATTCTTCAGTCCCAAGTGTCTTCGAAGACAGTGAATTAACGGCAGAGAGGTTACGATACCTATTCACCAAGTATGCAAGAAACAAGGACCAAGAGACGAAACTTCCCCTTGACGGTGAGAATGCAGGAAATAGAGGTATGCTCACTACCAAACGATCTCGCACCGAAATGGAGAACTACTATCAACAATGTGAAGAAGCAGAAGATCTGATGGTCTTGAGTCAGATCAAAAAGAGAGGGAGGGTGGAGTCTGCAGGATCCTGCAGTGGCACAGCATTGGACGGAGGCGCGGGGGGCCCGATACCCCCATATCCTCCATGAGAGTCATCTCCTGGAACTGTCAGGGCATCTGTGCGCCGCTGACACAATCTAGACTAAAATATCTATGTCGTATTTAAAACCTCAGTTGTTGTTTTTATGTGAAACTCTAAATAGTTGTTCAGTTGTGTGTGATTTTGCTTCTGTACTAGGATTTAATAATGTAATAACTCAACCCCCTCAAGGAAGGAGTGGAGGTTTAGCACTCATGTGGGCAGATGATGTTTCTTTATCCTCTTTGTATCAGGATGAAAGAATTATTGATGTACACATAAACTTTAATAACAATAGTTTCTATTTTTCTGGTGTGTATGGTGATCCGGTTGCAAGTAGGAGATACTTATTTTGGGATCACTTGGAAAGTATAAGTGAAACTAGACATGATCCTTGGATTCTTGCTGGTGATTTCAATGAAATCTTAGGTAATCAAGAAAAAATTGGTGGACCATTACGAGAGGAATGGACTTTTCGAAGATTCAGAAGCATGCTCTCCTCTTGTGATCTGTCTGATCTAAAACATAAAGGAGATCGGTTTTCCTGGGTCGGTGAACGAGGAAACTACACAATAAAATGCTGTTTGGATAGAGTTTTGATAAACTCTCAATGATCTGCAACCTTCTCTGCAGCTGATGCAGAGTTCTTGGAATTTAACGGATCAGACCACAAACCAATCCTAATTAACTTCGAGTCTCTGACAACGGGACCTCACAAGCCTTTTCGGTTTGATAAACGGTTCATAAGCATTGAGGACTTTGATCAAGTCATGGAACGAGGATGGAACTCTTGTAAAACTCAAGCGTGTTATTATATCAATGACCAAATAAACCGATGTCGTCAAGCAATGGCCAGGAAAAAACATAGCTCAAATTTAAATGCAGCGAGACAAATAAATCACTTCCAGGATGCATTAAATAGAGCTATGGAAAGCCTAAATCATAATGAAAGGAGCCAGATTCCATTACTGCAACAAGAACTCAGACTTGCCTATCGAGATGAGGAATACTACTGGAAAAACAAAAGTCGAAACGAATGGCTAACATTAGGTGATTGGAATACATCTTACTTTCATGCAAGCACAAAAACACAATACTCTCGCAACTACATTTCCTCTATCCAAAATGAATGCCACCAGGTATACAGGGGTGATAAAACATTGGTGAACATGCTCAACAATATTTCACAAAAATATACACCTCCAGTCGAATCCCAGTATCACCTATTTATTTTGGAGATTTTCCATCAACAGTCACTGAGGATATCAATTTAGCACTTACAGCAGAATTCACTTATGAAGAAATCTTCACAGCTCTCTCCTCCATTGGTGATGACAAGGCACCAGGACCGGATGGTTTCACTGCTCGATTTTACAAACATTACTGGCACATACTAGGGACAGATGTGGTAGCAGAGGTAAATGATTTCTTTGAGACTTCTTTTATGAAACCAGGGTTAAATCACACGAATATCTGCATGATACCGAAGATAAATAATGCTCCAACGTTTTCTGACTATCGGCTTATAGCACTCTGTAATGTCTTATATAAAATCATTTCTAAGTGCATGGTTAATAGGCTCAAGCAACATCTAGATAACATTGTATCGGACACACAAGCAGCATTTATACCAGGTCGAGTGGTCACAGATAATGTGTTGATAGCACACGAGGTGATGCACTCTCTCAAAGTTCGAAAACGTGTATCGCAGAATTACATGGCCATTAAAACAGATGTCTCAAAGGCGTATGACAGAGTCGAATAGAACTTCCTAGAGGTTGCAATGCGATTGTTTGGTTTCAATGAGAAATGGATATCATGGACAATGGCTTCAGTGAAGTCAGTTAGTTACTCGGTTCTGATAAATGGATCACCTCAAGACATGATTACACCAGAGAGAGGAATTAGACAAGGGGATCCCCTATCCCCTTATCTATTTATTCTCTGTGCAGACATCATGAGTCATCTTATAAATACTAGAGTCAAAGATGGAGATATAAAGGGTGTGAAAATTGGAAATGGGGTACCTGCAATCACACACCTTCAATTTGCGGATGACTCACTTTTTTTCTGTCAAGCGAATGTTAGAAATTGCAGAGCAATTAAGGAGGCCTTTGAGGTATACGAGTACTACTCAGGCCAAAAGATAAATACAGCTAAATCAATGATAACTTTTGGCTCACGAGTTTATGGTGCAACCCAACATCGACTCAAAAACATTCTAGAGATCCCAAACCAGAGGGGTGGGGGCAAATATCTTGGGCTTCCAGAACAATTTGGAATAAAGAAATCAGAAATGTTCAAATATATCACTGACAAAGTACGTCAACGAACGTCATCTTGGAGCACAAGAAGACTGACACAAGCAGGGAAAGAGATAATGCTCAAATCAGTTGCTATGGCAATGCCGGTCTACTCTATGTCTTGTTTCAAACTGCCACAGGGTGTTATCTCTGAGATATATTCAGTCTTGCAGAAATTTTGGTGGGAAAAAAGCAATAGTGAAAGAGGGATTCCTTGGATAGCTTAGCAAAGACTTCAATATTCAAAGAAAGAAAGTGGCCTAGGTTTCAAAAATCTATCAAAATTTAATGATGCTCTTTTGGCTAAACAAGCATGGCGTTTAATTCAACATCCAGATTCTCTGTTTGCAAAAGTAATGAAAGCAAGATATTATAGAGATGACTCAATCCTAGATGCTAAGGCCAGAAAAAACCAATCTTATGGTTGGAGTTCTATTCTTGAGGGGTTGAAACTCATCAAGCAAAGATCAAGATATATTATTGGTGCTGGGGAAAGTATTCGTCTAGACGTAGACAATATCACACCAACTAACCATCCAAAACCGATCAGAAGTACAAATTCTGATTCATACTTGATTAAGGATTTTATAACTAAAATTGGAGATCGACGTTTTTGGAATGAAGAAAATATATCAACTCATATTCATCCCCAGGATCAGTCCTTACTAAAATCTATTTATCTTCCCCTTCAAGAAAAGCCAGACAAACTCATCTGGAATTATAACAACTCTGGAGAATAATACACAGTTCGATCGGGATATTTAACACAAGGTCCAATTCCACATGGTTCTGTCATCCTTAAAAACAGAGTTTGGAAAAGAAAGATTCTTCCAAAGATAAAACATTTTCTATGGCGAATGATGTCCAAATCTCTACCAACAATTACTCGCCTCAACACTCGTGGAGAGAATATTGACCCAGTATGCCCAAGGTGCTTTCAAGGAGATGAAACAATTGATCATATATTGTTCTACTGTTGTTATGCTAAAGAGGTTTGGGATTTATCCAATATACCTATAGATATCTTTTTAGCGATGAATTATGATAGTGAAAGAATCTTAGAGAGTTTCTTGGACAGGGAAAATATGGATGCAATGACAGATTCCAAAGCTTTACAACCATTGTGGATAATGTGGCATTTATGGAAATCAAGGAACAAATACATTTTTAAAGGTCTTAAAGTACAATCATCAGTACTTACACGTAGAGCTAAGAGTGATGTTGAGGATTGGGTATACCACAATTCAATATCTCTAACAGAACAAACACCTCAAGAACAATATCCAACAACTTGGACGAGACCAATGGCATCAATGGTGAAATGTAACTATGATGTTGCTTTTGATAAATACACTAATCAGGTCAACGGAGAGTGGATCGTAAGAGATGAAAATGGCATCTCAAAAGGTTGGGGATCACATAAGCTTGGAACAGAAACCACTCCGTTAGAAGCAGAGGCGAAATCACTATTGGCGGCATTGCAACAATCATGGATAAAGGGGCATACATCTACTATCTTTGAAGGTGACTGTCAACTCCTCACAAAGATACTACACAACACTCATCAAGACATCAATATACAAGGGCTAATTGACGACATCAAATGGTGGGAAAAAAAGTTCAACTTCGTTCAATATAATTTTTGTAAGAGATCATGCAATGTTGTTTCTCATCTTTTGGCTAAATTTGGATATATTCACTGTATTTTCTATTTTGAATGCTTTAGACCACCTGCTTGGCTAATGCAACAATTGTATTCAGACTATATTAATTCATCAATATAATTCACTTTTCGACGAAAAAAAAAACATATTTTAATAATTAAAACGGATCAAAAATAAAGCGAATGCGAATCATATTTTTTGAAGATTTCAAAGATTTATACTATATGTGTGGGTAAGAAAATAGATAGAAAAGATTGGATATTTATTAGGCCCAAAAAGGTTAGTTGACAAAGAGTCCATAAGGCCCAGCTAAGTAGGGCAGAGTTGGATATTTCTCACCGGATATGCACGAGCTGGAGTTGACAGAGGAGAGATCACTGACTACGCTCTCCAATCCTCCAAAGACTTCCCGAAGAGTTTCATACCCGATTTCGTCGAGAGGTTTCTCAAAGGTCTAGTTCTATCTAACGAGGAAAGGTTTCTCTCAGCTCGACGTCGCGAGAAGATAAAGGTAACGTCCTCACATCTTCTTCTTCAAATCCGATCATTCTTCCGCTATGATAAGTATTTGCTGTGTTTGAATAACTCGGATCCTCTTAGTATATCTTAGTTATTCAAATCCGACTTTGCTATTGTTATTAAGCTTAGTATATCTTAGGATTAGGGTTAGAATTTGATGTTTCTACTGCTAGATTCATGTAACTCGTACAGTTTAGTTTCTTTGATGATCCTCTTTGAGGATTCCAATCCGAATTGCTAGATCGTAGAGTTTCATAACTTCATCGTTGGGTCTGTGTTATATGTGCATAGATTATTTAACCGATGTTTGTTGCCTGTGTGAATAACTTCATCGTTGAGTCTGTCTTATTAAATCTAAACCGATGTTGAATCCTTGAGTTTGAATCGTTTTGTTTGAATCGGATCCTAGTATATCCTAGTTCTTCAAATCCGGATTAGTATATCTTAGGATTAGGATTAGTATTTGCTGTTTCTACTGCTAGATTTCTTTGATGATTCTCTTAAGGATTGACTTTGCTTGTTTATGATCCTCTAACGATTTGTATAACTTCATCGTTGAGTCTGTGCTATATGCGCATAGATTATTTAACCGATGTTTGTTGCCTGTGTGAATAAATTCATCGTTGAGTCTGTCTTATTAAACCGATGTTGAATCCTTGAGTTTAAATCGTTTTTTGTGTTTGTTTTGTTTGGTTTAATCATTTCAGGCTTTTGAAAAAGCTAATCCTCCTCTCGCCCCTCTCAAGAAATCTAGAGTGTTGAATTTGGCTACGAAGGTGATTCTTTTAGTTAATAAGGACACCTATCTCACCATTGACACCTAGGAAGGGTTTGGGCTGCAAACTTTCTTCAGAGCTCCTCCTGCAAACACAATACCCAACCCTTCAATCGCTGCAAACACAATGAAGAATACGAGAGTGAGACCTCCACTACCCTGATGATGATGTCTGATGAGCTTCTTATCTTTTTTTGTTGCTTCTTCATGTAAAAAAATACTAGTACCTCTTATTTTTTCGGCACTTTTGAATATAAAATAAGAGGTACTAGTATCTCTTATCTTTTTTTATCTTTTTACATGAAGAAGCAACAAAAAAATATAAGAAGCTCATCAGACATCATCATCAGGGTAGTGGAGGTTTCACTCCTGTATTCTTCATTGTGTTTGCAGCGATTTGAAGTGTGGCCTCCATCTTACGGTGTTTCCTAGAGATCTTCTCTTGCACTTTCATCTCCTTTCTAGCCACAGTCACGAACTCAGCAACAGGATCAAAAACAGCAGCAGCAGGAGGAGCTCTGAAGAAAGTTTGCAGCCCAAACCCTTCCTAGGTGTCAATGGTGAGATAGGTGTCCTTATTGACCAAACGAAACATCACCTTCGTAGCCAAATTCAACACTCTAGATTTCTTGAGAGCAAGGGAGGGTTAGATACCAAATTAGGCTCCTAGTGGCAGCTGAAGTTCAGACCTTTGATGGCTGTTGAATTTCTGGCAAAGTATATAACTTTCCAATTTTCTGAACTAATGCAGAGTACTGCTCGTTGAGATTGATGGGTTAGATCAGATCAGGCCAGATTATGATTGCAACCTTAGAGATATGCTCAAAGGACGAACCATTTTCCGTCTCAGTTGCTTGTAAAAGTAAGCCTAATGCTCTAGTTTTGTATAGTAACAGTCTTTATATGTCTGCTACAAAATCTTGTAGTAAGACGGGAAGGAGTTATCAAGATACACTTAAACGTGGAACAATATAAGAGCTGGGAGTGTATCGATCAGTAATGTTACTCCAACTAAATGACCTTTTTGTAAATTTTACTTTGTTTATGGAACTGAGAAAATTGACAACAGTACGAAGTGTTTTGAGATACAAAACTAACCTGATTTGATAAGAGTACTTTTGTGTAGAATGATTATTTAGTTCACAATCTTTTCATATTCCAGTTAATCCTGGGCCTATGAAGCGTGTTGTTGAGATGTATCCAGAGGCTTTGGAAAATTTGCTTCCAGATTCTACTGCTCAAAATTATATCTTGGAGGTATATGTAATAAAAGTTCTTTACATTTTAAGTGTTACGTAATGAATAATTACAATTGTTTTTCATGCAGGTGTTTGATGGATATAATTTATGGTTTGCCATTAACATAAAAAATCACATTTGCAGTCTTTTTTGTAAAATTCACATCCATGTATTGTCTGTATCAATAAAATGATTCTCAAATCACATAAATAAAAAGAGGATACATGTAGTGAGATCTTTTGCCCCTTAATGTCAAGCTGTTCCTCTGTTAAGAATTTTATATCGTCGTAACAAAGATAACAAAAACCAAGATTAAATACGATTTGCTATATCCAAAACGCAACGTATAAAAAAGTCTGACTCCAAATTTTGTGGGTTGGTTCGTAGAGAAGATCTATTAAGATGACGTGTCATATTAACTATTTGGGAAATATTATGGGTTAGATTCGAAAATGAACTAAATACATGGACATAAACGTAAAATTTGAAAGGTGAGGAGAGTTTTATAATTTCCACGTTTTAAATTCAAACAAAACAAAGTTAAGAAAAATCAGAATTCTGAAAACAAAACTCACACCACAAAATATTGTCAATTGTCAATGAACTAGATTTTAATTCGCGGTACACCGCGGACTAATTTTTTATAAAAAAATAGAAATATACATATATTTTTTTATTTTGTTTTAGTTTGTTTTGATTAATATTTAGATTTCATCATTTTAGTTAGATTTTTTTTCTGTTGGTTTCGAGTATGTTTATAATTATTTAGATTGTATAATTTTAGTTGGATAATAATATGTGAAATAAATAAATAGCTAAATATACCAAAAGAATACATAGAGAAATATTATACAATGTATCATTTTCAAAACCTAGAGAATGACCCGTGGGTAATTATTTTATATAACTAGTGGAAGAATATTCGGTTTTGCATGTACATATAGATAATAATTAAAAATAATTTGTATGAATTAAATAAAAACGAAAACTAAGACTTCTCTATTTTTGTTTTGATTCATTTTGTTCATGTTTATGAACTCATATTTTATACAAACCAAACTATTTGTGAAACTAAAAGCATTAAACATAAAATAAATAATATTTTTTTTAATAAATTAAAATAAACAATAATGACTTTAACTGTATAAAAGAACCTTATATTTGAGAACTGAAATAAACACCATGACAAAAAAAAATAACTATGTTCTAAAATTCCAAGCATATGATATTACAAAATATTGATATTGCTCTTTAACCCAAAAAGAAAAAAAAAAGTATAATAACCACTCTATTGTTTCTCCATCATTATTTTATTTAATAAAGATTTCCAATATTTGGAGACAAATCATGAAAGAAAGCGTGTTTACAGTTATGTAGTTCTTATTGCTGATATATAATCGAAATTTAGGTGTATAGTATTTATAGGGTGAACATTAAGTTGAGGAAATAAACCTTTACATGCAAGAAAAAAAATCTGATTTAATAACTAATTTTTTTTTTCAACAAAAGAATCAGCTCATACGAGCCAATTAGGAGGAAAATTATCTACAAACAAAACATGATGCAGAGACACACGCGCTTGGCGTGCTAAGGAATCCGCTTGTACATTAGTATTACGAGAAACATAAGTCAAAGAGAAAGAAGAAAACTCCTCCCTGTCGATCCGAATGTCGTCTAGGTATGTTGCAAAGCTGGCCAATCAGTTGGGGAGACACCATCTTCACCAAGTAGGACCAGTCGGTAAGAAAAGCCACATTCCGGAAGTCATGTTCAATCATACATCACATCTCCCGGATGAAGGCTTCAACTTCGGCATATAACGAGGATAAACTTCGTCGGAAATTTGGGAGTAAATTACTGTAATCTGTTTTCTAAGGAATATGGTAGGGATATAATATCTTTTGGTATTTAAGTTTGTTTCTTTAATTTGATTGTTAACATATATTATAAGAGAAAATAATTGAAATTAATGTTTGGAGATCAAAAATCTCAGCTGATTTTTTAGCAATACGCAGTTTTTTTGGAAATTTGTTTTCAAAAATCGGATTCTTAGTATTATTTAAATTAATTACCAAGTTAATATTTATTAATTAATACAATGACAGTTTTATAAATAAGTTGCAAGTTCAGAATTTATTTACTAAATGTACATGCAAAATGTACACCATAAAAAAATAATCTAATTTACATATATTCATTTTTTTTGTATTTATCATACTATTCTCAAACCGGTCGAAATAAACATCTTCTAATCACTAATTTAATCTCACCGTATGTTTTGGAGAAAACAAAAAAAAAAGAGTATTACAAGAGAATCACGCAAAGTAAAGAAGCAGTGAGCCACACAAGCTTCTTCTTCTGCTCCACCGTGTCCTCCTCTCTCCCTCTTCTTCTTCTTCTCTTCAGAATCTTTTCTTCATTCTCCATTTTGCTTCTTCTCCTTCTCTCTCTCTCTCTCTCTCTCTGACACCAACAATGGCGAGACTAACCTTGAGACCACACAATCACCTCTTCTCCTCCTCGTCTCCTATCCACGCACATAATCAACCTTTCCTCTCCCTCTACACCATCTTCCCCCGCCATCACCACAACCACAATCTTATCAAATCAAGGGTTAAGTGCTCCGCCAGAGGTACCGAACGAGTCAGAGAGAGCAAAAAGCTTCCTCCTAAGAACCCTATCGAAGACCCTAAACCTCAGCTTCCGGTTCCGAGTTCCGATTCAGAAGTTCTGATTACGGAAACGGAAACGGAAACGGGTTCTGAACAGAATTGGCCTCCATGGAAAAACGTACCTCAGAGATATAAGCTTATCGGCGCTACTTCCCTCGCCTTTGTTATCTGCAACATGGACAAGGTTTTGAATTGAAACAAACTTCATTTCTTTTCTCTTATGGGCAATTCTGGTATGGTTTTAGGTTAGCTTACATGAGATAATATGATCAGGGTCTTGTGAATTTGGACTTCAGTTTAGTAAAGGCGTTTAGCTTTTTCTTGTACTTGTTTAGGATCCTTTTCTTTTTTTAGGTGATTTATATGGTAATGATATGAACTGATGATAGATGATGACTGTGAGGACCATTTCATTTGACTAGAGTATAATGTTTGGGTGATAATTTTGCAGGTGAACTTGAGTATTGCTATAATACCAATGTCGCATCAGTTTGGATGGAGCTCATCTGTGGCCGGTCTGGTCCAGTCATCTTTCTTTTGGGGTTATGCCTTGAGCCAGTTGCCTGGAGGCTGGCTTTCCAAGATTTTTGGCGGCAGGTTTGTCCTCTTTTATTTAGGCTCTTCTAAGTTTTGCTGTAAGGTTGTCTGATGTAACCTTCATTTTATTCTTTTCCGAATGCAGAAAAGTGCTTGAGATTGGTGTATTTACATGGTCCTTTGCTACAGCTCTTGTTCCACTGCTTGCTGGATTCATGCCTGGTTTAATCTTTTCTCGAATTTTGGTAAGCCTGTTCACATGTTTATCGCATCACATCACTTATTAAAGCAATCACTCTGATTTTAGAGGCATTCTTTTGTTACAAATTCCAAAGTTCTTCAAACTTGTAATGAATTGAATACACTCTTAAACTCTTTCCTTCCCCTTCCCCCCACCCTGCTCTAGCCTTACAATATGTCTTTGTCTTAACACAGAGATTTGTAACTCCAGGTGGGAATAGGAGAAGGTGTATCCCCATCAGCTGCGACAGACCTTATCGCCAGGCATGTATTAATCTGGAGCAAATTTTAAGAGTGATCATAGTTACTTATATATAGATGATGTGTGTTTAACTGCTTATGCAGCGTTCTCTTTTTTTCAAAAAAATTAGTTCAGGATCTAGATATGAGAAAAACCCATATGTTTCCATGGTTGTTCTTTCAACGCCCATGGGATGTTAGTATTCAGGAACTGACGTTTTTACGTACGGAAACTCATTCTTTACTATTGCTGAAATTACGTGTACATGCCTTTAGTCCCTTTATACTTAAAATTATGGCTGGACGCTTGATAGCTTTTCGCCCCCTTTTTCATATCCTGATTGTGCCATTCAATTGCTGAGTACAGGACGATACCTGTTAAGGAGCGCTCAAGGGCGGTAGGCTTTGTTTTTGGAGGACTGAGTTTGGGAAGTGTTTTGGGGTATAATTTTAATGTGATACTTAAAGTCTTAAGCTATATGACTTATAAGTATGTGTTTTATTTGGTTAATACTCTAACCAAGACGAATGCTCAGTTTTGAGACTTGCAAGGACCTAACGTTATTATCCCTGCAGGCTTCTCTTGGCTCCTCCCATTATCGAAACCTTCAATTGGGAATCTGTCTTTTACTTGTTTGGTGTCCTTGGTGTTGCCTGGTAAGTCTAATCGATTGCTGACTACACACTTTCACAACATTGTTGTTCTGACTATTCTTATACATCAAATGAGAATAGATTGATGGCTGAATTTATCTGTTTCATCTTCGTACCATGTTGCCAGCATGGCGGCATGCCATTTTAGTATATATGTGTTCTCATTTTTTCCCCTATATGTTGAAGGTTCGTCGGGTTTCAGTTTCTTAATAAAGAAGAAGTTTCATATGAAGGTGGTTTCTCCTTCCTTTTTCCTTATTCAAACTTAATTTCATCTTGAAACAGGGAGCTTAGATGTATCATAGTTGTATTTATTACACAGTTACTTACTGTGTCGTTTTGTCCAAGATTTATATTGTGAAATTCATCCCAAAGTCGTTTCTCTTTTTTCAATATGTGAAACAGAAGAGTAACAGATGAGAATTACTTGTAAATCCTTCTCTAACTAACTATTTAGTTCATAATCATCTCGAACTGAAGCATATACTATATTCGGAGTGAAGCAATTCTATGAATGTAGACGTAGTCAAATCATCTTTTGTTGTTTGTTTATTCTCCGGCTATTATAATTATTAGCTAATACTTCTCTCAGTTAATGGTTTGGATCATAGATATTTAAACACCAATTACAATCAAGATTTCCCTTTGTTTGATAGGTAATGAGATCTCTACTTCGCATAAATCAGAAAACACTACACAGGAAGAGATGGGGAACTCATTGAAGGTTAGTCTTCTAATGTTATGCCTATGTATGGCTTTGTCTTTATTTCATTTGTAATTGATGAGGTTGTATTTAACGATAGTTCACTTTGTCAAGCCTACTGTTTCTACTGTAAATACGTAGTTGCAATATATATAATAGGCGCATTGCATAACCCTCTAACGAAGGTGGAATAGGATTACATTTCAGTTGCATTCACTTGGTTCAAAACCATGTCCCCTAAAATGGCCTGCAAAAAAAATGGTTTTAAAACCCCAAAACCTTATAGTTTGCTTTCAGTCGATTCTTCATTTTTGGGTATCTTACTACAGGAGATTCCATGGAAGTCGTTTTTCCAAAGCTCAGCTGTTTGGGCGATGATATACACTCACTTTTGTGGAAGTTGGGGTCACTACACCTGTTTATCTTGGCTACCTACTTATTTTAGGTAATTGCGTGTTCCTGTTCACCATGTTAGATTTTACTGGGCAATACTGTAGCTGCCCTATTTGTTGAAAGTCTATCTATGTGCAGTTTGAAATTCTAAGATTTTTAACTTAGTTTATACAACATGTGTTCTTCTTTCAAGACCTAATTGATGCTTGATGTATTTTGTGGTTTCATGGCTCATATATTCTGATAAAAATTCTCCGGGCCTATGATTTAGAAAAAACTACATTTGAATTGTTCTCTTAAAGGAACAGTTATGGCTATAGCAGTACTCTTTCTCTTTGTTCTGTATCTTTGTTGATGAAGAGAGTAATTTTGATCATACTTCCGTTATGCAGTGAGGCGCTGGATCTAAATTTGACAGAAGCTGCTTGGGTAAGTATAAAACTGTCTTTTATATTCTGTTTTCCCTGGAATATTGAAAAATTAGTTCAGCTTGCATTTTGCAAAGGTATAACATTATGGAATTTAATATGTGGGTATGAAGATCAGGTTTCCATCCTTCCTCCACTAGCTTCGATTGTCGTGACAAGTCTTGCCTCACAATTTGCTGACTACTTAATAACAAATGGAGTTGCGACTACCACGGTATAAAATCGCATCTCTTTTCTTTGCATGTACCTTGTAACAAACCAAAAGGGTCTTAACATGAAGGCTCTTGCAGATCTATCATTTTATACGCAATTATCGAAGTGTCTACTTTATTCCATTCTGATTTTGCACCAATGGGTTACTCAATTATCTAGATTAACCTGTCGTCACTTTGATATGTAAACTCCTTGGGAATTACGATGTAGGTCCGAAAGATTTGTCAAACGATTGCGTTTGTGTCACCAGCGATCTGTATGACACTTTCATCTGTGGACATTGGATTGCCACCATGGGAAATTGTAGGAATCTTGACAGCAGGCTTGGCCCTATCAAGTTTTGCTTTATCAGGTAACTGAAGATATCTATTTTTGTATCCTCGTCAAGAATCTTCAAGTAACATTATGTAAAGAAGATGCACCTATAAGAGTTTATTGTACCGGAATGACAAGCACCATGTTTTTTTACAGGACTTTATTGTACTCATCAGGATATCTCACCCGAATATGCAAGCATACTTCTGGTATAATAGTTCTCATAAATAAACCATATGAGCCTTGCTTGATGCCAGTGAGTGATCTTTTTTTCTATTATAATTATTTTAGGGTCTTACCAACACAGTGGGGGCAGTACCTGGAATTGTAGGAGTGGCCTTAACTGGTTTTCTCCTGGACTCGACCCATTCTTGGACTGTAAGTTGCGGCTAACCTTACCTTGATTGACGTTCAGTAATCTTGATTAATTAGTAACTCAGCGTTTTTGATTATCGCGTAGATGTCTCTATTCGTGCCATCAATATTCTTCTATGTAACGGGGACTGTTGTATGGTTGGCATTTGCTAGCAGTGAGCCTCAGACGTTCACTAAGGAAGACTCATAGGTTTTGTTTTTCTTTCTTTTTTTTTTTGAGAAAAGAAAAAGACATGTAGACTTGTATTATTGTATAGGTGAAAGGAATGGTAAATTTTGGCAAAAACGAAAAGAGCAGTGGTAATTTTGTTCACTGCCTTATCCTAGTTTTTGCATAGTTGCAAATGAATTGAAACCCAAATTGTTGTTAATGGTAAAGCTTGTGCATCTGTCTCTGATACCTTCTCTGTGGGTTATTTTTTAGCTTCGGTAAATATATATACTGACTAGTGAGAAGGCATTTCGGTTTAAGTTCGGTTTGGTTTAGTTTTGGTTAAATTTTGTCCTGGTTCCATCAGTTGTCACTATTATAGTATACTAGAGGCGCCCGCACGATGCGCGGTTTAAAATTGTTGAAGAAAATAAATTTTAAATTTTAAATAAATTTTGAAAAATATAAAAAGAAATTTTATTTCCTGAATTAAATATATAAATAATTTAATTACAGAAAAACTCATATTTTTATTTACCTTCATACACTTTTCTATATTTATATATTTTTAATATATTATAATAATTATTACAATAATTTTCAACTAAATTATTATATCCCACCAAAATTTTTGCCAAATACCATCATTACGAATATTATTATTATCAAATTTTAAAAACATTACACAACTTATTCACAAAATATTTTATATCCAAAAAGTTCATCAAAGCAACATCTAATTAGTAAGTATGTACAATTTTACTCTATTTTTTACCATTAAAAATATGTTCTTACATCCCAAATTATTTTATTGTTAAAATATGCTATTTATCACCACCTATAAAATATTATCTGAACAAATTAAAAAAAAATTATGTTGCTTTACTTTCATTTTGGCATAATTATAGTACTAATAATTACTAAAATTGTTTGGTGATATAATTTCTTTAACCATTAATTTTTTTTTGCTCCAAAGATATTCTGGATGAACAACTGGTGAAAATTATCTACTCAGTTACAATGATTTTATGACCACCTAATAAAAGTTGATAAATTGAGAAAAAGTTAATATAAAATAATAAAAATAAAAAATTGAAAATGATAATCACGATGATATATATAAGTCTTAGATAATTCAAATATACAAAATAGAAACTTTTTAAACAATCCAAAACATGACATATGTAATAATCACGTTAACGATCGACGACCTATTACTCCTCAGAAGTATCGCATTGTACCAAAACTTATTAAAACTATGACATTGTCTCAAATATTCTCGAATCGTAAATTCCCTACATATTTCTATCTGAATCAAAAGTTGTTATACATTTCTCCATATATTTGGGTTTAAACGATTTACGCACCAAATCTGATAGAAAACCACATAAATCCGGTTCAAAACCAATTTTAAAACGGTTTACCATTCCAACTTCCCAAATTTGAAAATCGTTTCTCAATTACTCGGTCAAGCAGCTCTTGTTCCAGTACCATAATCATCAACATTATTCAAAAGAGAAAACTATAAATCTTGACCAAAAATATTAATAACTGACTAATCTTGCAAACTTATGAAGCTACTAACAGTAAAATAACTTTCGAAACCTCCATTAGTGTCTCCAGCCTCGATTAAATTAGCGGGATTTATATACTTTGATTCCATTTCATTCCATCTGGTAGCTTCTATTGAAGAATCTGCACAAATCAAAAATATAATGTTATTTTCATAATTAGGTGTCCTATTACGTTCCAATAATAATAATTCTTTTAACATAATTTATGTTATTTTTCTTAAATTTGTTATTCACTATTTATTGATTAATAATAATATGCATGCTTAATGAATTATGTTTTTGTTTATACATGTCAAAATCTAATTAAGAAAAACATATAATATAATTAGCTTTCAATAGAAAATATATTAGTTTTGTTAATTTTTCTTTTGATTTAAGAATTTTCTTTACCTTAAATAATATAAATGTAAAAGGTACATTAAAGTATATTATTTATTGACTCTGGTTTTAATTCTAGTTAGGAAAAAAAGTTAATAATAATAATAATAATAATAATAATAAAGGAGACATTAAATGACAGTATTGACCCTGGTCACGATTTTCTCTTTAACATCATCAATCAATGATAAAATGGTGAATGACACTATAATAATAATAATAATAATAAGATATTTAACGATAAAATGGTGAATCTTTAACATCATCAATCAATGAAGTAACATCGTATAGGAGGATCTTGAATCAGATACTAGCAGATTACAGTATCAGAAATAACTTTGTTGTTAATATTAGCGAATAATCGAATATAATTGTCGATAATATTAGCTTTATCTTGTGGTATGGCTTTGTAAGCTATGAATCATTTTTATCTAAACGATTAGAGATAGATAAAAGTTTAGTTTATGTAAAAATATTAGAGATAAAGAATATGCTATTAAAAAAAAAAACATCTACGTCCAAAATATTCAGAACATAATTATTTTTTTGGGTTAGTTAAAAAACATAAAATTTACAGGTTGATTACATTTTCGAAACTGATAGCCAATTCTGCAGAATATATATACACATTTATCATAACTATAATTATAAATTAAATATATGAATAATATAACTTCAACATTTGTCTATATACACACATTAATTAAAAGATTCCACCATGCATGAATATTCAAACTTATTAAAAGGTAACTGTAATTGTATATTATTTAATATATTTTCTCTGGTACATTAAAGTATAACTGTAACTGTAAATGTAAAAGGTACATTAAAGTATATTATTTATTGACTCTGGTTTTAATTCTAGTTAGGAAAAAAAGTTAATAATAATAATAATAATAATAATAATAAAGGAGACATTAAATGACAGTATTGACCCTGGTCACGATTTTGCAACCGCCAGAGATCTCTACGTATATAGGATTAGATAGACCGACCCCATAAATAGATATGATGCGAATCCTGCGGGACTCTCTCTATCCTCTTCTTCGTCCAATACTTTAATTCCTAAACATTTAACTCCATAAACAAATCAAACCAAACCAAAACCAAAACGCTTCTCTCTCTCTCGCTCTCTCGCTCTCTCTTCGATCTCTTCACTGCACAGAGTAATAATGGCGGCTACTGGAAGATCAAGCCGATCAGTTCTTCGTCCTCTCTCTTCTTCCCAGAGATTTCACAATCATCGTCAACGATCTCCTTCTCCTTGCAACAATCTCAACCTCCGGTTAAAGTTTTCTTCTCCCGGAAACATCCCCAACAAACCCTCCTCCTCCGTCGTCGCTCTTTCTTCTAATAACCATCATCAGAAGCGAAAGTGTTTGTGCTCTCCTACGACGCACCCTGGTTCGTTCCGGTGCGCTTTTCACCGCCGGTTAGAACACGAGAGATCCAAAACCCTAGCTTCTTCGAACCGCGGCGATGATGATAATAATAATAATACGGTGAGGGTTAGCGTTGGGTTGAATCTGAGGAAGCTGGCGTTGATTAATTCGCTTGCCAAGATTGGTAGTGTTGAGTCGGAGAGATTTAGGACATGTTTAGCGGCGAATCTTGTTAAACCGTCGTCTCTTCATAACGCTCGTCGTCCTGAGTTCCGTCCACGTCTTAGCCGTTTCTTCGAATTGGGTCAAGATCAAGATTAACAAGGAGCGAGCTAGGTTTTCTTTAATTTTCCTTTTATTTTCTTGCGTGCGAAGGAAATATTTTTTTTTAGGGTTTTCTTTGGGCGCAGTGTATTGATGAACTATTTTTGTGTAGATAATAATTAGGACTTGATTTTAGTGTCGCCAGTGTACATGCTCGAATTCTTCCTTAATTTTTTCTTTGGAATTTTTCCTAATGCAATATTGGTGTAATTAGGAGTTTAGGAATTATGGATGATCTTCTTACTATCTAAATCAAATTAGCTGAATATATTAGCTTTTTACTAAGCATGTTTTCTTGTAGTCGAACTCTGACCTTTTGGGTTCGACTTTTGGGTATGTGCGACTATATTTTATTAGAGATGTTAATATGGGCGGCCCTGACCCGTTTAGACCCGGCCCTTTTAGACCCTGCCCATTTAATGTTAAAAAAAGTCATACCCGTTTAATTATGTACCCATTTAAGCCCTGCCCATTTAAGCCCTGCCCTAATATTTATATATACCCGTTTAGTTAATGGATGTCCCATGTCCCGATTATACTGGTATTTATTTATTTTTTAATTAAATAATTAATTAAGTTCAATAATACTACAATAAAATAATTTGAGTTAAAAAAAAAAAAAACTTCCGCCATGGAAGAAGTCTTCGATGTGCTTACCAGTCACCACCACCATCATCACCTCCGCACCACCGTCTTCAATCTCCAACAGGACTCTTACGCGGCTATGTCTATCATCTGAGTTAGATTCCAATTTCGTGAGTCTTCTCGAAGATCTGCAAAAGTAGATCTACTAAGAATATGAAAACTATAAAATTCAAAACTGTTGATGAAGTAAGAACATGGAAAAAGCGAAACTGTTGATAAAATTCAAAACTGTTACGTTCGTATGATGAGGCGGTGATCGGAGATAGAGGCGGCTAGATCGGAGATAGGCGGTGATGTTAGAGTACAACCCTAAACTCAACGACATCGTTTTGCAGAAAAACAAAAACTCAGGAAAAAAAATTTAAACGGGCTACCCATTTATGTTTTATCAGACCCGTCACGCCCGTGGATTTAAACGGGCTTACCCGTTTAAAACCCGTTTATTTTATAGTGTTAATAAACGGGTCACGGGTCTAAATTTTTATAACAGTACCCGTTCGGCCCGCGGGCTCTGAGCCCACTTTAACATCACTATATTTTATTAAGTTTCTAATTCTTTTTATCATAAGATCGCGGATGATGCAAATTTTGTTCCACACCCTCAAAAAAGATATATTGCAAGTGGATTTTGGGATACAAAATTAACCTATTAGGACCATGAAATTATATTAATTTATAGAGGTTTTAATTTATCCATAAATTAATAATTACTAATATATAGAGAGAATTTCTAATTTGGTAAAAATATTAAAAATAAGATTTAATCTTTATAACTAATATTTTTATAAAATTAATTACAATGAAAATAACAATTATCATGTTTTGAAGATAGCACTCAAAGATTTTTATATTTTAAAAGTATTAAAAATGAACTCTAATAAAAATAAATACGTAGATATATACATATATTTAGATATTTTTATATAATTATTAATTTATATTATTGATGGGACCATATATTTACAAAAAGTTTTTAAAAATAATTATTTTATTATATTATCGAATAGTGTCCAAATTACACTAGTCCCAACTTGGTACCGGAGAAATTTATTAATTTATAGAGATTATTAATTTACCGAGTACTGAGCTTTGCACACAAATTAAGAAAATAGATTAATGTTCTATTATACCCCTTCTTTAATATATTTTCTAATTTTTTCATTGGTCAAATCATTAAAATAGTTGGGATAAAATTGGTATTAATTATTTAATTTTTTCTTTGGGCGCAGTGTATTGATGAACTATTTTTGTGTAGATAATAATTAGGACTTGATTTTAGTGTCGCCAGTGTACATGCTCGAATTCTTCCTTAATTTTTCTTTGGAATTTTTCCTAATGCAATATTGGTGTAATTAGGAGTTTAGGAATTATGGATGATCTTCTTACTATCTAAATCAAATTAGCTGAATATATTAGCTTTTTACTAAGCATGTTTTCTTGTAGTCGAACTCTGACCTTTTGGGTTCGACTTTTGGGTATGTGCGACTATATTTTATTAGAGATGTTAATATGGGCGGCCCTGACCCGTTTAGACCCGGCCCTTTTAGACCCTGCCCGTTTAATGTTAAAAAAAGTCATACCCGTTTAATTATGTACCCATTTAAACCCTGCCCACTTAAGCCCTGCCCTAATATTTATATATACCCGTTTAGTTAATGGATGTCCCATGTCCCGATTATACTGGTATTTATTTATTTTTAATTAAATAATTAATTAAGTTCAATAATACTACAATAAAATAATTTGAGTTAAAAAAAAACTTCCGCCATGGAAGAAGTCTTCGATGTGCTTACCAGTCACCACCACCATCATCACCTCCGCACCACCGTCTTCAATCTCCAACAGGACTCTTACGCGGCTATGTCTATCATCTGAGTTAGATTCCAATTTCGTGAGTCTTCTCGAAGATCTGCAAAAGTAGATCTACTAAGAATATGAAAACTATAAAATTCAAAACTGTTGATGAAGTAAGAACATGGAAAAAGCGAAACTGTTGATAAAATTCAAAACTGTTACGTTCGTATGATGAGGCGGTGATCGGAGATAGAGGCGGCGAGATCGGAGATAGAGGCGGTGATGTTAGAGTACAACCCTAAACTCAACGACATCGTTTTGCAGAAAAAACAAAAACTCAGGAAAAAAAATTTAAACGGGCTACCCATTTATGTTTTATCAGACCCGTCACGCCCGTGGATTTAAACGGGCTTACCCGTTTAAAACCCGTTTATTTTATAGTGTTAATAAACGGGTCACGGGTCTAAATTTTTATAACAGTACCCGTTCGGCCCGCGGGCTCTGAGCCCACTTTAACATCACTATATTTTATTAAGTTTCTAATTCTTTTTATCATAAGATCGCGGATGATGCAAATTTTGTTCCACACCCTCAAAAGATATATTGCAAGTGGATTTTGGGATACAAAATTAACCTATTAGGACCATGAAATTATATTAATTTATAGAGGTTTTAATTTATCCATAAATTAATAATTACTAATATATAGAGAGAATTTCCTAATTTGGTAAAAATATTAAAAATAAGATTTAATCTTTATAACTAATATTTTTATAAAATTAATTACAATGAAAATAA
The DNA here is from genome assembly GCA_023657505.1 of Camelina hispida. Lineage (NCBI taxonomy): Eukaryota > Viridiplantae > Streptophyta > Magnoliopsida > Brassicales > Brassicaceae > Camelina > Camelina hispida. Next base: position 13,215,859 of record CP094637.1, on the reverse strand, counting down.
CAATTATCATGTTTTGAAGATAGCACTCAAAGATTTTTATATTTTAAAAGTATTAAAATGAACTCTAATAAAAATAAATACGTAGATATATACATATATTTAGATATTTTTATATAATTATTAATTTATATTGTTGATGGGACCATATATTTACAAAAGTTTTTAAAAATAATTATTTTATTATATTATCGAATAGTGTCCAAATTACACTAGTCCCAACTTGGTACCGGAGAAATTTATTAATTTATAGAGATTATTAATTTAACGAGTACTGAGCTTTGCACACAAATTAAGAAAATAGATTAATGTTCTATTATACCCCTTCTTTAATATATTTTCTAATTTTTTCATTGGTCAAATCATTAAAATAGTTGGGATAAAATTGGTATTAATTATTTAATTTTTCTTTGGGCGCAGTGTATTGATGAACTATTTTTGTGTAGATAATAATTAGGACTTGATTTTAGTGTCGCCAGTGTACATGCTCGAATTCTTCCTTAACTTTTTCTTTGGAATTTTTCCTAATGCAATATTGGTGTAATTAGGAGTTTAGGAATTATGGATGATCTTCTTACTATCTAAATCAAATTAGCTGAATATATTAGCTTTTTACTAAGCATGTTTTCTTGTAGTCGAACTCTGACCTTTTGGGTTCGACTTTTGGGTATATGCGACTATATTTTATTAGAGATGTTAATATGGGCGGCCCTGACCCGTTTAGACCCGGCCCTTTTAGACCCTGCCCGTTTAATGTTAAAAAAAGTCATACTCGTTTAATTATGTACCCATTTAAGCCCTGCCCATTTAAACCCTGCCCTAATATTTATATATAGCCGTTTAGTTAATGGATGTCCCATGTCCCGATTATACTGGTATTTATTTATTTTTTAATTAAATAATTAATTAAGTTCAATAATACTACAATAAAATAATTTGAGTTAAAAAAAAAAAAAAAACTTCCGCCATGGAAGAAGTCTTCGATGTGCTTACCAGTCACCACCACCATCATCACCTCCGCACAACCGTCTTCAATCTCCAACAGGACTCTTACGCGGCTATGTCTATCATCTGAGTTAGATTCCAATTTCGTGAGTCTTCTCGAAGATCTGCAAAAGTAGATCTACTAAGAATCTGAAAACTATAAAATTCAAAACTGTTGATGAAGTAAGAACATGGAAAAAGCGAAACTGTTGATAAAATTCAAAACTGTTACGTTCGTATGATGAGGCGGTGATCGGAGATAGAGGCGGCGAGATCGGAGATAGAGGCGGTGATGTTAGAGTACAACCCTAAACTCAACGACATCGTTTTGCAGAAAAAACAAAAACTCAGGAAAAAAATTTAAACGGGCTAACTATTTATGTTTTATCAGACCCGTCACGCCCGTGGATTTAAACGGGCTTACCCATTTAAAACCCGTTTATTTTATAGTGTTAATAAACGAGTCACGGGTCTAAATTTTTATAACAGTACCCGTTCGGCCCGCGGGCTCTGAGCCCACTTTAACATCACTATATTTTATTAAGTTTCTAATTCTTTTTATCATAAGATCGCGGATGATGCAAATTTTGTTCCACACCCTCAAAAAAGATATATTGCAAGTGGATTTTGGGATACAAAATTAACCTATTAGGACCATGAAATTATATTAATTTATAGAGGTTTTAATTTATCCATAAATTAATAATTACTAATATATAGAGAGAATTTCCTAATTTGGTAAAAATATTAAAAATAAGATTTAATCTTTATAACTAATATTTTTATAAAATTAATTACAATGAAAATAACAATTATCATGTTTTGAAGATAGCACTCAAAGATTTTTATATTTTAAAAGTATTAAAAATGAACTCTAATAAAAATAAATACGTAGATATATACATATATTTAGATATTTTTATATAATTATTAATTTATATTATTGATGGGACCATATATTTACAAAAGTTTTTAAAAAATAATTATTTTATTATATTATCGAATAGTGTCCAAATTACACTAGTCCCAACTTGGTACCGGAGAAATTTATTAATTTATAGAGATTATTAATTTACCGAGTACTGAGCTTTGCACACAAATTAAGAAAATAGATTAATGTTCTATTATACCCCTTCTTTAATATATTTTCTAATTTTTTCATTGGTCAAATCATTAAAATAGTTGGGATAAAATTGGTATTAATTATTTAATTTTTTCTTTGGGCGCAGTGTATTGATGAACTATTTTTGTGTAGATAATAATTAGGACTTGATTTTAGTGTCGCCAGTGTACATGCTCGAATTCTTCCTTAACTTTTTCTTTGGAATTTTTCCTAATGCAATATTGGTGTAATTAGGAGTTTAGGAATTATGGATGATCTTCTTACTATCTAAATCAAATTAGCTGAATATATTAGCTTTTTACTAAGCATGTTTTCTTGTAGTCTGACCTTTTGGGTTCGACTTTTGGGTATGTGCGACTATATTTTATTAGAGATGTTAATATGGGCGGCCCTGACCCGTTTAGACCCGGCCCTTTTAGACCCTGCCCGTTTAATGTTAAAAAAAGTCATACTCGTTTAATTATGTACCCATTTAAGCCCTGCCCATTTAAGCCCTGCCCTAATATTTATATATAGCCGTTTAGTTAATGGATGTCCCATGTCCCGATTATACTGGTATTTATTTATTTTTAATTAAATAATTAATTAAGTTCAATAATACTACAATAAAATAATTTTGAGTTAAAAAAAAAAAAAACTTCCGCCATGGAAGAAGTCTTCGATGTGCTTACCAGTCACCACCACCATCATCACCTCCGCACCACCGTCTTCAATCTCCAACAGGACTCTTACGCGGCTATGTCTATCATCTGAGTTAGATTCCATTTCGTGAGTCTTCTCAAGATCTGCAAAAGTAGATCTACTAAGAATATGAAAACTATAAAATTCAAAACTGTTGATGAAGTAAGAACATGGAAAAAGCGAAACTGTTGATAAAATTCAAAACTGTTACGTTCGTATGATGAGGCGGTGACCGGAAATAGAGGCGGCGAGATCGGAGATAGAGGCGGTGATGTTAGAGTACAACCCTAAACTCAACGACATCGTTTTGCAGAAAAAACAAAAACTCAGGAAAAAATTTAAACGGGCTACCCATTTATGTTTTATCAGACCCGTCACGCCCGTGGATTTAAACGGGCTTACCCATTTAAAACCCGTTTATTTTATAGTGTTAATAAACGGGTCACGGGTCTAAATTTTTATAACAGTACCCGTTCGGCCCGCGGGCTCGAGCCCACTTTAACATCACTATATTTTATTAAGTTTCTAATTCTTTTTATCATAAGATCGCGGATGATGCAAATTTTGTTCCACACCCTCAAAAAGATATATTGCAAGTGGATTTTGGGATACAAAATTAACCTATTAGGACCATGAAATTATATTAATTTATAGAGGTTTTAATTTATCCATAAATTAATAATTACTAATATATAGAGAGAATTTCTAATTTGGTAAAAATATTAAAAATAAGATTTAATCTTTATAACTAATATTTTTATAAAATTAATTACAATGAAAATAACAATTATCATGTTTTGAAGATAGCACTCAAAGATTTTTATATTTTAAAAGTATTAAAAATGAACTCTAATAAAAATAAATACGTAGATATATACATATATTTAGATATTTTTATATAATTATTAATTTATATTATTGATGGGACCATATATTTACAAAAAGTTTTTAAAAATAATTATTTTATTATATTATCGAATAGTGTCCAAATTACACTAGTCCCAACTTGGTACCGGAGAAATTTATTAATTTATAGAGATTATTAATTTACCGAGTACTGAGCTTTGCACACAAATTAAGAAAATAGATTAATGTTCTATTATACCCCTTCTTTAATATATTTTCTAATTTTTTCATTGGTCAAATCATTAAAATAGTTGGGATAAAATTGGTATTAATTATTTAATTTTTTCTTTGGGCGCAGTGTATTGATGAACTATTTTTGTGTAGATAATAATTAGGACTTGATTTTAGTGTCGCCAGTGTACATGCTCGAATTCTTCCTTAACTTTTTCTTTGGAATTTTTCCTAATGCAATATTGGTGTAATTAGGAGTTTAGGAATTATGGATGATCTTCTTACTATCTAAATCAAATTAGCTGAATATATTAGCTTTTTACTAAGCATGTTTTCTTGTAGTCGAACTCTGACCTTTTGGGTTCGACTTTTGGGTATGTGCGACTATATTTTATTAGAGATGTTAATATGGGCAGCCCTGACCCGTTTAGACCCGGCCCTTTTAGACCCTGCCCGTTTAATGTTAAAAAAAATCATACTCGTTTAATTATGTACCCATTTAAGCCCTGCCCATTTAAGCCCTGCCCTAATATTTATATATAGCCGTTTAGTTAATGGATGTCCCATGTCCCGATTATACTGGTATTTATTTATTTTTTAATTAAATAATTAATTAAGTTCAATAATACTACAATAAAATAATTTGAGTTAAAAAAAAAAAAAAACTTCCGCCATGGAAGAAGTCTTCGATGTGCTTACCAGTCACCACCACCATCATCACCTCCGCACAACCGTCTTCAATCTCCAACAGGACTCTTACGCGGCTATGTCTATCATCTGAGTTAGATTCCAATTTCGTAAGTCTTCTCGAAGATCTGCAAAAGTAGATCTACTAAGAATATGAAAACTATAAAATTCAAAACTGTTGATGAAGTAAGAACATGGAAAAAGCGAAACTGTTGATAAAATTCAAAACTGTTACGTTCGTATGTATGAGGCGGTGATCGGAGATAGGCGGCGAGATCGGAGATAGAGGCGGTGATGTTAGAGTACAACCCTAAACTCAACGACATCGTTTTGCAGAAAAAACAAAAACTCAGAAAAATTTAAACGGGCTACCTATTTATGTTTTATCAGACCCGTCACGCCCGTGGATTTAAACGGGCTTACCCATTTAAAACCCGTTTATTTTATAGTGTTAATAAACGGGTCACGGGTCTAAATTTTTATAACAGTGCCTTCGGCCCGCGGGCTCTGAGCCCACTTTAACATCACTATATTTTATTAAGTTTCTAATTCTTTTTATCATAAGATCGCGGATGATGCAAATTTTGTTCCACACCCTCAAAAAAGATATATTGCAAGTGGATTTTGGGATACAAAATTAACCTATTAGGACCATGAAATTATATTAATTTATAGAGGTTTTAATTTATCCATAAATTAATAATTACTAATATATAGAGAGAATTTCTAATTTGGTAAAAATATTAAAAATAAGATTTAATCTTTATAACTAATATTTTTATAAAATTAATTACAATGAAAATAACAATTATCATGTTTTGAAGATAGCACTCAAAGATTTTTATATTTTAAAAGTATTAAAAATGAACTCTAATAAAAATAAATACGTAGATATATACATATATTTAGATATTTTTATATAATTATTAATTTATATTATTGATGGGACCATATATTTACAAAAAGTTTTTAAAAATAATTATTTTATTATATTATCGAATAGTGTCCAAATTACACTAGTCCCAACTTGGTACCGGAGAAATTTATTAATTTATAGAGATTATTAATTTACGAGTACTGAGCTTTGCACACAAATTAAGAAAATAGATTAATGTTCTATTATACCCCTTCTTTAATATATTTTCTAATTTTTTCATTGGTCAAATCATTAAAATAGTTGGGATAAAATTGGTATTAATTATTTAATTTTTCTTTGGGCGCAGTGTATTGATGAACTATTTTTGTGTAGATAATAATTAGGACTTGATTTTAGTGTCGCCAGTGTACATGCTCGAATTCTTCCTTAACTTTTTCTTTGGAATTTTTCCTAATGCAATATTGGTGTAATTAGGAGTTTAGGAATTATGGATGATCTTCTTACTATCTAAATCAAATTAGCTGAATATATTAGCTTTTACTAAGCATGTTTTCTTGTAGTCGAACTCTGACCTTTTGGGTTCGACTTTTGGGTATGTGCGACTATATTTTATTAGAGATGTTAATATGGGCGGCCCTAACCCGTTTAGACCCGGCCCTTTTAGACCCTGCCCGTTTAATGTTAAAAAGTCATACTGTTTAATTATGTACCCATTTAAGCCCTGCCCATTTAAGCCCTGCCCTAATATTTATATATAGCCGTTTAGTTAATGGATGTCCCATGTCCCGATTATACTGGTATTTATTTATTTTTTAATTAAATAATTAATTAAGTTCAATAATACTACAATAAAATAATTTGAGTTAAAAAAAAAAAAAAAACTTCCGCCATGGAAGAAGTCTTCGATGTGCTTACCAGTCACCACCACCATCATCACCTCCGCACAACCGTCTTCAATCTCCAACAGGACTCTTACGGCTATGTCTATCATCGAGTTAGATTCCAATTTCGTGAGTCTTCTCGAAGATCTGCAAAAGTAGATCTACTAAGAATCTGAAAACTATAAAATTCAAAACTGTTGATGAAGTAAGAACATGGAAAAAGCGAAACTGTTGATAAAATTCAAAACTGTTACGTTCGTATGATGAGGCGGTGATCGGAGATAGAGGCGGCGAGATCGGAGATAGAGGCGGTGATGTTAGAGTACAACCCTAAACTCAACGACATCGTTTTGCAGAAAAAACAAAAACTCAGGAAAAAAAATTTAAACGGGCTACCTATTTATGTTTTATCAGACCCGTCACGCCCGTGGATTTAAACGGGCTTACCCATTTAAAACCCAATTATTTTATAGTGTTAATAAACGAGTCACGGGTCTAAATTTTTATAACAGTACCCGTTCGGCCCACGGGCTCTGAGCCCACTTTAACATCACTATATTTTATTAAGTTTCTAATTCTTTTTATCATAAGATCGCGGATGATGCAAATTTTGTTCCACACCCTCAAAAAGATATATTGCAAGTGGATTTTGGGATACAAAATTAACCTATTAGGACCATGAAATTATATTAATTTATAGAGGTTTTAATTTATCCATAAATTAATAATTACTAATATATAGAGAGAATTTCCTAATTTGGTAAAAATATTAAAAATAAGATTTAATCTTTATAACTAATATTTTTATAAAATTAATTACAATGAAAATAACAATTATCATGTTTTGAAGATAGCACTCAAAGATTTTTATATTTTAAAAGTATTAAAAATGAACTCTAATAAAAATAAATACGTAGATATATACATATATTTAGATATTTTTATATAATTATTAATTTATATTATTGATGGGACCATATATTTACAAAAAAGTTTTTAAAAAATAATTATTTTATTATATTATCGAATAGTGTCCAAATTACACTAGTCCCAACTTGGTACCGGAGAAATTTATTAATTTATAGAGATTATTAATTTACCGAGTACTGAGCTTTGCACACAAATTAAGAAAATAGATTAATGTTCTATTATACCCCTTCTTTAATATATTTTCTAATTTTTTCATTGGTCAAATCATTAAAATAGTTGGGATAAAATTGGTATTAATTATTTAATTTTTTCTTTGGGCGCAGTGTATTGATGAACTATTTTTGTGTAGATAATAATTAGGACTTGATTTTAGTGTCGCCAGTGTACATGCTCGAATTCTTCCTTAATTTTTCTTTGGAATTTTTCCTAATGCAATATTGGTGTAATTAGGAGTTTAGGAATTATGGATGATCTTCTTACTATCTAAATCAAATTAGCTGAATATATTAGCTTTTACTAAGCATGTTTTCTTGTAGTCGAACTCTGACCTTTTGGGTTCGACTTTTGGGTATGTGCGACTATATTTTATTAGAGATGTTAATATGGGCGGCCCTGACCCGTTTAGACCCGGCCCTTTTAGACCCTGCCCGTTTAATGTTAAAAAGTCATACTCGTTTAATTATGTACCCATTTAAGCCCTGCCCATTTAAGCCCTGCCCTAATATTTATATATAGCCGTTTAGTTAATGGATGTCCCATGTCCCGATTATACTGGTATTTATTTATTTTTTAATTAAATAATTAATTAAGTTCAATAATACTACAATAAAATAATTTTGAGTTAAAAAAAAAAAAAAACTTCCGCCATGGAAGAAGTCTTCGATGTGCTTACCAGTCACCACCACCATCATCACCTCCGCACAACCGTCTTCAATCTCCAACAGGACTCTTACGGCTATGTCTATCATCTGAGTTAGATTCCAATTTCGTGAGTCTCTCGAAGATCTGCAAAAGTAGATCTACTAAGAATATGAAAACTATAAAATTCAAAACTGTTGATGAAGTAAGAACATGGAAAAAGCGAAACTGTTGATAAAATTCAAAACTGTTACGTTCGTATGATGAGGCGGTGATCGGAGATAGAGGCGGCGAGATCGGAGATAGAGGCGGTGATGTTAGAGTACAACCCTAAACTCAACGACATCGTTTTGCAGAAAAACAAAAACTCAGGAAAAAAATTTAAACGGGCTACCTATTTATGTTTTATCAGACCCGTCACGCCCGTGGATTTAAACGGGCTTACCCATTTAAAACCCGTTTATTTTATAGTGTTAATAACGGTCACGGGTCTAAATTTTTATAACAGTACCCGTTCGGCCCGCGGGCTCTGAGCCCACTTTAACATCACTATATTTTATTAAGTTTCTAATTCTTTTTATCATAAGATCGCGGATGATGCAAATTTTGTTCCACACCCTCAAAAGATATATTGCAAGTGGATTTTGGGATACAAAATTAACCTATTAGGACCATGAAATTATATTAATTTATAGAGGTTTTAATTTATCCATAAATTAATAATTACTAATATATAGAGAGAATTTCCTAATTTGGTAAAAATATTAAAAATAAGATTTAATCTTTATAACTAATATTTTTATAAAATTAATTACAATGAAAATAACAATTATCATGTTTTGAAGATAGCACTCAAAGATTTTTATATTTTAAAAGTATTAAAAATGAACTCTAATAAAATAAATACGTAGATATATACATATATTTAGATATTTTTATATAATTATTAATTTATATTATTGATGGGACCATATATTTACAAAAAGTTTTTAAAAATAATTATTTTATTATATTATCGAATAGTGTCCAAATTACACTAGTCCCAACTTGGTGGAGAAATTTATTAATTTATAGAGATTATTAATTTACCGAGTACTGAGCTTTGCACACAAATTAAGAAAATAGATTAATGTTCTATTATACCCCTTCTTTAATATATTTTCTAATTTTTTCATTGGTCAAATCATTAAAATAGTTGGGATAAAATTGGTATTAATTATTTAATTTTTCTTTGGGCGCAGTGTATTGATGAACTATTTTTGTGTAGATAATAATTAGGACTTGATTTTAGTGTCTCCAGTGTACATGCTCGAATTCTTCCTTAATTTTTTTCTTTGGAATTTTTCCTAATGCAATATTGGTGTAATTAGGAGTTTAGGAATTATGGATGATCTTCTTACTATCTAAATCAAATTAGCTGAATATATTAGCTTTTACTAAGCATGTTTTCTTGTAGTCGAACTCTGACCTTTTGGGTTCGACTTTTGGGTATGTGCGACTATATTTTATTAGAGATGTTAATATGGGCGGCCCTGACCCGTTTAGACCCGGCCCTTTTAGACCCTGCCCGTTTAATGTTAAAAAAAGTTATACCCGTTTAATTATGTACCCATTTAAGCCCTGCCCATTTAAGCTCTGCCCTAATATTTATATATAGCCGTTTAGTTATTGGTATTTTTGTCAAACATATGCATTGGAAACCTAAAACGACAAGTATTGGAAAACAAAATTTTTAGTCTAGAATGACAAGTAAAAAAAACCAGAGGAGTATTAATTTATAAAGATTCTACTGTATTGGGAACGAGCTAAAAATGTTGTTAAGGTCATCTAATTAAATATTAATACTGTACTTAATTGTTTGCTTAATGAGGTATTGCTCAATCACATACAGCATGTCTTGTGCGTTTTTGATAAATTTGTCGCCAAATTTCTAATGGCGTCGGAATTTATATGCAAAATTGTGACAAATTGTTTGAAGTATATATATTTATTGAAAATGTAAAAGGTAGGTCAGATTTTGCCTATTCCTAATCCTAAATGGAGAGTCTCCAACAATTATTCCAATAATTACATATCTCATTTGAAGTACTCACTTTTTTTTTTTTCATTGTTTGAAATACTCATTTCTTAAACTAAAAAATAAGTACTCATTTTTTAACTAAAAATTAATTACTCATTTAGTACTTCATTTTCAATAATAATTTCAAACAATGAGTATTTATTTTTCAATTTTGATTGAAAATGAGTACTTCAAAAAATGAAAAATAAAAGAAAAGTGAGTACTTCAAACAATTAAAAAAGTAAGGTTATGTTTCGTATGGTCAATAATAAGCCTACATCATAGTGGACACCTACGAAGGCTTTAGTCTCATTTTTATTCAGAAAACATGCATGTTAGCTCTTGTTCCTCGGTTTACAAACTTTTTAAGAGATACTTTTTATGAGTCTTTTTTTAATTTTTAAACTAAAAAGTAAGTACTCATTTAATATTTCATTTTCAATAAGTACTTTAAACAATGAGTACTTATTTTTTTCATTTTTGATTGAAAATGTGTATTTCAAACAATGAAAAAAAAAGTGAGTACTTCCAAACAATGAAAAAAGTATGATGTCCAAAAAAATAGAAAATAAAGTATAAATTAAATACAAATTCTTGATATTCTCAAAACATAAGATTTCGATAAAGAACCTAAGCTAATCTTAAAAACAAAAAAAATGGAAGTGTTGGATATTATTATACATTTTGTTTCAATTAAATTTGTAACTCTTCTACAATCATTAACCATTAGAAAAAAAAAATAAAGAACATCAATCCATCATAGTTAAGAGAACACATGAAAAGAGCCAAAAAAAAAATAAACAAAAAATAGAACACAGGAATTCTGGTTTCTTTGTTGGACTTGATTTTCATTTCAGGACTAGTTGAAAAAGGAAGAAGCGTTTCTTTGGCAGGTACCGAAAGGAATCGTTATTCTCAGATATGAAAGTTTGTGATTGGTCAGTTTTATTTTTATTGATTTATTATTTAAATATATAATAATATTTAAAAAAATAATTAAAATATATTAATTTGAGTAACGATCATCGTTACTAAGTCGGTTCTCGGATAAAGATGGTCTAACCAAGCTTTATATGGTTTCTTTGGCTTTAATAATAATATAGTACACCAATGACAAAAAGAAAAAAGAAAAAAAAAACCGTTTTCTAACATTAATTAATCATCATAATTCATACAACAACAACACAATTAATAAACATTCCCTATGTATATTGATACGCTGTAAAAAGAAAAAGATTCGGCACGTGTCAACAAAGAGGTATGTGATTCGATTCTTCTTCTTCTTCGTCATACCTTTCCCAATTTATTAAATTTATTAAGATACAAATACTGTTATGTAAAATACTCATGATTTATAAATAAAATGGGGTTGTATTAAGGCTGAAACGAGTCGTCGTGGCTTTACGACAAAGCTATCCTCGTTACAGATGTGCAGAGCCACATGGTCCAATCTTCTTCTTCTTCCTTCTTCCTCTTTCATTTTTTTTTTTTTTTTTTTCCTTTTTTAACATCGTCTTCTTCTTCATCCTCCCCTCTCATCTTTTTTTTTCCGGAAATTTTTCAAATCTCTTTCCCGAGAAAACCCGTTTAATCTATCCACACAAAGCTCCAGGGGAAATTGCCGTTTAGGGATCTCGATTCATAAGAGGTAGACACACGTTTCGTGTTCTATCTATCTTGTAATCCCTTAGGGCTTTTGTAAATTATATACTCTAATATCGTGTGCACTGTTTTATTACCAGACCTTCTGATATCTGTTAGCTGTTTGGTTAGTTTCTCTTTGAAGCCCCCGGCATAGAATCGTCTTCTCATGTAGTAGCAATCCTTGGCAAAAAAAAATTTGGAATCTTTCTCTCGTTGTTTTGCTTCTGGGGGATTTGAAATGGAGAAGCAGAATGGGGAGAAATCTATAGATGCTGCTGAAACTAGCCAAAGTCAATTAGTGGATGATGATGATGATTCAAAGGTTGAAGTTTTTGATTCTGTTTTGAAAGCCATGGAGAAGCATGATGAGGAGAGATCTGCTGAAACTAGCCAAAGTCAATCAGTGGATGATGATGATTCAAAGGTTGAAGTTTTTGATTCTGTTTCCAAAGCCATGGAGAAGCAGGATGAGGAGAGATTTACAGACGCTGCTGCAACTAGCCAAAGTCAATCAGTAGATGATGATGATTCAAAGGTTGAAACTAATGATTGTGTTTCGAAAGCCATGGAGAAGCAGGATGAGGAGAAAACTGCAGATGCTGCTGAAACTAGCCAAAGTCAATCAGTGGATGACGATGATTCAAAGGTTGGTACTTTTGATTGTGCTTTGAAATCCATAGAGAAGCAGAATGAGGAGCTATCTACAGATGCTACTGAAACCAGCCAAAGTCCATTAGTGGATGATAATGATTCAAAGGTTGAAACTTTTGATTCTATTTCGAAAGCCATGGAGAAGCAGAATGAGGAGATATCTGCAAATGCTGCTGACACCAGCCAAAGTCAATTAGTGGATGATGATGATGATTCACAGGTTGAAACATTTGATTGTGTTTTGAAAGCCATGGAGAAGCAGAATGAGGAGCTATCTACAGATGTTGCTGAAACTAGCCAAAGTCAGTCGGTGGATGATGATTCAAAGGTTGAAACTTTTGATTGTGTTTCCAAAGCCATGGAGAATCAGAATGAGGAGATATCTGCAAATGCTGCTGAAACTAGCCAAAGTCAATTAGTGGATGATGTGATTCACAGGTTGAAACTTTTGATTGTGCTTTGAAAGCCATGGAGAAGCAAAATGAGGAGGTATCTACAGATGTTGCTGAAACTAGCCAAAGTCAGTCGGTGGATGATGATTTAAAGCTTGAAACTTTTGCTTGTGTTTCGAAAGCCATGGAGAATCAGAATGAGGAGAAAACTGCAGATGCTGCTGAAACTAGCCAAAGTCAATCAGTGGATGACGATTCAAAGGTTGGAACTTTTGATTGTGTTTCGAAAGCCATGGAGAAGCAGAATGAGGAGAAGACTGCAGATGCTGCTGGAACTAGCCAAAGTCAATCAGTCGATGATAATGAATCAAAGGTTGATACTTCTGTTGTTTTGAAATCCATGGAGAAGCAGATTGAGGAGAAATCTTCAGATGCTGCTGAGACTAGCCATAGTCAGTTAGTGGATGATGGTTCAAAGGTTGAAACTTTTGATTTTGTTTTGAAAGCACAAGAGTTGAAGGAAGCAGGGAACAAGCTGTTTCAGAAGAGAGATTATTATGGTGCAATGTTTAAATATGGTGAAGCAATCAAGATACTTCCTAAGGATCATGTAGAGGTTTCTCATGTTCGGGCTAATATGGCTTCTTGTTATATGCAATTGGAACCTGGCGAGTTTGCCAAAGCCATTCATGAATGTGATTTAGCACTTAGTGTTACTCCTGATTATAGCAAAGCACTGTTGAAGAGGGCTAGATGTTATGAGGCTTTGAATAAGTTGGATTTGGCGTTGAAAGATGTTTGTATGGTTTCGAAGCTGGATCCGAAGAATCCTATGGCATCTGAAATTTCTGACAAGCTTAAGAGAACATTAGAGGGCAAAGGGTTAACGGTCAAAGATTCCGTGATAGAGTTGCCTCCAGATTATGTTGAACCTGTTGAGGCTTCCCCTGCACTGTGGGCTAAACTTCGCAAGGCACGAGTGAAGAAAATTAAAAAGAGTAATCAAGTGCAAGAGAAGAGCGAGGGCGATAACGTAGAGACAAAGCAGAAGAATAACAACTATCTTGCAGCTGATAAGGGAAAGGAAAAGATTATCGATAAGCAGAATAAAAAGAAAGTAAAAGGGAAACAGCAATCGGAGAAGAGAAGTGATACGAGCAAGGAACAGGAAAAAGTAATAATTGAGGAGAAACTTTTGGAGATAAGTGGTGAAAATGTAAACATGGCTGTGAAATTCGTATACTCTGATGACATAAGATTGGCTAAAGTGCCTATAAACTGCACTCTTCTTCAACTTAGGGAAGTTGTTCATGAGCGTTTCCCTGGCTTAAGGGCAGTTCATATTAAGTACAAGGACCAAGAAGGAGATTTAGTGACAATCACAACAGATGAAGAGCTAAGAATGAGTGAGGTGTCAGCAAGGTCACTGAACACTATGAGATTTTATGTAGTGGAAGTTAGTCCTGAGCAGGATCCCTTTTTTGGAAGATTAGTTGAGATGAAGAAGCTCAAAATATCCGCTGATTCTTTTAAGACCAAGGTAAATGGAAAAGGTGGGTGTAAAGTTGAGGATTGGATGATCGAATTTGCTCGGCTCTTTAAGATCCAGGCCGGCGTTGTTTCTGATACATGCTTGAATCTTCAAGAACTTGGGATGAAACTCAATTCAGAAGCTATGGAGGAGGTTGTAACGTCTGATGCAGCTCAAGGGCCTTTTGACAAAGCAGCTCAGCAATTCCAAGAAGTGGCAGCACGATCATTGTTAAAGTTGGGAAATGTGCACTTGTCAGGGGCACGAAAAAGGTTGAGCCTCCTACGAGGTGTTTCTGGAGAATCTGGCTCTGAACAACTCAAAACTGCTTATGAATGCGTTCAAAGGGAGCACACAAAAGCAAAAGAAAAGTACAAAGAGGCCATGAAGATAAAGTCGGATTTGTTTGAAGTCTTTCTGGCACTAGGTCTGCAGCAGTTTGAGGAAGCAAGACTTTCATGGTACTATGTGCTTGTCAGTCAACTTGATTTGAAAACTTGGCCATATTCAGATGTAGTACAGTTTTATCAATGCGCCGAAAGCAATATCAAAATCTCTATGGAAGTGTTAAAAAATCTGGAAACCAAGCCGGGTAGCTCAGCTCAAGATAACCCAGAAAACGTAGCAGGAAGGCTAAAGTTAAAGTCAATGGTAGATGTTTTATTGTGTGCTGTACTTTACGAGAGATCTATCATGGAGTACAAACTTGACCAACCACTCTGGCGAGAGAGTTTAGAAGCTGCAATGGAGAAATTTGAGTTAGCTGGAACTTGTAGGGACGATGTTGTTGCGATAATAAGTGAAGACTACGTGGCAGGCAATACATTACGAGGTACTACGTGCTCTAGCTCAATATTTATTTTGAAAAACATAACCCATGATGTTCAATATGATCCTAAATCATTGCTGCAGATCTAAGGTTTCACATGGAAGAGATATTACATATATATAATGAGATAGATGAAGCAAAACAATGGAGAAATGGGATCTCTTCAGACCAGTTGGAAGATATATTAAACCGGAGGACTGCAAATATTTTTCATATGTCAAATACAGGAATCCAACGTGGTTAAAGTAGCACACAATGACTTTGGTCATTATCTTGAACAAGCTTCATTTTAAAGGTACATACCAATGGTACATATATAACACTATCACGGAATTGTTAGGTCTAAGATACAAAGAGTGTTGTTGGCTAGTGTTAGGTCTGACCCTTATGTTTGGTTTAAGATCAATGAAATAACTTTGACCAGACTTGCATTGTCATCGTATTCTCTGTCTAAGTATTATATTACCAATTGCAACTGTTATAGGCCGTGCTTTTCTTTGTTTGACTTGAAACGAATTGTTCACATTCTGGATGGTACTTGAGTTTTAATTCCTCTAACCACATATTTATCTTTGCAGGTTTTGTCTTGTGGTATAGGATTTCAAACTCAGATTTTTGTAGAGAGAAAGAAACATATATAAACGACATATATGTTCTATTTTGTTTGTGTAACATTCATACGGTTGATTTGGCGAGGAGTGAAGCAAAGATATCATGCAGATTCTTCTTCTTCTATCGTCTCAGGGTGAGTTGTTGGAGTCTTGTGACTAATATTCATTGGTTTTGAGTCTTTTGACTCGTATTTCCTTTGGCGTGAGACATTCATACTCAACACACCTACTTGAGTTTTACCTTCTTTTTCCTTTTCTTATGACCTCCACAAGATTTTGGTGTGGAGTCAGTCACTCTTGTAATTCGTTGTTACATATAAAATGTAATGATGTCTTTGTTGCGATTAATTTGCAATTTGGATATGATTTGAAATAGCCACACCTCAGTTCAGTTAAACGTTCAGAGACTGACCTCATCAATGACTCGACGAGAGAGCACATGATAGAATAAAACCACAAACCAGGGATGTAACTTCAAAGAAACTCTCTTTATAAAACTTGAAACAGAACAAGAAGAAAAAAAAAAAATCCAAAGAGAACAAGTTCTTTCCCCCACGGAATAATCTGATAAACCTCCAAAAGCTCTCCCGTTTTTGGATGCCGCTTACAATAAGAGAACATCCCTACATATAATAAAAGACATAGGTAATCTAGAGAGAGGAAATAACTAAATGTGGAAACATTCTAATTCTGAAAAAAGAAATCCATGGTTTAGAACCTTGAGTTACTTGTGTTAATGATAATGTATCAGCACACACGTGTTTCTTACAACACAAATGCACATTTAAAGAACATTTGGGAAAAGCCCCTATCATGGAGGTACAACAGGTCGGGTTGGGTTGCGAGCAAGACCAAGTCCCAACCCCAAAGGAACTTTGTCAGTCTTTGACTTACTATTATGGCTATGGCTGCAGTTGGAAGAATGACCATGTGTTGACTGTGAATTATGTACCGGGTTAACATTGATAGCGACGTGGCCATTGCCATTTTGAAGTTCTGGATTCCGCTGCATTTGCATCATGCTAATACCCTCTTGTCTTTGTGTTGCGTCTTCTTCATGACACTCAATATCTTCGTTATAACCTTTTACTAAAAAGTCCGAGCAGTTTCGTCTGCACCCTAGGTCATACGGATTCCTGAAGCGACCACCTGGACCTCTTAGGTAGCTGTACCGCAGGGCATTAGCCATTTCGTTTGTAGTTATGTTCCTTGATATCTGTAAAGGTTAAGGGAAAAGGATCAATCTTCAGGATGAGGAAAAACATTCCCCCATGAAATAGAAGTATCTAGTCTACTTAGTGAGTTTTAGCTGTGGAGCTATTCTACAGATGAATTTTATCAAGGGAAGCGAACAGAGTCTTTAAACCATTTAGGTCACAAGAGGAACAAAGACATGCAAATAAGGAAAAAGGAATGAGGACTCACTTGTGACGCTTGTATGACTGTTAAGACAGCTACAGAAAAGAAGAGGCAGAATTCCACCAGCAGAAAGGATAAAGCACCCACATGATTACTAGCGACATGGCTCATCCATGCTCCAAAAGACGATGGAGCTGAAGGGTCACTCAAGACTCCTGCACGTATATAATGCATCATTTACATTCTTCACCCGAAAGTTTTCTCTAGGTTTACATATCACAATTAAAGAGCATCCTCCACTATAAACGTACTTGCAAGAGTAACACCACCAGTTATCAGCATCGCTAGAACTTCAAATAGAAGAAAAAGGAAAAATTCCCACTTGTTTTTCTGCAAAATAGGTTAATGGAAAACAAGCACAACCCACAGATAAGTATCACAGACTAGTATCAAGGTCGAGCTGCAAGTCTAAGAAATCAAACCACTAGCAACCAAAATGAATAGAAGAGGTACTATGACACCAAGAAACATCTCCGGCGATCTCTATACCCAAATGCAACACAAGTATACCACTCTAATAATTAAGTCCTCTAAGCTTTTTCTAACAGAATAGTAAGTAATGTCACACCAAAGAGACAAGGAAGAATAAGGCAAATTTAGTAATATAAAATGTTTGTATCAAAAGCCTGATCCGTCTACCCCAATTTTGCCAACTTATGTGTCAAAAACTATTATAGGAAGACAGGAGCTGTACTTACTTTTCCAACACAATTTGATACCCAAGGACAATGGTGATCAAATTGCTCTACACAACGATCACAGGTGGAACAGTGCTTAGCTCGAAGAGGTCTGATAATCTGAATAAAATGAAACACAGTGGACCGAAACAAGTAAAGCTCAAGATGTAGCATCCATGATCAAGTAAGTATTTGATATTACGATTTAAGAAAGACATAAAATGAATTTGGCAGGTACCTTGCATGTTGCACAGAGCTGCGTCCAATTCCCAGCAAGCAAAGCAGGGTTGTTTAGCTCTATTTTTAACAGTGGTTCCTATAAATGGGTAAGAAAACCAGTAATGACACTTGAACATAAAATAGTACTAGAAATCATACCTATATGTCACTTAAATTTGAGAACTAAAAAACTAATAGTACTAACATCATCTTTCATAGTTTGCGGATCATGGATGTTCATTCTGATGTAACCTGGATCCTTCCTGCAGAAAATATAAAATTACATTATTAAACAATAAGAAAACCCGCTACTTGTGATACAAAGGTATTTTTATACCGCAATAGGGAAAATAGGAGTTCACAACAGAAACTTAAGCTGCAAAGAAATAAAGGCCTTAAAATCCCAATCTGCAGTGGCTAGGAGAAATGAAAGAAACCATCAAGAGAATTGGCCTTAGAAATACTATAATGTAAAATCCTAATCTGCAACCGCCAGGTGGATCAAAATTTTACGCATTGCATAGATACACTATACTAATAATCAAGCAACAACAAAAAGCAGACTTCGTACTTTTAGACTATATACAAAAAGGAAATCGAGGAAGGACAGGGTGTGCCAATACCTGCTACAGCGGTAAAATAAAAATAGTCCTGCAGTGGCAAGAAGGAAACCCAGCCATGCAAGCGAACCAATTCCAGCTGTTAACTTTGGCAGATTGGATGCTGCAATGGCCAAAGAGTTCTTAAAATTATAATCATGCATAGAACAGTTGCTTGATATGATGCGAGATTCGAGAAGACCAAGATAACTACCCAAAACAACAGAATTTGTATATACGAGCAGAAGCAGCAGGATCATGATCCAAAGAACTGGAGCGAGTCCCAACTTTGACAACTTTCCAAGGGGAGTGCTTCCATCGCAACGCTTTTCAAGCAGGTTTCTAGCATTACCCTGCACAGTAGTGTTTATAAGACAGATATTCAGACAAAGTATTGAACTAATTTTCTCAATAGTTTAAGCATAATGCTGCTCATTTTGAATGGGTAAGGAATTCTACAGGCTTGGAGAAACTCATCTAGTACAGCTACAAGAAGAGTTAACTACACCAGGTATGCAAAGGTCAAATGAGATGCACATAACTGCCAAAAAAAATCCAGGCCAATAGAATGGTCCAACTACCATTTATTCCTAGCAGTACAGCCACTACAAAAGCATCAAATAAACAGTATGACAACAAATTGCTACACAACAAACAAGTAAAACAGATACCTACAAGGAAAAAGGAAACTTGTCTGTGATTCTTTTCAGAAGCAAGTTGTGCAGGGGTTAGCCCAGTCTTGTCAGTAATCATCAAATCCTCTTTCTTTCCAGCCTGCACCAAGACAGTGCAAGCCTCCAAATTACCTCGGATGGCAGCCCAATGCAGAGGAGTGCAACCTGATATACAAAGGAGAAGATGTAAGTAATTTTTGGTTAATCTAAAAACATATACAAAGGGGATTCTAAAGAAAAATTATGTTTGTAAGCACCTTCTTTGTCCTGCCGTCCTCTATATGCATCTAGAAATAAAAGTAGGCGAATAGAATCTGCAAAACCTTTATATGCCGCCCTGAATTTCTCAAATTATAAGAAGAAAATAAAGACAAAATTAGAGCTCTCTTCTGAAAATATACTGAAAACAAAACGATAAAAATTCAAAGGTCCACATTAACAAGCTAAAAATCTTGCTGCAGAAAAATCCATGTAACAGTAACGAACTCTCAGTAAGAAATCTGGGAAAGAAAATAACCTATGTAACCTTGGACTCTAGATGGAAAACGGTAAAACAAACTTCACAGATCTTCATAACAAAAAACTCAAGAACTATACAGACAAAAAGTAATTTTAATCCACCCCGCATATTTTGCAACTAGGACAAAATTGTAACAAGTGATATTTTAATCTATAGAAACACTATGGAAAGAAAACAAATAAAACCAACTATCCAGACTCTAAATAAGCATGCAAGCCTAAACACTTAGAAGTAAAAATGAAAAGGAGCCAAAAATCAATTAATAAGTAACAATTCCAAGAAGGCGAGATTGTGTTCCACTTAGCGGCAACCATACCAATGCAATGGGCTTCTTCCATCATTATCTGGCACATCAGCATCAGCATTCCACTTGGAGACAACGTGGCAAAGAAAAGCAGTCTGGCCATACTGTGCTGCGACATGTGTTGGCTACAAGCAGTTTAAATTGGCTATTAAAATACATCCATCGAGAACTAAACAAGATAAAAAGGAAAATTTAATAGGATCCAGAGGAGAACATTGAGGAATAATCCGAGCTTTACTAAGAAACTCTGAGAATAAGAAGACCTCAGTTTTTCAACCTCCTAAACAAATGGAGATGGCAGAAACAAAGTCTTTTGAGATTTATAAATGAATTTGAAATCACTATGAACATTCTAAAAGCTGATTAATATCCCGGCTAAACGAAAGTATGTTTTAGATAAAGCTTTGAATAATGGGTCACGAGACAGCTCAATATCGTTCCAGAGACAAGTAGGACGAGGTACTTAAACCAAGCCATTTTTTAATGCATAATGTTGATTGAATATATGCTCTTCTTCCCATTAAAACAAGTGGCAAAGTACGCAGTGTTGATTTACCTACATGAACCTCAGAACACATTCATCTTACTAGAAAAATGCAACCAAAAGATGACAAGCAATATCTATGGAACCTGAGTGCCAGTTATACAACCTCCCTTACTATACGAAGTAGTTAAATAAGAGAACTACCTGATAACCATACATATCCGTTGCATCGACCCTTGCTCCCTCTTGTAGTAAGAGTTCTGCAACTTGTATCGCACCACGAACAGCACTCCAATGTAAAGCAGTCTGTCCAGTATGATCCGTGGCATTTACATCTCCACCATGCTGGAAAACCAGAATCCAAACGGATCAGTAATAGTAACTTTAGAACCACAACAGTTCAAACCTAATTTAGCGAAGAGAAGATACACAATGGCAACAAAATCAACTACATAAAGAGTAGTCAACAGAGACTCCAGAACATCAACAAACAAAACGTTTAATAAAGCACAAAACCTCGATAATGTACTGGGCAACGGCGACGCGGTTGTTCAAGGCGGACCACTGAAGAGCATAGTAGCCAAGACCATCAGGCTCGGAAACAGAACAACCCTCACACTCAACCAATCTATGAAGCTTCTCCAAATCACCATAAGCCGCAGCGGTATACACATCGTTCTTCAAACTCTCCTCGTCAACCGCTTTAGAACTCGATTCCCCATTCTCCTGCGGATTCGATTCGATTTCTTCAACCACCTCGATCTCCGATGACATTTTTTAGTTTGTTTCTCAGCCTCCGCAGATCGATTCGATCACGATTGTTGTTATGCGAGGATTCGATTCTAGGCTCCCCCTAGCATAAAATTAATGGTGAGATTTAGAGGGGGAAATGAGAGAGGGAGCTAGGGTTTTTCTGGGGAATCTCAAGAGGAAGAAGAAGAAGAAGAAGGATTGACGAATTCAAAAATTGACTCGGAGATGAAAGAAAAGGGGACGAATCGGATTAAGACGGGTCAGACTCAGACAAAATGAACCTTCATATCTTATCGTTCACTTGTATTTTTTTTTTTTTTAAATCATTTCACAAACTTATTATTGTTTTTTCAGTTTAACATTTATAAATTTCAGTTTTTTCAATGAACATTATACAATATTTTGTAGTGGGTTTAATAAAAAGGAAAGTGATGTGAACGAATCATAACATCTTTCGAATCGTAATAAAATTTTAAATTTATATAGCATATCTAGTATCAGAAAGGTTAATAAATTTCTTCAGAAATTGTTTCTAAAAAGGGAAGAATTTATTCGTGATCATAAAAAAAAAAAATTAATGTGCAATCGAGATGGTAATAATTTTTCTTCTTTACACAAATGCAGTTTCTTTTAATTCTTTAATATGATAAACCCTTGATTTTTCTCAATCCAAACGCATAAAAACAAAGTTGTTTTGGAGACATATACAAACATAGACGAGTGCAAAGTATATGGCATACTCTTGTAGTCTTGTCTTGTGTTTGTTTAATGAATGAAGAAACAAAGTACAATTACATAAACCAGAGCAATTGTTTTTAAAAAAAATCAGATTTATTACTAAACAGCCAATCAGATTTATTACTAAATAGCCAACTAGCTATATCATTAGTGAATGGGAAGAGTCTAAAATAGCTTGTAGATGGGTTTCATATCGGTAGGATTGTACAACCCGAAATTTTGTTCAGTCCCGACCTGTTTCTGATTTTCGTTAAACGTTGCAAACAAAAACCCCTCGATGCCCTTGTTAGGTCTCTTAGGCGTCCCTTTCCCACTTGCTATATGCTTTACAAAATTTCCATTATAGGTACCCGCGATTTCTGGAGTAGTTAAATCCCCGTTCCCAGCGGATGGCCATCCGGTTTCAGACACCGCCATGGGTAAATCTTTAACGCCTTCTTTCTCCATTGCCCACAAAAATGCGTCGAACATTGCATCAAACATGTTTGAATATCCCAATGGTCCATCTTGGACCACGATATCTTCAGTGGCGAAGGTTGCATAGTCGAGACGGATGTTTGCTGGGTCGGACGCGTAAGGGAAGTATGGGTAAATGTTTACAAGTATGGGCGAACTTGTTTGGGACAGTAGTTTCAGCACGGGTACAAGTTGTTCGCGAGCTTCGGATGTGAACATTCCTGAAGAAGGTGGGTACGATTGCCCAAGGTTCGACATAGCCACCACGGTGCTTATTATGATCGGAAGATTCCTTGACTTGACTAGGTTGGTGAGAGACTGCATGACTGGAAGCACTTGAGAACCGATTGGTCCGGGGATGACTTCATTACCGACAGTAATGGCGGCAATGTTGACGTCGGCTAAGTAAGGCTCGATGTTAGTCGCGAACCAGCCTTTAACCGCTTCTTCGCTAGCTGCAAGAGCAGCCAAGTCCTGGTCCCTAACGCCAACAGTGACTGCAATATCGCGGTTGCCGCGTAAAGCATTAAGGACCTCCATGTTCGGGTCGAAGATTCTGATTTTAGTAATACCTATGGACTTGTAAAGTTTGATAACATTGGACGGAGATGGGAGGTTGTCTCCGAGGAGGCCGTAGTTCAAGCCAGTGCTATTTGCTGCGGTGACGAAGCCACTAGTGTTGTAGTTGACAGACAACAGCACAATGCACGAGAGGAAGAACAAGAACAGCTTCGTAGGCGAATAGAGCATGATGAAACTTATATCTGCAAAATATGTGTGGGTACTTAGAGATATCTTAAGATTGTACTTCGGAAAAGGAAGAAGAAAGGAAGCAAACGTGTTTTCTGTTATTATGTTTCGTTGTTTGTGTGTGTATATATATATATAGGTACGCATTTGAGATAGTGAATTTATTTCCAATCTTTAGGGGTGTGTATTCATATAATATTCCAAGTTATTTGAATCTCAGAGATTTATTTCCAATCTTAGGTATTTGAATCTCAGAGATCTATTTCCAATTTTAGTGGGGTGTATTCTAAAATTTCTAAGTTATTTGAGTTTTCATTAAATTTTAAATAATTTTGATGATTTTAGAGAAGTTGATATAATTTATTGCAAAAAAAAAAAAAAAAAAAAACTCAAATTCCACTTAAAACCATGAGATTTAGGGGGTGTATTCAACTTGACATTTAAGTGATTTTATGTATTTTTAACTAAACAAATCTTTTACAATTACTAAAAATCATTAAAATTCAAATTCACAAATTGTATTGAATAACAGTGGATTTTAAAATAAATTTTAAAATCATCACTCAATAACCGTGGATTTTAAAATAGATTTTTAAATCATCATTTCAATAGTTTTTAAAATCCATAATTAAATAGCATATGATTTGTAAATTTTACACAAATAACTTAAAATGTATAGTTGAATACCCATTAATGTCTTATTGGTATTAAT
The DNA here is from genome assembly GCA_023657505.1 of Camelina hispida. NCBI lineage: Eukaryota > Viridiplantae > Streptophyta > Magnoliopsida > Brassicales > Brassicaceae > Camelina > Camelina hispida. The sequence goes on along the minus strand of CP094637.1, from coordinate 13,191,742 downwards.
CTTAACCATCAATCAATATGATGTAGTCTTTTTCTAAACTAGTTTTGTTTTATCCACTTTTTTTTTTGTGTTTAATTGAATCTCACTATACCGTAAGAACCTGAAAAATCATTCCAATTGAATTATTTTTGTCTAGAAGAAATGTATCCAAAAGTACATGAATTTGACTAGGTAATTAATATATTCATGTACACTCTTTGTGTAAAAAAAAAAAAAAGTCTCTAGAGCCACAGTTCGCCCTAATATTTCCTCTCAGGCACTATTACCGAGGCGCCGCTACAACCTCTTCTCCCCGACGCCGGTAGAGCTCCGGCTCCCCGGCGTCGGGTTCTCTCAGTTCTTTTAAGCTCTGCTCTCTTCCACGACTTCCTTTGTTTCCTTTGTTCCATGGTTACTTGATTTTCCTGGAGTCCCCTCGAGATTTTGGATCTCGATTCCGAGCATGCTTCAGCTTCTTTCTCCCCCTCCCTTGCCTCAGCTTCTGGTGAATCGTCTCGACGTGCCTGCTCCTTCGTGGTCCCAGCCACGAGATGTTCCCTCTGAGACCACTGAACGCCCCAATTGTCTCGGCTTGCACCGGTCTTATCGCCTCTTAACACTGTCAACCGCAACAACTATCCGATCCTTGGAATCTTTTCCCCTCACCAAGTGGTTTGCTTGGCTGCAGCTGGACGGAAGCTTTGTTTTGACAATGGAGCCGACGAAGACTTTAACGGTGAAACCCACATCCTTGGCGCTCTCTAGCACACCATTGATACCGCTCTATTCCAGGTTCGATTCTCACTCTTTATCCAACTCCCTGGTTCTAAGGATATCTTGGTCAAATGTGTTGCCCCTGAACTGGAAGATGCTTAGATCCGCTAAAGCTGTTTTGAACCCAACCCGCTTAGACCCTTGTGTCACATGGGTGTTTGATTGTACTCGACTAGAAGTTTCTGAATGTAGAATATGCGTCCTAAGAACTGGTTGTGATAAAGCTAGTTCAAGCTCAAATTGTTTAGCATCGAGTTTCTCTACTTGGTCAAGTCGGGGTCTCCACAGTAGTAGAGTCTCGATCTCTTCGGTTTGGCTTGACATCTATTTGTGTCGAGCAAAGTTGTTTAATTTGGTATGGAGGACTGCATTACAGAGCTATATCTTTAACCATGACCCGTCTCTCTGGCGATTTATAATGCTTGCATCCGAAGCTCCTAATTGCTGCATATCACCAATCTCTCAACTCTTTCAGCCCCAACGTATAACCAGGCTTAAACTCGGCATTATGATTCCACCTCCGCGGAGTGGGAATTACCGATGTTTAGCCAGTTTGATTTCTCCATCATTTCCTTGTTCTAAGCTCTCTAAAATGTATAGCATCTACTTATTGAAGCTCCCCCATATTGGCTTAAAGAGTAGTGGCATTATGATCACCATTCCAAGGAGTGGTGGTTACCACAACCTCTTCAAGTTTCTCCCTTTCAGCCTTATAACCGCGACCACCCTTGCAGTGATCGGTAATCAGAGCATTCTCAACCCTGCTCACACTTTTGACAAAGCTCTACTTCGTGTAGATTGTCTCATTTCGTCGAGACCTTTAGCTTTGCTTGCTTCATCGCCATACAGTCTTCGAATCAAGACCTTGGCCAGCTTTCCTTCCAATGACTTACTCTTGGAAGCTATTGATATGTTTTGATCTCACAGGCTCCAGCTTGCTTTTCAGCACTTGGTCCATAGCTCTCAAGACTCATATATCTCTTGCTTTTATCTATCCTTGTACTCTTACTGCCTTTGTTTTTGGGGTATGCCCTCTTATGTCATTTATGCTTTTCAATCTGCTTTGTATGTTACACTCTATCTAATGGAATGGAAGCATATGTTGTGTTTCAAAAAAAAAAAAGTATACTCTTTGTGTAATTAACCAACTCAATAAAGACACATAAATTATTAAATTGATACATCAATCTTAATCTGTGTGCAAACATTTATTATATGACATAATGACATACTTTTCTTTGCAGGATCTTAATTCATTTTATTTATATAGTAATTTTATAAAAAAATATAATTTATGTATTTGTTTAAAAGGTTTTTAGATAAAATATTATGCAATAAAATAATATGCTAAATATGATGACTTGAAAAAAAGACACTTATTTTGTAAGTTTTATATTGATAATGATTTTAGATAAGTACCGTGCTATAATACTGATTAAATTTTATTTTACACAAAATTTTGTATATTTTAATTTTAAAATAAAATTTTTATATGTTGTATTAGTTTATGTATATTCTATATCATGACTTGAATGTCATTATAAAACATAATTTTTGAATTTTGTTTTTAAAAAGAGAGTTATTATATTATGAGTAGTGTAATATATTGTTACACTATACTTTTTTGTTTTTATATACTTGGTTTTTTGAAATTCTTTCATATTATAGTGATATATTATTGACATTTATAGTTTCTAACTTTTATATCAAGTTTCAATATTTTAAAAATATTTCAAAATAAATTATTTAAAGTTTATTATATTGTATAAAATTATAAAATTCAACAAAAATGTATGAATTTGAATTTAAATATTCAAATTTTGACCCGTTACTCAGTAAATTTGTTAATTCAATAGATATTATTTTTAAAGAGTAATATTATTAAAACTTGAGTATTTTATAGATTGAATCATTTATATTTGTTTTTTTAAATTTAACTTATGGTATATCTGGAAATAAAACTATTTATTAATTATAATAAATAATATAATTATTTATTTGTTTCACAAAATAGACTCATATATAAAAATGAGAGATGAAGTATAATGATAATAAACAAATTAATATGTTAAGTTAGATATCAAAGGATTTTATTTGATAAATAATTTAATAAAAGAAATTAATATGGTAAGATAGATGATATCAAATGATTCTTTAGAATATTCTCTTTAAGATTTTGGAAACAATAAATCCAGACTATATAAATAATATAAAACTTAATTTATAACATATTTATAACCAACTTATTAAAATTATATGGTCTACAAAAAAATGTTGTGTACTTCCATTTTATTATATAAAGGATATTTTTTTCTTCTTCTTTTTTTTTTGGATGTTTAGGGCATCTCCAATCTTCTCTATTTAAGAGTTAAAACTCTATTATAAAGCAAAATTTGCTCCAGATTGCTCTATATATAGAGCAACTCTATTCTTATCTCTATTTTTTACACTAACCAATGCCCTACTTTAGAGTAACTCTATTTTAGAGGAAAAAAATAGAGATATACATTGGAGATAGTCTTAAAGTTAAAGTGTTGACATGTACGTAAGTAACCGTGTTTGCCTACTAGGGTATTCGATATGACATGTAACAAACTTTTGCGATGTTTTAAACACATTGTTGCACTTATATACTAGATATTCACCCGCGCTACACCGCAAGACTATATTTTTTATTTAAAAATATTAAAATTAATTTATTTATTATATTAACTATATATGCAAATACTATTTTTGTATTTTTTAAATATACTATAGTTTTACATAAATATATTATGTAGTGTATAATTTCCATTATGTAGAAGTACTTGTTTATTGTATAGTTAGGATATCCTTATTGTTCATTGAATTTAATTTTGTCAACAAATATACTGCTTTGTGATTTTATTTTTCGTTTTCAATGTAGAGATAATAGTATTTTAAATTATATTATATTTTATAATTATGTGACCCATCTTTTGGTATGATGCATGTAAGATTATTATTATGGGATTTGTGTAGTTAGACTAAATATTAATTATAGAAAACGATAATCAAAATTAATTTGAAAATAGGTATTGTATTTTGAGTCTTGCTTTGCATACTTAAACTATACATTAATAAACAATTTGTAAATAATTAACAAAATACAAATAAGGAAAAAAACTAATTATGAGATCTGTCTACAAACATCTACTTAATAAAATAACAAAATTGCAAATATTTAACAACAAAAAAAAAATTGCTTTCCAAGCACATATCCAATATATGAGTACGTTAATCAAAAATCAGGCCTATTAGTTGAAATAAAATAGCGTAACTCTCTCGGTGACACATCCACTCACTCTCTCTATCCCCACCAAAAACTTAGCAATGTTCTTTAATCCTTGATTTCAACCAAAAATCCACAATTCTCTCTATCTTGGTGTGATAGATCTGATCCGAGTTCTTCAGACTTCTGAGCGATCATGTGGAAGCTGAAGATCGTCGAAGGAGGTAGTCCATGGCTGCGACCCACCAATAACCACGTCAGACAACACTTTTGGGAGTTTGATCCAAGTCTCGGGTACGCCTGAAGAGCTCGACCTAGGAAGTCGCTTTTAGGTACCCTCACTTGACTTGCGGTGTGTTATTTCAACCTGATCAATCATATCTTACACTTTTAAATTGAAAGCGTTATTGTATCCCCATTCTGAACCAAAAACCAAGTGTATCGGAGGAACAAATTTCGTTAGTTTTTCCTGTGGTTTATCCAATTTATATTAATAACTCTGTTTAACACTAAACTTACATTTTGAAATTTTAGAAGAATAATAGTGATTAGCAAAAGGCAAAATGTGGCCATAACAAAGAAATTTACTAATAAATTATATGAGTTTTATATATTACTTACCAATCAACATGTATGGACTAAGATTGGGTGGGACAAAAATGTGCACAAGCATATGTTACAGAGATCTCTATGAATCTCCATTCACAATAGATTTCCATTCCCTAAAATGATAATATAGAGAATAGTAAGATTTAAATAAATGAAACAGCAAATTAAAAATTATAATAACCAAGATTCTTACAGTTATGGTTGTCTACTGAAACAAGCAACTAAAAATTATATAACCAAGAGAACATATAACGGAGGTGTGTGTTATGTAAGCAATGTGATTTAGGTGTTTGGTGATGTAAATGCTGTTTAGGTGTACAATATTTATAGCCTCATCATTAGGGTGATAATCTGTTCTTTTCCACGCCCAAAATATTTAAGTTAGCAACTAATTAGGGAGAAAATCTTCCTAATTGATTATTTAGAAATATGATATCATTACGCATTTAACTATGTTTCTTTTTTTTTGGCAAACCCGTATTTAACTATGTTTCTTTGTTTCGATTTTGTGTAGGTATTGGAGGGAGAAGATTTGAAATAGTTGATTGAAATTGATTGTGTTGAGTAAAAGGGAAGTACACGACTTGGTTTTTGTAGACTTTATATTTTTAATAAATGGTTACAAATAGGTTATACATAGGATATACATTAATCCATATAGTAAACGGTTACACCTAAATATTCCAATTTGATAATTGATATATCTTTGATAACAAATAAAAATCGTGGAGCAAACGGTTACACCTAAATATACCAAATTGATAATTGATATATAGATCTTTGGTAACAAGTTAAATCGTCGATATTCCCAACTATATTTTCGGAATGTTTTAGTCCTCTATCATATTGTTTCCAAATATTTTTAAACACAATATTACAAATTTAATTTCCACAAATTTTATTGATAAACCACAACGTTAAACAACTTATTACAGGGGATAAAAATATACTGTGAATTCATTACATTTAAAACGGGTCCTATATAATAAAGCAGAAGTACACAACCTTTTTTTGTAGACTAGATAATTTTTATAAGTTGGTTACAAAATAGGTTATATATTAAATATAGGTTGGTTACAAAAAAAAAGGTTATAGATTAATTGATCAATATACACTTAAGAATATCCCAAAGAATCCTCTCAAAGAGAATATTCCGATGATTTATACCATTTCCAAAATATAATCTTTAGCCATGTATTGTTACAAAAAATATATTGTTAGGCATAAAAAGGAATAAAATCTTGGTAATTTATCACATTTAATCGTGATTTCCGAGATCTTATTGTGCAGTTAAAAATAAAATTTTACCTAAGCACGAGTCATATTAAAACACTTTCACCAAACATGTTCAAAATTTAAAATAAAAACAAACAACAAAAATAATCATATCTCATACATAAAATTACAAAATTAAAAATATAAGCTTACAAAATATATGTTTTTTTCAAAAAAAACTTTAAAAACAATCAAATAAATTATATTTTATTATAAAATTATAACATAAATTAATTATGCAATTTCAACCCGTGCTCTAGCACGGGTCATATTCTAGTCTATATTAACATTTTTGAAGTACATTTTGGTTTATGCCCTTTAAGTTTTACTTATTTAATTTTTTTTTACAACATTAACCCCTAAAACAATTTCATAAATAACACTGCAGAGAAACTCAAATAGTAAACTTTCTTAAATTAACCAACATTTGTTACATTTATTGCCATAAATCTTAACAACATCTATACATTCCGATTTTTCCAAAAAAAACTCTACCAATTAAATTTTTAACCCATTAAATCTCCAAAATTATTTTTATGAATGTTAGAATCTCTCAAATCTAAATGATATACAACAGATTTCCATAACAAAAGTTTATAATATCCATAATTCTATTAACATTAATAAATTTCCTAAACCAAAATCCAGTTATAAAATGTCACATTAAATATGTTGAAAATCTCCCATATAATTTGGTTTATTTTTTATTTTTTAGGAATTACCAAAAAATTAAAATTCTATTAATTATCATAAACTATATATATTGACATGGAAAAATTATAAACTATAAAAGTATGCTAATTTGGTAAAACAATTAACATAACAAAACTTGATAAAAAAGCTTATTTTGATTATTTTTGTTTACGTAAAAACTTATTTTGATTTTGGCGAGACGGGTTGGCATTAATCCCATATAGGGAGTTAAGTGGAATTGTTTTTTTAAAACACTTTTAAGATGTGTACCAAGAGATAAATGTATTACTAGACTATACATATATCAAACGGGTTAAAACCTTGAAAACACTACAAAAATCATATACTTTAAATACTTATATCAAATACCTGTAAAAATTTATATTTTAAAATTAATAAAACAATAATAAAATAATAAATAAATACAATATCAATTTTAAAATTTTAAAATTAAAAATATTGTCCGCGGTGTACCGCGGGTAAAATACTAGTTTGGAAAAGAAAACAATTTGTTTGGGTAGGATGTTTCTAAAAAGCTTAAAGTTAAAGAATTTTTCGGAAAGGAATATAGGATATCTCGGTTGCGTAAAATGTTGTTTTAATTTTTTTTACAAATTCAAAAATAATGTCTGTAAATAGGTATGAATTTCTGGATTTATTTCATAAATGTCTCTAAAACTGTATATATATATATATATATATATATAGATATTGGATCATAGTAGAAAAAAAATTTTGTTGGTTTTGGGATTGTCTTCAAAGATCGACAATTTGGATCATGTGGATTTATTATTATTATTATTATTTTTTTTGACAACAAGAGAACAGATTAGCTTAAACGAGTCAATGGGAAGGAACATTGTTTACATAGGTAGCTGTATGCAAAACTGAACGAACACGTCGTGTCAGCTTTACCATTCTGAGCGCGGGGACTAAGGCTAATGAGAAAGAGAGGAACTCCTCCCTATCAACTTGTATCTCCTCTAAGTAGGGCTTGAAGGCTGGAAACTCGGAAGGCGAAGACACCATCTTCACCAGGTCAGAGCAGTCGGTAAGAAAGACAACGTCTTGATTGTCTGCACCAATCATACATCGCATCACCCAGATAAGCGCTTCCATCTCTGCATGAAGAGGCGTAAGACTGCGACGGAGGTTGGCAGCCCCCATAATGGGAGCATCCTCCCTAGAGGAGGTACAAAACCAGCCACGACCAGCATATTTGTTTGTGGCTTTCCAAGACCCATCTACAAAACAAAGGTAACCCAAAACAGGCCTAGCGACCTCCAAGCTACGTCCGTCACGGTACGTGACATGCTGAGCACCGACCGGCACATCGACCGTTTCATCCTGCTGGGCACGGAACCAGGCGTGAGATTCTTCTTCTGCTATTCGCAAAACTGCCAGCGGATTGGAATCCAGATTGGCGAAAAATTTATCATTCCGAGCTTTCCAAATATACCATAATAACCAGGGATAAACATCCGGGGTGGGGGATTGCTGAGCCTGCCAAAATAAGAAATCCATATTTGCAAAAATTGAAGCAAATGGAAAACCATCCGACTCTGTTGGGAAAGATGACAGAGCAAAAACTTGCCTTGCCGGGGAACACTCAAAGAGAACATGATTAATTGTCTCAACCGAAAACCACAGAAAAGGCAAGTTGTATCACAACTCAAGCCTCGTTTACGTAGATTTGAAGTGACAGCGACACACCCTGTGATGACTTGCCAAAGAAAATGCCTAATTTTAGGAGGACACCGGATTTTCCAAACAAAGGCCTGAAGAGGTGTGATGTCTGGACCACAGGGAAGCCTTGCCGGTATCGTCTGTCGTAAGACATGATATCCCGATTTTACCGTATAAGTACTAGATTTGGTGAAATGCCATCCCAACATGTCCGAAGAAGTTTGCATACCTAAAGGAATAGCAGAAATGATGGCAACATCTTCCGACACAAAAGTGGCCAAAAGCAAGGCCATATCCCAGGAATTGGTGGTCCTGTCAGGAAAGAGTTAACTCAAAGCGAAGGGTCGATAGGCAACCCAGAGCTTAGTGCTGGTCTTGGGGATTGAGCAGGTATTCAGGGATCAGTCCACACTGAAATGGAACCCCAGACCCGACCCGTGTAATGAGTCCTTTGTTAATCAGAGAGCGAGCATACACCATACTCCGCCAACCATAAGACGGGGAGTAGGATTTTATTGGATCCATAGGATCAGAATGCCGATAGTAACGTCCTTCGAATATCCTAGCAAATAGCGAATCTGGGACCGTAATCAACCGCCAGAGCTGCTTGGCCAGCAGAGACGTGTTACAATCATCTAAGCACCAAAACCCCAAGCCCCCTTCTGCCTTGCTAAGGCATAGCTTATCCCAAGCCACCCACTGAAGTTCTCGCGACTGATCAGAAGAACTCCACCAGAAATTAGATATTGCACTGGTGAGCTTCCGTGTGACCGTTTTTGGAAGACAAAAACAGGATATAACAAAGGTTGGGACCGCTGTAGCAACAGACTTAATCATAACCTCTTTTCCCCCTTTGGACAACAGTTGGGCCGGCCATCCACCAGCCCGTGCTTGTAACCTGTCTTGAACAAAGGCGAAAACCTTCATTTTAGATCTGCCCAAGCTCTCTGGAATACCCAAGTAAGTACTCATACCGCCCAGATTAGTAATACCCAAAACTCATTTGAGTTCCTCCCTCAAATCATCATCAACCTTGTGGCCAAATTGAATTGAGGATTCTGAAAATTTATTTGTTGGCCAGAAACCCGCTCATATTACTGGAGAATTTGTAAGACAACTTCACATTGTTCCTTCGTGGCTCGACAGAAAAAGACTATCGTCTGCAAATAGTAAATGAGAAATCATCGGACAAGCAGTCGACACCTTAATTCCCGTTTTAAGTTTGGACTCTTCCACCTTCCTAAGATTAGCAATTAGCACCTCGGTGAAAAGAATAAAAAGATAAGGTGACATAGGGTCACCCTATCGAAGCCCCCGGTGAGGGATGATTGAACCATGGGGTTCTCTATTAAGTATAACCTTGTATTGGACCGATGTCACACACCACATAATTCAGGAGATCCACCTATCACATAAACCGAATTTGTGTAGTAAATGATCAATAAATGACCATTAAACTCGATTATATGCCTTGCTCATATCCGTTTTGATGGCCATGTACTTCCCCTTGCAAGATGGTTTAGTGCGAAGCCCATGAAACATCTCCTGAGCTATTAAAATATTATCAGAGATTAAACGCCCCTCAACAAACGTCGACTGAGTTTCAGAGACGAGTGAAAGCAAAAATCCTCGTAGCCGTTGACACAAAACCTTTGAAATAATCTTATACCCAACATTACATAAGCTGATAGGCTGCAGCTCCGTCATCCTGGTCGGCTTTTCCACCTTGGGAATAAGACAAATATTTGTCATATTCAACCGTTTGTCAAAAACTCCATCATGCAGGAAAGAGTTAACCAAAAGTACCAAATCCACCTTCACAGTCCCCCACACCTTTTGATAAAAAAGAGCGGTCATAGGGACCCAGGGTCTTATCAGGGTGCATCATAAACAAAGCTTCCTTGACCTCTTTCTCAAAGGCATCTTTCGTCGAAATCTCATTTATCTCTTCTGTGATAACCGGTTGTATTTCCCCTAGTGCATCCTCAAAATCAGAAGGGGCCGAATAGATAAATAATCCCTGAAAGTAAGTGACCGCTGTATTTTGAATATCAGTGATCTCCGTAGACCACCCACCATTGTCATCATGAAGACCAACAATGCGATTCCGTGGCCGCCGTTGTTTTGTCTAGGCATGAAAGCAACTGGTATTATGATCCCCAAACCTCATCCATCGACTACTACTTTTCTGAAACCAATACACTTCCTCATCCCGGTACGCTTCCCAAAGATGCCAAGTCAAAGCTGCAATTTCCTCAACCGAACTAGCATCATCCGCTTGTGCTATCGCTAGTTTGGATTTTAAATCCTCAATAGATTCACGTCCATATGGCATTTGTGCCTTTCTCCAGCGAGAAATGGCATGCCTACATGTAACAATCTTATCCACAAAATTACCTGGCCTAGGGTTTGCATCAGAATCCCAGCCCTCTGTAATAGCACCAAAAAGACCTTCTTTATCTAACCAGCATCTGTCAAAACGGAAGCCACTTCTACACCGACAGACCTTATCCTAGGTTAGCTAACACGGGCTTGTGATCAGTCGCAATCATTTCCAAATACTCCGTGAACGAGTGGCGGAAAAGATCAGGCCATGTCTCATTGGCAAGAGCCTTGTCCAGATGACATCGTATCGGTTTCTTATCCCGCCAACTTTGCCAAGATCATGTGGATCGTAATTGTGGTTTGATGACAAGAAAAAGTGTTTAAATATTGACAATCTACATAATTTGGCTCTAAAAATGGTTACCATTTACCAATTAAAAGGTTCAGAATTTTAAATCTCACATGATTTAAATTTGAAAGATGATTTGTATGATATCAACTATATTATTTTTTTTGGTAAATAGTATGATATCAAATGTTGGTTTTAAATTCATGGCATGTTTATCACATTCAATATCATGTTGCATAGTACAAATTTGAGTAATTAAAATCAACGATGATTAGATGATTACTAATATAAGCAATGAATATAAAGAGAAAAAAAATAATATAAAAAAAGAATTATCAATTTGAGGGAAGAGGAGAGGAGAACATATATATTTTTTTTTTCAACCAAACATTAATCAAATTAAAAGATAACTCCAAGATTGGTTGCCCAAACCGGAGGAAAAGAGTTTACAAAGGAAATTTCAGAAAATAGTAATCTTGAAGAATGGGCTAGACAATCTGCCCTTACATTTAGCTCTCGAGTGATCCTTGTCAGGGAGAACGAAGAAAAGCATGGTCTGAGCACAAGAAACTCCTCCAACAGATTCGAAAAAGATGGCCAATCGTCAGGCGTCTGCACCATCGCCACCAATTCTGCACAGTCTGTCTCGAAGCTCTGACAGCCAACTCCAGCCGCCAAAAGTGACTCCATAGCCCAAATCAAGGCCTGTAGCTCTGCATGTAAGGATGTAGGACCGCGTCTCTGACTTCGTGCTCCCAGAAGAAGAGTCGAATCATCATCACTACAACACCACCACCCTAGACCCTGCATAGCATCTGACCCTTTCCATGAACCATCAATCTGACATTGAGGAAACGCTCCCCTATCCTCCAACAGAGGCGTAGTATGCAAATACCTGTCCGAATAGGATTTTGCTTCTTCCCACAGTAATTTATCATTATTCGCCTGGTGTAAAATCTCCGTCGGCTCGGCCTCTAACCCCTGAAAAACTTTGTTATTCCTATCTTTCCATAATGTCCAAAGTATCCAAGGAAGGCGATTAGCTACATCCGGATCCCCCGACTGAGAGGCTGCCCGCCAGAAAATAAAGTCTAAATTTGCATAGATTGAAGCATAGGGAAAGCCATCTGCGACTAACAAAACTGGAGACAACCCCCAAACATCGAGCGAGCGAGGGCACTCAAAGAGAGCATGGTTGATAGTCTCTGATGCAGACCCACACCGTTTGCAAAGTGTATCACACCGGATACCCCTATACGCAAGTCGTTCGAGCACTGGGAGGGTGGCCGACGCAATCTGCCAGAAAAAATGTTGGACCTTCGGGGGAACATCCAGTTTCCACACCTGGGCCCTGAGGGCCATACACGTTGGTCCGTATTCGACTTCCGTCATCAGTTCTCTGGCTAATCTATAACCTGATTTAACCGTATACTTCCCTGACTTGGTAAAATGCCATACTAATCGATCCCGTTGCTGGACCTTGCTGACCGACATACTCCGAATAATCGGTATATCCCCCGGATCCAGAAACTCCTCTAGAGTAGGCAAATGCCAATCCTTCGTAGCAGGATTAATTAAGTGGTTCACCATCAAACTCGGTAACCATAGTCGTCCCCGACCATTGGCAGGGCGTGGTCGAGTATCCGGAATCCATGGATCTCTCCAAACCAAAATAGAACTACCCGAGCCTACCGCCCATCGCGCTCCATATTCCACTAATTCCTTCCCTGAAAAAATACTCCTCCAGGCAAAGGAGGGATTATAAGGTTTTTTGGCCATAAGAGGGTGTTTATTTCTAAAATATCGGCCTTTCATCACCCTCGCCATTAAGGACGTCGGGTGTTGAATTAAACGCCAATACTGTTTTGCTAACATAACATCATTAAATTGTTCCAAGGCTCTGAAACCTAGACCCCCATCACACTTATCCTTACATAGTTTATCCCAGGCCACCCAACGTAAACCACGAGCCCTATCGTTGGATTTCCACCAAAAAGTGGAAATAGCACTCGTTAATTTAGATGTCAACTCTTGCGGCCATTTATAGCGGGACATCACATGCGTGGGAAGTGCCAAAGCCACCGATTTAATCATAATCTCCTTACCACCTTTTGATAAAAGCTTTGCATTCCAACCATTGACACGATCATCCAACCGATCCTTGACATATCCAAAAACCTTAGTTTTTGAACCCTGGAGGCTTTCAGGAATGCCCAAATAAGATCCCATACCTCCCTCTTTAGTAATACCAATAACTGACTTTAACTGATCCCTTATCTCAGTAGGAACCTTCTTGCCAAACATTATAGATGATTTCTCTAAATTAACCTCTTGTCCTGAGGCTTTGCCGTAATTCCTGATAATTTCCATGACCGTCTGACATTCAGTCGCCTCTGCTTTACAGAAGAAAAGACTGTCATCAGCAAACAACAAATGCGAAATGGTAGGACTATCCCGGACGATTGTGATACCCGTTACTTTTTTCTCCCATTCTGCCTTTTTGATATTCGCTATCAGAACCTCCGTACAGAGTATAAACAAGTACGGTGACAACGGGTCCCCCTGACTCATATCTGTTTTGAAAGCCAGAAATTCCGACTTGCACCTACGATTAGTATTTAACCCATGAAACATCTCCTGCGCAACCAATATATTATCCGTTATTAAACGACCCAAAACAAAAGCAGACTGAGTTTCGGAAACCAAAGATGGGAGAAACCGCTTTAGCCGAAAGCACAGAACCTTAGAAATAATTTTATAGCTCACATTACAAAGACTTATCGGCCTAAACTCCGCCATCCGCTGCGGACGATCAACTTTAGGAATAAAACAAATATTCGTCTCATTTAAACACGGATCAAAACGTCTTGAACGGAAAAACTATCTGACAAGATTGCAAACATTTCGAAGGAAAGAGAAGAAAAGAAGTAGAGAGGAATGAATCAAACTATTATAATAAGATAGTAACCCTACAAAATGACTGTACTTTTAAAAATGGGAAATATCAATTTAATTTTTTTTTTGGCAATCTTTATGAATTTTACTTGAAAATATCTTTACAATTGGTTTTATAAGAAAACAATTAGTATTTTATGATATATTTAGAGGTATCATTTTGTAATTTTAAAAAATTAATATAACAGATTTTAGAAATTGATAACAATAGCTAAAATTGTATATATACAATTATAAAATACTAATGTTTTCTTATAACTAAAATTATATATAGTCAATATTGCATATAGTCAATTATTAAATTTCGCCGTTGTTTTTTTTTTCTACCATTAGTTTGGGCAAATACATATTCAAAATTTGGCGTGTTATTTATTTTAAAATTAGGTTAATATTTTCAATAAAGTGTTTTCTTTTACAATATAACCACAACAAACAATAAAAATAGACAACATAAAATCTAGATAACACAATAATTAGAAAAAACATTTTCAAAAATGAAAATTGGATAAACAAAAGATTCTCCTCAGCTTTTATAAAAAGGAGTAGTTCTCAAAGCTAAAAAAAAATAACCCTTCCCTTAATAATTTTGTTTTGTGATAAAATCAAAATCATCAAATCAGCCAGCTTAACTCTTAAGTAAGGAGAAAGAGAGCGACGTGTGATCGTGAATTATGCGTGAACCTGTTGACTTGAGCTTGACGACCACTCCCTCGAAGCTTTTGGGGAAGCGAGACAGAGAGAAAAATAAGTTTTTAGAAAATAACAAAAACAAAAAAGCGAAAAAGCAGCGTGGAAATTGTAATTTCTTCGCTGAGGAGGCAAAGCCAAAACACCCAATTCCTCCTCTCACCCCCACTACTCCTCCTGCTGCTGTCACTCTTCATCCTTCTTCTTTGACCATGCCGTACCGTGAAATCGGCGACGATTTCACCTCACAGTCACTCGACTTTGACGCCGATGCTTCTTCCGACATTCACCTCTCTTCTTCTTCTTCTTCCTCTTTCTCTTCGTTTTCTTCTTCTTCTTCTTCGTCTTTGTTCTCCGCGTCTGGTTCTTGTACGGATGACCTCTCGGCGAAGATGGAGAAAGATCCTAGGAAAATCGCCAGGAGGTTTGATTTTTTTTTCTTCGATTTTCTTCTCTTTTGCGAACACCTTTCCGAGTTTGCGTTTCTTTGTTTTCTCGCTTGCTAGCTTACACGATTCTGTACCGATGGTGCTCGTCCTGTGTTTGTTTTTTGTGTGTGTGTAAAAGGTTTGAGTCTAGATAGTGTTTTTTTTTTAAAATCGATTCTGTTTGTTGAATCTGTTGCAGCTGGAAGTTTGTAGCTGAGTTATAAGTTTATCGGATTGTTAATTAACCTGGATTTTGCCTTAATGTCTTGGTTACTAAAGAAAATGGAGTTTTAGGGATTGATCGGAGGAGACGTTGTTTATATGACAGACGAGTTTTTTTTTTTTTTTTTTTTTTTTTGTGGAGGGGCTTAATGAATTACTTTGCTGTATGAAGGTATCAGGTGGAGCTGTGTAAGAAAGCAATGGATGAGAACATTATTGTTTACTTGGGAACAGGTTGTGGGAAGACTCACATTGCGGTGATGCTTATATATGAGCTCGGTCACTTGGTTCTTCGTCCTAACAAAAGTGTTTGTATTTTTCTTGCTCCCACCGTGGCTTTGGTCCAACAGGTGAGAGGTTTATTTATTTTGATTATACATTGGTGTTTACTGGAGACTCATTATTGGGGATTGATTTATTAGTTCTAACTGTCTTGAGTTTTTTTGTTGTTTACAGCAAGCCAAGGTCGTATCAGACTCTATCAACTTCAAAGTTGCAGTACATTGTGGTGGCAAGAGGTCTGTGAAGAGCCATTCTGAATGGGAGAAAGAGATTTCAGAGAATGAGGTGATTTCCTGTTTTCTCGTTCTATTTTTATCCTATAAGTCTCATTAAGTTGATCGTTTTTTCCATTTTACATTTTTTTTGTGGGTTGACATGTTTCGATCATCTTTCAATTGTTCTGTTATTGTGCCTGAATGTTTCCTGCAGGTTCTTGTTATGACTCCACAAATACTTCTGCATAACTTACAACACTGTTTCATCAGGATGGAGTCTATCTCCCTTTTAATATTTGATGAGTGTCACCATGCTCAACAACTAAGCAACCATCCTTATGCGGAAATCATGAAGGTATCTTCCTTCACATTCTTGGTAAATGGTTTCTGAAACATTTTTCACTTAGAATCATCTTTTGGTTGCTCCACTTTGTTGCAATTGCAGGTTTTCTATAAATCAGAAAGTTTACAACAGCCTCGAATATTTGGAATGACTGCATCTCCAGTTGTTGGCAAAGGTAGGCTCCATTTCGACTCTATTGTTGACTCCGGATTACAAGCCCGTTACTTTGCAAAGATTTTATTATGAGAGGGTCTAAATCATTCCCATAGAAATAATATAGTCGACCAAATTAGCTTCTGCATTGGATTCCTTTTGTTCTTTCTCTTTTGATTTTGAGGTTTTTCGTGATCTTAATAATACCTGCTACTTATGATAATCTTGTTCTATACATCCTCCACCTTTTGACAGCTCTACCTATTTTTCAGGGTCTTTTCAATCTGAGAATTTATCGAAAAGCATAAATAGCCTTGAAAATTTACTCAATGCCAAGGTATGCTGTTGGCAGATGAACTTAAAGCACAATTCTCTACTGTAGAAGTGTAAATTCTAATTTGCATTTTTGGGTATTGATTATTGAAGTATGCAAGACATATTTCCTCTAAATGGTTGATGCCGGCTTATTTATGTTGAGCCCTATCACACTGTGTTTAATTTGGTGATACCAAAGTAGAAATAATACTCTTCTAATGCTTGAATCTTTTTTTGTGTGGGTATTTTCGTCCTTAGCTTATGGTACCAAACTAATCATTTATTGGAAGTCTGAAGCAGAATTATCTTACTCATAGTTAAATTCATGCTAATGTTCTTACATTCAGTTGGTCTTTCCAAAAATGTTCTAATATTTCACTTTTTGTCTCCCGTGATTTAAAAGGTTTATTCAGTAGAAAGCAATGCCCAGCTGGATGGTTTTGTATCATCTCCGTTAGTCAAAGTATATTATTATCGGTCAGCTATGACTGATGTATCTCAATCGACCATCAGATATGAAACCATGCTGGAGGACATCAAACAGCGGGTTGTCTAATGTGTCTCATAACTCTTTTGGTTAAAAAGAAAAGATCTGAACCCGCTGTTCCTGGATATATAGATGAACTGATTTTTCTTCCTCCATGAACAGTGCTTGGCATCACTTAAGCTGCAGATTGATACCCATCAAACACAAAGCCTCCTAAATATGAAAAGGCTTCTCAAAAGAACTCATGATAATCTCATATATACTCTGGTGAATCTTGGCATCTGGGGAGCAATACAGGTAGACATTTCTTACTGAAGCGATTTATAGATTTGATATTAGATTTTCAGTTTTTTCTTTTCTTTTTTTTGGGCAAACTAGGTTTTTTGTTTTTGATTTCAGATGTATTGATTACTTGTCTTTCCTGGTTCTTCAATGTTTTAACAAGCAGCTGATGACATGTTTTAGGGTACAGTAATAATCATAATTGCCAACTTTATTCAACTTTTGCATTAGTAGTGTACTAGATCGAAGTCAAAGACTACAAAGATTGGCATAAAATTCACTAGGAGTACAATACGGAAAAATTGGGAAAGAAATAAGGGCTCCTGTTAGATGCTTGCTAAATAGCTGTGTAAAAACTCCTAGAGAAAATTTGTCAGTAAGGTTCCGTGCAAATTTTTTAATCTCTGACGACCATCGAACCTCGATAACCTTTCTTGCCAAATTGAATCTCTCTATGTTGTTTCTTGTTTGTGTTATACATGTCTTAATGCAATGTGTAGCGTGCTAATGTTTATTCTCTTCGTTTATTGGAGGCTGCTAAAATACAATTGAATAGTGACCATGATGTACAAGAAGAGCCTGTGGGAGAGAATCATAAGTTAAAGATATGTGATACATATCTTTCTCTGGCTGCTGAGGTCCTCTCCTCTGGTGTTGCTAAAGGTAAGATGACATAGTACCATAGTGAGTATTTTTTTCTCTGAACCTTAAATTTTCTTCCAATATGGCCATGGTGGAATTTGAAATGTTTTTCATTGCGTATATATTTCCAGAGTTGCAACTTACTAAAATAGTAACTATATTCTGCACTGTATTTGTTATTTCCATGTGAATACTGTATTACACAATCCATTGGTTGCCTCTTTGTTTGTTCTTATATTGACTGTGGTTGTAGATGAGAATGCATCTGAACTCCTCAGCTTAGCGGCGTTGAAGGAACCATTATTCTCTAGAAAGCTAGTTCAATTGATTGAAATCCTTTCGGTATTCAGGTTAGTACTTGAGAGAGGTGACAGAGTCTTAGAATGCTTTTGTACGGAATACTCCATAAAGCATTTGTGAAGTAAAGAAATGAATGAACTGTCCTTAGCTTTATAGAGTGGCCACGTACCCAACACCCAAAACCCAAAAGCCAATACTGAATATGCGTTTTCTCATTGTCCACTGGGTCCTGTGAAATCTTGATTGCTTATCACTATATCGTTCTTGATTTTTATGTTCATGAGTGCATTATGGAAGAGAAGTCAATTGTATTTAACTTCCATTTTTTTTTTTCAGGCTAGAGCCACACATGAAATGTATAATATTTGTCAATCGGATTGTAACTGCAAGAACGTTGTCATGCATACTAAATAACTTGGAACTGCTACGGTCTTGGAAGTCTGATTTCCTTGTTGGACTTAGTTCTGGACTAAAGAGCATGTCAAGGAGGAGTATGGAAACAATACTTCAACGATTCCAATCTAAAGAGGTGATACTTAATTTTGAACCTATAGTAGTAACTTAGTATTGGGAGATATTTAGGATCAGTCGTCAAGCCACTTCCAACTAACTTCTTGAGGTTCCTTTTCCTGTTCCAGCTCAATTTACTGGTTGCCACTAAAGTTGGTGAAGAAGGCCTGGATATTCAGACATGTTGTCTTGTGATCCGTTACGATTTACCAGAGACTGTTACCAGCTTCATACAGTCCAGGGGCCGTGCTCGAATGCCTCAGTCCGAATATGCCTTTTTAGTGGACAGGTATGTAGGAATGAGAAAATAACAAGGCCGTAAGTAAGAGTCCGCTTTTCCTCCCTACGCATTTGACAATGTTTTTCCTTTCCTAATCCAGCGGAAACGAGAAAGAGATGGATCTAATTGAACATTTTAGAGTAAATGAAGATAGAATGAATCTGGAAATTACTTCCAGAACGTCAGAGGAAACTTGTCCTAGACATGATGAGGAGTTATACAAAGTTCATGAGACAGGAGCTTGTATCAGTGGTGGAAGTAGCATCTCCCTTCTCTATAAATATTGTTCTAGGCTTCCACATGATGAGTAAGACTTCAAAATTTTCGTTGGTGCTTTTGTAAGAGATTCACCTTGCACAGTAAATGGGAGTTGTTCCTGTCATAATTGAATCTCCATTTGCCGCATATTTATTCCCTCAGGTTTTTTCAGCCAAAGCCAGAGTTTCATTTCAAACCTGGTGACGAATTTGGTGGAACTATCTGTCGCATAATTTTACCTGCTAATGCTCCTATAAGTGAAGTTGTCAGTTCGGTACAACCTTCAACTGAAGCTGCCAAAAAGGATGCTTGTCTAAAGGCTGTGTACGAGTTACACAACTTGGGTGTACTTAACGATTTTCTGTTGCCAGATTCAAAGGATGAAATTGAGGATGAATTGTCAGATGATGAATTTGATTTTGATAACGTCGAAGGTGCATGAGTGGTTCAGTTATCAATAAGTTTTTTTTTATGCTATTAACTCGTTGTATAACGACATCTAATTTATTTCCTGCTAGGTGAAGGCTGTTCACGAGGTGAACTGTATGAGATGTTTGTTCCTAGCTTGTTTAAACAAAAGTGGGATCCTACAACAAGTTGTGTCAATCTACATTCTTACTACATAAGGTTTGTGCCTCATCCCGCGGATAGGCTCTACAGAAAGTTTGGTTTTTTCATGAAGTCACCTCTTCCCGTTGAGGCTGAGACTATGGAGTTCAATCTTCACCTTGCTCATCAAAGATCTGTAAGTGTGAAGATTGTTCCATCAGGAGTCACCACATTCGACAACAATGAGGTATTGAGATTTTAATTAGATTACAATGAAAAGAATGAACTTATCTTATTTGATTATTTCTATGCAGATAAGGCTAGCAGAGCTTTTTCAGGAGGTTGCCCTGAAGGTTCTTTTTGAGCGGCAGGAGCTCATTCCGGAATTTGTTCCCTTAGAACTCCAATACTCTCCTAGAACAAGCAAATCTACCTTCTACCTTCTTCTTCCAATCAGTCTGCATGATGCAGAAAGTGTTATATCTGTAGATTGGGTGACTATCAGAAGCTGCTTGGCATCACCAATCTTTAAGACTCCGTCTGTTTTAGTGGAAGATATAGTTCCTCGTACAGGCTCTCATCTAAAGCTCGCAAATGGCTGCTGGAATATTGATGATGTGAAGAACAGCTTGGTTTTTACTACCCACAATAAACAATTTTACTTTGTTGCTGATATCTGCCATGGAAGAAATGGTTTCAGTCCTATTAAGAAATCAAGCACCAAAAGCCATATGGAGAGCACATATGATTTGTAAGCACTAAACTTCTACTATTCAGATTGTTTGATTGCGATTTTTCTCAGGGACATGTATTCTGGTTTCTCTCTAGTTTTTTTTTTTTTTGTTGTAATGTTTTTTTTCCTTTTCTACAGAGCAGTATTACAACAATCCATAAAAAGTTGGTTGGGACTCTAGACGTAGGATTATATGATTTTCTTAGTTTAAGAACCTTCTCATTGTTATGCGCAAAATCAGGTATGGCGTGGAACTCAAGCATCCTGGACAGCCACTCTTGCAGGTGAAACCACTTTTTCATGTTCGGAACTTGCTTCACAACCGAATGCAGAAGAACTTGGGTAGATTTTCTTAACTGTTTTTTGCATATCACCATTTTCTTGTGCCTGTACACACACATAACATTCTCATATTGCCCTGGACAGAACCACAAGAACTTGCGGAATACTTCATAGAGATTCCTCCCGAGCTTTCTCAGTTAAAGATAAAAGGATTTTCTAAAGACATCGGAAGCTCGTTATCCTTGCTACCGTCAATCATGCATCGTATGGAGAATTTACTTGTGGCTATTGAACTGAAACATGTGCTGTCTGCTTCGATCCCTGAGATAGCTGAAGTTTCTGGTCACAGAGTATAACCTCATTTCACTAGATAACCCATTTGCTTGGTTTTCCTGAAATTTGTTAATGTTTGATACTTCACTGACCGAGTGAATTGGTATAGGTACTCGAAGCTCTCACAACAGAGAAATGTCATGAGCACTTTTCTCTTGAAAGGCTTGAGGTGCTTGGTGATGCATTCCTCAAGTTTGCTGTTAGCCGACACCTTTTTCTACTCCATGATTGGCTTGATGAAGGAGAGTTGACTCGAAGACGCTCTAACGTTGTTAACAATTCCAATTTGTGTAGGCTTGCAATCAAGAGAAATTTGCAGGTTCTTAGAATTCTTATAAATGCTTTGATTTACATTTTAAATCTTGTTTGAGCTCTGATGACTGCACACAACGCAAATACTTATCATGTTCATAAAGCGCCGTCAGAACCCTTGCCTCCATACATTTAACATATTCACAGTTACATATTTTAAAAGTAAATATTTTACAGAGGAAGGGTAAAACGTATTTATTTAATTATTGAGTCTTTTTGTATATTACTAACCTTGTACGTTTTTCCAGGTCTACATCCGGGATCAAGCATTCGATCCTAATCAGTTCTTTGCATTTGGCCATCCATGCAGAGTAACCTGTGACGAAGGAATGATAAAAGAGGTTCATTCCTTGAATAGGGGTCCTGGGCTTTCGGATTCAGATACTGGTGATATCAGATGTAGCAAAGGCCATCATTGGTTGTACAAGAAAACAATTGCTGATGTGGTTGAGGCTCTTGTGGGAGCTTTCTTAGTTGACAGTGGCTTCAAAGGTGCCGTGAAATTTCTTAGGTGGATTGGTGTAAATGTTGATTTTGAATCCTTGCAAGTACGAGATGCTTGTATTGCAAGCAGGCGCTACATGCCACTCACTACTCGCAATAATTTGGAGGCCCTTGAAAACCAGCTTGAATATACGTTCCTCCACAAAGGTCTACTTGTACAAGCCTTTATCCATCCATCTTACAACAGGCATGGAGGAGGCTGCTACCAGGTAATTTTTTGTTTCCCTCTTATTTTTCATTTTTCTCTAAGTCTCTATAATATTCCATTTATGGTAACCAAAAGTCTTTAATTGGGGGTCTGCAGAGATTGGAGTTTCTTGGGGATGCTGTTCTGGACTACTTGATGACATCCTATTTTTTCACAGTCTTCCCGACACTGAAACCTGGTCAACTGACAGATCTAAGATCGCTCTCAGTAAATAATAAGGCGCTGGCAAATGTTGCTGTCAATTTTTCGCTAAAGAGATTTCTATTTTGCGAGTCCATTTATCTCCATGAATCGATAGATGATTACACCAATTTCCTGGCAGCATCACCATTGGCAAATGGACAATCTGAAGGTCCAAGATGCCCAAAGGTGTGTTTCGATCTTCCTTTCACTTGCAGACGATATTTTGCTGCTTCTGTTTGGTACTTTAGTGTGTTTTTGGCCTTTTGCCTTGGTGGAACTTTTTATTAATCCGTTATATTTTCTGAGCTTGTTTTGTGATTATGCTAAAAGAATTGCGTCATAGTATATGGAGATATGTGCATTTTACTTTCAACAAAAAAAAAAAAAAAAAAAAAAAGATATGTGCATTTTACTTACTTACCTTCATGACCATATATGCCAATTTTTGAGCCAGGTAAGGAAACTATGATGAGATTTACCCCTAATGAAAGCTGACCTGCATTTTGAAAATCTCAAACTATCTCCGTTAGCTTTCTTCCTTAATTTCTTTCTTTTTAGTTTTTACCTACACGAGGTGTTGAATTGAAGAGACTATGCCCATCTCATTAGTTTAGTTTTGCTGTCAATTTATATCTAATTACATAAGACATACATGATATATTAGTGGAAGAACTAATATAGTTATTATATTTCCATGCAGGTTCTTGGTGACTTGGTAGAATCCTGTTTGGGGGCTCTCTTCATTGATTGTGGGTTCAACTTGAATCATGTCTGGACTATGATGCTATCATTTCTAGATCCAGTGAAAAACTTGTCTAACCTGCAGATTAGTCCTGTAAAGGAACTGATTGAAATTTGCCAGTCTTACAAGTGGGATCGGGAAATATCAGCGACGAAGAAGGATGGTGCTTTTTCTGTTGAATTAAAAGTGACCAAGAAAGGTAGTTGCCTTACAGCTTCTGCAACTGGTCGGAACAAAAGAGAGAGCACAAAAAAGGCTGCACAGCTGATGATTACATATCTGAAGGTAATTTTTCTCATAGTCAAAATAAACTGTAGTGCAACGAATTTCTTCGATTGATG
This sequence comes from Camelina hispida, assembly GCA_023657505.1. Classification (NCBI taxonomy): domain Eukaryota; kingdom Viridiplantae; phylum Streptophyta; class Magnoliopsida; order Brassicales; family Brassicaceae; genus Camelina; species Camelina hispida. Next base: position 13,168,256 of record CP094637.1, on the reverse strand, counting down.
TGATGTACAGATATCTTGAGCTACCTAGTGTTCATTTATGTAACTCGTAATTTGAAGAACTTCATTGTGTAATTCATCTGCAGGCACGTGAGCACATAACAGCAGCCAATCCATTGGAAGATGTTGTGAAGAATAGCATCAGAAATGAAGCTAAATTAATTGGCTACAATGAAGAGCCTATAGATGTTGTGGATCTTGATGGGCTGGACGTTGAAAACCTTAATCTCCAAGAAAATATTGGCGAGAATAGTAAAATAAGCAGCTCATACCTCATCAGGCGAGGTCTCCCCCAGGCACCATCTAAAACAGAAGACAGGCTTCCTCAAAAGACCATCAAGGAAGCAGGTATGCGGATGGATTCTTGTGTATTTATCCGGAGACTGTAAATTTGGTGCAGTATATATCCTGAATTACCGATTCTATTCCTAAACTCGACAGGTGGATCAAGCAGCAGAACCGCAAAATCGCTCTTGCATGAAACATGTGTTGCTAACTGTTGGAGGCCACCAAACTTTGAATGTTGTGAGGAGGAAGGACCAGGCCACCTGAAATCGTGAGTAGATCCATCAACTACGGCTAAATCTATAAACTTGAGCGAGCTAGTAATTTGAATAAAAAAAATGTCAGTTATTGGATTTTATGTCATTAATTGTGTGTGTGTGTGTGTGTGTTACAGATTCACATATAAGGTAATCGTGGAAGTTGAAGATGCCCCCAATATGACATTGGAGTGTTATGGTGATGCTAGACCAACAAAGAAAGGTGCAGCAGAGCACGCTGCCCAAGCTGCTATGTGGTGCCTCAAGCATTCTGGATTCCTTAGCTGATGATCTCGAGTGGCGATACTTTGATTAGAAAGAGAGGTTATTGTCGGCATATCATCATAGAATTGTCTTACAACTAATTATTAGCATATATGATAGACACATACAATTTTCTCGAAAGAGAGAAAAGATGTCTGAAAGAGGTCACAGGTTCTTAACCAAGACTAACCTAAAGTATATGTTTCTATGATGCTTGACCCCATAATATGATAGGTGCCAAAAAAATTGTTTACTCTTATCTCTCATGCATCAAATAGTATCCTATGTGATCGAAATGGTTAGTGGTCTTACATAGTTAAAAAGAACAAGCAATTGGGACTACAAAAAGCAAATGAGAATGTTGCGATGGTGTGAAAACTTAACTTGAGAATGGGTTTCAGAAGGAGAGAAAGGGGAAACAATCAACAAAGAAATAGCGATATCTTTAGGCAAAATAATTTGTTAGCATGAGTAACAATTGTGAAGAAGAATAAAAGAGAGAATGAATGAGCAACTTCTCCTGGGACCAGATGAGAAACTTTAATCACAAGAAAGAGAATCTTTTGAGTGTGAAATAGACGTAGAATAAGAAAAGTACAACTAAAATATGGAGCAAGCTCTCATGTTTAACCAATATATGAGACTCTCTAAGAGCATCAAAAACCATATCTCTGTCATCAACCCCTCTCCCTCTCACCGCCTTCGTCTCTGCCTCCTTTACTTCCAGTTTCGTCTTCTCCATCTCCATGATAGCCGTTGTTGCTGTTTCTTCAGCCTGTTGAAGCCTTAGCTCTGCTTTCTTTTTCCACATCTCAAGCTCTGCTGCTCTCTCTTTTTCCACAAGAGCTTCTTTGCAGGCGGCGTGGTACATGTTCATTGTTTCCTTGAGCTCTTTCTTCAGCCTTCTCATTTCAGCCTCGGCGTCATTGGTTGGCGATTGTGGGGAAATTAATGTACCACTGTTTTCATCAGACGGACTATAAAGCGAAAACTTGGATTTCTCATCATACAGAGCAGATAAAGATAATCTAGGAATCTCCAACATGTGTGGAGTTGCAAGTTTCTCATAGAAAGAGAGAACCGAACTGTCTGTACTGATCCTGCTACTAATGTTCACACTAGAATTTCGGTCAAGGGATGATGAAAACTCTTCAAAGAAAACGTCGTCTTCTCTTGACAATGACCTGTGAGAGCTCAATCAATTCAAGAATTGTAAATCCCGGGGAATATATGAACAAACAAGATGTAACGGGTCTAGGGTAGATTACGTACATCTCAGAAGGAGCCTCATCGGTGTTGCTGCGCGGTGACAATACTGGTGCAGTCCCTGAAGAAGGAGATGGCAAGGCCTGAGGTAAAGGTCGAGAGGCTGACCTTACATTAGATAGTCTTCCCTTTGCTATGACATATACAGTGCAGAAGTCTGGAGCCCATCTCATCACATTACTTGGAATGTCATCAGCCTTGAACAGCCTTCAAAAATCAAAACCATTTTAGAGGATTTCAGTACAAGATTTTTGGGTCATGATTACATAGAGAAAGAGAGAGGTAGCAATATACTAGTTTTGTGACCTGGTAATGCTATTTTTCAATGAGGCGCCTAGCAAGAATGTGGAAATACAATTCTGGCTAATATATGCGATCAACGCTTTCGCAACATCCTGATCTTCCAGCAAAACTACTTCGCTTTGTATCTAAATATAGACATTATTATTAATTAGAGAGGCACCAAGACGGGTAAGAAAAAAGAAAGAAAACACAGAGCTCATATATACTTACATTTCTTCGCATACAAAGACAGCGCAATGCAAGAAACCGAGAACTTCGTTTACCATTGTGTTGTCTTTGGTCAGATAACTCATTATCTGTGTGAGATCCATTTGCATTCAGAGAAGATCTTTGGACGACATGAACGAGTTTTACTGTCCCGTCTCGGGGTATATAATGGTCCACAGCCCATTTAAGAGCTTGGCAGCTTGTTTTATCGTTGTCAATTGCAATAGCTATAGTCCCTTCCCTTGCTTCATGTCTCTCCATATTTTCTCTCATATTCGATATCATTGCCACACACAAGAAACTGTTATATTGACAAATTATATTGCACTAATAAAGTACCATATTTGACACCTAAACTTTTATCAATGAACATGTCAATCAACAGGAACTCAGAGGGGAGATTCTGAGTTGAGCCAATATGAGATTTACAAAAGACTTAAAAAGAGAGGCGTAGAGAAATAAATTAATAAATAATAAAAAAGCCATTCATACCACTTTGGGATGAGAAACGGAACCTAGCTAAAAATAGTACTGTTGTCAAAACAAGAGTTAAACGCAGGGACGACAAAAACTAACTCCAGGCAACTAACAACAACCAACAAAGAAACTGTTGTTGAAACATAAAACCACCAGCAGTGTGTTTTCCAAACAACATATGCATGTAAACTAGAAAAAAAAAAAAAAAAAAAAAAAAAGTCAAATTTCCCAGCCCGTGTTGAAAACAGTTCTTGTTAGGAACTAAGACGTGATAAACCATTATTAATCAGAATGGATCAGTTAGGACAACATAAACATGTTTTCATCTATCAATGTATGTATCAACGATTCTACCTGAAAAATCAAACTAATAAAACCAAAACTCAACAACACAAGATCTTATTCCTTCTTTCTTGATCAAGAAGATTCTGGAATATTTCTCAAGGCCAAGCAAACTCAAATCTGGTCCCTAAGTTTCAAAAGAATATTTTTTGTTTATTTTGTATCCTTTATCACTATGCCAAGCACCTTTTTCTTTATTATCCAGACTCCAAAAATGGAGGAGTAAAGAGCTGGGCAAGTATTCTCATGTAAACACAGAACAAACCCATCTTCAGCCGCAATGCACCAAGTCCTATCCTATAATATCATATAGAAGAGAAGCTCAAGACTTACATACATCATGTGTTCAATGATAAATCCTACACCTTAGTGTTTGGCATGAAACCACTATCAGACTCTAGGATTGAGAATTCAAGAAAAAAAGAACTCATTCCCATTTCTCTGAATCCAATCGATTACATCGGAGCCTCTTAGGTAGTAAGAGGGTTTGGTTAACAGACACAAAACCGAGATTAAGTTTTTCGGTTTGGTTTGGTTTGGTGGATTTAGTGAAAAGTTCCAAAATTAATTTCGGTTTGAGGTCAGCGACTGGTCTGGGTGGGTGCGCACATTAGCCCGTACGAAAGAAACAAACACGAAAAACAACATCTCTCGGCATCTTCTTCTTCGTTATCATCAACCTACCCTTTGTCTTACCTCGATCCTCTCTCTCTCTCCTTCCCCTCCTCGTCTTCTCCATACCAACACAACACAAAAGGTCTCCTTCGATTTCTCTATCTCTCATTCAATTGAACTTTTTTTTTGCTGGGATTTTTGTTTGTTTACAATTTTATGTGTTTTCTTTAGTCGGTGTAATTGTGCGGTGGAGAGTTTCTCACTTTCTTCTTCTTATCCGTTGGGATTTCTTTAGCTTTTCTCTGATTCTACTTTTTTTGATTGACCCAAGTTTGCTTCTTTGAAGCTCGTTCAATTTCTTTAGTAATGAAATTTGTTTTGCTTAGCTCTCTCTCTCTCTTTTGGGGTCAAAATTACTCAAATACTTTTTACTGATTTCGAATCTTATGTTTATTGGGTTCCAATGAGCTCACTTATATAGAACATTGAGTTTGGGATATTGGATTCATTGAGATGCATTCAAGGCAGATGGCGTTATATTTCCCTATGCAATTTTAAGATTTTTGCAGCTGTGTGTTAACCCTTTGTTTGTGTGTCTGCTTTTGAATAGGTAGTAATGAAAGGCTTCAAAGACTGGGTTTTTGCTCTATCCAGCTCAATGGCATCATCTAGACCTCTTTTGGGAAGTGACCCTTTTTTCCGTGACCCTCATCATGAACAGGAGAATAACCATTGTATGATCTCTCTCTCTCTTCTTTTCCACATTAGCTTTTTTTGACAATGAGAACAAGATTATGAGATGGGTGTTGTTGATCTATTACCTCTTAAACTGACCTGCTTAACTAACCTCTTCCTATGCTTTATGACCATATACTCGTTATGCCAGTCACTGTTTTTTTCTCCTTATATCAATAAGGTTACTTGATCTGAATTGCTTCAGTAGATTTCTTTGCTATGTCCACTGCTTTTGTAAATTGAATTGGACTTTACTTTCTGATACTTGATCCAATTGCTGAAACTATTTAGCTTGATTATTTGATCCTTCTCAAAATTATGACTAATAGCTTTCACTTTTATTTTTAGCTCACGCACCTGCTGCACCAGAACCAGTGACACGCTCGGAAACACCATGTTCAACCAGTGGTGATGTAGAAATTCAGCCTCCTCTCTCTCAGCAACAAATTCCACTTGAAAGCTTGTACCAGTCAAGTATTGATCTTAACGGAAAGAAACATAATCCACTAGCAAAGATTGGCGACCTCCAAGTGCAATTCTTACGCCTTGTTCAAAGGTTTGGCCAGTCACAGAACAATATTCTAGTCTCCAAGGTTTTATATCGGGTACACCTTGCGATGCTGATACGAGCCGAGGAATCAGAACTCAAAACAGTAAAGCTCAGGCAAGATAGGGCAAAAGCTCTAGCGAGGGAGCAAGAATCGTCTGGCATACCGGAACTGAATTTCTCACTTCGAATCCTAGTCCTCGGGAAAACAGGTGTTGGCAAGAGTGCAACCATAAACTCTATTTTTGGTCAGTCCAAAAGTGAAACTGATGCTTTCAGACCGGCCACAGATCGCATAGAAGAGGTTGTGGGAACTGTTAATGGAGTTAATGTAACCTTTATTGATACCCCTGGTTTTCACCCACTGTCATCTTCTAGCACAAGAAAAAACCGAAAGATTCTGCTCTCTGTCAAGAGATATGTTAAGAAGCGTCCACCTGATGTAGTTCTTTACTTGGATCGCCTTGATATGATTGACATGAGATACAGTGATTCCTCCCTCCTGCAGCTTATAACTGAAATCTTGGGTGCAGCTATATGGTTAAACACGATACTTGTAATGACACATTGTTCAACTGCTACAGAAGGACGTAATGGACAATCTTTGAACTACGAGTCATATGTGGGCCAGCGCATGGATGTGGTTCAGCATTATATACATCAGGCTGTATCTGATACAAAACTAGAAAACCCTGTGCTGTTAGTTGAGAATCATTCGAGCTGTAAAAAGAATCTTGCGGGTGAGTCTGTTCTTCCAAATGGACTGGTATGGAAGCCTCAGTTTATGTTTTTGTGCGTTTGTACCAAAGTTCTTGGCGATGTCCAATCTCTACTAAGGTTTCATGACAGCAGTGGCCTGGGACAGCCAAGTAGTACCCGAACAGCTTCCCTTCCTCATCTTCTTTCAGTGTTTTTGCGCCGTCGCTTACAATCAGGTGAAGATGAAGCGGAGAAAGAGATAGACAAGCTTCTGAATTCAGAATTAGAGGAGGAAGATGAGTATGACCAGTTGCCTACAATCCGTATTCTTGGGAAATCCCGGTTTGAAAAGCTGTCAAAGTCTCAGAAGAAAGAGTATCTCGACGAGCTTGATTACAGGGAAACCCTTTATCTGAAGAAGCAATTGAAGGAAGACTTCCGTAGACGACGGGATGAAAAGCTAAATGAAGAGGAAAATCTCAATGACACTGAACAGAGCGACCAAGCAGCTGTTCCACTGCCTGACATGGCAGGTCCAGACAGTTTTGATTCGGATTTTCCGGCTCATAGATATCGATGCGTTGTGGCAGGTGACCAGTGGCTCGTGAGACCTGTCTATGATCCACAAGGTTGGGATCGCGATGTGGGATTTGATGGTATAAATATTGAGACAGCTGCAAGAATAAAAAGGAATATGTTTGCTTCAGCTACAGGACAGGTGAGCAGAGACAAGCAGCATTTCACTATCCAATCGGAGACTAATGCAGCTTATACTAGAAACTCTAAAGAACAGACGTTCTCTGTAGCTCTTGACCTTCAATCATCAGGAGAAGATCTGGTGTACTCGTTTCAGGGCGGCACAAAGCTTCAAACATTCAAGTACAACACAACTGACCTTGGAGTCGGTTTGACATCTTTTGGTGGGAATTACTATGTGGGCGGAAAGCTTGAGGATACCTTATTGGTTGGGAAGAGGGTGAAGTTAACTGTGAATGCAGGTCAGATGAGGGGTTCAGGGCAGACAGCACACGGGGGAAGCTTTGAAGCTTGTATCAGAGGGAGAGATTACCCGGTCAGAAATGAGCAAATCGGTTTGACAGTGACCGCTCTGTCTTTCAACCGAGAGCTGGTCTTGAACTGGGGTTTACAGACTCAGCTTAGACCAGCCCGGGGCACGAACATAGACGTCAATATAAACATGAACAATAGGAAAATGGGGAAGATAAACGTGAAACTCAATAGCTCTGAGCACTGGGAGATCGCTTTGATATCAGCTTTAACGATGTTCAAGGCTTTAGTACGGCGGAGGAAGAGTGAAATGACCAAGGAAAATGAAGAAGAAGAGTTGTGAGTTTTCTTCGTTTCCTGGTTTCTCTCAAAAATTAGGTAGAGAAAATATATATTTTGGACATTTATATATAGATAACTGTTGTAAAAGATGTTTGGAAGAAACAGAACATGCACATCTCCTTCAAATGTCAAATGTTATACTCTTGTCTTGTTGATGATAACTGGTGTGCAAGAGTCTCGTTAGTCTAGTGTGATGTTTATGTGGTTGTTAGAACGTTTGGCTCTCTAGTATGACGCAAGATGATAGTCATTTGTTTATCACAAGTGGTAGAGCGTAAAGGTAATAATTTTTATAATGAAACATGTTCTAAGAAAAGGAAAAAAAAAAAAAAAAAAAAGCAGTCAAAAATAGCATTATCAAAAAAAATTATTTAATATTGATTGAAGTTGCACATTTGTAATGCAGTTTTTTTAGCAAGTACTGTACAACTTGATGGTAAATAGGGGGAAAAGTTGAACCTTAAAACAGAGCTTTGCCTTTAAGTATCAGTATTTAATGAAGGCTGTTGTTTTGTAAACTATACAACTTCTAAAGATGCGGATAGAGCCATTAGAGCACTGCACAATCAGACCAGTCTTCCGGGAGCTTCTACCATCAGTCGTCGTCACAAGAAAAGATAGTCTTCTTACCACAGAACTCAACTACCTCCGGTTTCTTCAGGTTAGGTTTGGTCGCCAAATCAAGGCCTCCTCCTCGAAGTTTGTCTTCATACCAAAGCTTCTCTACAAGGTCGTACTTGGGTGGGAGAGGGTATGGAGCTGCTATCTCTGCCAATTGAAGAGAAATCTTAAAGTAGCGCAGAACTTCACCATTCTTCTTTTCAACAGCCTCCTCTGCTTCCTCAGCAGAAGCAAACTCAATAAACCCACAGCCCACATGATTACCCCTGTGGTCTACAATAAGTCGAACACGGACAACTTCTCCAACATCTTGGAAGAAAGTGACAATATCTGATAACATAGTATGGCAAGAGAGACCGGAAACAAAGAGCGTCTTCTTTGTAACCGCAAATGGCTCAACAAAACCGGAAGTTTCATCAAGTACTCCTTTCACAGCCTCGTTTTCTTCTTCCAACGGAAGGCTTTCTTGCCTAAGGTAGTCTTCGTACCAAACATTGTAATCTATGCAATACTTATACTTGGGTAGATGGTTTGGAGCTTCAAACACTTGAAGAACAATCTTGCTGTCATGCAAATATTCACCGTTCTTCTTTTCCAGCGCCTTCTCAGCTTCGTTATCAGAAGAAAACTCAACAAAGCCAAAACCCACATGCCTGCCGTTTTTGTCTGAAATAAGTCGAACATGAACAACTTCTCCAACATCTTTGAAGAAATTGATGATATGTGATATTTCAGTTTGGGAGAGACATGGGAGACAAAGATGGTCTTTTTCTGTACGGCAACTGCCTCATCAAAACAAGGAGTTTCATCATGTTCTCTCATCAAATAAATCTTATGACCATGCAAATATTCATCATCATTCTTCTTTCTCAGAGCCTTCTTTGCAAGGTGAGCAGAAGCAAACTCAACAAAGGCATAACCCAAATGCTTGCCCTGGTTGTTCACAATAAGTCGAACACTAACAACTCTCATACCTTTGAATAAACGTTTGATATCTGATATGTTAGTGTAGGGAGAGAGATTGGCGACAAGGACTACTTTCTCATTGTAATGATGAAATCCTACGTGGCTTTCTTGTCGAATGTAGTTTTCAAACCTAGCATTGTATTCTTTGCAATACTTGGGCAGAACGTATGAATCCGACTTGAAATCAGCCATATAAAGTAAAATCTTACGACCATGCAAATATTCACCATACTTGTTTTCCAGCGCCATCTTGACTTGGTTAGCAGAAGCAAGCTCAACAAAGGCATAGCCACAACAATTGCCCCTGTGGCCTAGCATAAGTCGAACATGAACAACGTCTCCAACATCACTGAAGAAAGATATGATATCTGATACTTTTGTTCGGCGAGGGAGGCGGCAAACAAATAACGTCTTGTTTGTTACGGCAACTGCCTCGGGAATGGGAATGGGAATGCCATCATCAAGTCCCTCCACTGTCTCTTTAACTGAGATTAAATTAGCCTCAGCCGTTGTCTCATCCTTATGTCTCTTCACAATCGGTTTGTTCTCCAAATCATCTTCAAGGTTTCGCTTACCAAGTAAACTAGCTTTCGTGGCCGATTCTTTGCTAGAACTGGCGCCCATTGATGGATGAATATGAAAACAGCGACGGTCGTTTATTTTCCGGGAAGGGTTCAGACTTCAGAGCAGCCACCCAAAAATAAGCTATGTTAATCGTAAATAATAAACACCAAAGATCTCTCTCCATGAACGGATTAAGTATAGATTTAATTTACATTTTTATGTTTTGTTAATTTTGTTCGCCGACGTTATGTAATTTACATTTTTTAATAACTGAAAAAAGAAAGTAATTTACATTTTTATGAAAGTCTTATGTTTTGTTAATTTTGTTCGCAGCCGTTATGTAGTGCTTGATTTTTCACTTTGTCCAGAAAACTTATACGAGACAAAAATAATAATAATAATTGGGTATTTAAACTATGACGGGCCCAAGTAATTAGATGGGCCTAATGATAATAGGCCTCAAAAGGGACACTAGGGTTTATACACACTATATATTTAAGAGCTCCGCCTCACTACTCAACACCGCGCAGCTACACTTTGTTGGAGAAACCCTAATCGGCGACAATGGGTACGAACACGATCTCTCCTCTCTTTCTCTCTCGATTCCGATTTCTCCACTCCTTCGATCTCGTTTCTGTGTATTGTATGCTATTGAATGTTAGAATCTGATGTATGTAACCTGATTTATCTTAGGTATTTCTCGTGACTCAATCCACAAGAGGCGTGCCACTGGAGGCAAGCAAAAGCAATGGAGGAAGAAGCGAAAGTGAGTCTTTTTTACATTTTCTCGTTTTTCAGATCTCTCTCTTCTGCTACGCTCGTCTTATGTTAGAGTTTGTGAATCTCCATTTCTTAAACGCTTTAGAGTTAGTCTGGTGTTGTGATCTGTTAAATCCGAGTGTTGTTCGCCTTTTAGTATATTCGGAAACTGTACTGGAATTATATAGCGAGATCATATATAGTATGAGATTCTTCATAAGCTGATTGTGTTTAACCTGGTCTGTATTGTTTATCACATTTCTGGTGTCATGATATGTTACTTTTGATTTTTACTATTGGTGTTATGCAACTGGTTTGTAATGGTTTATGTTTTGGGGTTTTGGTGAAGGTACGAGATGGGAAGGCAGCCAGCCAACACCAAGCTCTCAAGCAACAAGACGGTCAGAAGAATCCGAGTTCGTGGTGGAAATGTTAAGTGGCGTGCGTTGAGACTCGATACTGGTAACTACGCTTGGGGAAGTGAAGCTGTCACCCGCAAGACCAGGGTTCTTGACGTCGTCTACAATGCCTCCAACAATGAGCTTGTCCGTACTAAAACACTTGTCAAGAGTGCTATCGTTCAGGTTGATGCTGCTCCATTCAAGCAATGGTATCTCCAGCACTACGGTGTTGAGGTTGGTCGCAAGAAGAAGACTGCTGTCACTACCACCAAGAAGGATGGAGAGGTGAGACCATTTTAACATTTTTATATTCATTTGCTTTTGATGTTTGAGTCTGTTAAATGTTTCATTTTTATCATGTTTTTGTGGAATTAATACAAGAACTTATGATACTTACTAAACATTGTTTGCAATATATAGGAAGGTGATGAGGCAGCACCAGCTGTTGCTGAGGAGACCAAGAAGAGCAACCACGTCCAGAGAAAGATTGAGAGCCGTCAAGAGACCCGCACCCTTGATTCACACATTGAGGACCAATTCGCAAGTGGACGTTTGTTGGCTTGTATCTCATCAAGGCCCGGCCAGTGTGGACGTGCTGATGGGTAATTCATCTCTTGCTGAATTCTCCTTGAATACGTTTGTTGAGTTCAGTTGATGGGAAACTCAGTTGTGTTTATTGAATTCTCCTAGAATACTTTTTGCTGATAGTCTCTGCAAATAATGTGCAGATACATCTTGGAAGGTAAAGAGTTGGAATTCTACATGAAGAAGATCCAGAAGAAGAAGGGCAAGGGTGCTGCTTAGATTCTGTTCTATGCTTTTGTCTTACAACATGTTTTAAAGTTTTCAGTTTCAATTGTCTGAGAAACTATGTTTTTGGATTAGCTTGTCGTGGTATTTTCCTTAAACTCCCCATCAGTTATTATGGTACAATTACAATGGTTTTGTCTCTGATCTTTTTTAAGTTATATTATTACTGATGATGAATCAGGAGGTCTCTTTACAATTATAATTACAGTTCGTTTTTTGAAACTAATTAGCATGTGTTGAGTTCTTTAGAATGTACAAAATACGAAATAGATGATTGTTACAAGATCTTGTAATTAGAAGTTTTCAATTTATTGCAAGTTTTTCGATTATCGCTGTTCGACGAGAGGCTATAAACACATGCAAGCAGGATGGATCTAAAGCAGTCGGCTGAAACAATATAAAATTCAATTTAAGCCCAAATAGCGAAGTCCGGGCCATGTACTCTAACACTGTGTATGCACTCCGAAACCATAGTGAAATGGGGTGTGTTCATAACGTAATTTGGGATGAACTCAAAAAGAAAAAAAGAAGCAAATTTGGTAGCAAAAAATCAGTTTGTAACAATAGTTTGGTGGAAACAGTACCGTATAACGTATGTTGTTGATTTTTTTTTTTTTTTTTTTGTCGGCCGTATGTTGTTGATTTTGTGGGGTGTGAACTTATTAGAAAGCAAAAGAAAATATCTCATTAGTGGTAGTAATAAAAAATCGATAATTAAAGTAGGATCTTATTTAAACAGAGAGAAAAAATCCACCGCAGAGAAGAATATTCTTTTTATTATTATATTTTTTTGTATTTAAAGAAAGATATTTATTCCATTTAAGAAAAAAAAAAAAAAAAAAGACTGAGAAAAAAAAAAAAAAAAAAAAGAAGAAATATAGAAAAGAAAGGATATGAGCCGTTCGAAACGGATGCGTGTCTGATGTCCAGAGAGAGAGAGAGCTGTGGTGTTCGTCACTAACCCCACACTCCAGCTGAGTCCTCTTTTGTCTTCTATCGATACAAAAAAAAGGTACGAGATTCAATCATCTCCAATCCCACAGTCTTCACTTCCATCCACAAAAAATACGATACGAGGAGGATCTCTCTCTCTCTCTCTGATCGTCCCCCTCTCCCACCACCAGATAGATGGCCGGGAACGATTGGGTGAACAGTTACTTGGAGGCGATTCTTGACGTCGGTCAGGGTCTTGAAGATGCTCGCTCCTCTCTTCTTCTTAGGGAGAGAGGTCGTTTCACTCCCAGCCGTTACTTTGTTGAAGAAGTCATTACTGGCTTCGATGAGACTGATCTTCATAGATCCTGGGTTAAGGTAACATCATATAATCATATCATATAAAAAAAAAAAAAACAGTGTATGTGTTGCGTGATCGAGATCGATGATGTGATGACTGATGATGAGTGTGTGATTTTTTGGTTAGGCTGTTGCTACGAGGAGTCCACAGGAGAGGAACACAAGGTTAGAGAATATGTGTTGGAGGATCTGGAATCTCGCTCGTCAAAAGAAACAGGTCCTCGCAAAGAACTGTTTTATTCAGTTGTCTATTTTTCTTTTAACTTTTTAAAAGCGATTTTTTTGGTGAATTCATCATCAAAGACGTATGCTTGACTTTGATCTTAATTGTTTGACTATCATCAAGTCAGTCTTTTTTATTTATTTATTTTGGTCTCTTGAAAGTTTGAACTTTTTCAAAGTTTGCATTTTGCAATCGCTTTTTTGAAATAAAGGGGATAAAAAGTTCATAACTTGAGAAGAACATTTAGAAAAAAAAGGGGGACCAAAAATGTTGAGGAGGTGTTTAACTTTTAGTAGTAGCTTTCCTGTTCTGCTTTTGGGGAATTCATCTTTGAGTCCTTGGATCTTACAAATTATTGACAATTCATCATGTTCTGTCTGTGCAGCATGAGGAAAAGGAAGCACAGAGGCTGGCTAAGCGCCGGCTTGAGCGTGAGAGAGGTCGCAGGGAGGCTACAGCTGATATGTCTGAGGAGTTTTCTGAAGGAGAGAAAGGAGATGCCATCACTGATATTTCTACTCTTAGTGAAAGCACCAAACCAAGGTTGCCCAGGATTAATTCTGCTGAGTCCATGGAGATATGGGCTAGCCAACAGAAGGGAAATAAGCTCTATCTTGTTTTGATCAGGTGTCTGCTCAAATTCTAGTATTCGAAGTTTTTTTTCCTTTTACATGTGTGTCGTTAAGTCAAGTTATAATTAGGCTCACCTTCAAGTTAACATATCATCTAAATAAATATTTAGGAGCTGATCTGTCAATTGAGAATGTGTAAGGATAGTGATAGAAAGTATTAAGAATGTTCTTGCGTTATAGTTGTTTGACAATCAGTGTATGCATGCAGTCTTCATGGTCTCATACGTGGAGAAAACATGGAGCTCGGCCGCGATTCTGATACCGGTGGCCAGGTAATGATACTTGATTAATGTTATGGACAATTTGAGTGATTGTAATATGGTTCAAAGGTTAGCTAGTTCTGCTCACGCTGCTTTTTACGTTACAGGTTAAATATGTTGTGGAACTTGCACGCGCCTTGGGTTCAATGCCAGGAGTTTATAGGGTTGACTTGCTTACTAGGCAAGTGTCTTCACCAGATGTTGACTATAGCTATGGCGAACCGACGGAGATGCTGACTCCTAGAGATTCTGAAGATTACTCGGACGAGATGGGGGAGAGTAGTGGTGCTTATATTGTGAGGATACCATTTGGTCCAAAGGACAAGTATATTCCAAAAGAACTTCTATGGCCTCACATTGCTGAATTTGTTGATGGTGCTATGAACCACATCATGCAAATGTCAAATGTTCTCGGCGAGCAAGTTGGTGTTGGGAAGCCTATTTGGCCTGCTGCCATCCATGGACACTATGCCGATGCTGGTGACGCCGCTGCTTTACTCTCGGGTGCACTAAATGTGCCTATGCTCCTTACTGGCCACTCACTTGGTCGGGATAAGTTAGAGCAGCTTTTGAGACAAGGCCGCCTTTCAAAAGAAGAAATCAATTCAACTTACAAGATTATGCGTCGAATAGAGGGTGAGGAATTATCTCTTGATGTTTCTGAAATGGTAATAACTAGCACACGACAGGAGATCGATGAGCAATGGAGATTGTATGATGGTTTTGACCCCATATTGGAGCGTAAATTGCGAGCACGGATGAAGCGGAATGTTAGCTGCTATGGACGGTTCATGCCTCGCATGGTTGTAAGTAACTTAAACTCTCGCTGTTTTCTTGATCCTTGACCATTGACATGGTTAACACGGACTGAAATATATGCTTTACACATTGAGATTTTATTGCTAACTAATTGGAGATGTTAGTTGGCCATGGCCCAAGAGTAATCTGATTAACTGCAGAAAACTTGTTGTACTGGCTTTGGTTTTGTGTTGTGTCTTCTAACTTTCAACACAGTAGATAATTTCTAATTAATACTCTATTCTTTTTTAAAAGAATCATGCTTTTCGACATCTTCACTATTAATTATAAATGTCAGATTTAATGTTTGTATGACATCCGAATGTTGCTTTGGGGTGGTTGATTAAGAGATGTCTCAGGTGGGAAATGATTGTTGTTAGCCTTGTTAGAATTCTTATGTGTCGTCTTCGGACTCTTTTGTAGTATCATAAAAATGTTCTCTGTTTATTTACTTGTTCAGAAAATTCCACCTGGGATGGAGTTCAATCATATTGTCCCACATGGTGGTGATATTGAAGACACAGATGGGAATGAGGAACATCCAACTTCTCCAGATCCACCAATATGGGCTGAGGTTCTTGCATAAAAATTAACATCTACATAACTTTCATTAGTTGAAAACTTGAAATCAATTCATGTATAAAATATATTCGCATTATCTTTCCGTTAAGCAGTTACTAGACTTCCAAATTCTCTATGTGATGCAGATAATGCGTTTCTTTTCAAATTCCCGAAAGCCTATGATACTTGCCCTTGCGAGGCCCGATCCAAAAAAGAACATCACAACGTTAGTGAAGGCATTTGGAGAATGCCGTCCACTGAGAGAGCTTGCTAACCTGGTATGTAAATGTCATATATGTATAGGGACTTTTGTAAAGACATTTGTATGAACCTTGGTTGTTCATTTTATGTTTCTGTTTTGATCACCGTTTTGTGCAGGCACTTATTATGGGTAACCGAGATGGGATTGATGAAATGTCGAGCACAAGTTCTTCGGTTCTCCTTTCTGTTCTAAAGCTAATTGACAAGTATGATCTCTATGGTCAAGTTGCTTACCCTAAACATCACAAACAGTCAGATGTTCCAGACATATATCGCCTAGCTGCAAAGTCTAAGGTACTCTTGGTAGAATCTGTCTCATAGTTCATAAAATTAGGATTTATAGACACTGGTGACTTTCTTCGACTTGTTAGTAATCAAACCTTATCTGACGTAATTTGGTAAAAAGTCCATCATAATATCATATCATGCTATTTTTTCCAAGATCATTCAATTTATTGTCGCCTTAAGTTTCTTGAGCTATTCACCATGAAATCAAGGCTCCACTAACAAATAAACATTTCATCTCCAGATAATATGAATATCATGTGCTGCCTATCTTGCTGGTGTAGATTCTTCTCTTTAGTAGATTAATCATTGTTAATGGATAATATGCAGGGTGTTTTTATCAATCCAGCTATAATTGAACCATTTGGACTTACGCTAATTGAGGTACTGTATTCTCTTGTTGACAAATTCGTATTTCATGACTTCGTTCTTGTCATCATGGTAAATTGTGTTTCGTTTTTCTCCTTATAGGCTGCAGCTCATGGTTTGCCTATGGTTGCAACACAAAATGGTGGTCCTGTAGATATACACCGGGTATGTTTTTTAGGATGAAACATTGAAGTCCCAAAGACTATTACATACCTGCTCATTTGTTCTAAAATGTACCTTGGAGATTTTTTTTTCCAGGTCCTTGACAATGGCCTTCTCGTGGATCCTCATGATCAGCAGTCTATTTCTTCAGCTCTTCTTAAGCTTGTTGCTGATAAGCACCTATGGTCAAAGTGTCGCCAAAACGGGTTGAAGAACATTCACCAATTCTCTTGGCCAGAGCACTGCAAAACTTATCTATCTCGCATAACCAGCTTCAAACCAAGACATCCGCAATGGCAAAGTGATGATGGCGGTGATAATTCAGAACCCGAGTCACCTAGTGATTCTTTGAGAGATATACAAGATATATCCTTGAACTTAAAGTTTTCATTTGACGGAAGTGGGAACGATAATTACATGAACCAAGAAGGGAGCTCCATGGACAGGAAGAGCAAAATCGAAGCTGCTGTCCAAAATTGGTCTAAAGGCAAAGATAGCCGCAAAATGGGATCACTAGAGAGGTCAGAGGTTAACTCTGGAAAATTCCCGGCGGTGCGGAGAAGGAAGTTCATTGTTGTTATTGCTCTTGATTTTGATGGGGAGCAAGACACGCTAGAGGCTACAAGAAGGATTCTTGATGCGGTTGAAAAGGAAAGAGCTGATGGATCAGTTGGATTCATACTGTCCACATCTCTAACGATCTCTGAGATACAATCTTTCTTGGTGTCAGGGGGCTTAAACCCTAATGATTTTGACGCTTTCATATGCAACAGCGGCAGCGATCTCCACTACACATCCCTCAACAACGAAGACGGTCCTTTTGTTGTTGACTTTTACTACCACTCCCATATTGAATATAGGTGGGGTGGTGAAGGGCTAAGGAAGACTTTGATCCGTTGGGCATCTTCACTTAATGATAAAAAGGCTGAAAAAGATGAGCAGATAGTCACTCTTGCTGAACATCTTTCAACTGACTACTGCTACACATTTACTGTCAAAAAGCCAGCAGCGGTAAATTTGAACACTATTAAAAACGTCTTCACATATCTTTTTAGCTTTCCGTTGATGATCATTTGTTTTGTTTTATTATTCACAGGTACCTCCAGTAAGAGAGCTCCGGAAGCTGCTGAGAATCCAGGCTTTGCGTTGTCATGTTGTTTATAGTCAGAATGGCACCCGAATTAACGTGATACCGGTGCTGGCTTCTCGTATACAAGCTCTAAGGTAACTTATTCACTACAAAAGTGGTGGTACAGTACAAGTAACTATGGATTTCATATAAGAGCATTGCCCTTAACGACGGTTTTATGGTGAACCAGGTATTTGTTCGTTCGGTGGGGCATTGACATGGCGAAAATGGCGGTGTTTGTGGGGGAATCAGGCGACACTGATTACGAAGGGCTGCTCGGAGGACTTCACAAGAGCGTTGTTCTAACGGGGGTGTCTTGCAGCGCAAGCAACGCCTTGCACGCTAACCGGAGCTATCCTCTCACCGATGTGATCTCCTTGGAGAGCAGCAACGTGGTTCACGCACCGGCAGATTCGGATGTTCGTGATGCCCTGAAGAAACTAGAGCTTATCAAGGAGTGAGAGAGCCTGAAATAAGAGGAACAGAATTCCAATCATCAATGGTTGGTACTAAATGCGAACTATCTTTTTCAGTTGACCACATGGTTTGGTTTGTTTACTACTTCGTCGTACATAAGCTGCCGGAAATACCAAACTCTTCTCCATATGGTTGTCTTTGTGACACCCACCGGATTTTACTAAATTTATGCAAAGTATTTGTAATAAATAATACTAATAAAAAGAAAAAGAGGGTGTTCCCGGTATTTAATTAACATAGCATAATTAAATACAGTAAATTAAACCATCCCTTTCGATTATAATTAGGAGTCTCTAGGCGACAAATGTATATAATTAGGGCCAGACAGATGGAAACACATGGCACTTACCCTAAATTAAAGACTACAAATGATGTTGAGAGCTAATGTCATTTTCTTCTCAACCATATTTAACAAAGACTCAAGTTATATATATCATGAGTTCTTATTTAGTATTTTTATAATCTATTTATCCAAGAAATGTAAATAGAGAATGCGTATCTGATTGCGTTATTCTTGGGGGGTGTCCCAGGAATGACCTTTTCTAGAAAGTTAGAAAGCCGATTAGTCGTTCCTTGTTAATGTTTTCCCGAAAAGGCTAAGCCAACACAGATTTTAAAACACCATAATAGCTACAAACTATGGCCATTATCAACTTTAATTTTAGACAACAAAAATTCATACACGTCATAACAAAACTTGTGGGATACTGAGATGTTGTTAGTAACTACATAAATAAACAGCTTACCAATATATATACATGTTACAAACGTTTATGATTCCTTGTGGAGATACTTTTCGTCTATAAGTTTTAACATCACTTTTAGTTAATTAACACGAAGTTCATTATTAGTAGAGGCATTGAAAAGGTCAAGTCCTTTTCTAGTGGTAACTCCTTGAAAATGACACTGATTTTTTCTTTTTTGGAAACATTTCATTAGACAAAAATTAGAATTTTTTCATAATTTTTGGCTTTTGTGGTCTTCCATTTTCCATTTTCCATTTTCCATTTCATTAGAAAAAAAAATTAGAATCTTTTCATAATTTTTGGCTTTTGTGGTCTTCCATTTTCCATATAACTCTTTTTAAAATAGGATGACTTGAAATTGTTGCATGTCTGTTTTTAGTATCAATATTTTTGTTGTCATTCACTTGATGGAAAAAGCTTTGACACCTCCTTTACCCCAATTATTTCATAAATTATGTTGTGAAAAAATATGAATTTCTAAATTTGACAGTCATGATGTTAGTATTTCGTAAGAACTTAAAATTAAAATGCAAATTTTCTAACTCGTCTATTTAAAGTTAAGTAAACCTTTACATCAAATTTTAGTTCACACAGAATTAATTGTTGATTGAAGCATAGTAAAAGAGTACCTGTTTTTTTACAATCAAAGTACGTACTACCACTTATTTTCGAATTATTCATTTTACTAAATAGTACTAGTAAATACTACAAACGATCCGGTGGGTAAAAAGGCATCATTTATGTATAAGAGGTACAAGCCGGTAGTGAATTCTGAGTTGGTCGGTCTTAAAATCGTCTAAATTTACTCTATTTCGTATTTTGAAGATTTTGCGTATCTCGGAAAGTAGTGTAAAACAAAGACACTTTTCTTGTAAAATAAAAGACTAAAAAAATAAGAAAAACAATTTATTTTCTTTTTAAAAAAAAAAAAAAAAGAGAAGAATTTATTGATAACCTAACTAACAACTAAAAGATGAAAACACGACACCAACTTCTACCTGCATACTAAAGTTTCGTCTTTAAATGTTGTAGCTGTTTCCTTACATTTTCCCATCTTCCTCTTATTTCTCTCTCTCCCTTCCCCCCCATACTTAAATTCACATTTTAATTGTAACTTCAACAATAATCTTTTTTCTTTTCCCATTATATATTATCCTCTCATCTCAGATCTTGCCTTGGTACCATATCTTCCTCTTGAGATCAAGAATTGAGTCTTCTTGTCTCAAGAATCGACATTCGAGAGCTCATATGGACCAAGATAGTCAGAAAGACGAAACGGAAACAGTTTCGTGCTGCAACAACGACAGCAAGAGCAAGATCGTGCCTGGAGAAGATCACGGTGGAGATGAGAGCAGCGGTACAAAGAGAAGGAAGAGGAGAAAATCGCAAAAAAAGACAATGAAACAACGTGGATTAATGTCTTATTGTGAGCTACCAGACTACATGCAAGACAATGAGTACATATTGAATTATTACAGAGCTGAATGGTCCATTAGAGATGCTTTATTCAGCGTCTTTAGTTTTCACAATGAGTCCCTCAACATTTGGACGTCAGTAACAAAATTTTCACTTTTAATTTCATTTTCTTTTTTCCTTTGGTTAAATTTTTGTTTGGTTTTTCTGATCATTTGTTTTTATTTTGGACAGTCATTTGATAGGTTTCATCTTATTTGTGGCACTAACCGTCGCCAACATTATTCATCATGATGGATTCTTCCCGGTGGTAAGTTGTCATTCAATCACCAATCATGTCTCTTTCGTTTTTAATTATAACCTGATATTCAGACTGAGTCTCAACTTTAATCCCTTGAGATCCAACCACTATGCTAGTTTCAGATTAGTCAAGTGGATGTGTCAAGTAGAAATAGATACCTAACTGATTCTGATTAAGATATTTTATTTTTCTAATTAATTATTTAGTACTGGTTGTTATGATGATTATGAATATAAATTCTTGGTATATTAGATATCAGTTGAGGCATAAAATATAGACAAGAAATAAAAGATGAAATTATATATAAGATATCTTAGAAATTATCACAGATAAAATTTTCTAACTATGTATTAGTTCTTCTTTAGTATATATTCCAAACAACTCAATAAAATGCAGTACATATTGTTTTATCATGTCTCGTACATGTTTGTAAAATATTCAAACAAGTCAACGATTATGTAGGCTTAATTATGATGGTATATATCCATTGTTGATGATTGTAGGATGCAAAGAGTCCAGGGAATGTTACAAGGTGGCCATTCTTCGTCTTCCTAGCAGGCTCAATATTCTGCCTACTCGCAAGCAGCATTTGCCACATCTTCTGTTGCCACTCCGAAGACCTTAACGTCTTGCTCTTACGCATAGACTATGCCGGTATCACCGCCATGATCATCACTTCCTTCTTCCCACCAATTTACTACATCTTCCAGTGTACTCCTCGTTGGTACTTCATCTACCTCGCAGGCATCACTTCCATGGGAATCTTCACAATCATCACACTCTTCACCCCATCACTTTCCGCTCCCAAGTACCGAGCTTTTCGCGCTTTTCTCTTCGCCTCTATGGGGCTCTTTGGGATTGTCCCAGCTTCTCACGCGCTAGTGGTGAACTGGGGAAACCCGCAAAGGAACGTGACGCTACTGTACGAGTTGCTTATGGCAGTGTTCTATCTTGTTGGGACAGGGTTCTATGTAGGGAGAGTGCCCGAAAGGTTTAAACCAGGATGGTTTGATCGTGTGGGACATAGTCATCAGATCTTCCATGTGTTCGTTTTGTTGGGAGCTTTGTCTCACTATGCAGCTGCTCTCATGTTTTTGGACTGGCGTGACCACGTTGGTTGTTAAACCATATGTGTAATTCTTTTATATATTATGATTAATTTGTTTGTTTCGTACGTGCAGGTGAACAAAATTGTAGTAACCCATTTGTTTTATATTTATTGAATTGTAATTCTACTTGTACTATGTCTGTTGAATATGCATGAATTTCACAAGTGCATTTCTATATGAGAAGTTAATGGTTAAAACAAATCTTTGCCTTCCAATAATCTTTGACTTCAATTGTTTTTGCTTTAAATTATGTTTTAAATATATATGTTGTCCAAATGAACTCACCACTTTTAGCACCTTAAGCAAAATCATTTTGTTAACTGTAAGCAAACACAACGTTGAAACCTAATTTTTGAAAGCAAGCACCTTAAGAAAACCAAACCTTTTTGAAAGTTTTGTGATCTGTAAACACAAAAGCAATTTTGACCAAATACAATCAAAAAAAAAAAAAAAAACAATGATGCAAAAGATGGACTTTCATGTTTCTCATTTATATATCAATATATGCATGTGTACTTAGTGCCAGGATTCACTAGTCATTGGGATAGGGGCCGGGAATGAATTATGCACAATAAAATCTTCGTCAAAGCCTCCACTTACGTTTGAGTATTCTTCTCCTCCAAAGCCGAATTCTCTTTTATTGCTTCAAAAAACTTTGATGAAAATAGTAAGACAAAGGCGGATTAGACTGCAAACAAAAGACCAAGCTTCACTCTTATGATTTACTTAACACGAAACAACTCTTCTTAACCCAAATCTGATATTATATATATATAGAGAGGTATTCAACTTGATGTTTTAAGGATTTGGTAGAATTTTAATATTTTAGAATTTTGAGAGATTCTTGTAAGTTTTAGGAGATTTGATTGTGTTTCAGAGTTTTTCTATTTTAAGAAAAGAATGAAATATGATTCTATGAGATTTGACTATTAAACTTTGGGTGATTTTAAAATATTTTACAACACAATACCAAAAGAAAATCAGATCAGTAGTTGGAAATATGTCCTCAGGTCATGTATGATGGTGATGGTGATGGTGATGTTTTTTTTTTTGTGTCCAAATAATAATATGAGAGAACTCTCCATGAACTCAAGGGAGATTACTTATACCCATAAACTAATCTAAACCAATAGATTCATTATCCTTTTAGTCTGGCTCTGGTGATACAGAAAACTCGACGGCTCTGAGACATGGCTGATGATTGGCGGCGCTTCAAGATCTTCAATCTTTTCTTCTCTAAAATCTTTTAAAATTTCATACTTTGATTGTCATAAACTAAAAACAAAAGAAAGTCTCTTAAAATCATTGAAAGTAGCAAGTTTTAAAAAAGTTGTGATATATTGAATAACAAGAGATTTCAAATAGTTTTTAAAAATTACTGACTGAATAACAAGAGATTATGTATTATTTTAAAAGATTTTACATAAATCTTAAGTTGAATAACATAAGATTTTAGAAGATTTTTAAAAATCCCCAATTGAATAACAAAGAATTTTAAGAATACTCTAAAATCTTTTAAAATGTCAAATTCAATAACCCTCATATTGTATGGTTAAATCATTTCAACATTGACAAATTGACCAAGCATGTCAACTAAATTTTATGTCGGTTTATGCTTAACCACTTATATCAGTATGGGGAGAACCGGGGGGTTTTTGATAACTAGGCCTATTGATAACGGAGACAAAAAGGTTTTCGTTTTTCTTCGTCCAACCGGATCCGAATTGACCCTAAAATTAAGCATGCCATGATAGCTATTAAACGAGCGACGGTGCCAAACACGGACGCTATGAAAATTAACTTAAGATTTGGCCCGTAAGCATTTTACAAAGCAATAAATACAAAAATAATTTTATTAGCTTCTCAATTACTCTATTAGTCGTCGGTTTCCTTCCCTAGTATTATTTGTTTCCATTTCTCCTCTAATACTCTACCTTTAATGGTTTTTATTTGGGAGCCTTTTAAATGGACTTGGATTCTCTACTTTAAAAATTTATGTAGAGTTATGCAAAAATATATTTTTTTAAACAACTCATATCTTCTTCCTCTAATACATAAATACAATCCTCAAATGTGTCACTCTGCCCAAGAAATCAGAAAACAATCAAATTTTGTTAATATGAAGTTCTCTCTAGCTCCAATTCTTGTTCTTCTTGTCCTTCTCCTCCTTTATCAACATCACTCATCATCTCCAAACCTAAACGCAAACGTTCTCTCTTCATTCGTAGATGCTACTACATCCATCGTCGCCCCGTCTCCTTCACCGTCCATGTCCATGGAGTTTAGTATCGCCTCATCAAACTTCACTTTAATTTCGAGTCCTCAACCTCAAAATGTATGTTTCCACTAATCTCTAAGTGATCATATTTATTCACTTAATTAAGAGGTGGATCTTTTTAAAATTAATGTATATAATTTGTTGTGATAAGAAAGGAAAGAAGAGGAACAGAATCGAGGAAGATTTAGCGAAATCAAGAGCGGCCATACGTGAAGCCGTGAGGTTGAAGAAGTTTTCATCGGACAAGAAAGAAGCTTTTATTCCTCGTGGAGCCGTTTACAGAAACGCTTACGCATTTCATCAGTGAGTTTCTGTTTCATTTTTCATCCGTTTAATTTCTCCAATTTTTGTTCCTTCATTTTTTTCACTTTTTAAAGTTACTTGACATGCTAGTATGAAATAATTCATAAGATTTGCCTAAAAAAAGTAAATAATATGACAATTAACTTTAGCTATAGACTGAAAAAAGATCCAACTATATGTATGTATGTGCTAATCATAATATCACATATGTGCTAATCATCATATTACATGTGTGCTAATCATCATATCACATATGTGCTAATGATATACTCCATCCGGCATCCGTTTCATAAAGGAATATCATTCTAGAGATTTTTCTTTGTTTCACAAATAATGTCATTTTACAATTTCAATGTCTTTTTACATTAAATTTTCTAATTTACCTGTTTAACCCAAAACTTATTTTTCATTGAATTTAAACCATTAGTCACTTATTAAATGAGAACAAATATATATAATTTTTTTTTTAATTTGTATGCATTGTGTCAAAATGACACTGTGATCTTCAATCTATCATTTGGATTGCCAAAGATAAAATTTACAATAATTTTCAATCAAAATACATTTCTTTTTAAATACTAGTATAAACTATTTTTTTTCAAAAATAAATCCTTTCATTATTGAAATATTCAAAAAGTACGTAGAAATTCGTTTTTTTTTTGAATTATTTACTCGTTTGCTTTGGGAAGGTAAGCGAGGTATAATTCTAATTCTTCCTCGTCCCTTAGTTCTCATCGTCTCGTTAAACTCGACTAAATTAATTCATATTTCTTTTCTTTTCATTTTTTTTTGTTTTTTACTTCAACACATTTCTTTTCTTATATTACACACAAACTAACGTGCGTATAGTGAATACAAAAATGAATAATTCTCCAAAATCTTAACGCAAATTGTACCTTTATAAAGAATTGCGTAAACTGTATGATATTTAAAAAAGGATGTAAAGTCTATTTAATTGTTAAATATAGTCAACGTGTCTATGAAATAGTAAGCACAATGGTATGCGGGTAGAGGAGAAACGTAGCACCTACTTAAAGCCCTGCTTTGGTAATTGTAGTCACAGCTCTGTGTTATCTTCGAGTTACAACCTTTGTTCCTACTTTTTATTGACTTTTTAAAAATTATAACTTTTTGCACGTTTTACAAATAAAATTGCTATATTCACAATTAGTTTTGGTTATGTTGTATTTTACTGTGTTTATGAATTATGATTGAACACAGATTTCAAATATACATGAAACCATACTGTTACATGCATGAAAATACAATATATTGTCAGATAACGAATTCTGCCTAATTACGCCAACAACACTTTTTCTTATGGAATTGAGCAGAAGCCATATAGAGATGGAGAAGAAATTCAGAGTGTGGGTGTACAGAGAAGGTGAGACACCTTTAGTACATATGGGTCCAATGAACAACATATACAGCATTGAAGGCCAATTCGTGGACGAGATCGAGAGAGGCATGAGCCCGTTCGCGGCTAGCCACCCCGAGGAGGCTCACGCTTTCCTCCTCCCTGTCAGCATCGCCAACGTTGTTCATTACTTATACCGCCCACTTGTTACCTACTCGAGGGAACAACTTCACAAAGTTTTTCTTGACTATGTCAATGTTGTGGCTCACAAGTATCCTTATTGGAACAGAAGCCTCGGAGCCGACCATTTCTTCGTTTCTTGCCATGATTGGGTTTGTTTTGTTTCTGGAACCAGGACTTGTTTTTGTTATTTTGATACTAAAAACATTAACATTTTTAAGACGTGTTGCAGGCACCAGACGTCTCAGGATCGAACCCGGAGCTGTTGAAAAACATGATAAGAGTTCTCTGCAACGCCAACACATCAGAAGGTTTCAAACCCCAACGAGACGTCTCAATCCCGGAGATCAACATCCCCAGTGGAAAGCTCGGACCACCTCAGTTATCCAACTCTTCCGGCCATGACCGACCCATCCTTGCTTTCTTCGCAGGCGGCTCACACGGCTATATCCGCAAGATTCTACTACAGCATTGGAAAGAAAAAGACGAGGAGGTCCAAGTCCACGAGTACTTGGCCAAAAACAAAGATTACTTCAAGCTCATGTCCATGGCAAGGTTTTGTCTTTGTCCTAGTGGCTACGAAGTAGCTAGCCCTCGAGTTGTTGCAGCTATTAACTTAGGTTGCGTCCCTGTCATCATCTCTGATCACTACGCCCTGCCCTTCTCAGACGTTCTTGATTGGACTAAGTTCACCATTCATGTTCCCTCTGAGAAGATCCCTGAGATCAAGACCATACTAAAGAGCGTGTCTTGGAGACGTTACAGGGTCTTGCAGAGAAGGGTTTTGCAGGTCCAGAGACATTTCGTGCTCAACAGGCCGTCGCAACCGTTTGACATGCTTCAAATGCTTCTTCACTCTGTTTGGCTGAGAAGACTTAACGTAAGGTTGCCTTTGTGATTCTACTACATACTCTGTTTTTTGGGGGAATGAATATTGGTATAGAACAAGAACGTGAACAGTACAACATTGTAGCAGCTACAACAATAACCAAAAGTTTACATATAATAATAAATTACTTAAAAACAGTTTTAAGACTCTTTCTGTATAATGAATTGTTTAAATCATTCTTCATATCATAACTCTAGTTCGATCACATGTAATCGTTTGGTCTCTATAGGCATCTTGTCCAACTCAAAGGTAACCAAACCAGAGGAGGAATCATACTCGAACGCGATCTCATTTGATTCAACAACGCATCTCTTAGGCTTCACCGATGAGTAAGCTCCGAATTTACCACAACCTTTAACTTCCATTACCACTTTCATCTTCTCAACTTCATATCTAAGTCCTTCGATAGCTCCTCCCGAATTGTACATGTTTACTAGACCGATTGGGGCAAAAGATACACCATCAACCAGATGACAAATGGGGCTCACCGTGAAGATCTCATGCTCGCGGATTTTGAGAGAGATTGGGAGAGACACATTGTATGGCATAACGCAGAGTTCACCTCTGCTCTGGGAGTAAACAGCACAGTCTCCATTCCAGGTTGTTGGATCAGTGGAGGCCTCAGATATTAAATGTACATCACGACCACGAAAGGAGCCAGTGATGCAATCAGTTTTTGTCTGGTGGAAGATGTTTTTCTTTTCTGTGTCGCTCCAAGCGGCTCCTTGGCAGTTATACACGCCAAGAACTCCAGTGTACTTGTTCATGTTCCATATCTTTAGCAAGCTGAAACCAAAACAAGACTCAGTAAAGAAAATGAGCAATCAAAAATGTGAATAAT
The DNA here is from genome assembly GCA_023657505.1 of Camelina hispida. NCBI lineage: Eukaryota > Viridiplantae > Streptophyta > Magnoliopsida > Brassicales > Brassicaceae > Camelina > Camelina hispida. Next base: position 13,140,924 of record CP094637.1, on the reverse strand, counting down.
TTGTCTTTTATAGCTTACCTGACACCATCACGAGTAGGATCTGCGAACAAACAATCACGGGTTGGTCTACCAGGTAATCGACAACGAAGAATTGATCCATCAGGCAACACAAGCTTCCTTAGAAGCTCAAAGTTGTGCTTTCCAGGAGCATCACTACACATCAAGAAGAGAGAAATGTAACGATGTAAGTTTACAATTCAATAAACAAGAGCAAGTATAGATATAGTAAGGTTCCATAATCCATACCTGACGTAGATAGGTCCACCACTAATGGCCCTAGCAGAGGCATGATACTCTGCAGCAGGGTGCACAGAATGGAACATGTCCCAGTCAGGCTGCATAAACTCCCCCAAAAACACACTGTTATACGCAACAGAGGCTATGTGGATGGTGTGAGACACCGGATCTCGTGGGTAAAAATCATCTGATGCTCTAATCACCGCAGCTTGCTTCGAGCAGTATAGAGCATCCGTATTGTGACTCATACAAGCAATACATCCATTATCAGGGAAGTTCTTTGCAACAGAGGCGTCAAGAGCTTGATGAAACTGACGCGTTAACTCAACCCTACCACCTAACCCACCACCCAAGGTCTCCAATATACACTGCACATCAACTTTCACACCGTCCACACCAGCATCAGCCAAGTAACTATGAAGCTCGTTGTAGAACTTATAAACCTTCTTAGGGTTAACCAAACCCAACCCTTGAAGCGTCATCACATCAGTCTTCCACGTCGGGTCATTCTCCACTACACCTTCTGTCGCATTCGGATACTTCATCACAGATCCGTACTCTCCCCCTGGTCTAACCCCGCCCCAGTAACCCGTTATCGCGTGCCACACGTAAACATATTTCAAACCATGTCTCTCTTTAGCTATCTTGACAATGTTCTCAATCCCAACTTTGGGATCATCCTTCTTCTGAAACTTAGAATTCTCCTTGATCCCGGTCAACCGAAACACCGGCGACTCTTCGACGGTGTCATCACTCGCAACGGATTGCCAACCGTCGTCGATAATGACAAACTTCGGCGGCGTTCCACCGGCGGCTAGAGATTCAAGACCAGCTTCAACACCTTCTTGAGTCACTTCTTGATAAAACGCGTCCCAAGTGCACCACCCGAAGTAGTCAACGATCCCTGGAAGCTTCTTCTCGTGACGCTGACGGAAACTATTCAAATGAGACTTAACGGTACGAATAGCGTCCGTGATCGTCTGAAACGGATCCGTGCCGGCGTGAATGTACAGAGAGTGAGTAAACGACGACCGTCTAGAGTCGGCGTCGCCGCTCTCCAAACAGAGCTCAACCTCGTCGTTAACGTTTCCTTGAAGACACGAACGGAAAGATCCATCGATTAACGGCAAGAAGACGGTGTAAAGCTTCTGGTTACTCTCGACGCCGTCAGCTCCGTCAGGCTCAAGGTGAGATCCACCGTTGCTCTCGACCAGTAAGAACTGCGTCTCGTAAGGGATGTCTCGGCCCATTTCGCCCATTCTTTGGGCCATCCACCAGAGCTTAAACCGGAAACAAGACATAAACCGGGAATCACGTAACGTACCGATCGGAACGATGTGTTTGCTCTGTTCTTTGTCGAACACCGCTCCGAGGAAGACTCCTTCGACAGGTCCAGCCTCCGATGCTGACGTCGTGATGACATTGTTTGGTAAACCGGTTAAAATCGTTCGGTTTTTGATAATTAGATTCCCATTGGAGATACGAACCGCCGGTTTGATCGTCATGTCTTCGTCCTCTTCTCTGTACCTTGTCTTGAACGACGATGCTGCCTCGTTTCTCTGTAATAATAATAAAATAAAAATCACAAATGTTTTGAGATCGAGAGTTGTGTAAAAAATCTCAATGGATAAAGAGATCCGAAGGGAGAAAGAGTAGTAGTACCTTAAATGAACAAAACTGAAACCCACGAGTAGATGAACAATGCCTGAAACGAATACGAAAGTGTGACGGGGGAGTAGTGTGAGGTTTGGATTTGAAAGAAAGAGAAGAAGAAGAAGAATAAGAAGAGGAGAATGGAGTTGGAGATGTGAGAGAGTGAATCAGGAGAGGATGAACCCTTTTTATACGGTGGATTCTATTGTAGCAAGTCTGTGACGCCATTTTTTATTTTGTTGTTGTTGCTCTGTTTCTTCCTTGTTTTGGGAAATCGTGTGAATGAATATTTTTTACGAGTTTCAGGGAAGTCTTTTTAACTCTTTTTATCCGATTCCAAAGGTCTAGTTAAATACATTTATTAGTAGTATAATTAATAAATATTTGTTTTTTCGATTTTACATTTAAGTACTTTTTCTTTTGACACGTCTTGCATTTCTTGTGATTGTTTCTTTCTTATCGTGCAAGAACTGCAAGTAATCTTTTTTTTTTTTTTTACATAAATCTTACAATATGATAATACTATTCAATTTTCAGATACGATGCAACAAGATGTTGTAGGGTTATGCTTGATGAAAACATCAATTTTTAGCGTAAGGTTGGGTCAAAACGAAATCGAGAAACCCAAATATTTTTCTTGTTTTGTTGGTGACAAATAGTAATACAAAGATAGAATGATAGTGTATAGTTGACCGTTGACAAGTAAAAAAGGGAGGATGAGTTTGCCACGTAGGATATATAATAAGTTTCCCATTGGCACGCGCGGCGTGTTGTTTTGATATTTTATTATTTTTTTAAGGATTCAAAAAGATATATTTCCACGACTGTATTACGTGTCATCGTGTCACCGGATAATAAGAGGCTCTTATCTCTTATCACGAGACGTAATTATTATTATTATTTTTCTTCACCTACCTAAAATCTAAAATTAGAAGTTTTTTTGTATCTTGTAACCAAAAATATAACTATTGACAAAATAGTCTTCTGTAATGGTTTTTATTGTTTTTTATCCCAAATACTTTGTAAACTTTCCTGTTGCATGGTATTTTTGTGCTTCCAATATTTCCTATTCTTTCATAGTTACTATTAAATGTAAATGACTACTTTTTTTTTTTTGGTCAACTAGATTATATTAGATATAAGGTTTGAAACATCAAGTGATTACATACAAGCCACTGACAACTCTTTCACAAAAAAACCATTTCCCCCTAAAAATCATATGATAACTAGACTAAACTCTACCATTTATCTGAACATGGTTTGTCAAGTTAACATTTAATTACTATACTAAAAAATTATTTCTAAGAGAAACTAGATAGAGGACACAACTCTCTTATCTTCAAAAACATGTTGCAGCCAATTAGAATATCCAGCAGCTACATAAGATTGAAGCCTACAATCACTTGTGACACTGCAAGCGATGAGATGAGCTTCTCTATTAGTTTTCTTCGCAAACTCTAATTCCAAACCTCATTGCACAAAAGTTTTCAACAACCTTCGAATTTCACTTGATTCATAAAGAAAAGATGGCCAAGCTTTCGGTCTAAATAAATTCTTTACTATAATAATGTCCTCAAGAGCAAACTAGACATTAACCCATCTGAGACTGATTAAACTTTCCATTGCCCAGATTGTTACTAAGTAGTTGGCCTGATCTTTGCTTATCGTATTGCAGAAAGCCCGACGGCTATGAAGAATAACCTCGCATTTCTCATCACGTAACACCCAAGAACCACCTGCCAATTGATTCCTCCGCGACCAAGAAACCCCAATATTGCATTTCACCCAAGCGTTAGGAGGCGGCTCCCACACTTTATCACTGACTCTTCTTCTCACCCCATCACTGCACTTTGGTTCCATACCTTCACTTGTATTTGAGTCTAAATCAATACTCTCTTCTCCATTGATATCCAACCTTTGGGCTGTGAACCATTCCTCTACATCATCTCTAATATTTTCCACTGATTTGGGAGGAGTGAAAACCTTGCTTTCAAAGAAAAAGATGTTCCTATTTTTCCAAATTCTCCAAATAATCCAAGGAAAACTCTTTCTCAGCTGAGCCGCCCACTGTATATTTCCTCTGTTGACTAGAAGGTGATGCATATTTGAGTAAACAGAACCTTTATCAAAACCATTCTCTGGCGAAGGATAGTCTGATAACGCCTATATTTGTCTGGCACCATTACACTCAAGTAAAACATGGTTTACCGATTCTCCTTCATGACCACAAACTTGACATCTCTCATCAAGTCTCATCCCTCTACGGTTTAGTTTAGATAACACTGGAAGAGCTCCACTTATTACTTTCCAAAAGAAGAATTTAAGTTTTGGATCGGTTTGTAGTTTCCATACCTGTGTTTTGAGTTGGTTAATTGATGGTTGCATATCCGCTTCTTGAAAATTTAAGGTCTTATAACCTCATCATCCACCCATGGATCCATCCACACCTTCAACGAAGCCCCATTACCAACTATATTCTGGAGTCTTTTTCTTAAGAAGACCTCGACCAAAGATAATACTTCTCCACCTAAAAGACGGTCTTGTACCTAACCCGCATCCAGAAATGACGAATTAGGGTAATACCTTGATTTCATAAACTTATCAAACAGGCAATTAGGAACCTGCAACAGTCTCCATGCTTGCTTTGCTAGAAGTACTTGATTGAAGAGCATGATATATCTGAACCCCATTCTGTCTAAGTCTTTGGATAAGCATAATTTTTCCCAACTAATCCAATGAATCTTCTTACGATAGTCGCAGGAACTCCACCAATAGTTTGCTATTGTACTGGACAGATTAATGCAAGTGGTCTTTGGCAGCTTAAAACATGCCATTGCGAAAACATGCATCGCCATAGCCACTGATTTGATCATCACTTCTTTTCCTCCCAAAGATAGTGCTTTTGTATGCCAACCCGAGACTTTTGCATTAAGTATGTCCTTAACATAACCCAACATTTCGATTTTAGAACCACTAAAGCACTCAGAGAGGCCCAAATACTTTCATGTTCCTTCACAATGAAATCCAATCTGGTTTGTATCTCTAACTTAACATATGCAGGCACTTTCGAACCAAACGTAATGGCCGATTTTAAAGGATTCAATTCCTGCCCTGTTACCTTTCCATACACTGTTAGAATTGACAACAAACTTGATGCTTGAGCTATGTTGGCTTTACACATGAACAAGCTGTCATCAGCAAAGAGTAAATGATGAATGGTTGGTCCATTTTCACCGAATTGAATCCCTGATAAGGTTCCTTCCCTTTGAGCTTTGTTGAGGAGATGTGTTAGTCCCTTTGTACACATCACATAAAGAAAAGGTGATAACGGATCACCTTATCTTATACCTCTTTGCGATTTAATCATACCATGCGGCTTATCATTGATAAGAACTAAGAAAATCACTAATGATACACACCACATTATCAGATCCACCCATTTGCAACTAAACCCCATGGCCAACAAAAGAGACCGAATATAACACCACTCAACTCTGTCATAGGCTTTACACATGTCCGTCTTAATGGCCATAAAACCTGATGTCATCCTTGAAATTGTGTGGAGACTGTGCACTATCTCATGCGCCACCAGGATATTGTCAGAAATCAATCTCTCTGGTACAAAGGCTGTTTGTGTCTCCGAGATTATGAAAGGTTACAGGTTCTGAAGCCTTTTCACCATAATTTTTTATATTACTTTGTATAGCACTGAACAGAGGGTAATAGGTCTTAAGTCTTTCATCAGAGAGGGGTGGAGAATTTTGGGCAGTAGGCAAATATGCGTATAGTTCCATTCCACCGGGAAAGTACCTTCCTCAAAGAAAATTTGCACCTCTTTGACCACTCGAGGACCAACTATCTCCCAGTAATGTTCAAAAAATAACGCTGACATACCGTCTGTCCCTGGAGCACTTGCTGGTTTTATCGAGAATATGGCTTCTTTTATGTCCTCCTTAGATATGTGTCTTAACAGACCAATGTTCATCTCTTCCGACACTCTCCTTGGGAAAACAGAGAACCAATCTTCAAAAGGAATTGGATTAGCTGATGTGAACAAAGTTTGGAAGTAATCAGCTCCAACCTCTCCTTTAGCAGCTTCAGATTTCTGATCAATTCCAAACTTATCAGTCAAGAACTCGATTCTCAGCCTTGTCCTATTCTCTTTCACTGAAGCTTGAAAAAAAACAAACCTTGAATTTCTATCTCCATATCTTAACCACATGAATCTACTTCTTTGGCTCCAAAATAATTCTTCTTCTCTGTACGCCAAAGCTAGATTCCTTTTCAAACTACGAACTAAAGCCAACCTTGGGAATACAGAAGATTGCTCTTGTTCTAAATCCCTTTCGATCTTTGTAATAGAGTCTTTGGCATTGAAAGGATTAACCTTTTTCAACTAGCAGAGGGCTTTGCGACAAGATCTTAATCTTTGAGAAATTGAAGTCTCATTCTCGTCAGATCTATTTCCCGAAGCTTGAACTACCGCTTCCTCTACATTTGGTTTATTCAACAATCTCCTACCGAATCTGAAAAGATCTCTGTACTCATCTTGTGAATCCATCAGCTTGATCAAAACCGGCCTATGATCTGATCCTCTTAGCTCCAAAAAGGATTGATTAGATGCAGGAAGTGAGAGTACCACTCCTTGTTCCCGAAGCATCTATCCAACCTACTTTGAATCCAGAGATCGTATATCTTCCCTGCCCAAGTCAAACGATTACCTTTACTTGCCAACTCCACCATATCACATGCTTCAATCATCTCCGCAAAAGTTTTAAAAAGAGACTCACATCTTCTCGGTCCTCCTCTCTTTTCACCATTGTGTAAGATATCATTAAAGTCACTCATTAAACACCAACGATCTTTACGTCCCACACTAATTCTGCTTAACCTTTCCCAGTTTTCCTTCGTTTTCTTAAATATCGGATCTCTGTATATACAAGAAACAAAAAAGGAGAAAGCACCAAACTGTACTTCCATAACCATTAGATTTTTGTCTACAAACTTTATATCCACCTGAACACCACTTTTGATAATTAACGCCAGTCCACCACTTTTACATGCGGGCTCCACTGTATAGACCCTCTCATAACCCAAAAAGACTTGTAAATCAACTAGAACATCTCTACTGTGCATTTTTTCCACCATGAACAACATCTCAGAGAAATGGTTTTTACGCAGTTCCTTGAGACGATAATTTCCAAGTTTTGAGACCGTCCCAAGCTTTGGCAATTCCAGCTTAGTATACTCATTACGTTTTGGGCAATCCCTCATGCGGGATTACCTCCAAGGGGTTAAGTTTAGCCGACTTTGCAGTACTAGGACCCTCATCCACTGCTTTTCTTTTCTCGTTCACTCCAATATTTACTCTGGGCTTCAAACTTTGGGGACCTTCAGCCCTTAACATCTCCAAAGGTTTAGCTTTCCTCGTTCTTTTAGATGGATAATTTATGACTTTTGGCTTTTTAGGCTTAATCCCGGAAGAAGGAGCTACAAAGGAGCCAGTTTTAAAATCCGTCGGATTAACCTGAAAAGGTTGAGAAAGAGCAAAGAAATTAGCTGGATCTTCAATAAGTCGATAATCAGCCCGACTCACTTCTCCAAGATGAACTAGCTTTCGCAGTACTTCTCCCCAGTCTTTGAAAAACATCAAGAAATTCTCTTTCGGCCATCTCCAGGGTGAGGTTCAATGCCCACCCGAACTAATTCGAATTAAATGTAAAAATATGCATCTAGAAGGATTTGAACCCAGTACCTTGAGCACTTAAGGATGTATCTTTAACCATTTTGCCATATTAGTTTCTTTGTTATAATGTGAAACGTTAGATATTTATGTATATACAAGTGTTCTAAAATTTATAAAAAAATAAAATTAGTTTTTTTTTCATGGTTTGTTTTAGTTTGGGTATACCCAAATTACCCGAACTCGAACGGGTAATACTTGAACCCGACCCGATAGTATAAAAAACCAGAACGGGTTTTATATATGTCTAAACCCGAAAACTCAAACCCGATCGAGTTCGAGAACCCGAATGCCCAGACCTACCTTTATCTACATTAAGATCCATGTGTAGTAGAGGAGTAGCTTCTAGACGTAGCACAGATTTTTGCAACATTGGATCTTTCTCAACTTCACTAACAGATCTCCCAATCTTATCAATTCTCCAATTCTTCAGCTTCATCAGAAACAATCAGATACTATCACATTCCTTCCAAAAGATCCTTAGCAATCTTTGGTTTACCAGTAGAACTATCAACCCCAACTTGATCCTCTCGTAATACTCCAAACAAAGGATCTGATTCTTTGATAACCAAAGGTTTCTTATTCCTCTCCTCTATGTCACCCATTCTCGGCGCCATAGCCTCGGCTTCTCTTTACCTTAGCATCAACGGACAAGTATCTCTTTCGTGTGTTAATCTTTGACAATTATAGCACCTTTTTCTGAATTTGTTTATACTGAAATCTCACCACAGCCGACCCACCTCTCGGTAGATTCACCACTTTTGACTTTCTAAGCGGTCGAGCGACATCAAACAAGACCTTAACTATAACATAACCTTGCACTTGAGGCTGTTCGGGGTCAAAAGCAACTTTCAGCACTTAACCTAATAATTTCCCCAGGGCTGTGATAGCTTTTTTGTGTAGAAGTTAATAGGCAAATTCCAAATCTGGACCCAAATCGGCATGGTTTGAAGATAATTATCAGGAGGAACCTCATACTATTTATCTACCACTATCGACCACTCATTAAAACTGTGAGCTCCCTTACTTAATACATCTTGAAGATCATACTCCGAATCAAAAATAAACTGTAACTTTTCCTTAGATTGAGCTATACCTCTTACTCACCCTTCCTTTGGCCACTTTCTAGGTAAATTCCTCAAAAGACGATGCATAGATTGCGCTTCTGGATTCGAAACACTTTCAACCAAACTCAAAGCATTTTTCACTGAAGACGAATATTCCGTCAGATATGGCATCTCAAAAGAAAGATCTTCTTCTTCTTCTAATGACATCGCCATACGAGCTTTATCCATTGCCAAAGATATTATTTGACCCTTTCATTCGAAACCGCAAGAACAACCCATACAACCCTTTTTTTTTAAGATAACTCAAAATATCTGATATTTCCACGATAAACAAAGAGATTCCCAATTTAAAATGTATTTTTTACTTACAATTCTCTCTTCTCAAATTAGTCGAAGACGCTAACTGAGAAAGAATGTCAAACTCAAGAGAAACCTGAGTATAAACAAGTAAAAGTCTTTAATTCATGTAAATGTGAATGACTACATATGTTATAAATATTATTATGTAAATGTCCTTAGTTATTAATTTATATAATTTGAGAATATAATTTAAGAATATATACGCAATTTAGAATTTTTTTTCCAGAAATATCTTACTTAATGAAACAGAGACTGACATCAACTTGTTCGCCCAGAATATGAAAATAGAAAATTTGTAAAATCAAAAGGGTGCAAATAGACAGGAATCTTCATACAAGTGGCTAAATTATCTTCGCTGCTCTCAACTTGCTTCAACCAGATATCGATCATTGTGCGGTGCCACCAAGTCCAATGATTTTTTTTTCTCTCATTTTATAAAATTAAAAAGAGAGAGAAATAGAGAGTACTTCACGAAACTGGAATAATTTGATGTTTTCTGTCATTTTTATTGTCTCTTTGTTCGCTATATATAATTATTATACTAGTAGTAATAATTTACAGAAAACGAAATATTCGGAAATGAATGAGTCGCTCGCAACAGATGATTTGGATCAGAAAGTGATTGGGAACAAAAAGTGTAGAGAGTTGCCCAACTGGACCCAATGGGTTTGTTTATCCGTCCAAGTTGTACATCTTACATTAGTTGGCGGATAAGGTTTTGTCAGATATTATTTTAGTGGATTACCCATATATTATCGCGATAACGAACAAATATATATATTTCATCTCCAACTAGTCATAGCTAGGATATTAAGAAGAACTCACCGACCATCGCTATTTCGCGACTTCTATATATGTATCCACCTTTTTGTATTCAATCCTCCATCCGGTCTCATGTCTGTATCCAACATCTAGTCGACGATTTTTTTTTTTTGAATAGTATTAGAGAAGACATTACTAATTTACTATTGTGTAACACTTTCACCTATATCTTTTTTTAATTGTATTCCAACTTAGATTAAATAAATGATGGTTTTAACACATCACATGTAGTACGTAGTACATGTGTAACAAATATTCAGAAGCCAATTATAACTTCTAAAATATTTTTTCTTCATTAATATCGGATTCATAAATAGTTTAACAAGGATAATTAATTAGTTAACACACACATGCAGTTAGTTCCAAACGTTTAAGCACACCATACAAACCAATACATATAGGTCATAATTAAGCAAACAACACACATATAGCATAATTAAGTACAACAAGTCCGACTCCGATAGAGAGTATAGATGTGGCTCGAGATTAATACAACACACAGATACATAATGACACTGAAGGACCACGAAATAGATAGATCTTGATGATGAGATTATAAATCTCGATGATCAATCGATGACCAAGGACATAATCTTTTCCTGAAGATTTGGCTGGATCGGCTGCACTCTATATCCAAATTGCCCATCATGATCCCTCATCATCAGTCCTCTTGCGTTGCTAGCTATAGTCATCTCCTGTTGTTGCTGTAATTTCCAAAAAGCCATATCCATATTTCTCAAAACACAAACATATACGTATTAATAGTTTCAAACCAAATATCATACGCAAAAGCCTAATATTATTAATATACATACATACGTACCAGCTGGAAATGGAGTTGCCGATTCTCCTCAACAATCATCTTCTCCTGTACAAAATAAAATAAAAAAATGATGTACATTATAACATATTCCATCCCGAAAGCTAAGTAGTAAACAATATGAATTGTTATATATGCTCACAGTTCTTCTCTTTGTCATGATGATCTCCGACTGTGACAATTAAGCAGACCAAATACGAGTGTTAAATGGTGAATGTATTTTTTATATATTCATGTGTATGAACGAACGTAGAGATGTACACATGCCTGGTGGTCTCGGACTTTGTCGAGGCCGTGTTCAATGGCGTGCTCTACAGCCATCAGGTTTTTTAAGTTGAGAGACTGTATATCTTCCCCCTTCAAATGCCTGTATTCGCAATTTAGCAAGATTATTTCTACAAAGATACCTCCGTAAAGATATGACACTGTACTTAAGGGTGAAGACTGACCTGAGCTCCAGTTGTAAGCTATCATTCTCTTTTTTGATCCTATCAATCTCATTGCTCAGGTTCTGGAGACCAGTATTATTCAGCATATATATATGTATTAGATGAGTGGTTAGTAGATTTTAAGAATTTACATCACAGTAAAAAAAACACATATTAATACACTAAACAAATTTAAGAAACAGAACTGGTTATCAATGACAAGTCTCGTCTCTCTTTATTCATGTTTCATGCAGAACATATAGAACAGTAACACACATATCTTGACATCCTTCTATGCAAAAGTTTACACAGATATGTATACACATAAATACTAGGTAGGGACTTAAATGGTATACAGCCCTCTATATGCTTATTACTCTATAGATATATATCTCATTTGTTAGAACTAAACCTATGATTGTCAGAATTAAATTAATAATAATAAATAATATTTGAATTAAAAGTATTTTTTAATTAGGATAATCAAAAGTATGATTTCCCAGTTTTCAATTAGTTTTGAAAGCCACAAATGTAAAATCAGTAAACTGTTCAGGTATTCTCATTTATATCACATCCCAGATTTTCTCTCAATAACCTAAAACTTGAATCTAACTCGTTTAAGATTTTGTCTTGGTATGGTTTCTAAACACAGTTGGTGAATACATGTTTATATATACTCTACAATATATTGAAGACCTATACAAATTATGCACGAACGATAAAAAAGAATAACTTCCATGTTTTGTGGCTCCATGTCTTGTTGAGTACAAGAAAATCAATAAAGAAACTTCGAAGGCTACAAACACAAAGAAACCTTTGTAGATCTGCATCTAGGGTTCGAGGTTTTTCTCCTTTGACATATTTTTATGAAAAGAAAATTAAATAACCCATTTCATGATATGTATATCTAGCTCAGAATATTTGTTTTTGAGACAAAACACTAATAGTAGATCTGCATCTAGGGTTAAAGATTCAAGGGTCTTTTGACATGTTTTTGGCAAAGAAATTGAAAACCCATTTCATGAATTTGACCATGGAATATTATTTGAGACAAAGAAACTATAGATTATATAAAAAAGAGAGAGAGAGAGTACCTCATGCTTAGCATCCCATAGTTTCTTGCCAGATAACTTCTGGTATTGGTCTAACATAGCACCAAGATCCATGGAAGGACAACAATAATCAGTCATCTTACCATTACTGGCAAAGATTATGAGAGCAACTTTTGCATCGCAAAGAACTGTGATCTCTTTAGCCTTCTTGACCAACCCATTCCTCCTCTTTGAGAACGTCACCACTCTGTTGTTTGCGTTCTCAATCCTCTTTATCTCTATCTTCCCTCTACCCATCTTTCTCTCTCTCTAAGTACTTTTTCTCAATTTTAGGGTTTTGGTATGAAATTGTTAAGAGATGTGGAGGAGAGGATGTGTGGTTTATATGAAGAACAAGAAGAGGAGCATTGGCTTTAAAGCAACATTGATGAGAGAGAGAGATAAATGCTTGATTAATCTTGAGAGGTGAAGAGAGACTTTGACAGTTTGGGATTGAAAACAAAGCTACTTTCTTAATGGCACAGTCATGGAAGGCTTGTTTTTGTTTCTCTTATTACACACACATAGTCATAGCCAACTCTATTCTCTCTTCTTTTTTACACTACCAAAAATATTTTTTTTTTTAAAATGAAGTAAGATAGTAAAATAAATTTAAAATAAAATTAGCTATTTTGCTTAATGAACACTCTTTGCATGTGATTGATGTTTATTTGCTTTCATTTGATTTGATTATCTGTCTTTCTCTTTATAGATTAAAGTGTCGCTTGATTAACCTATGGTCTCTTCCATACAATGAATTCTTCAATGAACTGTAGATTGTGATTGATTTGAGAAAAAAAAAACTATTATTCTATGTCTTTTTTTTTTGTCAATCCACTATTATTCTATGTCTAAAAAAGATCAAATATTAATTACATATGAAATGTGATCAAACTTTACTTTACTCTTATATAATTAGATTTGAGATTTAAGAGTTCTGATGGGTATTCAGTGACAATTTCAAGTACAATTGTGTGACATCATATAATCAATAATTAAGATACTATGAAATCATTCTGCACATAAACTTCTCATTTCGTCTATCAAGAATTTGAATTAACCCGTAAACCAAGAAGATTAATTAAATTAGCACCGGAGTTTTGAAACTTTCTATAGTTTTAAACTAACAAGATCTCTCTGTAGATTTTTAGAACCACCTTTATTTTTCTACAGGTTCTTACTTTGGTAAAGCCAAGACTTGCTATTTCAGGAACTCTATGTCATATATAGGTCTTATCGAATATCGTAGCTACACTATAAAAATCAAACATATTAAATTATTGAAAGAAAAAAAAAAGGAACAGTGTAATTACCGAAGACTTTGGTATAACCACTGGAACTTATCATGCTTACACATTATATTAAGGGGAAAATGTCATGCATCATGTTGTTGAAAACAAAACAAGCTAAGTGTTTTGACCAAAACAAAGACTACAAAACAAGTGTATGGTTTTTCTAAATTCACGTCAATCAGACACGTGTCGAATTATTGTGGAAGTTTGTGGTCGTATGTCGTACTTAATACTTAGTACGTACGGGCATACTATATTAAAATTGTGAATATAGGTGAGAAACGTCTCCCTAGCTACACCGAAACAAGAATATCATATTTGTATTGAATTAGATTAACATATGTGTCTTTTTAAATATTTTTCTAACTTGGGTTCATCTTTCGTATTCGTGAGTGATTAAAGTATTACGAAGGCAAATTTTGTCTGAGATCATACATGAAAACTAGACAAACTGGATCAAGAAAATGGAAAAGTTTTATGAAATGTGGTAATAATATATAGAAGTCATCTCAATGATGTGGAATAATCACATATCGAAACTCATACTAATCACAAGTATAATTAAGACGTTTATAATGACTTGAAAACAAGTCTTTATTCTCTCAAAAAGAATAAAAATGCGTACATGACTGTAATGGAATTAAGGAGAGTATAAGATATAAAAAACAAATACATATTAATCGACTAAAAAGTTTCGAGTGTGAACTCAAAAGAGAGCAACAACAGCGGAAACAAATGCGACCAAGAAAGAAGCACCTCCTAAAGAAGAAGCGGCCGCATTTCCAGCAGCTGGGGTAGTGGTGGTTCCGCTAGAGCCGGAAGGTGTTGTGGTCCCGCCAGCAGTGGGGGGAGTGGTGGCTCCTCCAGCACCTGGGGTTGCCCCAGCTGGTGCAGGGGAAGCACCGCCACGAGCACCTGGAGCTGGAGTAGCACCTCCTCCTGTGGCACCAGCAGCAACTACATTGATGGCGAGTTTTTGACCAAAGCGACAATGGTCACTGACGGTGCAGATAAAGTATTGCGGTCCAGTGGTGTTTAGCCTGATTTTGACCGGAGGAACGGTCATGACGCTGATGGGTTTCTCTTTATCGCAGTTTTCATATGCATCTTTTGTTACAACTGCCACATCGTGCCTTTCAGGAGCGAAATCAAATTCTGTAATAAGAATATCAAAAAGTTATAATATCATTAGTGTTTTTAACAAACTATATAGATCTCTCGCGCGTAACCAATAATTTAATAGATTTATATGTGAACTATTAACAATTTAACATCAGTCGGTGGAAACTTAATTAATCTTTTTTATATATATAGTTCAAATATGCTCAAAATAATATATATAGAACCAAAGAAGTAACATCACCGACATGATCTATGAACGATCGGATAAATCGACTGTTATAGAAACAAAGAAATAGAAAACTCACCGAGCTCGTCGCCTACTTTGAAAACTTTACCGGCCGCCCAGGTAGTATAGAATTCGAGGTCCATAGGTCTCGTCCACTCGGTATCACCACCAACATCGTGGTCCTCCGTCTCAGCGAATACAGCAACGGCAGCAAAAGCCAAAACCAAAAACGTAACCGTTTTGAAAACCCCGGCCATTTTGTTTTTTTTTTCTTGTGTTGATAGGACTCAGGTCACCCCTTAATCTTCTCTTGGTCGATTTAAACTATATCTGTATGTCGTCTCTTTAATAGATTTTAAATGACCCTTTTGATTTTTGTGTGTGTTTTGTAATGGTTTCAAAAAGTCTTGCAAACTATTTATAGGACAATAAAGGGGAGGTTGTTCACAAGGGGTCAATTACGAAAGATACGCGAAGACGCGTTACGTGGTGTGTCTTTGATTTATTCAACTTTAGATATTATCATCCCTTTTTGGTCAATTTTTGCCTGCTAAGAATATTTTTGTCCACAATTGTTATTTTTAGCGCGTGTAAAAATAGTCCGTTAATAAATTTTTGATGAAGTTAAAAAAAAAAAAAAAAAAACGTGACTCTTTACTTTTGGCCTTTGATATTGTATTGTTCACACTAAAATATAACATTCTAATAATAACACGATGGTAAAGGTGCATAGTTGAATAGTAAAGGATACTAATGTTAGAAAGAAACAAAAGAGTTAAATGTCAATGGATATGGCTGAACTATTAGGTACGTGTTAATGTTCACGTCGACATCTAGCCATCTAGGCAATTTGTTATACATGGATAACATTTTAGAAATTTCTAAGGTCGATATTGTCAACGAACAATCCGTCTTTCTTTGCGTGGGTCCGTTGGCACCAACTCTGGTCGTGCTCAATAAAAATCAACCCAGAAGAATTACGAATGCGGTCATAGACCGAAACCAAAAGGGGTCAAAGTCGCGTCAGACTTGTTGAGTTTTGAAAAATTAGCCAAAAACCGATCAAGGACCAAAGTGATTGATTAATCCGATTATAAGAAGGGCCTATAAGCAGTGTGAGATTGGTTATTTCTGTTTCAAGAGTAAAACAAATCCTAACCAATCCAAAGACACATGATCAAGAACCTTCTTGCTCTATACAAGAATCACTGTCTGAAACTTGTTTGCTTGGACAGGTTCTTACATTATGTCCCCTTTTCTTGCAGAACCCACAAGCATACCCTCCTCTGACTTTACCAACACCATCTTCACCATAATCGCCAACACGGTCACTGAGTTTCACTCTGGTCAGTTTCCGGCATGTTCTGCTGTTGTGACCGCTCTCACCACATATTCCACATTTGTGATACCTTGTGGAAATGCCTTTAGTGACCTTTGGTTTCGACTTAGGACAGGTTCTTCGGTTATGACCTTTACCGCCGCAAACCCGACATCTCATTCTTTTGTCCGCATCAGTGCCCAGTTCTGGACAGTAATGGCGTCTATGGCCTTGCTGTCCGCAGTTCTTGCAGTAAAATTTAATTCCTGAAACAAAAAAAAATGGTTTTTTACCATTTCCTGGCTTGCACTTGCACAAGAAACTGTCACCACAAAAGGAAAATCAAAACCTATATATGTCTACAGATTCTCTCTGAAACAACATGGTATCTCACATTAACAATGTTAGCGCCAATGTTATCCAAAGATATATACTCTTGCTACCTTAAGTAACAAAGTCTCAACCTAATTAATATCGTACCACATTAACTAGAGAATGTAAGCAGAGAAAGTTCCAGAACGAAAAGAGTATCACACTGAGCTAACCTGTGAATTTCTACCAACAACTGATATTTACCTTTCATGGATAAGCTTCTCTGTTCTCGGTTTTCAGGGTTACTGAAAAAAGATTTCATAGATTCCGATGCATGCTTTCTAGCAGCTGGTGTTCCTTTAGCTTTCTAGAGCACAAATAACACTAAGCAGATTCAAGTAAACAAAACCAAAAGTTGGTCCATGCAAAAATTCAGGTTTTAAAACAAAAATGGGAATTGATTACAGACCTTAATTGCAGCTACCCTTTGAGCATGAAGGACTGGATCACGATGAATAATCTTCATTCGCTTACTAAAAAGTCCAGTCTTGGCATTGAGACTCTATAAAACCATATTTAGACTGACTATAATTATACCCCATGGATAGAGTATGATATCATGAAGAGTAAGTACATGAATAAGACTAACTTTAAGAGATCGGCTGATCTTTTGTCCAACTTCAGGAGTCGGTGATTGGTAAATCCGCTTCGATTTTCTCCTTTTACTGAACTTTATCTCTAGATTATCAACTTCATCATCCTCCTTTACTCTAAATGGAGAACTGTGGCAGAAAAAAAAAAAAAAAAAAAAAAAAAGAGATTGATTAGTCAAAGAATGAACAAAAATGAGAGATCAAGTCTTGAATAACACTACACTACCTGGATCTAGCTTTCTCCCAAGGTCGTTCATCAATTGATTCTTCCCATATGACACAATCTCCCAAACATCTAAGACAAGTCATTATGCCCTACACAAAATTTATAGCAAAGTTTAAATAACAAGGAAAGACTTTTGAAACGCAAGAGTTTGAAGTCTCACAAAACGCTTTTTGAAGTACCTTTCCTTTGCATTGAGGGCAGTCCAATCTAGACCTCTCGATTCCGCAATTTGAGCATGAAGTATAACCTCTGCCTCTACAAGTTGGACATGGAAGCTCTCGAATGTACTGACCGTTTGGACCAAACCATGACCTTGGTTCGCGCGAATCACCTGATATGATCCTGTATAAACCATCACCGAAATGCACATTTTGAATCTCAGCCAAATTGAGGACATACCAAGTTGGCCAAGTAACTAGCTGCTAGCACACTGATTTCTGATATGTTCTCATTAGAAATCGTTGATCAAAGAATTCGTTGAACAATACTTTAGTTTGAAATTGAAAAGAAACCACATTGTTCTTTTGAGTTCAGGAGCTCTTTCATGAAATTTGATCATATATTATAAGACCTTACAGTGAATTCAGCTTTAAAAAAAGTTTGAAAACTCTTACCTGGGCTTGAAATCAACACCAAACAATTCCTCTGAAGGATCATAACCCATCTGTCGCTGTTCAAAACAGGGCAAAAAAAAAAAAAAAAAAAAAGAGAAACCCCATCAATGTGAGTACAAAGAGTGGAGAATGGTATACGATTTGTAAGAGATAGACAGAGGTAGTAGTAGTAGTGATATAATACACTGTTTTGTCTGGAAGATGAAACTGAACCATCTGTGTTGTCCGAAGAGGAAGAAGAAGAAACCGCGCGAGGAAAGAAGGAGAATTTTGAGTTGGGGTTGAGTAGAAATAGAGATAGGGTGTTCTTCTTTATGCTCCATTGTGGCTGAGAAACCTGAAATCTAGCATGAATCGAGCACATGAAGAGTGATCAAATAACCACTTATCAAGGAAGATCAGGAACAGGAACACCCACCACACAGTCACACACACACATACACGAGTGTTCGTCTGGGCAAAGAGAAGCTTTTTTTTTTAACTTACTGTGTCTTCGAGATTGTGGCTAATACGCGGGGACGATACTTACGTGGCACATGTTTTTTCCACTCTCTCTGATTGAACCCGGAGTTGCAAAATTTAAACACATGATTCTATTTAATCGACCTTTTTTTTATTTTGTTTTGATCGTATAGAGGAACAATCCTGATTGATGATTAAAAAAAAAATCAGATACAAAAGAAACAAATCATCTCAAAATGAATATAAATCAAAACACATGATTCTAGGCAACAAAATTCTACTCTCAAAGTAAGGTATATAAAAAAAAAAAAAAAAAAAAAAAGGGTAAAACTAAGAGATTGGAAAAGTTACAATAAACAAAAGACCATCGTCCTTGTTTGTTAACAGCAAACACCATCACTTCCTGCTGAGCCGAACGGTATTCTCTCCGACTTGTCAGACCCAAATGTGAATTCGATACCTAAACTTGCATCATCCTCCTCATTTACCACCTCTTCGCTCACAGAAGGAAAGTCAAAGACCAGCGGCGACTTATTCTTATCCCTTCTCTTACTGTTGAAACTATATTGAGGAATCTCATCATCCTTTGTTGCTACATGATGACTTGTAACGGCAATACCACCACTTGGAACTGGGCTTGTTGTGAATGGCATGATGGATGGAGTTGTGGGCTCGGATGATGTTGCTCCATCAGATGAAGAGACAGGGAATGTGAAGCCAGCGTTTGTACCCGAAGGGACTGCCCATTTTTGGAATGGCTTGGCTATTGAGATCGATGGAAGTACAGGTTTATTATTTCCCAGTGAATGAGATGGTGGTTTGGGGAGATTTGCAGGTTCGCCTCCAAAAGAATAGGGAACAGCTTTTGCTGCGTCCTGAGAAGAAGTGACATCAATTTTCTACAAGAACAAAAAAAAATCAAACTGTTACAAGTTTATTCACTTTCCGCAGAGATCTTGGTTTTTTTTAAAAGTCACAAAATATGTAAAAGCTCATGAAGCTTGTAACTTCCTATGTTACGGTATATATTGAGGTTACTCACACTCAAAAGATAAAAGCAGCAAAGAAATCAAAACCTTAACACCCCAAACCTTGATGCAATATGCGTTAAGAAAAAAAAAAAATGAAGTGCTCAAATACCTCTCCATGTGTGCTTCTGGAAAGAGAACTCTTAGGCTTCCCTAACTCATATTGGACTGCGGTACCACTGCTACTTGCTGCCTGAGTTCCAGGAAATATTCCATTTGACGCTGGAGCGGTCTTGGTCATTCCATTTTGAGTGTCAGCGGTGCTATTTGCAGGAGGTTTAAGCACAAAGGACGACTGATTGTGAGAGAAAAAGTTCTGCACATCTTCATTCAATTTAGCTGAGCCATCCTTTTTCACATTGTTGGCGTTTGAGCTGCTTTGTTCAACGGTTTTCGAAGACTCTGGATATCTCCAGGAAGTGGCAAGCTTTAGCTCAGCAGATTTATCTCTGGGGTTGGACTGGGACCGTCCAATCTTATCCAATATTGTCCTAGCAATCTGACTAGAATGTGGAGGCACAGTCGGGGTACCAACTTCTGACTCTTTATGCTTACCATAAGTTGTTGTCTGGGACCTCGATAGGTAATCTGATTCCCCTGTTTCAGAGCTCTTTATGATATCAGAATTTTCAAAACGAGATGAACCACGTGAAGGTCGTGAATAAGGAGACACAATGGATGGCGTGGTGCTCTGGCGAGATCTTCTACTGGGTCCAAAAAGTCCGCCATCTCTTCCCTTGCTAAGCTGTGCACATTAGAAAGTGGTTTATCAGGTTCAACTGAGGAAATAGGATTCAGCATATAGAAGAAACCCAGGTAAGATTCAAAAAGTGGCATAATGATTACTCTAATTTAAAACCAAGTTTTGCAAAAGGTAAAAATACCTAGAGGATCGACACTACGATCAACCACCCTTTCATTTCACATTCTTTAAGTATACATTAGATAACCAGTCAAACACTATTTAGGCCATAATAAATCAATTTCATCAATCTAGTGACAGAAACGGTACTTTGAACCAATCAAGTAACCACTACAGTCCCTTTGCATAACATTCCATCTTAGGTAGATTTCCTAACACCAGCTCAAGAGGTAAACGTGGAACTAATTTTTCACAGAGAATACCTCATTAGGACCTAGATGAAGCAAGAATTATATGATTCTTCTATTCGATAAATTGACTGCCTATCTCTGATCAAAGTCAAGAAGGGTTGGCACTTGCAAGTTAATAGATGACATCGGATTTGTTTTTGGGTAAAAATAGATAAAATTAGAAATAGCTCAATATATACTCTAGAAAGTGGGAACGTTTAGTACTGTAGACTTCTTATCCCTTCTGAAGTCCCATAAAATAAGCTCCAGGACAATTGAAAATCATCAAGCATCAGAGTTAAGAACGACATGTTAGAAAGAAGCCACCCAAAACATCTATTCAAGGAGTCTGGAAGTGAAAATGACCAGGAAAAGTACCATAGTTTCTTTAAGCTTGTCTTAAAGTTTACAAATGTAAATAGTATGCACACTATGTTATAACTCTAATAGGTAATCAGAATTATAGAGCATAAAGAGATATATACCTGGCCATTTCTTGTCTGCACACTTTGAGAGGGAGACTGGAGGTTACTTAGGCGCTTGCTACTATCGTTCTGCAATTGCATCAACTGGGCAAAAAAAAAGAATGAAACACCTCAAATATACCAAAGATTTTTGACCAAAAAAGTATAAAGTAAAACCTCCACACACCTTTGACTTCGAATTTGAAAGGATGGTTCTAGAATATGGGGTCCTTGGAAAATTTTGAAGACCAAAGCTTTCTCGTTGAGGAGTTGAGAAACCAGATTGCTCAGTTGACTTAATACCAGGCCAACAAGCAGAAGGCTTGCTTGATGGTGATGCAAGCGATGATTTTCCGACAAGCATACCCGTATCAAAACAATCCTTTTCATTTCTTGCTACAAAACCTTGGGAGCTACTTAATGATGTCTGGCCTCCCATGTATGCCTTAGCAAGTTCTGCAGGTGAAAGACCAGCTTCATCTTGTATCTGTTTGTCTTTGTCAAAAATCTATAAGATAAAAGTAAATGCGAAAAAGGTGAGTAAACTAAAACATTAATTTAAGAAATAACGACCAGAGAAGAAAGAGACACCAACTCTTTGATGAATCAAATATGTTAAACTACATAGCTCTTTCTGTTTACCTATTTCTTAATAACTTTTCACAAACAGTCCAACTTCAAACTACTCATAAAATCTGCAAACTAAACTTCTAGAAGTTTCCGGCAACTCATGTATAAATGCTACTATGCTAGTGTCATCAGAACATCCTAACAAAAAAAAAGGCTGGATAGCAAGCTACTCACTATTGACTTGGGAAGTGGGGTTGGTGTAGTCCATAGTTCACTATTAGCATCCTTGCCCCCAATTGGCTCTTTTCTCTTATCTAAGAAACTCATATTTTTCTTGGCTCCCTCTCTCGAAGAAATCTCCGAAGTTCTCTCGTCTCTCTTAACATCAGGTAGATCAACAGCCCTTGAAGTTATTATCTCTATGAGACGATCAGTTTCAGCCCTGGATGAAAATTAAAAGCTATCAGTGTAAAAGTGGTCTACGTAAAAAAAAAACAATTAGAACTGTAAAGAAAAGATAACACAAAGGCCATAAAATTAAAGCAGTCGGTAAATATGATACTAATGACCGAGACATGACTAAGAAGCATTAACAAAATAACAATCAAATGGAAAGAAATTTCAATCAAACGTCATTTGAATGCAATTATGCAATGAATGAATACACATAATAACATACTGTGAAAACGATTTCCCTTCCATAAG
The DNA here is from genome assembly GCA_023657505.1 of Camelina hispida. NCBI lineage: Eukaryota > Viridiplantae > Streptophyta > Magnoliopsida > Brassicales > Brassicaceae > Camelina > Camelina hispida. The sequence continues at coordinate 13,118,619 of CP094637.1, read as the reverse complement.
CCTTTCAAGCTCCGAGATTGCAACGGCACCATTTAAAGCTGTTTCCCCTCTTATCTGTGCACTGATACTGAAATTGCCTTCGTTCACGTTTGCTGTCCCGCTAGGTCCTCCCTCTTCAAATGATGCTGACTCTACTTTCTGCACAGGTTCCCGAATCATTTAAAGCGATAAAATGATGTATTTTAGCTATTGTAAATCACAAAAGCAGGTATCAAATGAAGTAGAGCACAAAACAGTAAGATTACATCTTTCTAATGTCATAACAAATCTGTTTTATACTTGTATCATATTACAAAGAGGGAAAAAATTCATGACTGGTTTCTTTCGTAAGAAATTCTTCATTCTACTAAATCAGATGCAATATAAAACATCCCGATAAGAGAAAAATAATTTCCTATCGTACAACACCTTGGTCAATTTGAGATCTCAACGTAGAATCAATTGAGACATTAACGAAAACGAATTTTAAAAGTCGCCTAACCGTAAAATGTCAAAGAAACCAAAAACTCATTTGAATAAAACTTCAGTATGATAAAGAATGCTTTTATATTGCAAAAGTGATAATGATAAAATAGCACATGAAAAAAGACCAAAAGAAAACACATTAACAAGATCAAAAGAAATCAGCATAGTTAAAGCAGTAAGTTCCCAATTGAAGTTTAAGAAAAGAGAAGAGGAGATGAAAGACGCTTACATTTAAACTTGTGGTTGTACTCGGAACATTCTCCTGTGTATCATCATTCTGCAACTTATCTAGTAGAAAGAGAGGCCAAATGTTAAAACCATGACCGCTGGAATGAAATCCATTACCCGATATTAGACAAGATAACTCATCTCTCTGGACTAAATTATAAATACATCCTCAAACGATGAAATAACAGTTGCCACTCACTTGACACTAGGAGCAATTTAGTAACAATAAAACATACATGTAGTCAATATCAAAGTTGTCTCACTAGCAAAACATAAACAGGGGCTAGTACTAAGAAACCGCAATCAGCAAAGCCTTACTTCTATAAAAATTCCACTTCAATCAAAACCAATAGAACCCTCTTCTATCCTGGTGATTGTCACTTCTAATTTACCGGATCAAAAACAATTTCAACAAACCCTAGATACTCGTAACCAAAGGGATTCTAATAAAAACAGATACAACCATGGAGGTAAATCAAATTAATCAACTCCCAAAACTTCAGAAATTTTTTTCCTGGAATAGAAGAGCGAGGATAGACGGAAGAAACCTTGATGTTGCTCTTGATCGTCTGAAGCGGTAAGAGCAGGAGCGGAGGTGGCTTTCGAGAAGAAGTAGGGAAGTATCCTCGTAGCGCCGTCGGAGATAATCCGATAAGCAGGATCGACGATTCTCGAGATCCACGGCCTCCGTTGTATTTGGTTCTGAGGTGGTCGAGAATACGGCGTCGCCGCATGTCTCCTCGTGGGTTGCCGCGTCAATTTGCCACCAGCACCTCCTGTCGGATAGGTCGACGTCGCCGCCGCCGCCGCGGAGAACGACGCTTCTCCTTCAATGGCCATGAACTCGCTCTTTTGTTTCTCAGTGTTCCTTTTCTCAAATTATTTTTACCACTCTCTTATAGAAAAAAATATAGTATATATTTTGAGTTCTCTCTCTCTCTCTTGGTATCCCGAAAAATTATATTCGTAAAAGTGTAGTTGCGCTATTTTTAAGTCAAAGAGTTGTTTTTTTGTTTGACATTTGTATCTTTGAAAATTATTTTTGTTACCATGTTATTATCCGAATAATCCAGAAAATAGAATAATATAAATTAGTTAAAAGGAAAATTGGAAAAAAAAAAAAATAATAACCATGATTTTGTATTTAGGATTTTAGTCTAAACACAGCCTAAATAACAATCTCTAAGGTATTAAAGAAATATTTTATTTAGGATTTTGTTGGTTAACAATAATATGTCACTTTAGAATTATTTTGCTTACTAGCATATTATTTTAACTGTAGTTTAAAATTATAACACATTTTAGTCTTGGGTTTGTGTGATTGATACTTGCTACTTTGCTAGTGGGAAAGGTACTGCACGATTTAGTCTCAAGATCGAGGCGGTTTAGGGATGTATTAAAACACCATGGTCGGCAGCTAAAGGGATTTTAGTCAAGCACCCTATTCTGCTGAAGTGCTGATCACAGTCTACAAAACTTCAGACCAATTTTGAATACCAAGCATCGAGACACCCCCCATAGAGACTTGATTAAAGAATTCACATTAAACAAAAGGGTTAGATAAGATCGTAGACGGTAACACGTTTCACTAAATCTATAAAAGTAATGCCGACCACGAGAGTTTAAGACATGGCCGTGATCGGAGAAGATCCGGTGAAGAAACTCATTCGAGAAGTTTGATGCTCAAATTCTTCATCATGTCTCTCTTCCTTCTCTTCTTCTTCATCCTCTTCAGAATCCCAAAGAAATCGCGCATACGAAGCTTGCACATAACTGCAGATAACAACAACAAGTAACGTTAGTCAGAACTCATAACCTAAGCACAAGAGCCACACAATTACTACTGAAGTCCTTGATAAAGTTTGAATCTTTCTTTACCAGTCCTCAGGAGCAGCTGCTACAGCTTGATTGAAGTAAGTCTCAGCACGAGATGAATCCTTATGAATCTTCCAAACCAACTCAGCGTACATGGCTAGAACATTACCATCATTAGGACTCACCAGAATCGCTCTCCCACAATACTCCTCTGCTTTCACGTAATCTTTTCGAACCTGTTTCAATCATACAATAACACACATCTCAATTTGATGATCCCCAAAATCAAAGATCCAATTCAATTCAGATCTAAGAAAGACAAAAGAATGAAACTTTTTCTCATAAAACTGTACCTCCTTCAAGAACTTAGCGTAATTGCTAAGAAAGATACCATTTCCAGGATTAGCTTCAATCATCTTACGATAATGAACATCTGTATTATCATCTCCTCCATCACCACCACCACCACCGTCAGATCTACCACCACTCCTCCCTTTACCTCCGCCGTGAAACATCCCACCACCACCACCACCAGCAACTTCAGTATCTTCCTCCAAAGCCCAACTCATCCCCAAATCACCATCGTAAGACGACGTACGTATAAGTCCAAGACCAAGACCAAGACCAAATCCGATTCCTTCTTCCGTATCCTCCATCAAAGCACCACCACCGCCGCTCAAAAACTTATTACCACTCACCGGCGGTTTCGACGATGTCAAATGTCGTAGATCGCTCTCCGACGCCGTTCTTTTCATCCTCCTCGCGGATTCGTCGTTAGAGTGTGAAGACATCGGACTGTAACAACAAGAAGAGGAAGAAGACGCAGAGAGTGTTATGGATCTGTGACGCTGAATCTGATGAACAGATTCCGTGGCTTCGATCGGTGATTCCCTTGGACTCGAGACATGAACCAAGGAATTGAGAAGTGGGGTTGAAGCGCTTCGTAGCAGCATCTCTTCTTGATCTGAGTTTTTTTTGAGATTCTTGTTGAACGAAGAAGAGATCGAGATTTGTTGTTTTCCAGGTTTATGGGTGTGTGTGTGAGCTGGGGATGAGAAGTAGTGAAGACGATGCTTTTTATATACAGTGATTGAGCAGGTGAAGCAAAACTCAATCTCAGCCGTTGATTAGTTTTTGATCACGTGGTGGATGTTTAATAAAAACTTTTAAAATATTGGTTAACTAAAATAGATTTTTTTTTTTCTCGTAACCTTATTATTCTCCACAAGTTGTGCAACTAAATTGATTTTTAATTTGACTTTGCTATGTGTCTGATTGGTGTGCGCGTATTCGGCTCTGTTAGTTAGTACAAGTAGAGCACGATTCGAGAGCTAAACTCTCGTGCCAAACGAATCAACGCGGCAACAACTCAAGACTGTTTACGATATTTTTGGTTCGGGAAGGTCCGCGGAACTGCATGCAAGTGGACGGCAGTGACCTATAAATAAATTGGTTCACGGCCAAAATCTTTAACAAATGACACGTGACCAAATTATTGAAATGCGCATCTACAGATGTACGGTAGATTCGTTTTTTTTTCACAACGTTATTGCAAAAGATACAAATTATTGTTTTTTTTTTTCTTTCGAAAAGGAAATATACTAATTTTTTATAAATAAAATTATGGAATTATATGAAAATGAGAGAATCAATTGGGGTGAGTGGGTCATCTTTTTGATAGTACATTTTATTTATACGACGATTCCATGTGCTCTCACGAAAGGTAATTGACGATTTTTGCCCATAACCATTTCTATCTTCGATTCTTTTTGGGGTCCCATTCTAAGTTGATAACAATTTTTGTTTTTTTGGTCTGTGATACTGATTTCTCACTTTGATGTAAATTAAAATTAGTAAATACTACAACTAATTTAAGTTACCAAAAGTGTTGGCTTTTAAGAAATAAGCAAAATTATTTGTATACATAATTTATGTACTCTGCTCGTTGGTTGTTCTTTTTTTTTTTTTCTTGTGTTTCATTGTTATATTGTGTTGTAGTTTTTGTTTTTCTCTTTAACTTTTAATTTACTCCGTTACTTATATTCTTTGTAATCTCTGACAAAAATATTATAAATACTTAAGATTGATACAAAAAAAAAAAAAAAAAATACCCTAAAATAGCACTAAACAAGTTTTATGGACAATTATAGCACACATTCCATAAATTTCCAAAAATAGCACTATTTTAACACATTAAAATATTTAAAATTAATTTTTAGATTTTTTTTTTATGTTTGGGTCCCCAATTTCACATTTAGGGTATAGTTTTGAGGTGTAGGGTTTAATATTTTGAATTTAGGATTTATTTTGAAAAATTAATAGGTGCTATTTTTGAAATTTTAGAAATGTTGTGTGGAAAAAAAACTTATTTTGGTGCTGTTTTTGAGAATCTCCCAAAAAAAAACAATATCCTTACTTATCTTAAAAACATTTTATATATGTCTATTGTTTTAATTTTCTTGTATACTTGAGAACCAATTTTTTTTTATGCGAAGAAGTGTCACTTATCAATTTAACTATATAATTAGTCAAAATTTATATATTTACAAATCCGAAACTGTCAATTTAAGAAGAAGAAAAAAAGAAGTAGTTAAGATTATGAAAGTAGCGTTGTAAGAAGAGCTGTAATCTTAACATTTAAACTAGAATTCAAAGAACTCCATGATGAAAGAAAACCAACCGTGAGCTTTACGTCACATGGTCCAACTAACATATGAAAGCTATTAAGATCATGTCAACTTTAATTGGTACGTGATCCTGAACCTTTGAAAAATTATCCTGTTTAATTATCCTTTTCGTTTTTTTTTTTTTTTTGTTTCCTGTGAAAGAAACACAATTACGAATCACGATCCTTCTCTCTCGATTTCAATTGGTTAAAATTGCAGCTCAATAATACTATAAATTACGAAAGGGCATTTCAATTATTGGTGAGGTGAGTTTTTTTTTCTTTTTCTTGGAGTCAAGCTGTTAACGATATGACTGAGGAGGGAACTAAAACAAAAAGTAATAAAAGAAGTTTTATGTCCAAAAGTAGAACTGTCCAAAAAATTGAAATGTGTAGGACCAACGAGCCGAGTGCTCAACGGTGGAGAAGAAAGAGAAGGGGTCCTTGTCGTTGAGAAGTCTTCGTCTCCCTTCTTCATCTATGTACCTCTTTGTATTTGATTCGCATCTAGTGGGTGTGCTTTATGCAGCCTCATTTTATCGAATGTCATTATGAACATATGCGCAAATGATAACATAGTTCAAACTACTAGGTTTGGTTCGTGGTGAATAAAATTCAGCCACATAATGACATATTCAACTGCCACCTAATAATCGATAGTGGATGTGAATTTTTTCACCATTCATTTTCACTTAAAAGTCTAGTTCGGTGGTTCGGAACGAGTCTACATATTTCCTAAAAAAATAGAAGCACTTGTGATTTGTTGCCATTGAAACAACAATTAAGGATACCTCTATCTATACAAAACCCATCATTGAAACAACCTTTAGCAAGTGTTGTAGGAGGAGTTTTTTTTTTTTTTTTACTTCGAATAGTGTACAAGTCAACAAGAGTTGTCCAATTGAAAAAAAACTCTTATTTAAATCCCTCTCGTTCAATAAAAGTTGGAGCAATATATGCTCCATAGAAAACCCTGAAATCAAATAGTGCAGTGTGTCATAATATATCTCTTTGTTCAGGTACAATCAAGCGGGTCTAGAATGAGCCTATGACTGACCAAACTAACAGTATTGAGATATACAATAATGTTTCACCATACCAGAAACTGGGATTACAACCGAAGAATGAAATGCTGGTTAACATTCTAATTCCCTTGTTTGAAGAGAATGGATGAAAGACCTGCCCTCCATCCAAAAACCGCAGTTGGCATAGGCCTTTTGTGTAAAAGTGCTGCCAGACCGGGTGATACGCCCTGACCAGGAAGCCTCACCACCTCCTGATTAGCAATCGACTCAGAAAACCTGTTTTTATAATCACACAATACTTTTTTTAGTAAGTTCCTCGTTACTTTCAACTCGGTAAAGCAAAACAAATGCATATCACTCATGCTTCTATGAGATGTTTCATTATAGTGAAACCCGAATACATTTTCGAATCAAAATTGCATTTTAGTAACTGTTCAACACACTCTGGATCAACGAAAGTAGACAGAAAAAGATTAAATTCTTAAGCAAATAGCAAACACTATAATTTCTCATACTAGCTTAGCTACTCAGTTTCCATTGAGTAAGAAACAATTTCACGCATTACGTGATTTACAATGGTCAAAATGAAAGGAAAGCTTTGGCTCTTTTGTACCCATCTTCAAGAACCACATATATTAAACCCCTCAAAAATCCGAAAAAGACACCCAATCATACGAGATTCACTTACAATGGAGACGGTGTGATTCCTTCAAAAGCAAAGGAGCTGAACCCCTGTCTTTGCTTGTGCTTAGGATTGGAAGAACAGATAATATAGACACGTCCACGGCGTTTCACTGTTTTACAAAACTCACACATCTTCTTCACAGATGACCTCACCTTCATTTTTCCTCACTCTGCAATTTTACAACCAAGTGCAACACAAAGCCCATTAGATGAAAATGAAAAGAGAACTCTTAAAAGTATTCAGCTTTGAGATTCAAAACTAAAGATTTAACCCTCTAAATCATCTCATTTCTACTAATCTACCCAAAATTGTTCTGAAATTGCAATTCTTGGTTAATCAGATGGTGGAAGCGAGAGTAAAACGAATCTAAAGCATCGATCTTTAACGAACTAATTTCGAATCCCACAAGAGAAAGAACTGAGAGCAAAACCCTATATAGATCCACAAAGCGAGATCGAATAAAAATGAACAAACAGAAAGATACCTGCAAATTCGAAGGCGACTACGAAGAGGAAGCGATCGATAACCCAAAAACCAAATGAAAGGGTTTTAGTTTTACAGAGGAGTCGTCTTTGCACATTCCGACAACGTATCATTAGTAAATGGGCTTTTCATGGGCTTTACCCGAAACAAATCTGGAAAAGTTTCGACCCGAAATTATTAGATCTAAAATCTAAAATAAACCGTCTTGTAGCGGTGAGAGTTAGCGTTTTGGCCGGGACGGTGTCACCGTCGACCTAGAAAAAAATTGGGGTTTCACCGGAAAAAAATGGACAGCGACATAGAGATCTCTTTAGACAGGCTTCCGATTAAGCGATTGGAATCTATCGAGGAGAATGGCGCCGAGCATTTTCCTTCGTAAGATTTTTTGTCTTATGGTTTTGAGAGACGACCCCATGATCTTCACAGATTGATTTTGCTTCTGAATGATTCGTTTTTGTTTTTTTAACTGTGTAGTGATGTTGGTTATGATGATAAGAGAGTGTCGTTGATTCGGAGAATAGATTTCGCGTGGGCGTTGGAAGAAGAAGATGAGCTGAAGAAGAAGAAGCAGAAGAAGAGCTCTAAGGATACCACGGAGCAATGGAAGTGGAAGGGTATGGTTGAGAATTTGCAATTGGCTCATCAGGAGCTCTCTGTCATCATAGACCTTATTGATACTGTGAGTAAAACTCTGATGCTTTTGTTGATATTAGATGAGAATTCTTGGGACATTCGTATTCAATATGCTCTGACATGGATGGAAACAATACTTTGTATGACTAGAGTTCTTTGATCAAATAGTTTTGAGCAATAATTTCTTACTGTGTCCAAAAAGGTTGCAATCATACACATAAGGCTGAAGTGATTTGGGGGTGATTCTTTGTTCTGGTTTTATCTTTGTAGGTCCAAGCAAATGATGCAGTAACAGTTGCTGGGATGACCAGACCTAAGCCTATGCCAAGTGAGATTCTCTCGGATCTTGCTGTGTCTACTGCTACCAAGTTACAAGGCTACCGGGTAACCAGTTGCTTACTTTCTTATGTGCAAATTAACTTTGCTTAAAGATAGAAGGATTGTATCAGTCAGACACTTTTTCTGTCCTGACAAACTGTTGGCAATAAATGAATTTGCTTACCTAAAGAGCTTTTTAACTATATAAGTATGTTTATGCCACTTTTGAATACCTGTTTCCTCTGCAGAATTTAGGAAAATACTTTAAGCAATCAGCAAAGGCTTTAGAGCAGAAGATCAATCGCGAAGCAAGGTTTTATGGTGCTCTTATCAGGTTCGAGTTTTTGCTAATAAGCTTTCCATCCCTTATTTTGTGAACTAGAAACTTTAGGCCAACCTTTATATTTCTTAATGCCATGATGGAGCTTTAAGAATTTGCCGTTTGCTTTGTTGATGCTAGTTTTAGTTAGCTTACAGTGACATAGCAATGTGTGATGTGCTCTAGATAATTGGCTCATATGTTTTGGTATATGTTATGACTGTGATACGTGTGGAAGCATTTTAGTATTCTTGTTCAATGTGCAAAAATTATAAATTTGGACTTCTACACCGTCTCTATTACTGAACCCTGCATATTACAGTACTTCAGGAACATCCATTTGTTGTGTAGTGACTTCTTAGGAGTAGCCAATACAAACTAGAGAATTTTCGTGGAAATGGTTATAATTTGCAGAAAATGATAAAGAGACTTCAGCCTCCAGAATAGAGATAGATTGATAAATGCAAAGGGTTATTTTTGCTATGCTGACAAGCTTATAGGTTGCAGCGGAACTGGAAAGTCAAGCGACAGCGCATGCTTGCTTCAAATGCCAGCAATGAGGGCTTCACCATTGATCTCTCTGACAGTTCATTATATGATCCGACTTCTGGTTTCCGCCCATCTACACTGTCCACCATTCGTGTTGATCATGATTCAGCTGGTATGCTGGCCATTAATGTACCCCAAGATTCATGGTACTCTCTTCGGTTTGGGTTTGTTGGCTTAAATCCGATTGACAACCCAAACAAGTCTGATGAGCACATAGACTCCGCTACTGGTCAGGATATCCCTGGAACATCAGAAATGCAGTCTGCAAGTGACGACAAATATGTTAAAGAAACTCATTCGCTATTGAGGGAGGTGCATAAATCGATTTTTGCTGAGCAGGTGATAATTTTGTCTTATATCTTGTACTACAGTTGGTATATCTCTTAACGGCAATTTCTCACTTCATTGGTCTTCTTACCAGTTGTTTGACATGCTAAATCGCGAAGCATTCAATGAAGGTGTGGGATTCAACATTAGTGGAATACGAGAAAATTTTATGGAAATGAGCATAGGCCAAGGAGCTTCTTTGTTTGTATCTCTCCACCCATCAGGCAAAAATGCGAGCATCAAGAAGTCGGACTCTGAAACCTTGCTCACTGAATCTTCTGGCAGAAAAGAACCAGCAGAAGAAGGAGACTCTCGCTTGAAGAAGCTAGGGTTCCCTAGTCGTGCCAGCTACGAAATATACTTGCAACAAATTTTTCATGAGCATGCCTTTGGAAAAGCTAAAGATCAGCCCAAGTCAAAAAGTATCCGAGCATCCAACCAAACAGAAAAGGACAGCAACTCCGGACTTCTTGATCATTTCTGCTTATCTTTGACTCATAGAATCTTCTCAAATAGAGTTCTTGTGCATCTTGAAAGCGTGGTATTTTTCCTGCTGCGATGATCATTTTCTGTCGTGAAACTTGTTGTCATCTTACATCATGCTTTTCTAATAATTGTTGCTTTCATGTCAAACAGGTCTGCAAGGTCCCGTATCTTCATCTGATATCGCATCCTACATGGAATTCTCGGACATCGTCATGGACTGTCTTCATGACTGTTCCTCCGTCAATCATCCCCCAAGGAAATTCTGAAACCCAGTCTCCAGATGGTAAGAGGAATCTTAAGACACAATTCCGGACAAAAGTGGTGGTGAAAGATGATTGTATTAGTGTTGAAGCAGAATGCACTCCCAATGTGGTCGGCTTATTGAAAAGCAGTTCCTGCAATTTATTCTCTATGAACAAATACGAGTGTGACGTAGGCGACCTTCCAGTGATGATCCTCCAGCAGGTATGTTTAGGCAATCTATTCTTGCCCTAAAGTTGGTCATGTCTATAGCAATATTTCTTTATTGATGTGTTTTGATAACAATTTGAGAAGGTGGCGAGCCAGATAGTGTGTTGGCTACTGGAGGAAGCGAGAACAGTTGGGACAAAAGCGAGCCGGGATTTTCTATCTCTAGCGTTAGAGATTGTGGAAGGGGAGAGAGTGAGCCTCGTGGCGCAAGTAAACCCGGAAGACGCAAAGGGATGCATCTCGTGGTGGCTAGTGATGGAGAATGGCTGTACAGAGGAGAGGGAAGGAGTATCAGAAAGTCGAAAGTTGTTGGGTCATTTGTCTCTGGATGTCTTGTACTCTGTTCTCATGGATTTGATCAACTTATGTGGTACTGGTCGCAATGCCTTAGAGATATTGTAAGTGAAAGAGAAATTACAAGGAGAGAACATGTTTTGTTTCAAGATTTATATAAAGAATCTCAATGGTTAGTGAAGCTCCTAAACAAAATAATACTTGTTCTTGGATTTTAAAAGTTTGGCCCAATTTATAAAATAAAATTATAAAAACACCATAATATCAATTTTTTTTTGTTCTTTCATTAATAAAGGAAGAGAGGGGTAGAATAGGAAAAAACAGAAAAGCTCTCACGCGAACGTTTTCTCTCGTCGGTCTCTCTCCTCGGATCCAAATCCTCGCTGATCTTTTTGCTAGATTCAAGCTTCGAAACCCTAATTTGTTTCGCCATTAGCATCGATTTCAGCTCAACTTCAGGTTTGCTTATCCCTTTCTTTCTAATTTATCACAGTTTTCTGATTTGTTCTCTTTCTCGGGTCACCTAATTTAGTACTATGAAGGTTATGGAGTTAGATTCGCTATATGATCTGATAATTATACTCCGATGATGGTTCTATCTGATTTAGAACTGACGAACAGATGAGCCTTCCCTTTGATTTTTCGGTGGTGATAGAATTGAATTGTTAGGTTTTCTTTTGATGATTTTTGTTTGTGTAGTTATGATTCTTCTTGTCTGTCTTCCAATCGATTCTCATATGATCCATATCACTGTTTCATCTGGTTATTTCAGATTCAAGGAGGCACAATTAGTAGCTAGCTCCTGAAGTGCTTCGTGATACAATACAATGGTAATATATTGCATTCTAAGGGCCATTGTGAAACTTTGTTTATTTCAACGATTTGAGCGAGCTAAGAGGTTTTGTTTTATCTTTTGGATAATCACAGTCAGCTTTGTTCAATTTCCATTCATTCCTGACGGTGGTGCTGCTTGTGATCTGCACTTGCACTTATCTGAAGATGCAGTTCCCTGCTATTTTGGAGCAGAAAACTGGGTTTGTACCCATCTCTTTATTCTCCCTTTTTATTCCTGAATTTGATTCACATCGTATTGGTTCTCAAATCCGAGAACACATATGCCAGTCTTTGACCAAATTGTAGATGCTTTCTCATATTTCTCTGCATATTTTTACTTTGGATTGCAGCTGGTTCTTCATCATTGTGTTTTTATATGTCTTTATCTCATGCCTTTAATGCCCTTATTAATCTCTTTGTTCTGTAGATATTTATGATGAAAACTATGTGAACATTATTATGCTTCCTTATTTGCAGGTTCCGAGGATTCTTTTGGAAAGCTGCTAGAATAGGTAGGCTCATTTTTTATTTGTGTTTTTTTTATCCAATTCCTTTGTAGAAAACATTGATTTGATGAACAATCCCTCTTTGCATATGTTCAAATAGAGGCTACTGATAGACTTTCTAGGAGAAAGAATTCCCTTGTAATCAGTTGCAGCTACTACTAGAACTTTAATTCAACCTGTAAATACCGGCTTCTAATCCTTATAAACCTCCTATGGAAGCACATGCATGATGGCTCATAATGAATTCATAAGTCTCAGGCTATGTCATCCAACAGTTACTGTGGTTAGTATATGATAGCCAAACATTCTGTTGATTATAAATTTTCTTTGTTATCACTTGTTACAGGCGAGCGTTTGAGTCCTTGGGTCTCCGCGGGATGCTTCATGATGGGCGTGTCGATCATTTTCTTTTGAGTGTCAGCTTCTCACAGAACCGGTTCATGTAGATTTTACTTCTTTGATATGCTCATTTCTCTGTATGCAAAAGGTTCCAAGGGGTTGATGAAACTGAAAGCGTAGAATATTATTCTCTTTGGATTATGGGTATGGTCTTGTATTTGGTACGATCGTGTGTTGCTTTTGATATTGAACATACGACATTGGAGCCAGCCCTTACAACACAGGCTTTTTTTGTTTTGCAAAAGAAGTGAGTGATCACATATTCACATACATAGCTTCAAGTTTGTCAAATTGATAATAAAAAAACCACATTATTACCACTTCCGTCGATAAAGCAAGTGCAGTACTTTGGTTTGGTTTATAATTATAATTCCAAAGTAAAAAACCACATTGGTTGAGTTTCTTGTCGGTTTTAATGAACTTCATGGGCCGAAGTATATCACCGCAGGCCCATTAGAATTGTGTATATATATAAACACGCATATAAGTAACAAAGCTTAAGCCTACCTTTCCATTCAGAATCTTTAAGCCGAGAAACTCGTCCCCTCTAAAACCCTAATCCTCTCTCAAACCCTAGACTCAGCGAATATGGTACTTTCTTCTTCTTCTCTCTTCTTGCTCTTCTTTATCGATTCCATCTCTTAGTCTTATCTAAGAAGGAATCTTTCTTGTTGATTGTTTGATTTGGGTCTTGACTTTGTTTTTTTTTTCTTTAATTCTTGCAGACAGGAGAGGCCGTAAACCCTAAAGCGTACCCGCTTGCAGATGCTCAGTTATCGATAACGATTCTTGATCTTGTTCAACAAGCTACTAACTACAAGCAGCTCAAGAAGGGTGCTAACGAAGGTATCTTTTATATTATATGCTCATCTCTGTTAATTTTTAGCGTTTTTTTTTTGGGGGGGGGTAATTTATGAAATTGTTCCTAATGATTGTAATTGACTTTTGTAATTGTTTACAGCTACGAAGACACTTAACCGTGGAATCTCCGAGTTTGTGGTTATGGCTGCAGATGCAGAGCCTTTAGAGATTCTTCTTCATCTACCCTTACTTGCTGAGGATAAGGTTTGTTCTTTATTCTTTATAACAGAGTTGACTCATCTTCTGAGAATTGCAGACTATATTGTTTCGTCATTATCTCTTAGTATACTTATGAGGTCTTTTTGAACTACTTACATCGAAATAGTCCATGATTGCTAGTTTGATTAGTTTGTGTTTATACTTAGTCAAGTTTTGTTTATCAATTTGTTGACTAAACTCTCATATCCCACTAGGAAGTCTATCAATGCCAACTTCTTGATGTTTCTTTTGACTTTTTTGTTACTGGACGCAACTTTAATGCTTTGTGAATGATTGATTATGCAGAATGTTCCGTATGTGTTTGTGCCTTCAAAGCAAGCCTTGGGAAGAGCCTGTGGTGTTACAAGACCTGTTATCGCTTGTTCAGTCACATCTAACGAAGCTAGTCAACTGAAAACACAGATCCAGTCGCTCAAGGTAACCTTTATCCCTTACTATTGTCCTCTGTTTATAAACCATCATTGATTCTCACATGTCTGTATAATTGGTTTAATCATTTTATTTTTGTAAATCCTGCAGGATGCTATTGAGAAGCTTCTGATCTAAGGCAACCTCTCTGATTGATTGCTCGGTATGATTGATGGGTCTCCTCCGTGCAAAAGGAAGGCTTTGACTGAAGTTTTGTGTAGGCAACTACCAAATATCAAAAACCGTTCATGAATTCTACTATCTTCTTCACTTGACGTTATTACTCACTTTTTCTGCATTTCAGTTTCTTAAGAGTTTGTGTTGGTATTGTAACGAATCATTGTATTGGATAATCTATTTTGCCATTAAAAAACTCTCTGATCTTTAATGCCACTACCTAAACGATCAAAAAGTAAAAAATAATATAAGATTAGACTTCAAATTACAGCTTACATGATAAGCTAGACATGATGATTATCACATGTAGGTTGTAATAACTTCAGACATCGACATCGGTTTGGGTACACTTTGTAGCATATCTGTAGTTTCTGATCTTGTGGTTGTATAGTATCTAACACAATGGATTTGGAAAGGAAGAAATCAATAATTAACCTGAAGTGATGATATATATTACATCAAATACTACAACCAAACACAGAAACAAAGTTTCATTGTGTAACCCACAGAAACAGATCCCATCGTTTCTTCTGCCTTTTTGTGTACATTGATGGTAATAACAACATTTGTTTTTAATCTTGTTAGCTTTCTATCGTGTAAAAAAAGAAAGAGTGTAGTGCCCTCACTCACTCTATTTGGCTTCTTGTTCCATCAACGGAATCTTCTTCCACGTCTCATCTAACCCGTTTAACTGAAGCGGCGGCAACGAAAACACGCTCACTGTAGAGCTACCGCTCCTGATCTCCTTCAAAACCCTCAAAGCAGCGATCGTGCTCTTCATGTGGAGACTCTCCATGAACTTGTGCTCAGAGAGCTCAGCTTGGATGATATTCTCAGACTCTGTTTCGTTAACAGGGAAGAAACGATCAAGCATTGCTTCGGATTCTTTAACAAGCTTGTACAATAAGTCTGTAGTGTAAAAAGGTTGCTGAAGCACTTTTTGGATATAAGGCAAACGCATGAGATCACCAGTTCGTTTGTCATACTTCTTTAGTATCTTAACCAATCCTGTAGTTTTTCCAAACAAAAACCAAAAAAACACACATCATCAACATTTTTATGATGAATCTTGATGATCAAGTAACATTAAGGGTTTTGAGAATGTGTACCAGTGTAATTAAGAGCACTGTAATTCTCAAGAAGAACCATTTCGCCATGGAAATCAACAATCTCTTTCCTGATTTTAATCATCTTCTCCATTGAATCTTTAGCTTTGGCAATCCTATCTCTAAACTCCTGTTTTGTTTTATTTAAACACACACAAATTAGACTAAACCACCTAGAGATAAGAGAGTAACCGAAACAGGATTTGAATTTGTTATGTTACCTTTAATCTGATGATGTATTCTTCCTCTTTCTCAACGAAGAAATTGTTGAATTTCTCAAGCTCGTCTTCTAAGAGCTGGATGAAACTGATCTCTTCTGTAGACATACCGAGGGAGAAATCATCATCACCGGCGGAGGAGGAAGGATCGAGACGGAGACGTTTGACGGGACGATCAAGGGAGGATTTGGAAGGGATGAGTTTGAGACGTTTCTTGAGGTCTTTGTAAGACAAGAACTTGTCTTGCCATTCAGGAAGTGTCTGCTCGATCTGGTTGCTTAGACTCTTACCAAACTTCATTTTCTTGTTCTCTTGTTCTTTTGTTTTCTCTTCTGGGGGAACAAAGGGGATTGAGTGAGTAAAAAAAAGAGGATGGGAAGAAGAAAGAGAAGAGGTTAAGGGGAGATTATATAAAAAAAGAGAAAGGATTAAAAGCATAAAATAAAAGAGAATATTCTGAAGGTTTCTTTTTAGAATATCCTTTTTATTAGTGTGATGTGTTGTCTTTCTTTCGGGGGGAATATCTCTTGGTTATATTCTTCTTCTCTTTCATTTTTATTATTATTTCGTTTATAATCTGTGGGTGAGATTGTCACACATGCTTTTTTTATTTTTCACTTCATACACTCCCATGCTTTTTTATTTATCCACTTATGGTTATTACTTATAAGATATGGTATTTAATGTTTTTTATCTGTTCTGTATTGAAGGAATTTCTTTTTTTAATGGCTCATTACACAATTTATATATATATATATATATATATAGAAAATATAGATATGAATCGAAACGAATTTTTGTTGAATAAAATGAAGATTGGATAAATATTCTTACAATCATTTTTTTTTTTTTTTTGTGTGCAAAATATAGTTAAACTCTTTAACAGTTTTACACACAGATATCATCAATCCGTCCGGGTCAAAATTGTCAACGACAAGAACACGTGGGGACGTTTGGGTCTTCATGATCTTATATAATAATATATTTCCATTTTCCATGATCGTACTACTATTATTAGTTTGACAATTGCCACTTTTGTTGATCTATTTTTAAAATACTAGTAGTAGTTTCGAAATTAAGTACAAAAGAAAGAGAAAAAAGAAGAGTTAAAAATAAGCAAATTGGTCAAAAGAATCAAGGGGGTCCCTGGAATATTCTTTGAAAGAAAAAAGGGTATAAAGTATAAACCTCGGCATCTTTCTTACTTTTAAATCATCCAAAGAGACATTTTATCGAATTTTCTGGATTCGCGTCTTAATTCATTCAATTCACACTTCCACACGTTTTGAAAAAAAGAAATATATATCCTCTCCATTTGACATTTGTGCAATTTTTTACACAAATTATCACCACCATTTCAGTTTATTAGTCGAAAAACAAAAGTCTAAATCCTTGTATGAATCTAAAGCCATATCCATCAAAACTTTTGTATCTCATTTCTTCTTCTACTAATTGATACACCTTTACTTACCATTGTCATTGTGGTAATTAATGTATCTGGTAGATGCAAATGCAAAGCACGGCAATGTATATTTGTTGTTGGGGAAGGAGTTAAGTTCCCTCCTCCATTAGCCCAAATCAAATGGGCCTATAATGAAAAGCTTAATAGAGTGAAGCCCACAAGTGAAAACTAATTTTGTAGAACTATAGAATTATCTCTGTGCATTGTTGTTGGTAGGCCTGGGCATTCGGCTAACTGTTCGGTTTTGGTTTCGGTTCGGTTGTGTTCGGTTTCGGTTAGTTTGGATATAGTCATATAATAACTATTTGAATATTTTAGAAATTTCGGTTCGGTTTGGTTCGATTTCAGTTCGGTTAGTTGAAGAGGTAACCATAACTAACATAAATTATATTGAAATTAACCAAATAAAACTAAAATAGCCAAAAATAGCCAAATATAACCTAAATTTACCAAAAATACATTACAAAAGTACAAAAAAGAAGGAAAAATATTGATCTGATTTTAAAAAATAGTATTTAACTTTGTAAATTCAAAATAATAACATTTAGATATATTGATTATTTAAAATATATAATTGTTTTGAATGTAAAATAATTAATATTTTAAGTTTATTTTATAGTTTTACATAATATTAAGTATATTATTTTTGGTATCTTCAGTATTTAAACATTTCGGTTAACTATTTAATCGTCGGTTTAGTTCGGTTTCGGTTAGTTTGGACATATGATTTTACTAACCATACGGTCATTTAAAGAATTTCGGTTCGATTTTAATTTGATTTTTTTTCAGTTCGGTTTGATCGGTTATTTGATTACCGGTTATTTTGCCCCTCCATAGTTGTTCGTCTTACACATGTACAAAAGTTAATATCATCCAATAGACATGACAAGTGTTCGGAACTACACCATCAAGCAGACAAGCATGCTCTATTGGTTCGTTTCTAAACACGTCTCCTAAACATATATAGTCCACACGCCTAGTCTCCTTATTATTCTACAGTAAAATAACTATTTATTTACTACACTAAATTAAAGCTTTGATAGTAAAGAATTACAAAAGTCATTAATAAACCACCAGAAACTTTTTATCAACGTTCTATGGCTACCAGTGTTCACCTCTACCGGCCAATTCTCACCGCCGTCGGAATTGATTCCCGGCGCCATGTTCCCACTCGTTTCCTCCCTCTTTCGAACCGCAACGTAACCCCCCGGCTGCGGCCAATACTGAGTCTTGAGGTAGGCAAGGAAGTGGCATCGACATCATCGTCGACGGTGAACATGGAAGAGCTAGTCGGGTTCTTGTACAAGGATCTTCCTCACCTATTTGACGACCAAGGAATCGATCCGACGGCGTATGACGAGCGTGTCAAGTTCAGAGACCCCATCACAAAGCACGACACCATCTCCGGTTATATCTTCAACATTTCTCTCCTCAAGAACCTCTTCACTCCTCTTTTTCAACTCCACTGGGCTAAACAGGTCTTTAGAAAGGTTTAAGCTTTGTTTTACCAATTTAGTTTGTAAACTATGAAACTGATGCAAGCTGCTGCTATAGACAGGTCCATATGAGATAACTACAAGATGGACAATGGTTATGAAGTTCATGCTTTTACCATGGAAACCAGAGCTTGTCTTCACTGGAACATCTATCATGGAAGTTAATCCACAAACTAAGAAATTCTGTAGCCATCTGGTATAATAATATGGTTGAACATGTTCTTGTGAAAGCTCTTTTTTTTTATTGCGGTTTACTTATCAACACAACTGGATTTGTGCAGGACTTGTGGGATTCTATCAATAACAATGACTACTTTTCTCTAGAAGGTCTTGTTGATGTGTTTAAGCAGGTTGGGCTGGTCTCTCATTAGCTTTCTTTTAAAATTGGTTTGATCGTCTCTTATAGTTTTACCTTTCTTGTTTGCAGTTACGGATATATAAAACGCCGGACTTGGAAACTCCAAAGTATCAAATACTGAAAAGAAGAGCAAACTATGAGGTCACATATCTTCCTGTGCAATATATATATATATGCAAATTGTTGTTCCTGTCATTATCTGGTTTAAACTGGATTTAATGGTTTGGCAGGTCAGAAAGTATGAACCTTTCATTGTGGTGGAGACAAACGGTGACAAGCTTTCTGGCTCTTCAGGTTTCAACAATGTCGCTGGGTGAGGGTTGTCTTAAGTTTTTGTGTGTGTATCCATTAATAGTTCTTGCATTTGTTTTGGGATAAATTGTAACATATACTGCTACATATGAAGCTACATTTTCGGAAAAAACTCAACGACAGAGAAAATATCAATGACAACACCAGTGTTCACCCAAACAACAGATGCTCAACTCTCTGCTGATGTCTCAGTACAAATTGTCATTCCATCAGGAAAAGATCTCAGCAGGTAAACCTTACCTTGGAGTTGGATAGTTTAGTCACCATTACCACCTACAAATATGGTTTATGAGACTGACCGAGTAAACTTTGTTCCTCTAGCTTACCGATGCCTAATGAAGAAAATATCAAGTTGAAGCAGATGGAAGGCGGTTTTGCTGCAGCTATTAAATTCAGTGGGAAACCGACAGAGGATGTTGTCCGCGCAAAAGAGATTGAGCTGAGGAACAGTCTGAGTAAAGATGGTCTTAGAGCTAAGAAGGGTTGTATGCTTGCTCGTTACAATGATCCAGGACGAACATGGAACTTCATAATGGTATGATTCCGAGCTCTACCAATGTCATTACTGTTATCTTATCATTATTATCATCATAACACACCAAATGATGGTTACTGCATTTCCTTCTGATTAGTGTTCTCATCTTTGCTTTGTAATTGCTTTGCATTGCAGAGGAACGAAGTTATCATATGGCTTGAAGATTTTAGTCTGGATTAGCTCTCTGCTTGGCCAAATATTACCATAAGACAGTGTGTAGAGGTTTCATCTTCTTATTAGTTGTACGATCACCACATTCGGACGACAGAAAAGTTGTATAGCTTGCTCATTATTTGTGGAAAAGCATTTAGCTATGAGACACACATTTATCTCATCTTTGTTGTTAAAAGAAAAGGATGATGAAGTTACAAACAGAGTCATTCTTTCTTGTTCATAGAAGAATACCTAAATCTCATACAAAACTGAAATGGTCGATAGCATTTGATCTCATCATCATTTTTCAAAACCACTCAAGGCATTGATCTTGAGTCAGTTTTAAGAATTTTGTTTTAGTCACTTCCCCATTTCCGAACAACGCTCTCTTTAGCAGTGAAACCTTCCTTCTTCCACATCTCCTCTGATTTATCACTGTTCGCTTTCGAAGCATCTCTTCCCATGAGTTTGGAGCTTAAAGAAGTCAAACCTTCTCGTGTTCCTCGCAACGCATACAACAACGGGTTTAACACAAATGCAGCCATTACTCCACCTTTCGCAACCAACATATACTGCAACCAGTAAACACACCTCAAAACCATCAACAACAACAACAACAAAAAAAGTCTTTCCCTTAATGATACTCCAATTAATAAGAATGGTTTAAACTTTTGAGAAAATTCATACCACGACAAGTATTGCTAAGAGGGTAATGGCAATCTGCTGTGCTTCACTCCAGAAATGATCTCCACCGAACCAACCACCACCTCCAAACCAACCTCCTCCTCCTCCTCCATTGCCACCATTTCCGCCGCCAGATTCTTCTCTTTTCTTGATCTCTTTGTCCCACATCTCAAACTCGTTTTTCTTCCCACCAAGAGCGCTTTCCAAAGCTTTACGAGCTTGGTCCTGCACAATCAAGGAAATTAAACAGCACAGTATTAGCCACCAAATCACGATGCTACACTTCTCCATCTCTGAAGCATATCAATTCTCTTAAATTTGGTTTCCTTAATGTGTCATAAAACTTTCGTTCGCAGAGATAGAAAGTGTTAATTGTGTAGTTCCCAAATAAAGTTATTGGTAAACAAACTACTTCTTGTATATATATATAGAGAGAGAAGCTGCAGGAATGAAGGAGGAATAGTATATGTGATAAGAACAAAGCTATGAATTGCTATTCTCATTCATACCAATTCACCAAACCAGAGAGAGGCTCTAAACTATTATCCAAATGGGCAACCAACAGCTAGAGCTAGAAACAATCTACCAAGACATCCGTATATAAGTCAAGCCCTTTACTAACCGCTCTTTCAACCAACTCACAAGAGCTCAAAATCAGCAACAAATTCAATCTTAGCTACAGTAGAGATAAGAACTGTGCCGCTTAACTTATTCCTCCTCAGAAAACTGCTTCCCTATGTGGCTATGTAAGTGAGTAATTCTAGTTGGAGAATGCATCCTAACTAACTTTTTTTTTCAATAAAGTCGTGAGCTTTACTTCAATCGGCTCCATAAACAACAATTTTCAGTAGAACCCACTAATCCTGAAGAATTGAAATTATTAAGTCATCGATTAAGAAGAGCGAGACAATTCGATCCCTTAAAGTAAAGTAAGGCTCTGATTGTTCAAAAAAAATTGTCCTTTGAACAAGTAAAGGGAAGTAAAAGAGTAAAGTTGTCACAAACCTCTCTCTGGCTGCCGCCGGAGAAAAGACAAGAGAATCGTCCTTTGCTGCTTTTGGTAATCGAGGTTCGCAGAGAGAAGACAGAGTTTGGGTCAAGTGTCCGGTGGCATCGGAGTTGGAGAAGAGGCGAAGAAGGAGAGTTTATCAGCAACCTCATTACGTGTCCCATCTCTCCCCCTCTTATCCCCACCAGCACCCAAACACACACTATGCTTTGTAGTTTTGTCTTGCGGAGATATTAATTGGGAATTTTATTAGAAATGCCACTTTTCAAACAAAAGTTGTGGAAAATGCCACTTTCCAATTTTCATTTTCAAAAATGCCATTTTCAATTTTGTGCCATATATGAAAAATACGAAAATACCCTTTCATTAAATCATTGATTATTAACATTTACAATTAAGATTTTGAAAATAAATCAAGATTGACATTAATTGTTTGTAAATATTTTGTTCATCATTTTGTAACAATGTGGTGGACAAAAACTTTGGTTGTTGTATTTAGTCTCCGGAATTGCATATATGCAGTGTGGACATTGTTTTGGGTTAGTAGTGGACACAAATCTTCATATTAAACCTTGGATATGGTCTACTCAAGACGAAGAACATAATGGTGATGGACAAAAAACCTCGACTATTAGATGTGGTCCATCGTATCTGAGACCTACGTGTGGACAAGTTTTTTGTTAGCAATGGAAACAAAACACATGACAAACGGATATGGTCCACAGAGATAGAAGGACATTATAGTGGTAGACAAAATTCGGTTGGATCTGGTCCACCGGATCTGGAGACCTACAGTGTGGACAAGTTTGATAGTGGTAGACAAAAACTTGGTCGGTAGGATCTGGTCCACCGAACACCGATTTGCAGACCTCAAGTGTGGACAAATTTTATTGTTAGCAATGGACATAAAACGCATTACAAACATATATAGTCCACTAAAGAGAACGAAGGACATAATAGGGATGGACAAAAACCTGGCCGGCTGGATCCGGTCCACCGGAGTTGCACCTGCGGGTTTTTCTGCCTGCGGTCGAGTATAAGAACTCTGGAACAAGACCTAGCGGTTTCACCTGCCACGGTAGAGGCAAATAGATCGATGGAGGTCTCAATTGAAGAGAATGTCTTGATGAAGAATTTCTCCATTATATGCATAAAGATCAAACAGAGTTTTAGAAAGAGATTCAGTTTGTTTTACCCAAAAAAAAAAAGATTCAGTTTGTGGTGTAGCACCAACAGCAGACTGAGAAACACTGAGGTAGAAGAAGATGAAAAATCGAGAGAGAATGAAGATGGAGAAACAGAAAAGTCGAGAGTTAGAATGAGGAGAGAGAGATTTGTTTTTTGGAAAAAAAAAATTGTGTTAAATTATTAGTTTTGTGTTAAAAAAAAGAAGGGTATAATAGTATTTCAGTTATTAGGTTGTGGCAAGCGGGAAAAGGAATTGAGAAAAATGGCATTAACCAAAATATTGGGTACTGTACATGGCATTTTTGATAAAATTCTCATATTAATTTGCTTCCTTCCTTTGTTTTTTACATTTTTTCTTTTTCTTTGGGTCAGTAAGTATATCAATTTTTTGGAGTAACAAATTTCAATGAAGGCAAGCAGCCAAGCATGATTAATTTGGTAATTTGCAGGTTAGGATTCAATAATGTTTACTCTTCCTTACCCAATTGTGGTGGCTTGTTTGTAGCTTATGATGAGTTATGAGTCTTTTCTACTCCTAATGCTTTTATTCCACTATTCATCACAAACTTGTAAACTGAATTTGAAGGGAGACGAAAGAGAACATTTTTCATTTCACTAAACTCAGAAATGAAACAAGACATGAACGAATCTCAATGACCAAAAAACAATAAAGGAAAATCAAAAGAAAACAAAAAAGATCATCAATGAGTAGTTCACCTATCTCTATCTTTATATACACCACACAAAACAAACGCATCCCCTTCAGTTTTCAGATTTATTCACTTCTGAAGAAAAATTAAGGGCGTCACTTTCCCAGTTACACCTATCTCCATCCTCTTCTACATATCAATCTATCCGAAGTTCCTCGTATTGAGGCCTGAATTTTATGATCATGAGATGTGGGAACACGACTAGGCATGCCATGAACAATGTGAACTGCAAAATCATCAAAAACAAGACCATCTAAGTTTCGTCTACAAGGAATAGTTTTTTTGTATAGTGGACTAAGATCGTACCAGAAGAGGGAGAGTCAAGAAGCTCCAAATAGGCCACAGAGCAAAGGAGAGCCTGCATTTTTGCAAATTTGTCACACACAACAAATAGTGATAACCCCGGTAGTAGTTCCTGATTGACTAAAACATGTTATTTACTTACAGGCCAAATGAAATGAGGCCGAGTAGGGTGATGAAAGGCAGAGCAGATATACTCCACAGTTCCCATTTCTCATCAAACCTTCTCATGCTCCAAGATAGCATGCTTTCGTAGATTATGATTACAATGTTCACAGCTATTCCCAACATCCCGAAATACAAAGGCATCCTGGAAACAAGGCAATGATTGCATTATGTTTAACTAGTTTTCAGCAAGACCCATCATCCCAAACAATGTTGAAATTGCAGAAACCTACACAAAATCACTACAAGAGAATCTGCAATTCCCAAACAATTTTTAAGAATAAGCCTTCAAACAGTATCTACTTTACCTGTGCACATGTCCTTGTTAATCCTCAAGACTCATTATGGTTTGGGAAAATCATGAACCTTAAACGAACTTTTTCAACAAATCTGAGAATTAAAGAAGACAGATCCTCCAAAGTTTCTATTATTCCTGCTTCCCTATTAAACTTTGCTTTCTCTAAATTAGTTCAAGGTTAATCCTATTTTGATTGACTACATTAAACCACTGTAATCAAGAACACTGAATTCAGACCTCTATGGCATCCTAAGGTCTATAAAGAAAAAGTCAGCTAAAGAACTCGGTTACCTTTTGATCCGAGCATCGTGTAGGAGAATGTGTATCATATTAGAGTGCCTGTCTCCAAAATAGACAATGAAGACAGCAGATGCAATCCAAAGCACATTCTCCAAAATCTCAACCCAAGTTTTACTTCTAGGACTCTCCAACGCAAAAGGCTGAGGCCTAGAGCAAGCATCGTCCTCAAGATCATCACCTCCAGATGCATAACCTTGACTATGTCTTTGCCTAATGTAGCCACCACCACCAACCGGAGTTCCACCAGACATATTCCCAGAAAGATAAAAAAGAAAACACTCTCTCTCTCTAGTATACAAACAGAACCCTAAAACAAACCCTAGAAACCCTCTACTGTAAAAATTCGATTCGATTCAAGAAAGTTTAAAGTACCAAACTTTAAAAAATTCGTCTCATTACAAGCGATCCCACGAAGTCTATATCGATGCTTGCGCCACCAACGAGACTACTGCAACGAAAGATTCAAAAGGGCAAAACTGAATTCAATTGGTCGTATCAAGAGATCGGAAACAAGGAGAATTCAGAAATCCCTCCGAGCTGGGTAAAGAAATCACAAAAAAAAAAAACTATAGCAGATACGGAGAATTCGAAAAGAAGAAGGAAATCAATAACCTCAAAAAAATTGAGAGCTCGTCGTCGAAGCGCTTGCTTGGATGAAAACCCTAAGAATCGATCCCAATCCTCTCTTTAGAAATTTCAACCAAAAAAAGAAAGAAAGCTTTTTTAGTTAAAAAGAGTGACTGAAGCGTTGAGAAAAAAAACAGTTTGGTAAACTGAACCGTTTTCCACAGGTTGGGCGAACATATTTGACAAACGACGTCGTAGACCCTTTTTCTTCCTAGTCCTTTTATCTTGTAAACCACAAATCACATGTCCAATAAGATAAAGGTACATTAGATTTTATTTTCATAATTTAATAATTATCAAAAAAATTTAAAAACAAAATAAGAAAACGGTTACAATTTCTTTAAAAAAAATCAAATATCTTATTTACCGTAAAAAACAATTATTACATTTTAGTTTCCAAAATATATAAAACAAATAATATTTATGCTATAAAATCTTAATAAATCTATCGACCTCTCATGAACTTAGTTAAAGAGTCCTAAAATCACTCTCAATTAAACAACTCATGAATTTATAGTTTACGTGTTCCACCATATATTTTAAAAAATATTTCAAAAAAATATTTTAAATTTATCAGGTACAAATTATTCATTTTCCAAATTTATTAATTACTGTAAAAAAAAGCTATTCGCCAAAAACTATTAGAGTTCCGATAAAAAAAATCACGTTAATTGATATATTTCTTTTCCAAAAAAAAAGATATGTGCAATGCTAAAAGAAAGAGAGAAAAAGGTAAAAGAAAGAGCACGTTCTTTCTGTTCTACAAAACAAAACAAAAAAATCGAATTGCACATTTAAGAAAGGGGTAATTTGCCAACTAACCAAAATAAAAAAGACAATGAAGAATATAGCATCATATTTGAAAAATTAGAAAACTAGGAGAAAGATAATTAAAATTACACATTTGGTCTTTTGAAGGTTTAGTAATAGTGATGGGTGGTGCTCAGAGGTTGGTTGGAAGTAGAGGTCGGTGGCCGCAAGTGGTGGCGGCCGATGGCCGGAATTGTGGTGGTCACCGGTGGCCGGAGTTGGTGGTGGTCACCGGTCACCGGAGATGATAGTGGTCGCCGGTCGCCGGAGATGGTGGTGGTCGTCGATCACCAAAGTTGGTTGTCGGTCGCCGAAGATGGTAGTCGGGCGCCGGTAATGGCGCCGGTCGCCAGAGATGGTCGACGGTCGTCGGAGATGATCGCTGGTCGCTAAAGATGGTGGTGGTCACCGGTCGCCAGCTGATGGTAGGTAGGAGGTATTGGTGATAGATGGGGTGGTGGTAAGAACACTAAACCCTAGGTGATAATAAATTGTCAACCCAATTCTACATAAACTAACACATGTAAACTGTTTATTTTAGGGTCAAACATGTCAATTATACATATATTATACTTTCTATTAGTTTGTTCTGTTTCTCATATAATCTTCTATTGTTTATGCAAGATCATTTCCATGACACTGGGTCAAGTCCATGCATATACTTCACTGCTCTATATACTCATCTTCTTTTGATTGTATTGATATGGTTCTGGTCAGGATGCTTTTCCAAGCAACGAGAGTTATCCCATTTTGCGAGAACGAAGCTGACGTCCATCCATCCTCTGACCGTCTCCATCATCGATACTTTTCTCCTACATCTATTTGCTTTAATCGACCAGAGAACAAATCCAAATATGTATCCTTGTCGTTTGATCATCATCCATTAATAATGAGGGAGAGTTTGTGAATTGAGAGAGAGCGAGACAGAGAGAGAATGAATGGTGGTGATGTTCTTATCTTGTTTGTTAACTTCTATCATTGAAAAGTTTGGGTTTTTGGTCAATTTTGTATATGTTATGCTTAATGGGTAAACTTGAGAGTTCTAGGGCTGTTGTAATGGTCAATTTTCTATCATCATTTCCATTTTGTTGGATCGATGTTTCTGGGTAGAGTAAGAGCGGTTGGTGAAAGAGAAAGATAAGAGTGTTTAGGATTGAGCATTGGGGAAGAAGACAATGTCAATGTGGCTACTAATGAGAATTGATATTTTTATTCTACTAATATATTGCAAAATATAATTATTGGAATCGAAAAGAAAGATTTGAAATTCTTTTACAATACTTGAAAATCAATAATTTATGTCTTCAATTCAATCAAATTCTAGTCTATTAAAGTCTCTCATCCAATACTTCCCCCTCCCCCTAGTTTTGAAGAAATTAGATGATTGCTCCCTCACTCCCTAGAACCATCTTCAACCGAGACCATATATGGTTTTTAGTTATTAAAAAAAAAAAATGTGATGATTGTTTACATATTTAAAAATTAATATACATTTAGATTTGTGTTACGTTCATTTAAGAATTTGAAGAAACAAAATAAAATTTAATTTTATGAAAATAATTTTAACAATACAAAACTATTCATGTATAGCACATGTCGAATACTAGTCTTACTAATAATACTACACTTTAACAAAATTTAACAAAACCTTGCTCTAATAACAACAAAATTTATATAATATTTTAAAATCTTTAAAATTCTATTGAAATCTCAAACCAATATTTCTCACTTAATTTTTATGTTATCCATCGGTCTTATAAACCTATTTGGACTAAGTTTTACATTCATGCAAGTGGTTACTTTTAATTTCTACTATTAAACTGAAATGATTTTGAAATATACTCTAATTTTTAATTAAAATTAAAGCATGGTCTAATACATTTTAAAATTTATTTATTTGTTCCTTACAAATATCGACTTTATAGAAATTAAAGTAACCATGTGCATGAATTGAATATATAAAATATAAAAATAGATAAATTTTAAAAATATAGAAATGTGATTCGAAAATGTCTGGGCGTTCGGATTTAAAATTTTTTGGATTTAGAGATATATGAACCGTTCGAGTATTTTTAGACTTTGTGTTCCGATCAAGTTCATATTAATATTAAATAATTAATTAGGATATTACACCCAAGTAAAAACTATAAACTGTAAACCAAATTCTAAAATTCAAGAACCAAAAACTATAATCCAAACACCACTAAAAATTTGCAAAACATTTATAAAATCAAAAAACTAAAATCTTTAATCTGGGTCAACCCGCCCGTCGTGCTATGGAAAGAGAAACCTTTCCGTACAAGCCATAGAACCCCAAATCGGCTCCTCGCTTTTTCTCTCCTCCTGCTGCTTCCTAAGGAAAACTAGGGTTTTAGTCTCGCCGAAAATGGAAGACGATTTCTGGAGTAAGCCTCTTCGTTTTGCAAGGTTTTTCTCATTCAGTGTGTGTTGTATCTCGATCTTTGGTTGTTTGATCTTTTCCTGTATCTCAATCCTTGGTTGTTTGTTGTCTATATATTGTTAATTAAATATTTTGTGGAGATCTTATTTTCATTTTTAAAATATATTTTTTAAGAGGATCTGAAATCGAGATTTAACTAATGGTTACAACTCATATAACATATAACCTATCAAATAATTAATCTTATAACTAATATTATATAGTTTATATAAAAAAAGTTGTGTACAGAATTTGATTGTTCATAAGTGACCTTTACTCTACATATCCCTCAGTTCTCTTTTGAAAATCTTTTGGCATCGTTTACTTTTCAGTCAGGTCGGCCAACACAACATTTCTAGAATTCAATTATCGTGGAAACTCACCACCCAAAATACTTACAAAATTACACCAACTAAAACTCTTTCTTTCTGTTTCTAACTAATGCAAATCTAAGAGATATGTAGTCTAAATGGTAACCGAAGAATTTGGCTGAAATGCTGAATTAATTTGTGAGCTTTTGAAAGTTTCAAAGTAGAACACTAATATACTATACTTTTAAGAACAAAAGTTTTTGCGTTAAATTAAACTGACGATATGTTTTTGGAATGGAAAAGTTACTTTAATCTTCAAAAGAAAATTACAATAATGACTTAATTAGGCTGACCATGTTATGGTTACAGACTTACAGTAAAGTAAGTGTATGATACGTACGTGTCTATTAAAAGACATTAGACATATATGGATCTCAAGGGACCATTTTTGGAGTAGGATGATGATGATGATGATGATGATGATGATGATGATGATGATGATGATGATGGGTCTCTTCTCTTCTTAATTCTTATATAAGTACTTTTTACTTCTCCTTTAACTTATCTCGTGATCACTTTTTCCCTTTACAGCCCCATTCCTCCCTATCTCTTTGGATAACTCTTCCTATCTTTCTCCCTTTTTGCAACAACTAACACTATTTCTCAATTTTGTTCCAAACTTTTAAAAACAACTAACTCATGACATAATTATATTTCCATAAAATATGGCCCTTACCAAACTGTTGTCAATAGATTAGGCATTCAATTTATTTGTAATGCCTTTATAAGACACTGATGTGATTATTAGAATAGACATTTGATTTTGGAAATGTAGAAAAATCGTAATGCGTTGATGGGATGGGTTTGAATATTTGAGTTTAAGGCTCCGAATGGAGATAGTGTATCAGGCATAGCGGATCTAGCGAATCTAGCGGATCAAGCGGAAAAAGTGGATCTAGCGGATCTAATGGATCAAGCGGTTTAAAATTTATGTTTGAATAGTAAAAGTGGTTTAAAGTACTGTACAAATTTTAAATAATATATTTAAATTTTAAAATTAGTATTTATTTTTTCATAAGTAGATTCTAGTTAATATTTTATATTAGAAAAACCTAATATAAAAATATTTTTTGAAAAATAATTAATATAATTGCAATTTTAAAATAATTTTCAAATTAAATTAAGTTACTACACAATTATTTTAAAAGACATATGTTTGTGCTATAACGCAAATCCAAACTTATTATATTAATGAAATTAAAACAAGAATACATAAAATAAATGTATTTAAAACATTCATTCAACAAGCATTTAAAATAGAAGATGTTTATTAGCCCATAATGTATCTGCAATTCTTTCTCTTAGATTCGCCATTAAATCACCATCAGCTATATTTTTTGTTCCAATGACGTTTAAATCACTCTCCGGATCTATGTTGTCAATATGTGAATGCCCCATTGTTTCAGCAAAATCATCATCTATAAAATTTGAAATTCTGATAAAATTGTGTAGACCCATTGTCGCTATGACGATTCTCTTTTGCACTTCAATATTATATCTAGGAAATTCACAAAGAATTCTCCATTTCTTCTTCCACACTCCAAATGTTCTCTCAATAATAGAACGTAGAGATGCATGCCAGCGGTTGAAAAATTCCTGCTTATTCTGAGGAGGCGGATCATTCTCGAATGATGACATATGGTACCGAACAACGATGTTTCTTGAAGATCTATATGGAACAAGAAAACCTTGTTTATTTGAATAGCCAGAATCAACCACATAGTACTTATCTTCTGGTGGCAAAGGAAATTCAGGATCACTGTTTTGAGCCATCGTAAGAACTGCTGTATCATGACAAGATCCTGGTGCTCCATTCCAAACATATGTGAATAACATATTTAAATCACATATTTCCATGATGTTAAACGATGTTCTATCATGTCGACTCCACTACATTCCTTGTAAATCAGGAGTGACCTTAACACACACATTAACACCATCCATTGCTCCAACAAACCCACTAAAAAATGGCCACTATTTTTCCATCCATTAGCCTGTCCGGAATCCTGTGTAGTTCTTTCCTTGTTGGTGTTTTGATATAATCATAAGCAAGTAACTCAGTCGCTCTAAGCACTTCATAAAATTTTTTCTTTAGGGTTTCTTGATTTCTTCCAAATCTTAGACCAACATCTCGTTGAACTTCGTTGTGTCCACATATCCGTAAAAACATTGCAACACTCTCTTCAATGCCTACATTCAGTGTTGGTTTTAATCCATAAGTTGTTTCTAGTTGGTGACACAATGTTCTGAAACAATCAAGTGACATCCGTAGTAATTGAAGACAAGCAGCATGATCTTCTTGTAATCGATGCCAAATATTCTCCACCCCAATCCACCATCTGTTTGTACTTGTCCTCTTTCAAAATACTGATTGTAGTAACTCAATGCTGGTTGAATTATTAACTCTTCAAATTGTGCATTCTCCAGATTCTATAACTCAGTTCTCTCTTTGTAACTTAAAAATTGAATTCGTTGTGACCGCAATTGACATATACGAAAAGCCTGTATTTGATGAAAACAAAGGATTGATAAGAAACTGAAAGACATGATTCAATTACACATAATAAGTAAAAGATAATACAAAAACATAAATAAAAACAATGCAACATTATTAATAGCAAAGAACTAGAGATATTATGCTTCATCGTCAGAATCATTTTGGTGAGTTTCATTTAAATTTGGCCCCTGATGGGTTCCCCAAATGTTGAATAATCCTCCAGATTTACGTGTTCGTGGTATTAGCCTTGGTGTTGTGGTTTCAGTTTGAGTTTCAGTTTGAGTTTCTAATGAGAATCCATGCTGAACATTTGTTTGAGGAGGCCATTGTGAAATATTTGATGATGATCCCCATTGTTGATCATTTGATGATGAACCCCACTGTGTAGGTGAATTCAATTGTTGTGTATTTTGATACGCTCCCCATTGTGAAACATTTGGTGATGTACCCCACTGGTGACTATTTGGTTGTGTTTCCCATTGTTGTGCACTTGGTGGAGTACCCCATTGTTGAGGACGTGGTTGTTGACCCCATTGTTGAGCACTTGGTGGTGTACCCCATTGCTGAGCACTTGGTGGTGTACCCCATTGCTGAGCACTTGTTGGTGTACCCCATTGCTGAGCACTTGATGGTGTACCCCATTGTTGAGGATGTGGTTGTTGACCCCATTGGACATTTGAAGTTTGCCCCCATGAATTATTACTTCCAGAAGATGGACTACCTGAATGAAAACCACTTGCATTTTGACTCCCAAAAGTTCTTCTCGATGTTAACCGCTTTCCCACAAACTCATCAATAACGTGTATATCCAGTTAGAGCTTGTAAGAAATTTATCTTTTCTTCAAAAGGTTTTTCAGCTCTATCAATGAAATACTTACGATAGAATGGGTCTCCTCCTAATTCGTCAACGCACGCCCAATAAAATTTTGTATCACTTGGAAGCTCCATTGATTCCAATATCTTTGCAGCCTCATCAAGGCCGTCGTAATCATCTTGGTCGAATGAATTTGGGCGTAATTGTTGTAAACTTTGACGTTGGAACTCCCTAAATCCGGTCATTGTATCGGTCAGGGTGGTCTCAAATGACTGCTTATTTTTACTTCCTCGTGAACTACTCCCATGTAAGACTCCAGAATTTCTTGCAGATCTTTGTAACGTACTTCCTCGTCTTCCTTTGAACTCTGGAACCAGGAATTTGAATCGGATCAACCGTAACAGAATTATGACGCTTATGTGCCTGGATAAACTCATTTGAAGGACGCGTTTCATCGGTAATGTTAACGCGATACACTTCTTCATTTTCTTGTGTCTCTGCATCTTGACTATCAGACATTTCACCACCGTATGTTTCTGGGTACAACTGATCTTCATTATTAGTTGTGCCTTCATTCATCATTTCTTCTCTTCTTTGGTTGATAGAGTATTGAGCTTGGGATTGAATATTATATAATTTGAAGCAACATTCCATGATTTCCCACCCTTGTGGCGGCTTTCGTTTAAATGTATGTACAATGTTACATACCTATGAATATTATTATAAAACAAATATTTCAGAATATTTGGTTATTTTAATTAAGTTAATATATTTGCGTTGTGATAAAGATTATAAGAATTTACTTCACGATCTTTCCACCATGACTCAGATGCATTAATAACGGATGTAATAGGATCCACCGTGATACCAGTTGATCCCATAAGCTCTCGATACTTCTTGTATTTTTTTTTTTTTCATATTATCAAGTTTTTCTTTGAAAAACATATAATTTATTTCTAAATCGAACTCCTGGTTAAACTTTTCAACCATAAACTGTTTTGCAAAGGGAGTGGGATGTTTTATACGATAATTATTTATCGCAGCTGCTTGATCATATAACTCAAGTAATCTAAAAAGACTGCTAGGAGTCCATTTGAAATTGGCTCCATTCTACAATATTTTTTTTGATAACAAATTAATATGTATTCACGTAATTATAAAAAAAATTATATTTAAATAAATTAAGATAAAATATTTTACCCATGCTGATGTTTCGGTTGGAAAGTTTTCATCTGCTTGTACGGAAGAATTTGTGTTTCGTCGACGATTAGATGTCATATCTACAGTTGTAAGAAAAAAATCAGTTTACTATAGTCAGTATATATTTTAGTTATATATGACAAAAATTTATTAAACTATTGTATTATATGAATATTACTTATTTTTACATACTAAATTTGAGTTTTTTTTATAATTTTGTATTACATTAGTGTGTAGACATGAATCATAAATCTTATATAATTGTGTATATATATAATATATGTTGATGGTATAAACATTTATAATATTATACATATACAATTATAAACCTTAGTCAAAAACATAAAAATATTATACATATACAATTATAACTTTTCCTCACTAAAAGTTTACAAACCTTATTTGCTATTAAATTTTTATTCATAATATTGTCTTATTAAAATACATAGATCTCTATTTTATAAAATAAAAAAAAAAATTACAAACCTGTTAAATCTCTATGTTATAAAATAAAAACATAATTACAAAATAAAA
Source organism: Camelina hispida (assembly GCA_023657505.1). NCBI lineage: Eukaryota > Viridiplantae > Streptophyta > Magnoliopsida > Brassicales > Brassicaceae > Camelina > Camelina hispida. The sequence continues at coordinate 13,084,865 of CP094637.1, read as the reverse complement.
GATGTGAAGTATTAGATTTATAGGAAAAAAAAATTTGCATTCTCTTTCGTCATTGTCCAACATGTGAAGGTTGTATTATTAATTTATTATTATTTTTTACAATAATTTGTACTATTGGACCACTTGAAACACTCCCATATCTAGATAAAAGTGGTTCATTCATTTTTTGTACTAGAAGACAAGATTTTCTTATCTACATGTGTTCCCTTCACTTTTTTTGGTTTTCGTTTTTGCAGTTGCTGAATGGGAACACATAAGTGGACAGACCACTTGGGCTGAAGAACCACCCATTTTCCCACTCCCCATTCAAAGCCTAAGTTTAAATGGACACACATTTACTGTAGTATGTAAGTCACTCATGAATTGGTTCTTCTTGCTTATCTCTACTTTTCAAAGTTTGGGCCTTTCTGAGTCGAGTGGTTCTCTTACGATGTGTAAGACTGATACTAGGATTTTTGTGTCTCCTAGTAGGTCTCAATTAACCTTATGCAGTTGTAATACTTAAGGTGTCAATCCAGTTGGGAATCTTTACTATCACTCAAGATGCAATCAAGAAGTCACAAGTTAAGCCAATTCAAAAAGAATGTTTTTCTAACAATCCTAGAATGGTCAAAATACAAAACGGAAATGAGTCACAGAAACTGAAACAAAAATGTATGACAAGAAGCAAGCAAGAATAATTGAAACCGAAAACAATTCTAAGCATGAACAAATGAAACAGTCTCGGGAATGTAATATCAATCAAAAAGATAAAAGTCCTAAGGATGGGAGTAATTGATGTCGGTGGAGTGGCCTAGTCTACAGAGTGTTTAACATACCACAAACAAACAACCTCTAAACAATGAACATCACAACTTAGCTAATCTCTCGGCAAAAGCTACTCAGACTCAACCACTTCTATACCTAGCTCTCGCTAGAGAAACATGGTCGAGCAGGCATGACAAACAAGTTTATTCACGTCAACAAACATCCTAGACAACTAATCTCTTGGCTAGGAACGTAAGTCTCTGGCACTAGTTGGTCAGACATTTCATCAAACACCTTTTGGGTGTGGAAATGTCTCGAACCTAGTCCCAATTGATCAGAGACAAACTAGTATTTCTAACTCTAGTTTAGAAGGGAATCATACAATCAAAGCTTAAACACTCTACATCCTAAGATCTTCCACCTAATCTATCCCATCCTTAAGAACTAACACACTGCTCAGATCCGAAAATCATCATCAACAACACAAACTCAGAAAACATTGAAACAAGCATTCATAGATAGGTAAAAATGAGATGAACAACTTTGCAGAAGAAATCAAATGCAAAAAACTCAATGTATTAAAAGATATCTGGATACAAAGTCTCAGAACGGTTTTGGAGGCTAGGTGAAACCTTCAGAACAAAATGCGATAAAAGATAAGATGTCCTCCCAAAGACTTAACAAAACATATTTATAGTAAAAACATGTAAATCCCTAAAACTTAAAACGACAAGATGAAGAGTCGGTCTGGGAATCTCCTGAAGCGTGTAGGACGGAACGTCTTCCTGACATGTGCGAACGAGTGGTGGCTCGAGTGGGTGATGGTGTTGGCTCGAGTCAACGGGCAGCGGCTCGAGCTGGAGGGTCGAGTCGACGGGTGGCGACTCGAGCTGGATGTATACGCATCCACTAAAACGATGATAACTTTTGAACCACACCTCCGAGTGGCCTAAAATAAACGGCATTAGAAAGATGTCTCAATTCTCTACAACTTTGATGAAAACGTTGAAAGCTAAATCCCACTCGGGTGGAACGACTCGAACGAGGTGTCTCGAGTGGAGTGACTCGAACGACGTCTTGGAGGATGACTCGAACGAAGACTCGAACGGTGATGTTGAGCGATGAGTTTCCGACGTCTCCTAGATACCTGAAATACTCCAAAATGCACAATGTATGCAAGGATGATGCAAGAACTACCTAGACATGCAAAGTGTATAGAAAAGACTAGAAGATGTTGGAAAAAAATCAGTTATCCTAGCTAAATGCATGATAAATATATGCTAAAGGGAGACAAAATAGAGACATATCAACTCCCCCAAACTTATTCTTTGCTTGCCCTCAAGCAAACGATCAAGAACAACGTATGGAGAAGAGGTGTGAAAATGGGGTCTCCGAACCTAAAACATGCTGAATATAGTAGTTAGAATCAAGGTCCTTGTTTTTAGTTCTATGATGCATGGTGAATAAATTTTATTCGTTTGATCTACACATGCAATCCTATCAATCACCCCTTTTAACATTTATTAACAAAGAACCATGAATCAAGCTATGCAGTGTCATTGAACTCATTTGGCTAGGGTGAAAGGTTAGAGAAAAATGTGGTCTCTTTCTCAAGTGGTTCCATCGATACATAGTAAGGTTCTCTCATGAAAAGAGTTGAGCTTAAGAGAAGGCTAAAGGTTGAAACCAACTGATACATACAAGAGCAGCATCCTGTCTACCTAAAGAATATTCCAAACCAAAGTTGGTCCTATCTCTACCCTTCATCGGAAACTTCATCTCAAACCCATTCTTTCATTCTTTAGATTTGGTCTTAGGAGGAGTTCACTTCTTATCACTCTAGCGGATTGGGAAATCTTTATTATCACTAATGTTCTTTTTCTTCTCTTCTAAGGACTTTAGACATCTTAAACATTTTACCTTTTTTTCTTTGTCTAATCTTTTCATTTTATGCCCAGAACCAGTAACTCATTATTTTGCTCAACCCAAATCCTTTATTAGACTTGTAAACTTTGAAAACACATCCCCCTTCTTAAGACTTTCTACCCTTTACTTTTATGTACAGATCCATACCCAATACCCCAAATCGAGTTCTCACCTAGTCCTACTAGTCCGGATAACGCGAACTATAACTACATAAGATCCTATTCTTGTCGGTTAGAACCTAACACTTTCTAACAAGCTCAACTCAGAAATGGTTTGACGCTCAAGAATACAAATGGATTGAAAGGACGGTTGGTTAAGGGTGCGGGAAACTATTCCAAAGATGGGAATCAGCTACTTGGATTGAAAAGGGTGGTAAAAATGTGAAAGACAATCCAAGTATGTATATGGTATCCATGAGTTCAACTTCAATGCATAACAAGATAATTGCAAGTCAAGATTAGGTTCAGATAGATAGGGAATGATGTCAATTCAAATCATGTTTCAATCTTACATTTTCAAATTCAATCAACATGCATCAAAGAACTAATAACAAGGGCCCTGATCCTATCCTATTGAATCCAACATGCTACCAAAGTTACAATCATCATCAACCCCTATGCTAAATGCAACAACCCTTTATGAATAACGCTAGACTCAATCCTAATATGCAAGTGTAAACTACATGAACACACTGTTTTTTCTTGTGGAAATTTTCAAATTTATTTTTTCGATTTTTTTTTTTTTTGGTTTTTCTATGCAAATATATGGATGCAGACTTAAACGTGATATGATGCAAAAATTTGAAACCCTCCCCCAAACTTAAATTACACAGTCTCCTGTTAAGAAAAATCTGTAGGAGGATTTAAGAATCACAACAGAAACAATGCAGAAATGAAATGGTATATACAAAGGAAGGTATGAGTACCTCAGTAGTAGAAGAAGGAGTATGTGCTCGCCCAAGGAGGAGCGTGAAACTTACTTTGTCCTTCGCCTTGTTCGGGATCCACGGATGTGAGCTCAGCTGGTTGGTCGAGTTGCTGCTCAACCGCTTGCGTGTTCTGATACATGTTCGGCTGCTCGTAACACTACATGTCGTCGACTCTGGATTCACCGTAGTCCGGTCGAGTCGCAACACCGTGATGATACGCGAGTGGATCTTCGTGCAGGTCATGTGGAGAGCTTGTCGGTCGAGTGGGATATGGTCGACTCGAGTTAGACTGGTCGAGTGAGTAGAATTGACTTGAGCGAGATACTTCGGAACAGAGGATCGAGTTGTGTCGGTTGAGTCGTGTAACGAGCTGGGATCGCCGGATGGGTCGAGTCGCACGGTGCCGATTCGAGTGGTGGTTAACGGTAGCGACGGAAGTGATACTTGCGTTGAGCTCATACTCCCTTCTGTAGATTCCTGAACAAAATAAAACTAAAAACCAAAATCAAAAACACAAGGATCCTAAAGAAATATTTACAATGGTACCTTTGGGACTTCCTTCCAAGTGAGTTTGTTTAAAGTCCCTAGCTTGACTTTGCATACTCCTTATGCTTTGGGAGGGTCATAGAGAGGTTTTGTAGACTCCTCTAGAATGTCTTGTCTAACCATATACTCTTTAGCATTTTGCCCAGGTTCAATAAGAAAAGATCTTCTCTTCTTCATTATCCCCAACCTCTATCTTGCTTTTCTTAGAGAAGAAATTTTAACTTTATTCTGGAGCTGCATGATTTTCCCTCTCATCTCTTCCAACATGGCTGTTAACTCTGTCACTGTATCCTTTAAAATCTTGGTTGTTTGGGGTTCAGACAAACTGTCAAGCGCGGGAGGACTTTTCTTGTGCGGTTGGTGATTAGGAAGTAGGTCTCGACGCTTAGGGAGGGTAGCGGCTGCACGCGAGTTGGAGAATGGTTGAGTGACACATTGAGTTTTCTCTTTGGTTACCAAAACCTCTGTTTCTGCCTTATTCACATCCTCAAAGATGTCAAACCCAGATTTCTGATCTTTCTCTTCAATCACGAAGGTATGTCCATCAATAGTTGGTTTCTTCGTAGAATCCTTGATATCAAACTTCATCTTAAAATTTTTTACCTAGATTGAGATCAATCATACCCTTCTTGACATCAATGACTGCTCCAGCTGTAGCTAAGAAAGGCCTTCCCAGGATTAGTGGATCTTTAGGCTCTTCATCCATTCCCAACACCACTAAGTCAGTAGGAATCTCAGCTTATCCAATTTTGATGGGCAGGTTCTCTAATAGACCATGAGGCAATCTAGTAGTCCTATCAGCCAATATTAAGCGAAGGTTGCATGACTTGTATTCGTTGAATCCTAGCCTCTGAGCTACAGAGAGTGGCATAAGGCTTACTAAAGCACCAAGGTCGCATAGACACTTTTTGAAGGCCAATGGACCTAGAGAACAAGGCAAGGTGAAAGAACCAGGGTCCTCTAGCTTCTTTGGGATAATCATCTTCTGAATAACAGCCTTGCATTCATGAATAACCCCACCTATGTCATGCACTACTCTCTCATCTTCCAGAGCCTTAGCTTGAGCTCCTTTAGCTATCTCATCCTTCTCTTTGGTCTTTTTGGTTACCAAGTCAGTTAAAATTTTTTGATATTGAGGCACAAGTGCAAATGCATCAAGCAAAGGCATCCTAAGTTCAATCTCCTTGACTTGTTTTTCGAACAGAGCTTTATACTTCTCAGTAAGCTGCTTCTTAAACCTCACTGAAAAAGGTAGAGGTGGCTTGTATAGTGGAGGAATGAATCTCACTGGTTTATCCTTGGGAACAGCGGGTTCTTTAGTAGCTTCAGGATCAGATTGCTTGGCTGACTTAATTGGATCCTTGAGCACCTCGACAAGATCCTTTATCTGAACTTTATCTTGAAGAAAATCCTCCCCATCTAAACTCTCAGTGTCATCAGTGAGCCGTATATCTACAACTTGGGTGGTGATGGCATGGATAATAGCATAGTCCTTGAGGTTTTGAACTGCTTTTCCGGGTAGTTGGCCAGTTGTTGGGGTAGAAGTAGAAACAGTCTTGCCTTCCATATACTTCATCTTGGAGTTAAGAGCTTCAAACTTGACATTCAGATCATTGTAATTTGTAAGAACATTCCATCCGCTGACTGAGTTCAGCAAATTTCGTAGCGGTATCCAGAGAACCACTAGCTTGACCTTGAAGAAGTTGTTGCAGCATGTGCTTCATTTCTTGATCTGGAGCTTGAGTAGGTTGAACTTGTTGAGGTGAAAATCCTGGTGGTGGTCCGGAAGGAGCGTGATAACCTTGTTGGAACTGTTGCTTAGGCACAAATACTTGATTGTAAGGGACAAAAGGTTTTTGCGGATTTTGTTGTTGCTGCTGAGGAGGGTACACTTGATCTTGTGGATTTGCAACATTGGTGCTCCTGTAAGACAAATTGGGGTTCGTCTTGTAGGGGTTATAACCCTTGTTGTACCCACCTTGATTCTGGACGTAGTTGATTGCTTCAGACTGCTCACCCTTTCCATCCTGAACTTGAAAAGGGTCATCCTCATATACGAACTGGACAGTCTGCTGCTGACTTAGCAAGAGGCAGTCAAGCTTGTCATTGACATTCTTAAGGTCCCTCTTGTACTTCTCCTCAGATCCAGCGTCACCGCGAACTGTGCGGTCATAGTCCTTATTGTAGTTGACGTCAGACTGAGCGAGATTCTCCACCATTTGCCATCCTTCGTCAACGTCTTTGTTCAGGAAATTACCGTTAGAAGCAGTGTCAAGCAGCATACGTATCTTTGGTAGTACACCACGGTAGAGAGTGCTCAGCAGTGACTCGTTGCTGAAACCATGGTGTGGACGCTGGCTATGGTAACCCTTAAAATGCTCCCATGCTTCACAGAATGATTATGAGCTCTTCTGAGTGAAGCTGGAAATCTCATTCCTGAGACGTGCTGTTCTGGAGTTGGAGAAAAACTTGGCCAAGAATGCCTTCTTGCAACCATCCCAAGTGGTGATTGATCCCTTGGGAAGGTTTTTCTCCCATTGATGAGCCTTGTCTCCCAGGGAGAATGGGAAGAGGCGCAACTTGTAACCCTCCTCACTCACACCGTTGATCTTGGTGAGACTGCACAGACGGTCGAACTCGTCCAAGTGGTCGAGTGGATCCTCCATAGGCAACCGTGGAACTTGTTTCCTTGGATCACGGAGATCATACCACTTTTGATTTCGAAATTGTTGTTCTGCACGGCGGGAGGGACGATTCTAGCACGCTAGTATGAGTGTTCGGTGCATCCCCAACACCAATGTTTTGCGGTCCCGGATGTGGTTTATTCTGTTGTTCCATAGTGACTGGTACGAGATGATCGGTGGAAGTACGAGCTTGTCGTGGGCGTTGCAACCGATTGATTTTGTCGATAACAGGAATGAGATTCTGATGCCCTCTTGATCTGGTGTGCATGCAAGGTTGCAATCAACAGGTACCTGAGGTGGAAGACAAACAAGCAGAAAACCAAAGCAAGTCAGTACTTAGAATGATAAGTGTAACAGAACTTAATCTTGCAAAACTTGAAATCTTAAATGTAGCAAAACAATTCCCAAATGGCAACGGCACCAAATTGATACTAGGATTTTTGTGTGTCTATCCTAGCAGGTAACCTTATGCAGTTGTAATACTTAAGGTGTCAATCCAGTTGGGAATCTTTGCTATCACTCAAGATGCAATCGAAAAGTCACAAGTTAAGCCAATTCAAAAAGAGTGTTTTTCTAACAATCCTCGAATGGTCAAAATACAAAACGGAAATAAGTCACAGAAACTGAAACGAAAATATATGACAAGAAGCAAGCAAGAATAATTGAAACCGAAAACAATTCTAAGCATGAACAAATGAAACAGTCTCGGGAATGTAATATCAATCAAAAAGATAAAAGTCCTAAGGATGGGAGTAATTGATGTCGGTGAAGTGTCCTAGTCTACAGAGTGTTTAACATACCACAAGCAAACTATCCCTAAACAATGAACATCACAACTTAGCTAATCCAATCTCTCGGCAAAAGCTACTCAGACTCAACCACTTCCATACCTAGCTCTCGCTAGAGAAACATGGTCGAGCAGGCATGACAAACAAGTTCATTCACGTCAACAAACATCCTAGACAACTAATCTCTTAGGCTAGGAACGTAAGTCTCTGGCACTAGTTGGTCAGACATTTCATAAAACATCTTTTAGGTGTGGAAATGTCTCGAACCTAGTCCTAATTGATCAGAGAGAAACTAGTATTTCTAACTCTAATCCAGAAGGGAATCATACAATCAAAGCTTAAACACTCTACATCCTAAGATCCTCCACCTAATCTATCCCATCCTCAAGAACTAACACACTACTCAGATCCGAGAATCATCATCAACAATATAAACTCATAAAACATTGAAACAATCATTCTTAGATAGGTAAAAATGAGATGAACAACTTTGCAGAAGAAATCAAATGTAAAAAAACTCAATGTATTAAAAGATATCTGGATACAAAGTCTCAGAATGGTTTTGGAGGCTAGGTGAAACCTTCAGAACAAAATGCTATAAAAGATAAGATGTCCTCCCAAATACTTAACAAAAGGTATTTATAGTAAAAACATGTAAATCCCTAAAACTTAAAACGACAAGATGAAGAGTCGGTTTGGGAATCTCCTGAAGCGTGTAGGACGGGACGTCTTCTTGACATGTGCGAACGAGTGGTTACTCGAGTGGGTGATGGTGTTGGCTCGAGTCGACAGGCAGCGGCTCGAGCTGGAGGGTCGAGTCGACGGGTGGCAACTCGAGCTGGATGTATACGCATCTACTAAAACGATTATAACTTTTGAACCACACCTCCGATTGGCTTGAAATAAACGGCATTGGAAAGATGTCTTAATTTTCTACAACTTTGATGAAGACGTCGAAAGCTAAATCCCACTCGGGTGGAACGACTCGAACGAGGTGTCTCGAGTGGAGTGACTCGAACGACTAGAGTGGTGCGACTCGAACAACGTCTTGGAGGATGACTCGAACGACGACTCGAACGGTGATGTTGAGCGATGTGTTCCCGACGTCTCCTAGATACCTGAAATACTCCAAAATGCACAATGTATGCAAGGATGATGCAAGAACTACGTAGACATGCAAAGTGTATAGAAAAGACTAGAAGATGTCGGAAAAAAATCAGTTATCCTAGCTAAATGTATGATAAATGTATGCTAAAGGGAGACAAAATATAGACATATCAACGACCTTGTTGATGTTGCTCCCACTCGTGTCTTCCTCTTAGTACTTTGTTTCCACAAGCCTGCTTCCAACAACATGTTTCAGTATTTAGTGATATATATTCCACTTAGAGTTAAGAGATGCTGTGTAAGACAGAAACTTAATTGTACCTCACAAACATATTGACTCCATTGATCTCTATCAAGCGACTTTCGAGATGTTAAATCACGACCTGTAACAGTTCCTGTCATCAGGAAACTCCGGAGTATCTCTGAAGCAGGTTTGATCACTTATGCATCCCATGACTCTTCAGCTTTGCCTATAATAACAAGAAAACACACCAACAATAGAAATTCTTAAAGTTTGTTCTTTGATTAGATTAGCTATGGTATTTACTTGAAACATTGCTGAAACACATAATGCATACTTAATAGTTACTATGTTGCATCAATGTAATGAATATTCCAGCCAAAGACCGTTTCTAGCCTACTCACTCTTCTTTTCTGAAACACAACATAAAATGAAACGCTTCAGAGTTGATGGATCACTTTAGACAAGTCAAAGAACATAAATGTGTGCATCAAAGAGGACTTACTTGATGACGAACGAGCCTTCTGGTATTTAACTTCACCCTATCAATTGCTTCCCCTAACATAATCCTCAACTTCATTATCATCTTTCGGGAAATTCAAAGTCTTCCTCAGATTCTCCTTCATAGCCTTATCAGAGCTCGTTAACTGTCCAGCGTGTTTCTCCGAGAGATGCATTTTCAGAGAATCTTCAAACTCTCTGACACCTATCGATTGCCTTAAGCCTCTAGTACTTCATCGACTCTTTGTTCAACATATACTTCATCGATTTGTCCAGCTTCTAGTCTTCTACCATGGAGTCAGTCGACTCTTTGTTCAACATATCTGTCCAGTACCCGGGTTTCAGCGTCCATACACATCAAACAGTAATCAAAACAAGAGGCTCGCATTATTTCAATAGTACACTATTTAAGTAGTACACAATGTCGTATTTAATACCTGTAGCAGAACGCCGTCATATTATTGATAGAAAACAACAACGTCGTATTATTGTAAGAGTACACGACGTCTTTTTAATGCATCTAATAAATACATACTCTCGCAAAATGCACAAATTTTTAACATAGCAAAGACCGGAAAAAAAAACACCAATCGATCCATCGCTCACATTTCACAAACACAACTATAAAAATACTCATTATTTAATTACAAAGCATTAAAGCTATACAAAAACACATGCAGTTACTCATTCTTTAATTGTAAAGCATTAAAGCTATACAAAAACACATGCAGTCACAAATCAAAACTCCCCAAAACAGAAAAAAAAAAAAAAAACACTAATTCCTTAAAAATCAAGAAACGGAGTGTCGTCTTTTTCTCTGAAATAAGAAACGACTCTCAGAACTTGCCTTCCCACTGAAGGAAGGTTTAAGACTACTGAAACTGAAGAGAGAATTGAGTTTACTTATCTTCTTAGCAAATGACTTGAATAGCTTAGTCCATGGGTTCGATTTCACGAGTTTTTGCTTAATCGAGATGTGATATTTCTCTAGATCTGTTAATCTCATCCTCATCCTCGCGACCTCAAGCTTTAGCTCCCTGTTTTCTCTCCTCACCAACGCATAGTTATCTCTTGGAGATATCGCTCCACTTCCTTGTGATTCAAGCAAAACATACGAAAAAAAAAAGGTTTTAGATGTTTACTAGAAGAGGTCTGACAATTGGTGTTGGATAAGCTTCAACATTCCTTGAAGTCGCAGAGATCCTTATCAAGTTGGGTTAAGGGTAAGAGATAGGCTTAATAAGAATTAGAAGTTATCTAGTTCTAAGTTCTAATGAGAATAGAATTAGCAAAGGTGTGCTAACAGGGGTGGACCCACACAGGTTGGAGGAGGTGCAACTGCACCAGATGAAATGTAAAAGTTGTTTGATTTTGTATTAAGAATGTTGATATAAGTGGTGCAGTGGTAATGAATGCACCACATAAATCAAGAGGCGAAGGGTTCAAACCACCTTTAAAACTAATTTTTGCTCCTTTTGCACCTGATCCAAATTTTGGCTGGATCCGCCACTGTGTGCTAACTCTATAAATACAATTGTTGAGTTGTGACAATTGTAAGAGAGAGAACATTAAGAGCTTAAGAGTGTTTAGTTTTGAGAGAGATATTTTTTAAACATCAATAAAGAGAGCAAATTCTTCATAAGCTAAGTGTGTTCCAAAATCTATATTTGGTATCGAGCTCTTAGGGTTAGATCCTAAAAGTTCATAAAACAACACAAAGGTTATTTGAACTTACAACCGTCGTAATCAAGCAATGGAAGACGACAGCACAACTCGACTGAAGGATATGTCACCACCATCGATTCAATGTCCTATGCTAACAAATTAAAACTATACGGTGTGGTCCATGAAGATGAAGATCGTGTTACGAATCCACAAAGTCTGGGAGACAATCAAACCAGGATCAGGAGACACAGACAAGAATCTCCTTGCCATGGGTTTATTGTTCCAAGCTATTCCAGAGAGTCTTATCTTGCAAGTAGGCGAACATGACTCTTCCAAAGGAATTTGGGAAGCAATAAAATCAAGGAACACGAGAGCTCATCGAGTGAAGGAAGCAAGGCTCCAAACTTTGATGTCCAGCTTTGAGAAGTTGAGGATGACAGAATCAGACTCAGTAGATAACTTTGCGGGAAATTTATCTGAAATTGCATCTAAATCTGCTGCACTTGGACAAACTATTGAGGAATCTAAGCTAGTAAAAAAGTTTTTCAACAGATTACCAAGACACAAGTTTATCCTAATCATAGCTTCTCTCGAGCAAGTGTTGGATTTCAATACTACAGGATATCAAGACATTTTTGGAAGACTAAAACAAAGAAAGGATTCTTGGTGAAGAAAACGGTGGAGACACACAAGGAAAGCTTTTATATGCTAACTCTTATCAACAAGATTTTGGAGCTCAACAAGGCGGAGGACGCGGAAACAGAGGACGTGGAGGCAGAGGACGTGGTAGAGGACGCTTTAACTCACAAGATCGATCGCCAAATCAAACACAAGATAAGGAGGAGAAGGATGTCTCGAAGATTATTTGCTTTCGGTGTGATAAGGCTGGCCACTACGCCTCTAATTGTCCCGAGAGAGTTCAAAGAACATAAGAATTGCATAAAGTAGAGGAAGACGATGCTGAATCAGCACTATACATGCATGAGGTGGTGTTCTTGAACGAAGAAAAACTAATACCAAAGGTTTACGAAAACAGAACAGGGGAAGAAGGACTTTGGTACTTAGACAATGGAGCAAGCAACCACATGACAGGAAACATGTCTTATTTCTCAGAACTAAATGAGAAAATAAAGGGCAAGGTGAAATTCAGAGATGGCTCATATGTCAAGATAGAAGGAAAAGGTTCTATTCTTTCTAAAGGAAAAACTGGTGAACAAAGACTTATCACCAACATCTACTTCATCCCTAATCTCATGAGCAACATCCTGAGTCTAGGACAAGCTACAGAAGTCGGATGTGATGTGAGGATGAGACAAAACTTCTTGACAAGGCATGATCCAAGCGGGAGATTGTTCATACAAGTCACACGTTCACCAAACAGGTTGTACAAGATTAATCTAAAGATTGGTACGCCATTGTGCTTAAACTCAAGACTTGAAGACGATACATGGAAGTGGCATGCAAGACTCGGACATATAAGTTTTTAAACAGTTAAAACTATGTCACAACAAGAGATGGTTCAAGGGCTGCCTAAAATCAGTGATGAGACTCGGATATGTGAATCATGCTTAGTGGGAAAACAAGTCTGTCAAAGTTTTCCACATAAAACCATGTTTCGAGCTTCCAAGCCACTAGAACTGCTACATGCTGACCTCTGTGGTCCAATTACACCACCAACTATCGCTTACAATTAGTATGTATTTGTTATAATCGACGATTTCTCAAGATACATGTGGTCATTCTTGATGAAGGAGAAGAGTGATGCTTTTAGCATGTTCAAGGTATTTAAAAACCTAATGGAGAAGGATCTAGGTATGCAAATCATGACACTCATGATTGATAGAGGAGGAGAGTTCACCTCATAGGAGTTTCATGATTTTTGTGAAGTAAGTGGAATTAAGAGGCACCTAACAGCACCATACACGCCACAACAAAACGGTGTTGTAGAACGAAGGAATTGTACACTAATGGAGATGACGAGGAACACTCTCAAGGCAATGAAGGTGCCTAATTATTTGTGTGGGGGGGGAAGCAGTTAGAAACTCCACATACATAATTAACAAGGTACCAACAAGAGCACTTGAGAACAAAACTCCCTACGAGAGCTTACGAGGAAAGAAACCAAACCTAGAACATCTAAGGGTGTTTGGTTGTCGAGCTTACTCAAAGATTGAAGCTACAAACTTAAAGAAATTGGATGATAGGTCACAACCTCTAGTGCATCTTGGAATCGAGCCAGGATCCAAAGCATACAAGTTGTATAATCCGACTTTAAGAAGAGTTGTAGTGAGCCGTGATGTAGTGTTTGACGAAGCTACAAGCTGGAATTGGAATGAAACAACAAGTGGATCAAGTGGGAATCCTGGGATGTTTCACATGAAGTGGGGAGAGGTTATAGATACTGGTGATGGACCCGTAGTAGTAAACAATCAAGAAAAACATAATGATGATCATGACGGTGACGATGATTATCAAGAATAGGAGATAGAAGACAACACGGGTAATCACGGTGCTCATGACGATGGAGAAGGAGTGAATAATGCAGGTCACGTAGTTCAACCAATTCTTCGGCATTCAACTCGTCAAAGTGTCATACCTAGGTATCTCAATGATTACGCTCTTCAAGCTAAGGAAGAATGTGAGAAGTTGCTACTATTGATTAATGAAGAAATAAAAGGTGTAAAAGAATGGATACAAGCTTGCCGGGAGGAAATCGAATCTATTCGCAAGAACAACACCTGGGTTCTAGTTCACAAACCAATGGAGACAAAAGTGATTGCTCTCAAGTGGATATTCAAGATCAAGAAGAATGCAGATGGTTCTATCAATAAATACAAAGCGAGACTTGTAGCAAAAGGGTATACACCAGAGTCAGGCATAGACTTTGATGAGGTTTTTGCGCCGGTTGCGCGACTTGAAACCATTAGGTTGCTAATTGCTCTATATGTATCACATGGTTGAGAAATTCATCACTTAGATGTGATGACAGCTTTTCTGCATGGAGAACTAAAGGAAGATGTTTATGTAGAGCAACCAGAATGTTTTGAAATAAAAGAGAAGGAACACAAGGTTTACAAACTTACAAAGGCATTGTATGGTTTGAAACTAGCTCCAAGAGCATGGAACACGAATTTGGATCAGATTTTGAAAGCAATGAAGTTCAAGAAGTGTTCAATGGAGACCTCTGTTTATCGAAAACAAGATGGAGAGTCACTTCTAATTATTGCAGTTTATGTTGATGATCTTTTCATTACAGGAAATACTCTTAAAGCCATAAAAGATTTCAAGATGGGGATGTCATCTAAGTTTGAGATGTCGGATCTTGGAAAACTCACTTACTATCTCAGCATAGAAGTTCATCAAGGAGAGGATGGAATCGAAAACAAGCATGAAGCTTATGTAAGAAGGATTTTAAGAGAAGCAGACTTAAAAAAATGTAATTCAACAAAGATTCCTATGGAGTTTGGACTTACGGTGTCAAAGGCTGAAAAATAAGAAGAAATAGATCCTACGAGTTACAGAAGGAATGTGGGATGCTTAGGATACTTACTACACATTAGCTTTCTCAGTTGGTGTCACTAGTCGGTATATGCAAAGTCCTCGGCACTCACATGGTGTTATAATGAAACAAATACTTCACTATCTTAGTGGAACCATGTCTTATGGTTTGAAATATGGTTGAGGAGGATCAAAGAAGATTCATGGTTTCAGTGATAGCAGTCACAACATTGGTCTGGACGATGGGAGAAGCACCACGGGTCACATGTTCTGTTTTGGTTCCACACCAATCAGTTGGTGTTCGCAAAAACAGGTGACAGTTTCTCTTTCGTCGTGTGAAGCAGAGTACATGGAAGCGACGGAGGCAACTAAACAAGCCATTTGGCTTCAAGACACTTTAAGCGAGATCACCGGAAAGGAGACGAAGCAGATCACCATTTGGATCAACAACAAGTCAGCAATACAGCTCTGCAAGAATCCTGTATTTCATGGTCGAACCAAACACATACACAAGCGGTACTATTTTATACGAGAATGTGTGGGGAGAGAGCTTGTTGATGTGAAGCATGTACCAGGTGAAGATCAAGAAGCGGATATCTTGACGAAGGCATTGCCAAAGATCAAGTTTTGCGAAATGAGGAGCTTGATAGGAGTTGAAGACATGTCAAAGACCAAGGTGAAGCTTAAGGGGTTGAATGTTGGATAAGCTTCAACATTCCTTGAAGTCTTAGAGATCCTTATCAAGTTGGGTTAAGGATAAGAGATAGACTTAATAAGAATTAGGAGTTATCTAGTTCTAAATTCTAATGGGAATAGGATTAGCAAAGGTGTGCTAACTCTATAAATACAATTGTTGAGTTGTGACAATTGTAAGAGAGAACATTAAGAGCTTAAGAGTGTTTAGTTTTGAGAGATATATTTTCTAAACATCAATAAAGAGAGAAAATTCTTTATAAGCTAAGTGTGTTCCAAAATCTATATTTGGTATCAGAGCTCTTAGGTTTTGATCCTAAAAGTTCATAAAACAACATGAAGGTTATTTGAACTTACAGCCGTCGTAATCAAGCCATGGAAGACGACAGCACAACTCGACTGAAGGATATGTCACCACCATCGATTCAATGCCCTATGCTAACAAATTCAAACTATACGGTGTGGTCCATGAAGATGAAGATAGTGTTACGAATCTACAAAGTTTGGGAGACAATCGAACGAGGATCAGGAGACACAGACAAGAATCTCCTTGCCATGGGTTTATTGTTCCAAGCTATTCCAGAGAGTCTTATCTTGCAAGTAGGGGAACATGACTCTTCCAAAGGAATTTGGGAAGCAATAAAATCAAGGAACATGGGAGCTGATCGTGTGAGTAATTTTGCTAATTTCAAAGAATGAAAGAAAGATTGATATCTTCTCATTAAAACCAAAAAAAAAAAAAAAAAAAGATTGATGATTTTCTTTCTTTGAGGTAAATGTCAACGGCTCGATAGAGTCCATCACTGATGATACGAGCATGATCTGGTAAGAGTTCTGCTATAGCTGTAAACTTTGAAGTTGTGAGATTTTGATCCATTGCTATCTCTGCTAGATAGTTATCCATTAGCTTCGATACTTCTAAGATTGAGCCTGTTTTGGAGACCCGGGACTGTCAAAATTGTAGATCATCTCTGTTTCGTCTCTAAAGTGACGATGATGATAATGTTCTTCTTCGTCATCGTCTTCATCGAGGTTCAAGAATATAGAGAAGATTCTCAAGATAGAATCGATGTCGTTCATGGTGCTGTTGATTCCGTTGGGATTTATCGGAATCAAGACGTCTTCGAGGATGGCTTGGTCCAATTGTATACCGATCCTTCGTTCTAAATCTGATCTACATGATCTTGAGGAAGCGGATGATGATGTTGGATGACCATTTTGAGAATACTTGAAAGGAACGCCATTGGAACAGGGATTCTTCTTCCTTGTGTTGGAAGCAACCTCACTATTGTTTCCACAATCAATCGTTGTTTCTTCTTACATTCCACATCAAGAACCCTATCTTTCTCCAGTTTTGGATCTCGAACCATTAGCCCTTGAAGAGACTTATTCGCGTAGCTTATCAGAAACTTGCTGATCACGTCTTGTCTTAACCCTTTAGACTTAACCGCAGAGACAACTCTCTGGAAGAAATCAAGATTCAAAACAGCTAGTGACTTCCCCCACCAGTCTAATGGCGTTTCTGGTTCGATATTTGTACCCGATAACTTATAATCGAGCTTTAAAAGACCCGAGGTTAGCTGTTCTTTGCAGGCTTTGTTGGCAATAGCTACGATTAACCTATTCACCAAGTTGAGATCTTCAGAGACTGGGATTAGGGTTTTGCAATGATGTAGAACGGTGATGGGATTAGAAATACTTGGGAAGATTGTCTCTTTCAAGAAATGTTCTGTTTTAGTAGCGATATTTCCTAAAGAAACACCAAAAGATAAAATTTGAAAAAAAAAAACAGGAAAAAAAAGAAATATCTGTTTACAAAAATTTTAGATGAGATGACGACGGAGCAGACATTAAAAAAAAAAAGGTGAATCAATGACAGCTCTTGGGTTATTAATTTCTTTGTCAATACAGAATTGAAATCTCTTTGTCTCTGCAGATTTGTTTCCTTCTAAACAAAAAACCCTCACTTGAAACAAACTAAGCAAACTAACACAGCCACACCAAAGATCATCAAAGTCAGCCAAAGGAACAAGAACCACTAAACGAAGAAAAAACAAAGCCAGACCACGAACCACATCCAGAACCAAACCACTCTTCAACCACTAGAGCCACTCAAACAGAAACAAGCCTACTGAGATAGCTCCAAAACCGGCTTCATCGCACCACCATCAAGAGGAACCAAGAGGACAGATTGGCGATGTAAAGAAACACGCTCAAACTCGGAGAGGCCGGGACAAGACGACGAGCTACTGACCTGTATAGATCCGCCAACTGAGAAACGATGAGACCAGATCTGAAAATTCTTCAGCGACATCAAAACTCTTAACGGAAAAACGACCACAAAGACACCGTTGGCCTCACCGCAAAACAGAAACATAAATGCTTTGAATGGTTGTACAATATGGTGTAAACCGGACAATGCATACCAATATTTTGGTGTGCAAAACATTGGACTGTGGTATGGAGTAGATTAGTATGGAGTTTATATTAGTATAGAACTTTTGAAGAGCAGAACGAAAAAAACAGACCAATAGTGAATTTACAATGGTATGGAGTTGTATGCTCAAATGCATACTAGTATGGAGATTTTTAGTATGCAACAATGCATACTGGTATGCAATCGTGAATGGTAAATTAAGTACAGACTAGTCCAATTTTAATCTGCTCTGGAGCATACTGTACAACCATTCAAAAAAAATATATATAGGGTGGGCTAGTTTAACTTACAAAAAATCAGCAATTTAACTTACAGACCTCTCACGGTACCAACGACGAGAGGAAGAACCCACAATCGCTTTTCCTTTTTTGTTTTCTCTCTGAGTTTTTTTTGCTTTATTCTTTCCGACTTTTCCAATCCTGATTTTTCTTTATATAATATAAGTATTCTTTTTTCAACAAAGATTAGTTAGAAATGACATCTTTTGAAAATACAAAAAGAAACAAAGGTTAATAGATAATGTGGAAACTTTTATGTATCCCCTTTTTAATAAAAGGGAAGTACACAACATAGTGTTTGTAGACTTTATATTTTTAATAAATGGTTACAAATGGTTACAAATAGGTTATAGATAGATTATAGATTAATCTATATATTAATATTAATGGTTACACCTAAATCTTAGAGATATTTCAAATTGATAATTGATATATTAATGGTAACAAATAAAATCATGGATATTCTAAACTGTATTTTTGGAAGATTTTAGTCCTATATCACATTGTTTCCAAAGATCTTTAAACATAATATTACAAATTTATTTTCAACACATTTTATCGATAGACCACAACGTTAACCAAAGATAGATTACAAAATTAATATATTGATTGGTTACAAGTTAAATAGTGGGTTACAAGATAGATTACAAAATAAAATTTAACCAGTGTTATAGCACGGGTAATTATCTAGAATCATCAATAATATAAAACTTACAAAAAATATGTTTTTTTCAAGCCTTCATATTTAATATATAGTGGGTACGTTTGTGTTATTGCTTTATATCGAGGGACTGAATAGTCCGTATTGGTCACGTGTATAGGAAAGCTAATCGTCTTGCCGACGAATTAGCGAACTATGCGTTTACTTTACCTGTAGATTTTTATTCTTTTGTAGCATGTCCAGAGTCTGTCCGATCTATTATGTTAGAGGATGTCGTGGGTTGTACGCATCCTCGGAACGTTCGTTTGTAGTTTTTATTTTTTATTAAATATTTACAGACATAAGTAACAGCCGTTATCAATCAGAGCCTAAATCTTTCAAATTTCTACAGCATTTTTTGTAGTCTCAAATTTTTTTGTTAGAGTTTGTATTTTTTAATAGTTTTGCAGTTACACATTATCCAACTTGAAAGGATGATGGTGAGGTTCTTAGCTTTATCAAACTATTAAAGTTTCCGATGCACCAAAATCTTCACATAACCTGAGTTATCTATATATATAAAGTTAGCTTTTCTCTCTTCTCCTTCCTCCACCTCATCACTTTTTATTTTTAATTTTAATAAATTAATTCAAAATATCAAAGAACATTAAATCTAAAGTTAATGCATCAATTAATTCACTTCTTTATGTAATATTTTATTATTATTAAAAGTAATCATTTAAAATAATTCAAAATTAAAATATAAACCAGAAACAAATTGAAAAATACAACAAAAAATATCAAAGTAAAATATGAATAATGATTACATATTGTGTAATATTTTGATTATTATTAAAAACAACCATATATTTAAAATAATTCAAAACTTGAATATAAACCAAAAACAAAATGAAAATAAAAAATACAACAAAAAAATATCAAAGTAAAATATGAATAATGATTAAACAAAGATATATAAAAAGAGAAAATATTAATCAAGTGCTCAAAAATTAAAATAATATATATATTTAAGAGAAATGAAAAGATTATTTGAAATAAAACATATTAAATATAACTTATTCTGAACATGACACACACAAAAAAAATAGTGAAAATTACTAAAAAGGAATTTGAAAAAGTTATTTGTAAAAAAACCAAATACGATGGTAGTGGTAGATTGTAAAATTTTAATTAAAAATTAAAAAAAAATCTATTTTCGGATAAATACATAGATTTAAAAGTTAGAGTAATCTTATAATTTTGTAGATTAGGAGAATCAAAATAAAAACAAAAAACATTGTATAAACCATCGTAGGCTATACATATTTTAAAGTAAAAAGGTTATATATGTCAACATAATTTTTCTTTTGTCAAGTAAAATATAATATTTGATGTTATAATATGATGTTTACAGATACAAATGAGTCAAATTATGAGTTTTATTACTATGAAGCAAAGCTTACATGTAATAGTATATAACACTGTTCAAGAAACTTTGCGAGAAAGAGTGGGTATATTATCTAAAAAAAATTACGTCCTTGTTAGTAAATAATAATCACTCAACCGATAAAAAAAAGTATTGGAAGATGAAAAATAGTTATGATATGTATTCATATCAATATTTCATAAGTGAGATAATAGAATGTGAAAAGAGAATAGATGCAAGAGATGACGAATGTATATCGAAAAATAAAGAAATAGTTAATTGTGAAAACATGTTAAAATAAATAATTATATATCACTTAATAAAATAAAATTGATATCTATATAGATTTATATTTTCATATTGAAAAATTATAATTATATTCAACGGTTAGTATTAATAATTAAAAGAATTATGTTGTGCGGGTAAAAAATCTAGTTATAGCATAAAATTATGGCTGTTTGAAACAACACGTATTTATAATTAACTAGCTACTTGTATATATTTTAACTAATTAGGTATATATGGATTATATTACTAACTACGTAGTAGCAATTAACCATCTCTATAAATATTTGTAGCTAGCCATGTGTCTGCTATATAGCCACTAACATAAACATGACCAATAGAAATTGTCAATGGGCGGCATACCGTAGTGGCAGTCTGTACCAATATACATTCATTTATGATATCAGTAACGTAGTCGCTGTTTAGTGATTACTTAACCCACGTACCTAAGCAAATCTATAGTCATACGCACGAATATTCACTGTGGTTACTTCTTTGCATTTTGAAACGATTGACCACACATTTATATATCACTATGTTATAACCACATAATTATTCATGGACATGCGTGATTTTTTTTTTTTTTTTTTGAAACACGAAAGATTTTCATTAATTCAGCGAAAGAAATTAAACACGAGAGTTTCTTGCCATAGCGTCTGCTAGGCGATTGTTCTCCCTGGGAATAAAATTGAAAGTGCAAAGATTAAAGCTAGAGGATAGATTCAGGATATCGTGGAGAATCCCGTGAAGCTCCTTTGGGTGGATCTTCGAATTTAGGGCTTTGACCAGCTGAAGCGAGTCTGAAGCGAAGAGGAGACAAGTGAAACCCGATTCAATTGCAACTCTGACCGCAGTAAGAGTTGCCATTGCTTCGGCCACTAAGGCGTTCCTTGCCGTAGAGATGGAGATCGAACCTTGGGAGATTAAATTACTCTCATCATCATGGAATACCCAGCCAAGTCCCGATTGGCCGTTGGGTATCCAAGATGCATCCGTATAGCAAATGATGGATCCTTGGGCCGGTCGAATCGGGGTTGGGAGTTTGAACTTGGAGGGCTTCATCTGTGGAATTGCTTTCTTCAGGATTTGGTTCTGTTGCCACTCCTTAGCCCGGGTAATGGCTAGACAAAGGGTCTCTTCTGCTGAAGCTTTTCGTTTCTCAAAAACAAGTTTGTTTCTGGAGGTCCATATTGACCAGAAAATCCATGGTAGGAGGGGACCCGATCCAACCCCAGATGGGGGTAAGCAGGTAGATTTTAAGCCTTTATTGATTCCGTCTTGGATAGATTGAGGGTTTTCCGCAATGACATTTTTGTCGAGGGGGGCTAAACTCCAGACTTTTGATGCAAATTGGCAGAGGAAGAATAGATGGAGCTCCGTTTCTGGTTCGCCGCAGTGAGGGCAAGGGCTTGAATCTGCAATATGTCGGTTTACCAGATTAGAACCTACTGGTAATGCATTTTGTGCCGCCTTCCACAGTAGCATTTTTGTTTTTGGGGAGGTCGCCAGAGCCCAAATATTTGCCTTCCACTTGAACAGGTAATCTGGTGATTGATTCAAAGAGTTTATTACAGATTCCTCTTGGTTTAGAGCCTCAAAATAACCTGATTTCGTCGTGTACAGACCATCAACGTTTGGGAGCCAAGCCCAGCGGTCGCCTGTGGTTGTTTTGCTCGAAATCAGATTGCAGATATCGCTTCCTAGCTCAGGAAAAATATTGGCTATTTTTTCTTTATCCCATTCCAAAGACTCCGGATTTCGGAGATCAGCCACTGTCCAGTCTTTTGATTCCTTAGTGGGTGGACCCATCGGGCTTTGAGGTTTGTCAAGGGATATCCAGGGTGTTCTCCAGATTGGAGTTTCATTACCAGACCCTATAAGTTTCCCCAGTTGGGGTTTTATCAGGTCTCTGCCTGCACAAATACTCCTCCAGCCGTGGGACGCACTCCCTGGTACTGAACAATCCAAGAAGGAGGAGTTCTTGCAATATTTCCCAAGCAAAACTCTGGCTAGTAAACAATCCGGATTTTCAATGATCCGCCAGCTTGTTTTTGCTAAGAGGGCTTTGTTGAAGGTTTTAATGTCACGGAAGCCCAATCCTCCATCTTTGTAAGATTTTGTCATCCTCTTCCACGAAATCCAGCACATTTTACTTTTCCCCGGGGAGGAGTCCCACCAAAATCTTGTTAACGCTGCTTGAATTCTGTTACAGAGGTTGTTGGGCAGGAGGAAGCAGGTCATCGTGTACGTAGGCATAGCTGCAAGAACTGCTTTGAGCATGACAAGCTTCCCCGCGGAAGATAAGAAGCGAGATGACCATTTGAGTGTTCGTTGCTTTATACGATCAACAATACTACTGAAGAGGTCCTTTTTCTTTCGACCAAAGAGTTCAGGAAGACCAAGGTATTTACCCTGTCCTCCTTCCTTCGTTATATGTAGTTCCCTCTTAACTCTCTCCCTTATAAATCCGCTTGTTTTGCTTGAAAATGTGATTGAAGACTTCTCTTGGTTTATTTTTTGTCCAGAGGCTCTTTCGTACTTTTCCAAGATGAGATTGAGCTTCATACAACTTGATTTATCAGAACGACAAAAGAACATGGTATCGTCTGCGAATAAAAGATGGTTGACGCGTGGACTGCCTTTTGCGACTCGTAGACCTTGGAGAGATCCATCCATTTGTGCCTTGTTGCATAGTCCAGAGAGAACTTCGCTGCACAGAATGAAGATATAAGGGGATAGTGGGTCTCCCTGGCGGATGCCCCTCTTAGGTACCACTAAACCTTTTGCCTGTCCGTTTAGAAGGTAAGAATAGGATACAGTAGTAATACACTGCATTAGCCAGGTGACCAGGGTCTCGTGGAAGCCCATACGAGTAAGCACTGCACGGATGAAGTCCCATTCCAGCCTATCATAGGCCTTGCTCATATCAGTTTTTACGGCCATGTAGCATCTCGTTTTTGCCTTTGAGGTTTTTAGGTAGTGGAGAGCCTCATGCGTGATCAGCACATTGTCGGAGATGGCACGGTTCGGGATAAACGCCGATTGATTCTCAGAGATGCAGGTATGAAGGATCGGTTGTAGTCTTTTAGTTAGCACTTTTGCGATGATCTTATAATAGACTGAACAGAGTGCTATTGGTCTATAGTCAGAAACCTTCTTAGGGCAGGTGATTTTCGGTATGAGCCGCACATGGGTGTGGTTAATTCTTTGTGGGAGAACTCCAGAGGTAAAGAAATTCTGCACTTCAGATACAACCTTGTTACCTACAGTATTCCAGTTTGATTGGAAAAAACTTGCAGAGAATCCGTCTGGGCCTGGTGCCTTATCCGGGTGGATCGCAAAACATCCTTGTTTAATCTCAGCAGGGGAAGGCAAGGCAGTCAGGGTCTCATTTACTTCTGGGGAGATACAAGGGGTTAAAGCTTCAAGGACGACAGATTGTCTTTCTCCCTCCTGGCCTGAGAAAATAGTCTGAAAGTACTGATATTGCTGAGGTAATCTCTTTTTCCTCATAGACCGGTGTTCCATCAGCTTTTTCAATGATCGAGATATTATTTATAGCTTGCCTTCCTTTTGTAGTCGCATGGAAAAAACCGGTATTTTTGTCTCCAAGGGCTAGCCACAAGTTCCTACTTCTTTGTTTCCAGAACGCCTCCTCCATCTGGTAGGCAATCAGAAGTTTCTGGTTTAACAGATCAATTGTCTCCTGTGCTTCACAGTTGTCACACATAGCTTCCTCTAGCTGTTGTCTCAGAGTGTTGATTTCTTGTTGACTGTTGTTCTGTTGGATTCTACTCCAGGAGATAATAGCGTGTCTGCAGTTTTGAATTCTCTCATCAACACTCGCCTCTGGGAAAGACTCCCATGTACTCTTTACCAAATTTGTAATCTCCACGTTATCTTTCAATCTTCTATCATACCTGAAGAGTCCTTTTCTTTTCTTCTTAATAGGATCAAAGGAGGTGACTAGGGGTCGGTGGTCTGACCCTTCAAACCGGAGATATTCACTGCGACCTGAGGGATAAGCCATTATCCAGTCGCTGTTGGCCATGGATCTGTCCAGACGGCATCTCACTAGGTGAGAATGACGTTTTCCCCGCCAAGAAAGGAAATCCCCGGTATGCTTAAGGTCATATAAGTCGCAAATAGACATGAAAGAGCGAAGGTCTGAAAAAGATCCCTCTGAGCGTGGTGGACCACCCACTTTCTCATCACTGTGTATGATATCATTGAAATCTCCCATCAATAACCAAGGATCAGTTCTGGTGCTTGCATGATCCTCAAGACTGGACCAAATTTCTATTCGTTTAGTTCTGTCTGGTTCACCATAGAGGAAGGTACTGTAGAAAAACTTGCCTTTTGCTTTTATTCTTGTATCAATGTAGTTCGAGCAAGTTTTGATAACTTCAATTTCCAGGTTATCTCTCCAGAACAGCGCCAAACCCCCTGAGCTTGGAGACAAGGGGGGAATAAGAAGGTGGGAAGGGTAATCAAGCCATTGGAGCTTCTTAAGTACATTATCAGAACTGTTTTTCGTCTCCATGAGGAACAAGATATCAGGGGAGATCTTCCTTCGGATCTCCTTAAGACGCTGGACTGTCATGGGGTTCCCCAGCCCACAGCAGTTCCAGTTAACCGCTCTTAAGGAAGAGGGGCTGGTGGATTCTGAAAATCCACCTTTTGCTTCACCATACCAGGTATGATTGTCATTTTTGGGATACCTTGAGAGTTTGCAGTTTTTGATTTAGACCCCAAAGACGATTCAGTACCTTTCTTGGACCCACTAGACTGGTTGGAATCATTCCCACCTTGGGTCGAGGGTGTTCTCTTCTTTGAGGTGTTCTTTTTTGGGTCATTCCCTGATTTACTCATTCCACGGCTTGTGTTAGTTTTCTTTGGGGAACCCAAAGTCAGGTTTCTCTTCTGTGACTTCGCTCCCAATAGCCTTGGTGTCTGTTTCAGGGTTTGTTTATGAGTTGGAGGTCGTCCCCTAGCCCTTTTGCTAGGTTCACCTTTCTCTGCTATGGTAATGATTTGGTGTGCATTTTCTCGGGAATTAGATACAGCAGCTTCAATGATACTGGTGGCTGTGTTCTCCATGAGGTTCAGGGTTTCTCCTTGGTTAACCCTAATACGCCTAGCTGCACTTTCCGTGGGGTCTGGACAGGAAATATACTGCACAGTAACTTCACGCAGCTCATTTAGCACTTGTTCCTTTGTGGGGATGACAGGAGGTGGGGGAGGCGGAGTGGTGGGGTTTGAGTTGCTCCAATCTCTTTCCAGTGGTGGTCGGCGAGTTCTAGACTGATCAGAGGGTTCATTAGGTGGTTGGTATGAACTTTTTGACTTTTCCCTCCATTGGAGGTTGTACTGCTTATGCGGGTGGTTTTGGGATTGGTGATGGCGGTTCTGGTTTGACCGGATATCTGTAGTGTTACGATTATGATCCAATCTGTATCCAGAATTCGACCGCCTCAGGCTCTCATACCTTGAAGAGGTATGGTTTCCTCTGTAACGTACTCTATTATCACCATCCCCGTCTCTTCTTAGTACTGCCTCATTATTCCTTTTCAGGGAAACGCTTCGTTCAGATTGTTGAGGATGATCTTTTGGTGGCAAGAAGTTATCCGTTGGTGTATAGTAATTCCTGATCATTCCTGTAGCTGAGGAGTTCGATCTTGAAGGCGCTCGGTGCACTGGTAAGGGTTCAGTCTCCTTTGGGGGTAGTCCTGGGCAGAATCTAGCCTCATGAGTTAAACGTTGACAGTGGTTGCAGTGATTTTTCAGATTTTTATACTCTAAGGTAACTATAGCTTCGCCACCCGTTGCAAACTCCACTATTGTTTCTTTAATCAGGGGTTTTAAGCCATCTAGGAGGACTCGGACTTTGACTGTTGAGGGCGTAATTTCCTTGTTTAAAACCTCTCCCAATTCCTCACCAATAACTTGTAGCATTTCGGGTTTCCAGTAGTGTTTTGGCAGGCCTTGGAGCTCGATCCAAAAGGGAATCAGGGAGGGGAAAGAAGGTGAGATGACTGGTTCCCATTTTTGTAAGATGATCATCCATTGGTCAAAGTGGTAGGGTCGGTCATTTAGCACTTTCTGTAAATCTTCCTCATAGTCAAATCTGAACTGGAAACAGCCCTTTCCTAGATCTGACCCGATAGCTTTCCCGCGCAGGTTCCAGCGTGTTTCCAGGAAAGGAAACATGGCCCATAGTCTTTGGGCAGCAGGGTTTGTAAGACGACCGATGAGGGTCAAAGAGTTTTCCTCTACTAGGTCAGAGGTATCAAGATCTGGAGCTTTAACTCGTTTTCTAGGGGGAGTATCCTCTCTCCAAATCCTTCCCTTTTTGGTAGTTTGGTATGCGTCTATCCATGATTGATGGGGCAAAGTCGGTTTACAGTTGGGATAACTTGGATGTTGGCTTGCAGGTGGGTAAATCGGTTGGCAGTAAGGGGGATCGGATGGTTTTGCTGTTAAAAGGGTTAAAAAGGCTTCCAGACAGTAGTAAAGGCTTACAAACAGTTAAAAAGGCTTTAAAACGATAACAGAAAGTGGTGCAGTGAGGATGGATTTACTTACTAACCGTCAAGGGGGATGCATTTACTGCGAAATCTTTGGTAACATGAGGCTCGGAAGGGTAGAGATGAAGATCTAGGTGAGGATGGAGCGTCGAGCAGACCAGATTGACCTGTGGTTTTTACCATTAAGCGGGTAAAGACCGGACGGTAAAAGTGGTGAGCTTAGGTCGCGTTAGGTGAGATCCGGTTAATAGCAGTCCTCATAGCTTTCTTGGGAGAAGCGCCTGGGAGAGAAAGAAAAACCTAGAATAACTTTTTTTTTTTTTCAGCCAAATTTAAGAGTGGACATGCGTGATTAATACTTGATTTATATCACTACAAATTTAAAATAACTCCTTGGCCACCAAAAATCTGTGGCTAATATATAATTTTATATTGGAATTCAATTACGTTTTGTTGTACTACCATAAATATTATCACGATATCTTGCTACAGATTTTTAAAACACACACTATAAACAAAACAAATGCACATAAATTCTTAATTAAAAACAAAATTGTGTAAGACCCCTACCAAATTGGTTGGATGAACAAGAGCCAAGAGGGTCCTGATTTGCTGAGCATTAATCGATAAGGGTAACGACTATAAAATATCAGATTCGGGGACCCGGAAAACATTGTTTGAGAACAATAAGTGTTCTTGTCAACATACAGAATTAACTTATTAATTAATCATACTCTAATATATTCATGTTGATTTCACTAGTTGACAAGAAAATAAGAGGTTAATTTCACTTGACTTAGAAGTTAGAACAAAGCCACATGGCTTGATTCTACAAATCACCCCTATTCACTTTCTAAACCACATTACTTAATTTGTCTCTGCTCTTATTATGTCTTAGCTTGGTGTTGATACGGCCGAGCCGGTTTAATTAATTTGAAGTGTATATATATATATGAGAGATTAAAGGGCTATTTAATACCGGTGATTAAATTACGACAAATTTGACTATGACTTGCAATATCATCGTTTATTATTAGTGTCGATGTTCTGTCACCAATAATTTGATCTAATAGATTTAAACAACAACAAAACGATGATACTAAACTACATAAACAAACAAATATGAAGGGAAAAAAAAACTATTTAGAGAATTCCAACAAAATGTAGTAATTATGGTGATGGAAAAAAAAAATGTAGTATATTATGGTGTTATCTTACATATTGAACGGCATCGAAATGACTATAATAAGAAATTAAAAACCAAATGCAATTTTTGAATTTACTATTAACCGAACTTTAGATCACAGAAGCACTATTTTCACCAAAAAGAAAGAAAATAAAATAAAATAATTCATGTAAATAGAAAACATACACATGAACAAAGAGATCGCTAGTCAGGTTTCACGTTCTGATTCTCCTGTGTCATTTTTATCGCTGGTGATCTTCCGTCAGCGCCACACTGTCACTTCAACTAGCTCCAATTGGGAGGTACTGCCTCATTGATTCTGAATTTAGGATTATTGCTCTGTTTTTATAGTTTAAGATTTGTGTTTTAGCAAAGCAAGTCCATAAAAAATGAACATTGTCAAAAACTCATAATAACCATCATGACCCTTATTAAGATGCTGCTAAGCAAATTATTTACATGTGACGCTAGATTAGTTAATATTTAGTTAGTACACTCTTAGCCAGTTACAATTTTAATTATTATCTTTTTGCAGACCAAACTATATAAAAATAAAAGTTCATAAGAAAATGTATGTTATATATATGGTACGCATAGGATGCACTCCATTTTGTTATAATAATTAATTTTGTTCTATATATTCAATTATCAAAAGAAATAATAGAGAGAGGACTAAAAGTATGTCTCTTGACTCTTCCGTATAAATAACGCATATGAGCCACTAAAAGAGTTCCACAACAAAAAATTGTTACGAGAAAAAGAAAAAAATAAACAAAAATGAATGAAGAGAGAACCAAAAAGTCGAAGAAGAAAAGTCTCATGAACTTCTACAAATTCTCCATCACAACTTCGAAGCATTCACTCATAAACCATAAATCCAAACCAAAGATCCCGATCCCACCGTCGATATCTCAAGAAGAAGTAGAAGCAAAACCAATCGTCCAGTCGCACAAAACACAAAACCATGTGATGAGAGACATCTTCGAGTTAGAGACTTGTAGTAGTAGAAATAACGAAAGAAAGAGAGGCGGTGGTGGTGGTGCGGCAGAGGAGGGGAGGAAATCGGTGTCTCACGTGGAGAAGGATACGGCGGCGAGGATAGCGGCGGCAGCAGAGATGTTGACGGTGAGGATACTGGCTGCGGACATGCCGGGGTTTATGCAGGCACATGCGTTTAGATGTGCGAGAATGACTTTAGATAGTTTGGAGAAGTTTAGTTCGAAGCACATGGCTTTCAATCTCAAGAAGGTTAGTAACCCCTTTTTTTCCCTCTTCTCCTTTTTGTCTCTTTCTCTTATTTAATCATATATTTACATATGCATGAATATTTCTATATCCCAAGAGTCTGATTTTCATCAAGTAAAGGACAAAAAGATTGATAATACCAAAACTTATAATATCCCTAGAATATGATCTATTTTTTAATATTAGTGGAATGACTTCTTTTGTGTGTTTTCATGTTAACTAAAGACTTTTGGATTAGATTGGAGTTTGGTCTATGATTAATCCCGTTTTAGAAATATGAGTAAGTAAAGATTGTATTTGATCTTGTCTTGGTGTTTTAGGTTCAACATTTTACAGTGTTAGAACGTCTCTAAGTTTGTTGTGTTTGTCCTTAAAATTTGTATGTTAAATTGTTGGAGTGGGCATAGAAATTGATGATGAGACTGAGATAGCTTAAATTGGGTTTTTTCGTTCAAGCCACATATCTACGGACAAGTAGGCAAACATCTCATTCTTTATACCTAAAACATCTAAAATTACTTATTGTCGCTAAGTCATTAAAAGGACTACAAAGTATGCTAGGAAAATGACACATCATCCATCTCTCTTAAGCCTTATTATAACCAATTGCTTTTTTTCATGATATTCGATGTCAATATCAAACAAATGACCGGGTGTTCAATGGGCTGCAAATACTATTAGAAAACAATGAATTTATTGATTTTTTGGATCTACAAAAATAAAATGGATGGAAGAGTGAATATATTAAGAGAATTAAATAAGAAAACAGAGTGATGGGGAAATGGTCCAGCTAATGTATGAAAAGGGCATCAAGGGGAATGACCCAACAGAGCCATGTGGTCCTCTTCCAAACTCTTATCCCTTTTTCTAACTTATTTTCTGGATCCCTCTTTTGTCTCTCTCTCAATCTTCACGTTAAGGATTTGACTATAAAGATCTTTTCGAGAATTATTGTGTAGAGAGACATTTGGTAAAACAAGTCTGACATTCTGATGACATAGTTGAAATTTTAACCAGATCCATTTTCTTGTAAAAAGGATCCAAATTTTCAATTATTTATTTCAGTTTTGTTCACTTGCATAAGGGATTTATATTTATGTAAGTGAGATATTGTAAAATATATGGCAGGAATTTGACAAAGGGTATGGACCAGCATGGCATTGCATCGTAGGGTCAAGTTTCGGGTCGTTCGTGACACACTCCACAGGTTGTTTTATTTATTTCTCAATGGACAAACTCTACATTCTCCTCTTCAAAACCAAAGTTCGTCCTGCATCTCCCCATTGATTCTTTTTGTTTTTATTACATATTGTTTTTCTTTTTCTTCTCTCGATCTCTTCTTTTTTAGGTTGTAACTTAATACCAATCGTAATCTAAAAGGCTTACTGTAAATTCACTATTACTCTGTTCTTTTTCTTACTATATATATAATTATGAGTTGAGAACGATTCTTAATTACCTTTTTAGCAAGAAGAAAAAAAAAAACAACGATTCTTTCCTATGTGTTGAGTTTGTTTGGATTATACGTTAGTTTATATGCGCATTCCTTAAAGAGTAAAGTAATTATTTAGTTCCTCAAATTACGATTACCTCAACTATTAAGTTGGTCATTATATTAAGTGAACATACATTAGAATCTCAATTTCGAAAAACTAATAGTAGGGGAGTTCCTTTAGGAGAGCTTAATGTAGCAAAAAAGAATCCTTGGTACTTGATTTTCACTTCTATATTATTCCTCGTAGTAACTAAACAACACTTTTAAGTCTTGTACAACATCTAAGTTTTATTCCTAAGAGGACCTCTAATACAACGAGTAGTAGAAGATAAGTTTTGTTATAATAAAAAAGAAATTAGCATTGGGAATTATGAGTTTCATCGAAACGCCTAACTAATTCCGGGAGAGAGAGTACGCTTTTTTTTTTTTTTTTTTGGTAAAGAGTCTTCCGTTAATCCACAACAAAAAAAAAAGGATCCGGTCCGAAACCTAAGTAACCAAGTGTCATTGCACAATAGTATCACACGTACGGTGGAATCCAAACCGAGGGGTGTAGCCAAAAAAAAATCCATGGTCATAGTCAGCTTACGTACCACCACGCTCGATCGGGTTTTTACAAATAGAAGTTCTTGTCAAGTTTTCCTCTTTTCTGGATCTTTGTTTTGTGATTTCAACAAAACAAGAAAGCTAGAAATTTTGATAGGTCAGAATTTATCAATTGTCTTTATACATTACCGGATATTTTCGCTACGTATGTTACCTCTATGTACATTCAGCAAGACCATTCAAAGTTTCAAACTATTTTGGTCTCCGGGCTTTTTAGCACACAATGACTCATTCCAAAACTAATTCGCAGAAACCTCTTTACATGAGAAATCGATGATAGCACACAAACAAAACACATTCGTAAGAGAGGATCAAATCAACTCTCCAAACGTCATATCAAAAAAAAAAAAGAAAAAAAAAAAGCAATCCTTCGCTATAATTAGTCCATCAAGATTTCGAATTTTTGAAAATAACCAAATTCTGAATATAATATCATCAAGATCAATTGTTGTGATTAATAAATATGAATTAATTACAACTTATTGATAATCTAATTATAAACTTCCAGGCGCTTGATCCTCTCCTAAGTCCTACCTCGATTTGCTTCTTCCTCTCCGGCCGTTAGACGAAAACAAAGAACAAAAGCCACAACCAACGGAAGATATCTTAGGAGAAGGTGGATCCAAAGCTGGAGAAATCTCCCCAAGTACTCTTGCGCCACCATGGCCACGTCCTCCGTCTGATGCGCTACGTTGCACCGTTGGAGGCGTACTAGCCGCCATTGATCCGTCACGATGATCGTTGCTCAATTCTTCTTGTCTTTCCACGTTGGGACGAATCTCTCCACTCATGAACCTGTCATTCCAGATGAGTCCCGACGATCCTTGTCTCCTAAACGACGCTGTTGATCTCTGCAACGCCATATCTTCTTTTCTCTCTTTGTCTTCTTTCAATTGAATTGTGTGATTTTATTTTTTTTTGCCTCCCCCGGAAACTAATATATATTTGAAGAAACGGAAAACAAAGAGAATAATTATGGGAAACTAATGTTTTTTTTTTTTTTTTTGGAAGTTTTCTTTATAATTTTGGTTTTTTCCTTTTTAATATTTTAAGTTGGAAGTTTTCTTTTTTGTTTTGTTTTACTTTTTCTTATTCAAAATTATTTTCTTATTATGGTTTCACATTTGTAGTTAAATAAACAATATTTTAGTAAAATGAGACTGTTTACCAAAAATAGGATATTAAACAATTTTAACAAAGAGAGACCTAACTAAATTACTGTTTGTGAAGAAATCTTTGATATGTCCTAATGTCTAATGTCTCGAGAAGAGACAAACAACTGCAGTCGGTTGACTTTCTAAATCACCTCTCGATCGAAATTGACAAAGAAGAAAAAAAAAAAAAACAGATCTACCAGGACATATAAACTTTGGATATTTGCAGTGTTTCCATCCATGCCAAAATGTTTTTTAAGAGATTAGATCGAGAAACTTCCGATGTTGTATATAGCACAAAAGGAGTAAAAACTTCGGCATAGTACGTTATCCAAGTATCCTCTAAAACTAAAAACTTCCGCATGGCCTGGCAAAGTGGCAATTTGTAATATAGTTTAGCATTAGGTTAGATTTTTTCATCAAAAATATGAACCATTGATGTTCGTAACTTAGTAACTTCGTATCCTAGCTAGTAGGAACTAAAATTTTAGAGACCAAATCTTTCTTTCTTTCGTTCTTCAATGGGGAACTACTAAAATCACTAGTATGGAGTATGACATGTATGATATGATCATGGAGCATCGATCATGCCTCATGCATGAGCATGAAGCTGGTACTTAATTGGTAGCCTTCCAACCCATAGATGTTGTTCGGAGCTAGCTATTGGAAATGACATCGCAAAAATTAACCAATGTTTTTCCATGCCTTAGAAACGTTTTTGCATTTTAAGATTTGTTTTTTCAAATTTTCATATTTCTCAAAGAACAATTCTTGGGTTCACCCCTAAGCTGAACCCCTTTATTCACTTTTCATTATTTTAGTCAATGAGAATCTGACATGTCATAATGCATTTAGGAACATATTCATTCACCTTCTTATAAAATAAAGAAATAAAATCTGTAAAATTAAAAACTTAAACCGCTTATTTATAAACTCAAACCGATATATAATTTCATCCTAATTGTAAAATCTAAACCTTAACCATTTCATTTATAAACCCAAACCGATATATAATTTCATCTATCTATACATTTTTGGAGTACAAATTTGTCTCCTTCTTTTTCATACCCGGGTCGGGTTTTTTTTAAGAATTTAACCGATTTGGGAAATCGGATCTTCCTTATTTGGAGTACAACTTTCTGTCCCATTTTTTTCTCGCGGGTCGGGTTTTTTCACCCTTTAAACCGATTAGGTATATCGGATCTTCCCAAAATAATAGACCTACTTATTACATTTTGCATTTTACATCTAATACAATCGTAACAATTTATTATTGTGATAACTCTTTCCTAAAAAATCGGCAGTACAAATCAAATCAAATCCTATAAGAATCATAAGCAAATATGTTACACGGGGTTATTGATTCTTATCCTTCTTTATATGTCGCAGATTTTTAACGGTTATATATTTCTATATCTCACCCTTATTATAATAAATGTTAACATATTAAAATTTACAGGTGGTAAGCTATGTTCTGGGAGTCTTTAATTTAATTTGTGCAACATATTTGCATTAAATTACTTTCTGCAATCCAAAAATTATATTAAGCAAATTTACATAAAATAAATTAAAATATTTGGAAACCTCTACATGTATATAGTTCAGCAAATTCATAAATATATATATAGTTAGTTTGATTAAAAATACTAAAAACATATAATGTATATTTATCCAAGTTACATATGTAATTATTTTGAAACTACAACATATAACTTTGCCAATTGTATGAAAACAAATAGTGGAAGAGCAATTTAGAAAAAGGAAAAAAAAAACAATTGTCCCGTGGTGTACCACGGGGTAAATCCTAGTTCTAATAATAAAATCTAAACCCTAAGTCCCTAACCATCTCATTTTGTAAACCCTAAACTGACATATAATTTCATTCTAATTATAAAATCTAAACTCTAACCATCTTATTTGTAAACCCAAACCGACATATAATTTCATTTTAATTGTAAAATTTAAATCCTAACCACTTCTTCATTTGTAAGCCCAAACCGACATATAATTTTGTTTTAATTGTAAAATCTAAACCTTAACCACTTCATTTGTAAACCCAAACCGACATATAATTTTGTTTGAATTGTAAAATCTAAACCATAATCACCTTATTTATAAACTCAAACCGATACATCATTTCATTTTAATTGTAAAATCTAAACCAAGCTAATATTTAACTTTCCTTTAAAAAATTATACAGAATTTGTTTCCTTAATCTGTTTTGCTTTTTAATATAATTTTAATTTATTCTTTTAGATAAAATAATATATAGAAGATTCTGATTGGTTGAAAAGGAAAAAGTGAACAAGAATGTTTACCTTAGGAGTCAACCTAAGTTTTTTCCTTTTTTTTTCAAATTGAAAGCTTCCGGTTTGGCTAACCGAACGTTCTCCCTTAATTTATTTATTTTTTCATTTGACCAAAGAAAAAAAAGAAGTGAAAAAGCCCAAAAACCCAATAAGGCTTTTGACTTTTGTACTCTCTGTTGTGTTGTTGCCCTCTCTCTCTCTCTCTTTCTGTTCCGTCTGTGTCTGTCTGTCTTTTATATTCCCCTCACCAACTCGGCTCAATTGGGAGCAATCAGCTTCTTCTTCGATTTTTTTTCCTGTTCGAATCCCCCAGGTTTGTCTCGATCTCAATTTAGTTAGTGAGAGCAATCACATCACAAGATTGAATTAATTAACCTAAATGTTCTCTTTCTGTTTGTTACAAGACACTTTTGCCTAAATTCGTCATAATAGCTTTAGATTGGTAAATCGAAAATTGTATTGTGATTTTTCAAGTAACTCCAATTCGAGTAGGTTTTCCCACAAAAATAAAAACCCAAATTTCGAGGGCTCTGGGTTTGATTCTTCATATGCTTGTGTAAGATTTGGCTTTACGTTGAATTATATGTATCTTTGATTCTCCAATCAAATTCTGTGTATATGATAGGACTTGTCTTTACGTTGAGATACAAAGTCTTTTAAAAATGTATGTGACTCTCTGATTCAAGTATTTTACTTATCACACTTAGGTTGACATTCATGTTAACTGTCTCATGTAATCATCAGTCTCTCACATAATCTGAATTTGACATTTTTTTTTTTTTTACCAATTTCAGAAGATAGATAGAGATGGCTACATCAAGGTTCCAAGCGTTCTTGAACAGTCCAATTGGCCCTAAAACAACCCATTTCTGGGGGCCTATTGCTAACTGGGGTTTTGTTGCTGCCGTATGTTTCTCTCTTTCCATGTCTTTTTTATTATTTCAATCCAATCCATCCTTTTGGTTGATCCATGGTTTCGAATTGATTTCGCTACAGGGTTTGGTGGATATGCAGAAGCCTCCTGAAATGATTTCTGGAAACATGTCTTCAGGTAAACATATAACAAAAGAGATCCCCACATTTATATATATGCAAACATTATTATTATTATTAGCTAAGCCTCTCATTACATCTTTTGGTTTTGTACAGCGATGTGCGTTTACTCTGCATTGTTCATGAGATTTGCCTGGATGGTGCAACCGCGCAACTACTTGCTACTTGCGTGTCATGCATCAAACGAGACTGTACAGCTCTACCAGCTCTCTCGTTGGGCTAGAGCCCAGGGGTAAGTTCTATTCTACGGAGAACCATATATGTATATACGTGAACAGATAGCCTTATATTGAAACTCGAAAACAATTTTGCTTTTAGGATTACTGTTCTAACTTTAAAAGGCTTTATAGGAAATAATCCCCTAAATGTGCTTTTTAATGACAGGTATTTATCCTCCAAGAAAGAAGAGGAGAAACCGTCTCAGTAAACCAAAATGGAGGAAAGGTTTCTTCAAACGATCATTCAGCATTTGTTCTTGGGAATTACTGAGAATCTGTCGTTATTTTATATTTTCCTTTGAAACGTGTTTGTGTTGTGTCCCCAAGCTTTGGTTGCTTCACTTGTTGGATCTCTCACTGACATTATCTCTTTTGTTTGATAAGTTACCTGCTTGTAATAAAATTTGGGACCAGTTCACATGTCGTGTTCACACAAACTTCGAAACTTGAAAAATATGTCCAGCTCCTGCAATTGTTAATCACACTGCAGTGGCCGTCCATGGTTTCAGAATGTCAAGTTTCTGTACTTAATTTTGATTTTTTTTTTTTTTTTTTTAAGTTTTTGAGAATTTGCAGCAATCTTGTTATATGACTGAATTGGAGATTGGCAGAACACTAGTAGGCATTTTTGTTTCTTCCTTCATCATTTCAAGCATGTTGATTCCTTCCTTGGTTGGTTTTAAAGAGTTCCTAACACCGTTGGTTACTTCAGCGAGAGGGAGATAACCATTCTGTTTATGGTTGGATGGTTGTGTGACGGGACAAAGAAACGTTCAAGTCCATGGAGGAAGTTCACAAGATTTCCCCAAAGCTAGAGCACTACTGATGCATGATCCATCTCTTGGGGCGTGTTGGCAAGCTGTAAGAACCCCTATGATCCCATCGAAGCAATATCGATGAAGCCAGACGCTGTTGTATTGGGAACCCTTTTGGGTGCTTGTAGTTTCCATCGAACTGTTGAGATGGCAAGCTTGAACCTTGGGAGTAGACTTAGAAGTTCATTAATTTACTGTGGAAGATAAATCACACCCGAAGATCTTATGAGAAATCTATTAGGTTTTTGACGTAATTTTAAGGAGAACGAATCCCGACAAGAGTCACTTTGATTCTATGCTTCAGCTTGAAAACCATACTAGGATTTACCCCGTGGTGTACCACGGGTCAATTTATTTTATTTTTTTGTTTGTTTTATAAATCAATAACCCCGTGCATTCTGAAAAAAAAAATTCAAATATTTATAACAAATAGATCAAAATTAAAGTTATATTTATGTGTTAGTTTTGTTTAGTGTAAGATTATATATTTGTATTTGACTGTTAATTATAGGATTTAACCCACAATTTACCGTAAAATAATTTGTTCTCTACATAATCATAAATTAATCAATTTAATATATCTAATATTCTAATATTGATATTGTTAGCAAAATAATGAAATGATAAATTATCTATGTAACACCAAATTAATAATAATTAAATTTATATTCATATTGATCCAAATCATTCACACAATATAATTTCATTGCATGTTATTTTAACTTTTAATTGTAAATATTCACTATATATTAAAATAACTCAAATGTAAAATAATATATATCTGGAAATATTTGTTTGGTTACAAAAATCCTAAAACAATTTTTAAAATATATATCCGTTTATAAAAATTCAAATCACATCATATACTGAAAAAATCTAAAATTTAATTAACTTTATGTATTAAATAGTAATTCAAATAATTAAATATAAGACTAAATAAAAGTGAAAGGAGAATTCTATTTTAATATAACATATTGCTTTAAATTAGGTAGATAGATTTTAGGAAATTAATATTATCAAATAAGGAAATGATTGTGTTTGGTTGTAAGAATTGTAGAGAATTTAGTTGGGACTTGTTTGGATACAAAGATAAGGGAGGATGACACAAAAATGTACTTCCAAAATGTTAAGATAGATAGATAATTATTTTTGTCAAACTCGGCCCTAAAAGTTTGGTAATCTGATAAGATCTTAGGACATATGTTAAAGTTTATAAAATGCAAATTAGAAATTTCCTAAGTTACAATGAGCGTTGATTGGTTGTTATATTATAGGTATGTAATTAATAACAAATGGTCCCAAAATATTCAGCATATTAAGTAGAATCCGAATAAGTGAATCGGTTCTAATTGTACTTTAAACCCACCGAAATAGACAAAAAGTGATGACACAAAAATGTACTTCAAATCAAATCAAATCAAATCAAATATATATATCCATTTATAAAAATTCAAATCACTTTTTATGATGAAAAAAATCTAAATATTTTATTAACTTTATGTATTGAATAATAATTTTAAAAATTTAATATAAGATTAAATAAAAGTGAAAGGAGAATTATATATTAATCTAACATATTGAATTTAATTAGGTAGATATATTTTAGGAAATTAATATTAGCATATAAGGAAATGATAGATGTTTGGTTGTAAAGATTGTAGAGAATGTAGAATGAGAGATGTTTGGATACAAAGATAAGGGAGAATGACACAAAAATGTACTCCAAAAATGTTAAGATAGATGGATATGAAAGTGTTTTGTTCACTTGTCCAATAACAATAACTGAATCTATTGAAACTATTTCACGTTCATATATATATATATATATATATATTCAGTCAAATGAAATTCATTTCCGATTCTGTATAAAGTATCCAGTTGAACCAAACCGGAATGCCATTGTAATTATGTATATAAATAAACATCAAATAACAAGGTTTCCCAGAGGTTCAGATTCTGTAAACAATGTTGTCTTGTCTTATCTTGTTGCAAGTTTCATAACAGAGGCTTCTTTATAATCTAATCATCTTTATTGGAACCTCATAACAACCCCTACAAAATAAGAAAGCTCATTTAAAAAGAACATTGGGTGTTCACTAAATCCTTTACACATCTTTTCTACACCAAAAACGAAGTGCACTGTCACAAACAAAGGTGTTTCGTGTTACCTATGAGCCGTTGGTGTACAGCATTCGACCCATGTTCATTGGTGCACCAGGAACTTGTGAGCCAGGAACTGGGGCAGCATGGACTCCATAAGCCATGAGTGATGTCGTGAATGCTTAATCGCCTTCTGTCTTTGTTCATTGAGTTAAGACGAATGAAATACTTTTGAGGGTGGCTCGCGTTCTTGTTTACTACAAAGTTTCGAGAATTGCTACGCCGATCACCTTTCCCGTACTAATCCAAATCCTAGAAGAAATAACCTGTGACGTCGAAAATACAAAGGGCAGAAACTTCCAGGTCATAGTATCAAACATGAAAACAAACACAAACCACTGTTAAACGGAACCTAAAAACGATTGTAGATAACACATTAAGGTTTTGTCTCGCATTTACCTCTACAGCTACTCTGCATATAAAATGCCACAAAAGAATGAGAAGAAGCAGAAAATGTGCCTACGGTTAATGAATCAGTGTCTCAAAATCACCTTGTGCACTTTGCTCAAATAACGCCAGATCAGTGTCATCAACCATTCCAGAATGTATAACCAGATCCACGAGCTATTTTGGCAATGGTAGGCCACCCTGAACTGGAATCTGCAGAGATGAGAGTATCTCGAAATCAGAGCACTTAAAAAACCAATCTTCATGACAGGTAATAACGTAGGCTTGAATAAAAACAGTTTGCAATCTTCTACAGGAGAAGGAGCCACTAAACAAACCTAAGTAAAACATGTGTGCTAATCTTTCTATCTTAAATCAAGGTATAAACTGATTCAGGCATGGAATGCGCCTTTAATTATTAATAGTAGGTACCTGCGGATAAATGATCTTCAACAAATTTTTCCTTCACAGTGTGTCAATGGCAGAAATATTAACCCTGAGAAAACTGCTAATGAAAACATAACAATGAAATAAAGCAGATAATATTTAAAAGCAAAAAGAAAGAGCAAACTTAATGCAGCTTGATGATACAACAGTAATGCTAATTCAAACATGGACAGAAACACAGTAGGAAACAGAGTAGCAAACATGGAATTCAAAGCGGGGGTCAGTGGAGAAGACAACCTCGGACCAGAGGACGTTCCCCCACCTGTAGCCTTCCCACATCTGCATCGAAATCTCAGCACACCAAATCTCCAGTCTCTCGGAATCAGCATCCCCAACGAGCACGTCCCAGAAGACGAGAATGTTGCCACGAGAAGAGGTGAGGAGTTTGTTCTCCGGCATGAAGCCAATGAGGCCGTTTTTGTGACCATGATTGAGCAAATAGCACTGCCACACATCCGCCAAGTCCCCATGGAAAACGATCAACTTGGTATCGGAATTGGAATGAATGGATAAAAAGGGTTTCAGAGCATTTAAACCATACACTTTCCTCCAAACCATGGCCCCTTGCCTTACCCCGCTCAGAGGGTCACACCACATTATAGACCCGTCGGCATAAGTACAGTATAACAATCTATCTGTTGCACAAAAATTAAAATCATTCCACAAACCTTGTACCCTCGGAAAGTTGCAGGACACAGTAATAGTCTCCTCCCCCTGCACCAGCTTCCTAACCGCTGTCGCTTTCATCAGGTCCTCCGGGATAATAACTCTAGTCCAAGTTTGCAACTTTGGGTCGAATACCTCAGCCCAGATTGAGGGATCCTCCACGCAGCCTCCAAACACGTATATCTTGCCGTCTAAGACGCCAGCACGGGCGTCAGCGCGAGCAGCATTCATGGAAGGGAGGTAGCTCCACGTGTGAGTCCGACAATCCAGGTACGAGACAAGCGCGGTTTTCAAGCATTTTTTAAACCCGCCAATTACATAGATCCCACACCCCAGGGAAACCAAGGTCGCTGATCGCGGAGTTGGGAACGACGGGATCGGGATCAGCCGATTCCGATTATTATTTACAGAGCCTCGTCCTCGGCGGAGGATGTACCAGCGCGGGTTTCGCTCAAATGGAGAGTCAATGAATACATACACGCACTCCTCCGTGCAACCCATCCGGGATCGTGTCTCGTACAACTCAGGCGAAACCACCAGTGAGCGGTTGCTCTTTGAGGTCATTGATAAGGCTGCATGGTCTACTCTTGACACGCGGGCAAAGCAATCTATAGCAATCTCATCTGGCAAAGACCATAACCCACACGACTGAGACGCTTTCTTACGCGATTGCTCTACCGCCGCGGACATCATCCGTCAAAGTCTTCTCCTTTACTAATTACTAATTGAATTCGATTACTTAGAAGAAACCAGTGTTACGCAGTAAGCTCGAAACTCTTAATCCTCTCTTTTTTTTTGTTTTCTCTTATTAAAAATCTCTTAACACCTATTTATAGGGTTTTGATTTTTAACACACAATTAGTAAATTGCTAATTTGCATAGTAACGTTTTCCATTTTTTCGTTTTTACATTTTCTTCGCTTTACCGTTTTAATTTTGTTCAATTTCCTTTGTAGTTCATTTTTCTAAATTTTTCAAAAAATTTCTTTTTTATAAGAGTAATATCAGTATGTACCATTGAGAATCTAATAATTAGTTCTCTAGTGACTGTTTGACATATATATACATGAATATAAGACAACAACACCTTCATACACATTTTATTTATTTTTCTTCTCTTTATATGTTTTTTTTTACTCTTGAGTATTTTTCTGGCAAAACATCACCATCATCAAATAAGTCATGATCTCTTGAGGTTTATTGATCTAAATAGGGGAATGCGAATCGTTTATGGCAAAAATCATTGTCACATTCTTCTGGGTTTGATTAGCTCTATGGATAACAATTTACTTAGCAACCTATTTAAAGCACTTAAAGTGCTAACATGTAAGTTAACCGTGATAACTAAATTATCATTTTAAATAAATATGTTAATACATAAATTATTAGAGTAAATAAACAGATTAATATATAGGTTAGTTTATATGAATGGTATAATCCATGATTTAAACAGGTTATATTATAGAGCAACTTTGGTAAATGACCATGTCTTTTTCTAAAATAGAGAAACTAACGTAGTGGCAGAAAAACTTAGTAAATATTATTAAAATCCTCTCTAGCCCCTTTTCCTCCAATTTCATTCTCAAAAACCTTTACTTATTCTCACTACCCCTATCTTTTTTAATATTATTAAAATCCTTCTCTACTCTTCTTATATTATATAATAAATTTAAATCTTGAAAAAAAAACTAAATAAACAATAACTAAAACTCTCTCTCCTCTCTCATTTGTCAAAATTCAAATAAAACAGTTCATCCTATTGTTGAGCTCCTCTCTCGTTCTTGAAGGGATTTTGAATCCTCCTCCCTCTTTTCTTCTTCTTCTTCTTCTTCATCCACCATTAAAACTCACTTGAAGGTAGTTTTAGTCTCTCTTATTGTCTAAATTTTCTTAGATATAACAATGTTTAATGAAATTGTTGTGTAATCTCAATTTGGATTGAAAAAATTGTAGATTTGTAAATTTATTTGGTCTTTATGCTTGTTAAGGTTAGTGGACTTGTTTTTTTAGTGGATTAAGGTCTTGCGTTGGTTATTATGATTGAGAAAGGTTGAATTTGAGATTGAATGCCGGATTTTGTAAAAAATTTTGGGGATTTCAGATCTGGGACAACTGGGACCATTAGGTACAACTATGTAGGAAATTAAGGATCCAAAAATTTGGTGCAACTGAGACA
The DNA here is from genome assembly GCA_023657505.1 of Camelina hispida. Lineage (NCBI taxonomy): Eukaryota > Viridiplantae > Streptophyta > Magnoliopsida > Brassicales > Brassicaceae > Camelina > Camelina hispida. The sequence goes on along the minus strand of CP094637.1, from coordinate 13,042,032 downwards.
AATGGGTACAACTATGTTTATGAACTGCAACTAAAAAAATGGAAATTGTCTGTTTTCTTTCTCTTTCTTTTTCAGGAGACAATGCCAAAGACTTCAATCATACGCTTTCGTTATGATTGGATACTATTCAAGTATCGGAGAAGATGTACAATGGATTTCAAGAGAAAATAAGGAAGTGTATTCTTTTCTTATGAAGACATCATCTAGTGATGTATTATATGCTAAGTGGTTGAGAAGATATGCAGCAAGATAAAGGTAGATGAGGCTATGAAAAATCTGAGAATTAGTTACTTTTCCTTCTCATTCCCAAACTATAAGGGAATACCAAATTATATTCGAGATGATGAAGATGTTGTGTGTTATTTAAAGGATGTGTCTAAAGAAGAAGTCGAAGAAGTCGAAGGTTGGACAATGATGGTGAGCAAAATTGATTTACGATTGCTTTCATTGTTCTGTTTCAAATTGAGTTGTCTTGTCTTGGTACAACTAAGTACAACCGGTACAACTATAGTCTATTACCAAAATATAAAATTAAATTAGAAAACTTAGAACCAAAATATAAAAATTTGGTCTTTTAAGGTTACTTTGTATGTAACAACCACACATTTTTAACATAATCCACTTCACATGTAAAAAACAAATCTAAACCATAGAAATCCAAATTCTTCAATAAACAATCTTAGTATTTTAAATTTTCTTTCTATATAATGACCACAAATTATGAGAATAAAAAAATAATGGTGATTTCAAACATTTATATACAAGATGACATAGGGCTTCTATTCTAATTATGTAATATCATAAGTACAAGTAGAAAAAATTGATCTAAAGTGAAGAACAACAAATTTTTGTGGTTTTTAGAACAAAGAACAACTATGTTAATTTAAGTACAACTGTGTACAACTGGACAACTATATGTATTTTTGACGGCGCAAACAATTAATTTTTATATATGTGATGTTCTTTGACGGCGCCAGGTGTCACAATGTAGACTTTTGACGGCGCAAAAGGACAAAATATTAGTTGTAACAGATATGTAGTTGTACTTAACTTTACTCAGTTGTACCAGAATAATAATAAAAAAACAAAAAAAAAAATCCAAGAAACACCAGTTGTACCTAAAATCAGTTACATAATAAACACAAAACCAAATAAACCAAGAACATAGTTTTTCATAGAAACACCAGTTGTACCTAAAATCAGTTGCATAATAAAGGATACACAAAAGACAAGTTTGATATCCAGACAAGTTTTCAAAACTACAAAAACAAATATCACTTCTTCATTTTTTCGCAGCCGTGAAAGGAGTAGTGATGAACTTTGACGGACGGAGCTTCCTCTTCTCTCTCGGAACTTCATGTTCTCCTTCACCATCACCAGCGGGCTCACCTTGTCCTTCTTTTCCTTCTTTTCCTCCTTCTTCTCCTTCTCCTTCTTCCCCAACTTCTTCTTTTGCTATTTCTTCTCCTTCTCTTTCTTTTTCTATTCCTTCTTCTTCTCCTTCACCATCACCAGCTAGCTCACCTTGTCCTTCTTTTCCTCCTTCTTCTCCTTCACCATCACCTTTTCTGATGGTTCGAGCTTCTGTAACATATCCAGCGTACAAGCAATCTGACACCTTGATGAAATCTTGCCATGATCTCCATAGACGCTTGGATCACTAAAATATAACTTTGGTTCAATAGGTTGAGTGTCTTCCTCCGTATCCATCTCTGTTTCCTGAAATACAAATACAATTTTTCAAAGAAATTAAGTGTCACAGCATAGTTGTACCTAGTTGTAATATGTTGTACTAAACAAAATAAATTACCTCCTGGTCAGAGACATGTCTCGGATAAGTAGGTGATGAATTCACTGGACCAGATTCGCCTACTTGATCTTCCCCAACATCATCCACTACATTTTCACCAACTTTATCTCCCACAACATCATTTTCACTACATTTTCACCTGCTATATCTCCAATTGCTTTATTCTTTTGGATCTTCTAATACCACTTCTTACATTAGATCCTCCTCCTCTGGTTTTAACCATTTGGATTGGTACCTAAAACAACAAATTTATATCAAACTTTCAAAATCAGTCTCATTATCTACATAAACTCACACAATCCAAACACAAAAACAAACGGGTCCAAAAGAAACTCAAACTCTCACAATCTCATTATCGAAAGCAAAGAGATAAAAACTCACACAAAAACAAACTCAAACTCACACAATCCAAACATAAACTCAAACACAAACTCAAACTCACACAATCTCACAAACTCAATCCGAACACAACCTCACATAAACGGATCTCATTATCTATCTACACTCAAACTCACAACACATTTCACGAAATCATTTCAAAAACACACTTTCCAAACTCAGAACTCACAAAATTCATATCCTTTTCACACAATTCAGAGAACTAAACCCAACAACTAGTCGATCAAAGCAAAGAAATAAAGAGAATGGCTTACAATGACCGGCAGCTGAGAGGAAACGAACGGCGAATTCCGATTTCTCACGGCGAATTTTGATTCTCACGGCGGATTTCTCCAAAGAGAAGAAGAAAGGGGATTGAGAGAAACGGATGACAAAAAAGAGAAGAAGAAGACGAAAGAGTATCGAGAGGAGAAGAGAAGAATAAGATGAAACGAGATTAATCCTCCTCTGCAACTATCGACTCGAGTCGGAGGATAAGAAACACGAGAAGGAAAAAAAAAGAGAATAAAGAAATTAGGGTTTGGTTATGGATTTGGAGATTTAAGATCCGAAATAGATATGGGTATACCATATCTAGATCCAAAATTAGGTTGGGTCTGTAAATATGGAAGAAATCTTAAATTTATTTGTCTTTTACTAATTATCTAAATAAAAATAAAATTTTAAATATAATTTTTAATTAAGGGGTGAAATCGAATAGAATTGAAGGAGAAGGGGCCAGAGAGATTTAAATCTCGTTTTCTGGGGGGGCTGAAAAGTCGAAACAATCCTCGGCGAGTAGGCGGGAGTAAAGATGCCCCACCAGTAGGTTATGCTATGTAGGAGACAACTTTGGTAGGAGGTAATGATGACTGATATAAATTAAAATAACTTATTACAAAAACCGTTGTTTGGTTGTAATTTTTTTTAGATAAACTGAGTATAAGCAGATGACACCTACGAATATTATTTATGATTCCCTTCTAAACGCATATCGTAGATTGAGCATAAATCATGCTTTAACGTAATAATTGATCGAGTGATTATGCAATGGCTTGATTATTCTTGTACATGTAGTACTAGTACGCATGCATTCGTGAAACTCCATTCCTGGCATAAACATATGTATGTCGTAGAACACTCACATGTAACCTACTACTCCCTCTGTCTCACAAAAATTGATGTTTTGGGATATTTTTTGTCTCACAAAGATTGAAGTTTTGTAAACTTTTAGAAGTAATCATTGAAAATATTTAAATTTTTGAATTGTTATTGGTTTATATTTTCTCTCTCTACCAAAAAAGTAATTATAAATTAATTTACAAACAAAAACTAAATTTTTTATTAATATGTGTTAATAATGTCAAAACATCAATTTTTGTGAGAGAGGGAGTATATGCATTTGTGGGTTTCCGTTGGCCCTGTTACAGGTTCCTTTGAACAAGTTTGACATACAGGTTCTTCGATATATAAAAAACGTTAACGGGCTGGAAGTGGTGGGTACGGAAGGAAGTTTTAACCAAGTAAGCCCAAGGGCCTAAAAAATGATTCTCGAGGAAGAACAATTACAAACTGGTCCGATTGATAAACCAAATTTGGAAGATCAAGCAAAAATAACACGCAATTTTATAAGAACCCACGAATCATGACATCACAACTTGAGTTGCTCCAAAAGTCGTCCACGATATGGTCGACATGACACATTAAGGAGAGAGAAAACCTAACGGTGATACGTATCTAAGGCATTTAATGCAGATGCAGAGCCAGTAACAGCTACGACAGTAGCATTAGGAGGAAAAGATTTTGGAGTATCAATATATAGTATAATAACATGGGTTAATCTCATACAAGAGAAACACAAATTTGTATCATGGCGACAAGTGTATCAGAAGCAGCTAATACTCTGCTGGCGAAACCTTACTCGCTAAGCAAAACATTAAAATACGCGGATGGTGTATGGCTATCTCAAAAAATATCATGGTGCAGAAAGGTAAAACATTGACACTTTGACATGACAGCCGCTTTGCTGTGTAAACCTTCCTATCGCATCCCTCGGTTTATGGGGGGGGGAATAATGAGGATTCGAAAATCAAAAATATGTGGACACTAGCCCCACATACACTATTCAGAAAAATATCTTAGTAAATACTGTAGCCCTAAAGTGGTTCTGCCTTGTTGACATATATATTTGATGCCGTAGCTAGCATTTACAGAGGAACACACTTATCAAAAAAAAAACAAAGGTTGGCAAAAGAAGATCAAGGTAGAAGTAAAAGTTGCAGAGGTAGGTAAATACACTGTGGGTATAAGACAACTTAAATATTTCGTTTTGTTTTTTTAGTACAACTACATCTACTTTGCTATATTTAATGATGTATATCCTTCTCGTAGGTACAAATGGTTGTTATAACTTAAATAACAGACCGTGATGTTCGCGTAGTCAGCGGTTCATGGGGCATCAATGGCGATGGTAGTTGGGTTTTCATCTCAAACCCATTCAACGCCGTGCGGAGAATGACTATACGTGAAGGAGAACGAGTAACTGTTGTTCGTGAGCTCGTTAGAGCCGCGTTCGGTTTGGAATATGATGGATGGGAAGTCCACCTTTCGTATCAAAGGCCGGACTGGATGGATCTCGATTCTCTACCGGCTTCCAGGTCCAGACCCGTTACAATACGTACTGGCGAGACCATGGCCATATTCCAAGCACTGCGTCTCGACCTGGACAATATTTGTCTGTATTCGTCGAAGGTTTCGATCGACGAATAGAAACGTACGATGGCAACAGCGCAGCAGCGAGCGTCGAGTTTCACAACAACCCCGACCACTTTAGGCCATGTAAAGGAACAATGGATAATGATGTTGGTAGTACATCGGCAGCCCATGACAAGCGGGACAAAGGAAAACTGCTAATGGCATTTGATGATCTCCCTCCGCTCCCGAGTTACGACTCCAGTCTCGGGGAAAAACTACTCGATGAAGAAGCCGTTCTACGTTGGATGATGGCAACACAACAAACTAATGAAAGCAATGGTGAATCATCTTCTCTGAACATTGAAGATGGACAACATAGTGACGCATGCCGCCAACTTTTTTTCGACAAAGAAAATTCCGACACTGTATCAACACCAGAGGTACGTCTACAAACGCGTATACACCATATCATAGTAATAAACATACATAATACTAATGTGTGTTTTTGTCTAAAACATCACATAGTATAGATTTCAGCCCGGTTGAAGTGGATTTCCTGGCTCACCTTGGTAGCCAAACAATTAACTTAGGATATGCTACCGAGCCAGACTTTGAAATAGATGCAAGTGATGGAGTTGTACCAGTAAAGGAGTGTAGTTTCTTCGGACCGTCGGCGAACTATATGGCTGAACCACTAAACCTTGAATGGACCTCAGGGTCCCCCTTCAGGGGCGCTCGAAGATATGTGTCTCAACTTCGCATCATTTAATCGAGATGCAGCACCAACCCTAGATGAGCAACGAGAAGAAGGTAATGATATTTAATACATGATATATATTGAAAACACATGCTTTCTTAGTTTAAACAGAGTCTCATATTTAACAAATGTAACATGCTAAGAGTATTTGTGTGATATATGAATATGTCGACTAGGGATGGAACTAGCTGTGCATGATGTATTGTACGAAGGGGACAAACTGTTCGTAGGGCGGGTTTTCAAAAATAAAAAGATTGCAACGTCAAATTAGTAGTTCACGCACTAAACCGGCGTTTTCATTTTCGAAGGGATCAGTCATGTAAAAAACTTCTCACGCTGAAATGCATTTCACCAACTTGCCCATGGCGTGTCTACATAGTTAAACTAGAAGACTGCGACAACTACAAAATCAGGAGTGTTAAGCTCACACACACGTGCACCGTCGAAGAGCGCAGCAATTACCATAGACAAGCAACCACACGGGTGATCGGTAGCATCATGCAGTCAAAATTTAAGGGAAACACACGCGGTCCCCGGGCAGTCGACCTCCAGCGCCTCCTGCTAGCAGATCACTCTGTAAGGATCTCATATTGGAAGGCGTGGAAATCAAGAGAAGTGGCCATGGAGGGCGCACAAGAATCAACTGCTAATAGTTACTCCCTCCGGCCGGCTTACATACATGTTTTACAGCAGACAAATCCTAACTCTGTCATTGAACTAAAAACAGAGATCGACGCAGTCGGGCAATATAGGTTCAAGTACCTGTTCTTAGCATTTGCCGCATCGCTAGAGGGATTCGCGTTCATGCGGCGTGTCATCGTTATCGACGGGACACTTGATGGGGAAGTATGGTGGCTGCCTGTTAACGGCGAGCTGTCAAGATGCGAACTTTCAAATATTCCCACTAGCATTTGCCATAGTTGATAGCGAGAACGACACTTCTTGGTCATGGTTCTTCCGTGTTTTGAGATCTGCCATACAAGATTCGGAGACACTGACTTTTGTCTCCGGCACACATTCTTCAATTTACACCGGCTTGCGAATGGTACGTTTCTAAAATTTGGCTCAACTAGTAGCTCTATTATTTTTAATTCTACAATAGAAAATAGTACTAAACATGTTAGCGTCCGAGTTACATGAACAGCAACATAATATACGATGGCTGCAATGACATAGAATACGAGAATAATGTATGCAAGTAAATTGACATGTTACATTACATAGTGTCTTGTTATAATGTTAGAGAATTTATGTAATACAGTAAAATGACATGTTACATTAAATAGTGTCTTGTTATTTTGGTACAGAAGCGTATTGGTATTAATATATTATTAACAACCATGTCGTGCCTTACAACGGCGTACATGTTTCAAAGGTAACCTAATCGTATTCACCACGTGTTGCTCATGCAGGTTTATCCCAGGGCTCATCATGGTGCATGTATTGTTCACCTACAATGCAACATCACATCAAGTTTTAAGAAGAAACTTCTGGCGTTTCACGTGTCAAGGGCGGCAAGAGCATACTGTATTTGCGACTTCCATACGTACTTCAACGAAGTCATCAAGCTTGATCCAGCATGTGGGGCTTACCTTGAAACCGTCGGGTTCAGCCACTGGACACGTGCTTATTTTCTTGGCAACAGATACAATGTTATGACAAGCAACATAGCTGAATCACTTAACTAGGTTCTCAAGGAGGCACGGGAGCTACCGGTCATCCCACTGGAGGAATTTATTCGTACGACCCTTATGAGCTGGTTTGCAATGCGTCGAGAAGCATCAAAGAAAGAAATGTCAACACTACCACCAAAGATGCATGAAGTAACTCATCAGAACTTCGAAAAATCTGTAAGCTTCTCGGTCAAGAATGTTGACAAGTTCGAGTACCAAGTCCAGTCAAACAGTGGTGGAAATTACCATGTTAACCTAGGGAAAAAGTCCTGCACGTGTAGAGCATTCGACATGCTATGTTATCCCTGCCCACATGCCATATCTGCAGCAGTGACAGAAGGCATAACACTGCAGTCCATCATGGCGCCAGAGTACTCGGTAGACAATTGGAGGCAATCCTACAAGGCGTCCATCAAGCCTGGTCTAGATGTTTCCAACGCGTATCCACTACCAGCCTCGATTGCATCTCTGGATTTGCAGCCCCCATTCACGCGTAGGCCACCGGGAAGACCAAAGAAAAAACGCATATCATCACGTGAAGAGTTCACGGTAATGCAATACACATTTGTTTTTTTTGGCGTAGGCCGCGTTTAGTACATTCAAATAGAGCTAAATATAAATTATTATTTCCAGGGGAGACGGAGGAACGAGACTAGGTGTTCACGGTGTAATGGTGTGGGGCATAATCGTGCGACATGCACTGTGCCTATATGAAGGTAAAAAAACCATGTTTCTTATACAGCATGCATGAGAACCACGTTAACATTACTTATAATCACTTCGCATTATGTTGCAGTGAAATGGGGGTTCTCGTGTCTTAGCAGTGGGTTTTACTCGGTAGGGGAAGTCCATCAACGTATGGAAGAATTAAGTGGAGGGTTCTTACTATCTTGTACATACACGCATGGATGTACTGTACTTTATGGTGGCAAATGGGGTACAAGAGTCTGAATGTGTTGAAGAACCTACCACAAGCAGCCAATGGTGCGTTTCTTATCTTCAGTTTTTGTTGTTTCAGTATGCAAAATATTGCAACTATCCCCCTTATTTTATATAAAATCCATGCTATTTAATGAAAACACGAGTGTTTAATACATATATCTGAAAATGATCACTATTACTGCCTTAAATAGTATGATGAGGTTCATCCAAAAACCTATGCTTGGAGTTATTCACTTATTTTGTTTGAAATTTGGTGAGTATTTATTGAAGAAGTGCCACCGACCAACTTCCTACCTACTTTTAACATAAATGAAGGGGTTTGCATTAAACTACTATAAATTCATATTTTGGAGACACTATTACAACCACAAAAATTGGTGAAAACGTGTGGGGAGGGATAATGCAACAGTTTTTAGAACATCCTTCACAAATGACTAAGCATGGCATGTTCAGGAAGCAGTTCGAGAGAGCGTTGGCAGATGAAATACCGGAGGTACACTACCTGGAAGGAGTACGTTTAGCTTGCTGGGAGAAAGATCTGACTTTAGCAAAAAAACACATGTTCAAGGCGGTGAACAGAGTCGATGAGGCCGTTTTCGTCATGGCGATGTTGGCTGCGTGTGGTGGGGAGACAGACGTAGGAGAGTTCTTCACGGAGCAATTGATGGGCATGCCCTGGGCAACTGTTCTGGGAATGGGAGACACAGTATTTGCAACACTAGAAAGAATGAAGGTCAGACAGGGAACCACGTACGCCCTAACATGAAACTGTGCTGTCCCAGAATGTTCTGAATTTCACAATATCTACGACCGCTGTGAGGAATGCTACATTTTCTGGTGAACCAAAGAGTTTTGCCGCCGTTGCTAACTCTTTATGTTTTATATCCTACGCATGTTTTAAAACTATATCCTTCTATGAAGCTAAGAAATAAAAACTGTGTAAACAGGTTGCCTAATATATTATGAGTGAAGTACTTTCAATTTTAATAAGAATGCGCATAAGTTCTACAATTACCAAGACAGACTTTGAATTAACAAATGAATGTTGGTAAATCAAACTTATGTTTACATGAAACTTTTGTTTAAAGCATGTGTTTGCGATACTAACGTAGTGATAAAATAAAATAACATTGTTCAAAAATAATCCCAATGTTCGCAGTAGTACTGAATTGCTTAACGCATATAGAGGGATATAGTTTCGTCGGACCGGTAAACAAGCGTGTCTACAATTTTCCAGGCCAATCAAGTAAGAAGGAAAAAAGTTGTGGAGGTAAAAATCAGGCCGGTCCGTTCGCATGCTCGTAGGCGTCAATGACAATTTTTTTCGCAGCCGCAAAAACATCACAGAGCTTCACTTCCCTGCAGCCATCATTGCCAGCCGCCGCATGCCGCTCAATCAGGTGAACTGTCATTACACCAGAATGCCGACGCAGACAAACCTGTGGGATATCCTATATCGCTGAATAGCCAAAAGTGCAAAATTGACGTTCTTCTTTCCAACCTGAGAGGACGCAAGCCGCAGTAGGTATGGAATCATCTCATCCAATGGGAGAAGGCATGTTTTTATCTTCGACTCCGCCAAAGAGACACAAAGCAGTCAAGAACATACATGTGCCAGTCAGCCATTCTAACACACAGACCAACCCATTGTTCTTTGTCTAAACTGTAAGGCATATATAACCAGTCCACCCCACAAGGACATAGAGCAAGAGTAGCTGCATCAAACGCATACATTCCTTTCTCCGTCGCCTTACTGAATTTTGGGTAATGCTTCATCAACGCGGAGACGAATTCAGAATCACAGAATGCAACATTTTGTTCAACCGTAGCACACCATCCTGATGCCCAATTGTCCCTTATGCTATGCATGAAAGTGTCCATAATCTGCAAGAAAAACAGTAATGGGTTACTAAGTATAGAAGCATAGCTATTCTGAACATCAACAACTTTGGCTAGGTAACCTCTGTAGAAATGTCTTCATGCAGCTCAACAATATCTACAACAAGCTTCACCAGAAATACCCGACCGCCACCAAAGTCAACGTCACTAAAAGAACAAGGAACATGAGTTCAGTTAGACATGCATAATGTGTTTAGAAGAACACATTATACATATGTTATTGCGGGCAAATATTACTAACTTGGTAGTAGATGTGATGCGTACAATCTTCTCTAATTGCAACAAGTCATAGTCGGAGATTTTACTGGGCACAATTGGGGTTGACACTGAGGTATTCGAAGATTTAGCCTACAAATGAACGCATGTAATATTAGTAGTACATGAATAAAATCCATGAGATATGAAATGGAAAATACTAAACCCTAAACCATGAACCCGTCCACTTTAAAAAAAAAAACAACACATGTAACATACTAGTTAGGGGATAGCAACAACATTTCATACTTGTGGGTTGCCATCTTGTGAAACTTTGGTTGGAGGCAAAGGGTCAATCTCGGGTGCCTTCGTAGATGCTAATACATGGTCCATTTCGGCTGCATCAGGAACTCTGTCTATATCAGCAACCACATGTTCAGTTTCTCCTGTAGAACCCTGTGAGTAAAGTAAACATGTGTGCATTGAGTTTGCTAACTAGAAACAAAGGAAGTGTTACACGGTGGCAGTACAAGCATTTCCCAACAGATAAGCGTAAGAAATATTGACGTTTATCAACGAAAACACATGATATGAAATAAAAACCAAATGTCGTAAGCTGTTAAAACATGTTTTTTTTTTTATTAAATCGAAGCTAAACCACTACAAAGAATATACTCTAAATGGGCACGGGATAAACAAATATATATTTGTGGCGGACATGGTTACCTCAAAGATTACATGGCAATCTGGTTTCGCATTAACTGCGCTAATTCTGGCTTGTCCAAATGGATCATATGTTGTCCTCTTCTTCTACAATGCAAAGAAAATATTAAAAACGGAAACGGTTAGATAATCCCCAGAACCAACTAACTATCTTGGGCTTACCAAACAACTATGTGAAGCTTTTGCTAGGCGCTCCATTGCCGTTTCGGCTAGGGACTCTTTTCACTGGATATAAAGGAAGATGCAGAGTAGGGAGATTTATGTATTAAACATAGTAACGAATGTAGACGTCTTTGAAAAACAAATGTTCGAAATGGACATGCCAGAGGAGGTCCCTGAATGTCTTCGTGATGATCAGAACTGCTACAATTCCCAACGTTTCCTGTGAGAGTTTGACCGCTTTCCACATTGGAAGAGACTGTTGGCACAGTTCCGACCGGGGAAGAAGAAGTTTGAGGCACTCGAACTGGATCAGACGCCGACACTCCCTTGTCTGATTTGTCTACTTTCTAGCCAAAAGACCCGGATGTCATTTTCTGGATGGCCTGTGTTATCATATCCGATATCCTAACCTCTGAGTCTGCTATGGCTTTCATGACACGTTTCTCAGACCGTTTAACCTTCGTTTCCACATATTCTATCAGCCCCTCCGATAGGTGGTCATTTGCCTTCCGCTTCCCATTGGAGCCTGGTCTCTGCTCAGATGGTATGCCTGGTTCTACACCTTCACCCACTGTTGCGTCTGTGCTACAAAGGTCGCTGTTTTTGTTCTTATCAACCCCGATGTCATCACTGTTCTTACCACCCGCAAACATTGTATCCGTAAAGTTGCAGTTGTCGTTGATCATCTCCAATAGTCTGTCAACCCCTTCGTATGGCTTGTCGTCAATGGCATCGCCTAATTCAGGTCCAAGCAGAGAGTTAACTGTACACTAAACGAACAAAAAGAAAAATGTCAGATGGCAATCACAGAAAATATTAAGCACCAATCATTTGTCATTGCAAATCGCCATCGTTTCTATGGATTTCATATATAATAAAACTGTTATAGCGAAAAAGCACAGATGCACGATTACCTTGTGTTTTTATCAAAAATCACATATCTTTTTAATATAACACATGGATTTAGCAAACTATACGACATGACTTACAACATCGTGTGCACGCGGACATCATGCAACAAAATTAAAAACCATGACACATTTTTCTGACAACATGTTATTTACTGAAATAAAGTGGGATTCTACAAAAGACCGTAAACGAATTATTCAATTGACGGGAGGACTTGGTGTGAGTTAATAGTTAAAACGATACTAAAAATTTTAGAAATCGAGATTTTACTGCTGCTTTACCATCGACTTTCCAAACAACATCCAGCTTCAATGTCCAAAGTCGCTCAATCACTTGTGTTTCTTCCATATCAAAGTCACCATCAGTGTCAGGGCACGAAAACTGCAATTCCTTGATCTGTGGAACGGCTTGAAGAAGTACCAGTTGCAGCGCTAAAGGAAATCCTTGTATGGTTGTCGATTTCTTCTTTAATTTTTGTGGCCCCCTCGCCTTTATAGAACGCATCGTTAGTTTGAAAGCCTCTGTCCCCCAAGGATAATTCAGAAAATCTTCCAGATTCTCATAGAGGTCAACGTGTACCGGTGAGATTTTGCTTTTCGCAGAAGTAGGGCAAAGGACCCCATCGAGCAGAGCAAGTACGGCGTAACGGATCCGATTATCCCTCTCAGGGACGAGGTGCCTCTTTAATCTAGTGACTAGCCAGTCGACAGATACATCGGCCCGGTCGAAGTATTTATACCAATATTTACCAGCAACTACTTTCCGTTTGCCCTTCTTCTCTTTTTCCGAAGGAAGCTTCTCGCATCTTAAACCGGTGACAGCTGCTTCCAAAATTGAGAACCGAATCGGGAACCCACCATAAATAACCCATATTTCGTAGTCTTTCTTCATCAGGAGTTGTCTCGTCAATAGAAAATGAATGAGTTTCCCAGAATAAGCCGCGCTCTCCGGTACCTCAAAAATTTTCCCAAACTGAGATGATTTTATGATCTTGAGTTCAGATGGGTCCAAGATTGAGGCGAGATCGTCGATGATAGAGAGCTTGCTGTACGAGTGTACCCTCTCACCGTTGGGTTCAGATCATTTAGCAAACATTCGATCTGGCAAGCCCAGATTTGCCATCTAAGAAGAGAAAATAGCAAAAGAAAATCAGTTGATCACGAAATAGAGACGAATCAAATGGAATCACCAGTTAATATGGAAACAAACCTCTCTATAATCGGCGATTGCTGTGAGTAATGATGTCGGGAACGGCCGCCCAAATAAAACATAGTGGCTTTTTAGGGTTGGAGAAAATCGGCAGTTGTAAATATTGAGTTTCTTTATTTTTTGATATTATGAAACCCTAAAAACTACTGTGTGACTTTTGGATTGCGAGTGAGATGTATATACTTTATGGGGAAACTATTAGAATAATAAATGACAAACGTGTGAGAGTAGATAACTTTCAAAATTCAAACTAGGTAATCATTTCGTAGCAGACAAATGGGTCCCTTGTGTTTGGTGGACATGGGAGGAGAGCAACGTAATTTTAGATGACATAAGAACCATAAGAACATGGCTCATAGTCATTTTATGAATTATTCTAAAAAGTATAGTCATCTATTATATATACTCTATATTATATTGTATAATTTACACGATAATATAAATGATATTCACATATTGTTTATTTACCATGTTTATACAAATATTGTTTGGATATATAATATGTTAGCACGTTATCATTCTAAATAACATGTTATGATAATTGTTATCACATTAGTCATGTAAGAAAATAACTAATCCATTTCATTGAACTGATATATACATAAAAAACATTAATTCATAGTTTTAGAGTAAGAACATGCGTTTAACATATAAGATGTAATTTTTGCAATACAATATTATTTAGCATGCTAAACAAATAATTATACACTAAATAAGAAAATAATTTAGTATATTATTTGATGAACAGTTTCGTTGATCTCGCATGAACAGTGTTTTTAGTGTTGAAATAAAGACTGTTATTGATATATTAAAGTAAAATAAAGAAGGTTTGGTCAATGATATTTCTGTAATTAATTGAAAGAAGAAGAAGATTTTTGGTTTATGTTTTTTTCTCTTTCCTTAATACTTAATTTTTAGATTATCAAGGGTACAGATTTAATTAATTTGTTATTGAAGACTACAGATTAATATCACCCTTTTCATAATTAGAAAACTAAACCATATACAACAAAACCACTAGTTTGCTTACTTTTAGTTTTTAAGAATCACTATATACTCATAACTTGATGGCTAATAGACGAAGAAGAAGGAAATCCTTGTTATCCTCTACTGAACAAATTAAAAAAAAAAAATTAACACATTAATTATATATTTCATATACAATGCTCATCTTTCAAAACACGTATAAGTCAAGGGTCGCTCCATCCATTCTCATTAGCTTTTTCTTCTGCGGTTGAATAGGATTCCTAGTTTTTGCATGATCAGTGGCGGATGGAGCTTTTGAATATTACAACCAATGACACCACTCACCAGCAATTCAATAAGAATTTTTTGGGAGGCGATATATGGAATCCTAATTTTTTTAGAAATAAGTAATTGAATGAATTCTTTTGTTGTAAAACTTGTATTCCATTGAGTTCACAGTATGTATTTTGTATAGAATCTGCAAATATACAAAAATGTTGAAAGATCAAATGTCTAGATTGATGGATGTATTGGACTTTAGCAGAGAGGTCCGTACATATTGATTGTTAAGTAATATTTACACTCGTCTTTAATCACCCTTTTATTTTACTAAATATATATAGATGTAGTTGACCAAGTTTTAAACATTGATGAGATATGGAGGGAGATCCTAACAACAAACCATACACAAAAACTCTCAGATTTTTAAATTAGCGTAATATACTTTCCATAATTACGAGTATTAATAAGTCCAGATATTATTTTTATTTTACATATTTATTTTATTACCATCTACTCTTTTGTATTACATTTGGATATACTTAATTAAACTAAACTTTTGGATCCATATTAAAATAGTTTAAATATATATTTTTTTTTTAACAAAAAAATAGTTTAAATATTAAGTAAATTATTATATTAATATTAACATTTAATTAATTATTGAACTAAACTAAACTTTTGGATCCAGGAGGACCATGTAACTTATCATCTGCATCATTCTTAGTTTCTGAAAAAAGCTTTGTGACATGCTCCACATATTGTAGAGCAGTCATGCCATAGAATAGACATCTGAATCATCATTGGCTTTTGAAAAAAGTTTTGTGGAGCATTTAGAAGAGAAAAACTAGTGTCATCGAATTTATTCAAATTTATTCAATAATATCAAAAAAAATAAGAATATAATGGGAAAAATGTCAAAATATCATTAATTTATTCAAATTGGTGGAATAAGGTACGAACTTTACACTTGGTGGATTAAATATCTAATTTTTATTGACTTTCCAAATAAGTCATGATTTTTGTCGAATAAAACATGAGTTGAATTTTCAAATTTAACGGTTTGATTATCTATTAACAAATTCTTTTAAATTGTAAAATTTATAATTTATTTTAGAAAGTCAATTTTGTGTTTAGTCTCCGTTGACAAATTTTGTTAATATCATACTTTATTTGATAAGATCAAAAAAAATTGTGATTTATTTGAAAATCAATAAAAATTAAAGATTTTTTTCACCACTTTTGATTAGCTGATGAATTTTAGACATTTTACCCCTTAAATAATTGATTTTGTTTGATTGATATCTAATGTTTGTTTGTATCACGGATTAAGTGGGGCCGAACTAGTCTACTTTGTATTCTCCACATTACGATTTCAATAATTAAAAGAATGCATATTAGCGAGTAATTACAGTTGTTCCTTTTTTTATAAGACGCAGACATTGAGTGGAGGACATTGATTTGTAGGTGTTAGTCAAATCAGAGCCAAATAAACTACTACGGTTGAACAAGAAAAGTCTAAGTCAAGTTGAGAAATTATACTGCTTGAGTTTGGATCTTCCTCCAAGCGCAAGAGCTAAGTCAAAACACAGACATGAAATCTAAATGGACAATTCTCAATGCTCACTCTGCATCAATTAATGTTTGCTTGGTGGACACTTTATTACATGAAATGTCAGAAACTATGGGATTCTGATTCTCTCGTCCTCTCAGAATTTGAAAACCATTTGCTCTGTGTATCCAAGTTCCTTGAGTACCCCTTTGACCTGCGGTAAAAACAAACCAACAAGATATTAGACATAACTGCTCTGCATTTTGCTGATTTGATTGATTGACTTTCTGCAACTAATATATACAGATTCCATGACTTGTTTCAACTTCTTCTGCTATCAAATTATCAAACGTGTCCTAATAACAAAGACTATGCTTTTTCAAGAGCCATCTCATAATTCATTGACACACATTCCCTAAAGGTCCGAAAGCCTCTTTAAGCTCAACATCGTTTCTGTCATTTAAGCAAGATGGCCAAGAAAAAAAGATGTTGATGAATTGGTACAAACCTCTCCTTGTGACCAGTCTGGAGCTTTGCCTCCAGATATATGCTCCATCATCCCAGGAGGACCACATACCTGAATAAGAGGGTGAAGCCCACGACATATTATGAATTTAATAACAATGTATATTTTGATTCTAAACCATAATGTATATTTTGGTCCTCATTGTCATTCTCTCAGGAAACAGTGACTTATTAGGTTCTGAAGATAATAAGGTAACTTACAAGGATAAGAGTGTCGTCTGCAGGAAGAGGTAAGCCTTTTAGAGCCATATCCTTTGATACGTAACCTACTCCTCCTTTCCAGTTTTTAGTAGGATTGTCAACAGTGTAGAATATCTGTCGATTTTTAACATCAGAATATCTTTTAGAAACGTGTGTATGCTAATAGTAACTAGCTAGCAAACTAATCAAATGATAAATCCAAGAGAACTCTACCTTCAAATTTGGGTGGTTAGCCTGAAGTACATCAAGCTTCTGCTTCAGAAGTATATCATCTGGTGAAACATTGGCATAAAGCAATGATATCTGTGCACACATAGAAATTGTTAAGCTCCATGTTAACACTTTTCTTTTAATGAAAAACTTCAGCTGATTTTGAAACGAATTGTAGAGGATAACACTTTCAAGATCTTGGTAAACAAACCAGCACTAGTATAGGAAGCAGTTAAATATTCGTATGCACAGATCACATAATTCAATATTGGGTGTAAAAGATTCTTTATGGTAAAAAATAAAAACTAAAGATAATCATAGAATGGTCACCTGCGTGTTGTCCTCGGGATTCTTCACAATGGCATCAATCACTTGAAGCATTGGAGTAATCCCACTTCCACCAGCAATCTTCAAGTTTTTTTCCAACACAAAATCACAGTTTAGAATTTATCTTTTATTACAAAAACTGATCACAAGTCAGTGAATCATGCTACTAAACAGGAACTTCATGAAACAGTTGAATTTCTAAGGACTTGCATATCAACAAACGAGAGCAGGCGAATAATTCTATCCACTGAGATAAGAAAAAACCTAATAATGCAGTCCATATCTTCAAAGTTTTATTTCCATATAAACAAAACAAATTCTATGCAAGAAACCTTCAGTAAAGTTGGTTGTAACAAGGGAATAAGAGTATACCATGCCAATATGTTTTTCATATTCGGCGAATATTTGAACTTTTCAACGGGTCTACAAGAAAATATATAGTTACATAAGACACATAAAATAAATAACTATAACCAGCCGTAATTAAAGAAGGCTATATCAAACTATACCCTTTAACTTCCAACACATCCCCGGGTTTTAAGCTGGCAAAATGTTGACTCATTTTTCCGTCTGGATATACCTGCAAAAAAAACAGTGAACTACATCAACAAAATAAAACTCAGGAAATGCGTGCAATCATAACACATCTACTTCTGTTCTAGAAAATAGTAGCAAAGTAGAGTTATGCACAAGTATATTAACAGGATATTCATACCTTAATCAGTAAATCAAAATAGCCCTTAGCCTCTGGGTCAGAGATAGGAGTGTAACTGAGATCAATTCACAAATAGAAGATAAGTAAGGACAAAGTGTTATAAATCTTATAGTTGAAAGCTAGACATATAATAATCTGGAAAATTTATTTGCATGATAATTTGTATTCTGACTAATCCAAAAGGTGGAAATTTTAAAGGCAGATACCACAAACATATGTCTGCATGATATCCAAGCTTTTGGTATATTTTCTTAATGACAGATATCATTAGAATATCATCAAAACAAAAGGTAAAAACGACTAATTAAATGAAGATTCGGTCTGAAAAAATGGCCTCCTTGAAAGCCATTCAACAAAAGTGAAAATATGCAACAGATAGGCTAGCAGAGCAATGGTTGTCCTGACTCCGGACATAAAAAAACAATGCAAAGCTGGCAAAAGAAATTTAGCGGAACTTACGGTCTAATGACATATTTTGTTTTCCCTTCAGCATTATAGCCTAAAGGAGCCCTGTATAAAGAAAACGGAAAGATAAGCCTTGCAACTTTAATTGAGAAATTTTCACAAGTCGTGCAAAATAAAACAGTTTTACTGTAAAGAGGAACAAGTGTGGCCACAGCATACCTTGTCAGGAGACAAGAAGCAACATGTAGACCTAATTCAGCTGAGGGATCAAATGAGAACCTAGATTTCAAAGCAAAGCCAAAACAAGGAAACCAAAGCTTATCATTTTAAGAAATGGACTTAAATACATGAGTAATGCAATACGAGCTTAAGAGGCTCTTAGAGATAGTAAGAAACAATTTTGGAGGCCTAAAACTGTGGATTCCAACCATATTAATAGCAGCAATTCCCATTACTGAGATATGAATATCTATATTAGCTTACAGGGTTAACAAACTAAATCACTTGCAATTATACCAAATGACACTCAATCATGCAGATGGTTCATAATGCATACCCTCTGTGCAGTAAAGGCAGTGATACAAAGTACCTAGCATGTATTGGAAATTACACAAGAAGGACGAGAAACAAACAAGCATTCACCGGACAGTTAATTCATACCATCCCACAACCATATAAAAGTCCCCTTGTTCAGTACCTATTCGCTATTATGACAGTATATATTTTCCTTGCCTATTCTTCATATTATGTACATAAAAGGCGGGTGGTTAACAAAAAAGAGCACTTCTGTCATCCGAGTTACAATATAAAATGTAAGTCCCAAAGTAATACTTTTAGTGATCACCAGATTATGAAAAACTTGAAAAGTGTCACAAATTCAAAGCTAATATGCCTTTTTTGTGATGAAAGAATTAGTGAGTCAAGCGAATACCTGAACAACTGGGTGTTGTGGCTAACTCTAGCAGTGTCTTGAAGCTTGAACTCGAGCCATTTATCAGGGTTTAGAGCTGAAACAACACAGCAGAATACAATAAGTTTCGAGTAAAGAGTGAAAAATAAACGCTATAATTATAAATATATCCAAAAAGCGCACCTGTTTTTGGTCCAGTCTCTTCCTTAGCTTGATCCAGATAAACCTGAGATCATAAACCACAAACGATTATAAACACAAGCCATATCAACTGAGAAGAAAAGCCTAATACGCTAATCTAGAGATCTGTATGTTTCGTATAGTTCGTCTAAACTCGTCTGATTGAATGTGAAATACAATAAAACATACATTGAACAAAATGCAAGAGGAAGTAATCAAACCAGCTCGGCAAAAAAAAATAAAAAAAAAAATGGAATTCGAAATGATCAGAGACGATAGATATAAGAAATATTAGAGAGAAAATCAAAAGAAAAGTTCACCAGATTGTTGCCGGCTGCTAAGTAATAGTAAGAGAATCCGCCGGAGAGTGCCGCGATCGCACCGGCAGAGAATCGGAAAGCGCCAGAACCAGCTTTGCTTTGGGATCCAAGTGCGACGGGGAATGCGATCGGAGCTGACCTAGCGAGTCGCCGGAAGAAGGTGGTTGCCATAGTGTTGTTAGATCTCGGAAAAATTAACAAAATGGTTTGGACTTTGGAGGAAGAGAGGGTTTTAGAATCTGGGAGAAGGAAGAGAGTGAACGCTTATGCTACTCTACGGAGATGTGTATTTTAACAACGGTGGAATCCTCATTTGTTTTTGTTTTCTCACCGTAAACTTCTAAAGTAATGGTAAAATTTTATATTAACAATTGTTTTAGCTTTAAGTTTTTACAATAAAGCATTAAATCCATGTGTTTGAGGGTTGCAAGTTACAAACTTGTTTTTGACAAACAAAAAAGTTAGGAATAACTCTTAATTTTTAGAAAACAGCTTTGGATTATTATTGCGGTAAAATCTTTGATATGTAAACTGTTGTTGCAAGAAATAAATTGGAGCAAGTCCATACAACAAGGACTCATCAAATAAAAGTAAGCATCACCATAGCAAACATTTGGTTTCTAAGCATCAAAGTCATCTTTCCTAGCTACAAACTTGAGAGAGAGACACCGGCTTGTTGTTTGGATTGAACATTGCCAGGAGCCTGATTTACCCATGCTGAGATCAGGTGGTGCGCGATTGCAAATGGCCCCGGGATAAACATAGGAGCGAGCTCACCGCTTTCGAGATTAAAATCTGTTGATAGACTCTGGCTTCTCTCTACACCTTTGCACATCTGCTCTATCTTTGCAGCCGCTGTTCTTTGCGCCTTCCTGTATTCTGCAACATCCAGTGCTTTCTTCACATCTTCTCTACTGTGCCATTGAGCATCTGCGCCACAAAAACAATCACAAGAAAACATGCTAAGAATGTGATGGATTTTAACAAAAATCTGGCACTCCAAGGACTTGGCAGTATATATTACCTTCCAACTCTTCTTTGTCAACATTTATGTCGACCGTTTTGGCGTAAGCAAAGAACCCGACCATCAATTGGCATGGCATGCTACTTGGTCCCACTGCAATTTTAAGACCACCATATTTTCGCTTATGTTAAACTTGTATTCAAAAAAAATTCTGAAGCCCTTCTGGCATTGAAATCAAGGTTCCTAACTACTTAAAGTTACAGCAGTAACAACAATCGAAGAGGCATCTAAGGACTACTGTCTACACACGGGAAAGCATGAGAAATCTTTCGGTAGACATACTACGAATAAGGCTGTTATAAATATATATAGGTTACTAAGACCTTTCTGACTGTAGAAAAAATGTGATCTAAGTTTCCAATCTATAAATTGAAGAACTACTCTGCTATGAGATGCAAATTTTCTCATAACGAAACCCTCCTTTTTGATCTGCACTACAACTAACTTGTCCATCAATAGCAGCACTATTCTGTGAAATGTATGCCGCAAATGACCTATACCACTCATGGATGCATGCATTCTACATTAGCTAAGATAAACTTTGGAAGCCATAAGCTAATAGACGTAGATAGAACATATGAATGCAAGACAGACAAACCCTAAACTAACAACTATACTTATTTCTTAACTATTCAATTACCAGGCCAGGGCTGAGAGCTATGATAGACAACTTCTCCTACTTCAATGCCAGTCTCTTCCCATGTTTCTCGCCTCACAGCCTCTTCTAAGCTTTCCCCTGGCTAGCAGAAGCAGCGTAGGACAGTAAGAAAATTATACTTCTTCAAAAATGTTATGAGGTGACTTACGAGTAAAAGCTTTATACCTCAATAAATCCAGCTAAACAACTCCACATTCTCGGTACAAATCTAGATTGTCTGCTTAAAAGCGCGCGATCATTTTCTCGATCAATAACTAACATTATAACCACCTGTAAATAGACAGAGCACCAATCAAACAGAGGTTCCACAATGTCATACTCTAAAGGGAAATCTACAAATGAAGGAAGCACCAATATACCGGGTCAACACGAGGATAAACCCGCTTTTTGCATGTCTCATTTGAGCATTGTTTTCTCCTCCCTGCTTCCCTTGGAACAGTTGCACCTCCACAAGATCCACAAAATCGTGATACATTGTGCCATTCAAGCAATGCCCTGGCCTATCATAATATAGTTAATAGGCATCAGCACCAATACGATGGTACATAGGTTGAAGTCAATCTAGTAGGCGAAAAGCAAGAAACTACCCCCTAAGTTCTAAAATGCAGCAAATTTAGCAATTACGATACTTCTTAAAGCAACATTGATGAGCTCAAAATTCGTGAACCATATCACAAATCGCAACCGTAACCAACAATAAGAAGTTAAAGCATGATCAAAGCTCACATACATGGCCGGCAATAGCCAATTCATCCATAGCGCGTTGATCAGCCCAATCAGCAGCTACCATTAGGGTTCGAAGCTCGACAAAACAGAGCTTCCTACCTCCTAATTCAGAAACAACACCGTCTTCAGCCAAATCAACCGCCCAATACACCAAATCTTCTTCCACTTTAGGTCCTAAATACACAAGCGAGTCCTCGCTCAGATCAGCCCCACAACTCGCCAACAAAACCTTACAATCAGCCAAGCTGATCCAGCCCAGATGCCATATAGGCGTGGTAGTAGCGTCTCCACCGCTCGAGAACACCAGTGGACGACCCTTGCTAAAGGGAAGGACTTTAAAATCAGGGGAAACAGTGGGTTGATTAGGGATTACTGGAATTAGGGTTTTGAGGGATTCGAAAGCGGAGGTGGGTGAGAAAGGATCGGTTGATTTCGGAGTTTTGGACTTCAAGGGATTGCCTGCGAACGCATGGGTTCTAAGGTTCATCGACATTGTGAGAGCAGAGAGTGTTGTTCTTCTGGCTACGGATCTGGAGAGGGAAGAGAGAGCTGGATATGTAGAAGAAGAGAGAAAGAGAGCAAGCATCTCTGTTTGCTTCTCTCCATCGAGTTACGCACTTGATGATGGGAATTGATGATGTTAGGCTCCCCCACACGGAGTGAGAAATGAGCAACGATGATTCAGAGCAGTGTTGTCCTCACACGTGTTAAATTAAGCTCCACACACGTGTAAACTTTGCAATTGGTCAAGTGAAGCGCAACTGTCGGCGCCTACTCTTCAATTTTTAAAATTAATTAAATCAAAGTTTTTGTTTAATAAAAACCCTTTAATTGCATTGGGCGTGAGAACAAATTACTGCTGCTCTGCACCCAATGGGGGTACTGGGTAGGTTGACTAATGTCAAATGAGAAGATTTACTAATAGGCGAATTTGTCTTACACAAATATTTCAATGAAACATTGTGAAATTCCAAAACATTTCATTCAAATCAAATCAAACGCTCAAGAGTTAAAAAGGGTTTTTCATCAGAGAGCCCAAATGGTCCAAAAAAGCCTCAACCTTCGAGGCCGAGGGTGGATGTTAACCACGCGCACAACTCATCCATCTCCTGTGGGATTGTGTAGTGACCAAGTGCACTATAAGGTTTAAAGGTCACCTTCTTAAACCCATTTGAGAGCAAGGCCTGTGAAGATTTCTCGCCAAACTTGAATGGTACCACATCATCACCTGGAAACCAATTTAGGTAGATGAATCAACAACACGAGAGCAGGAAGATAAGGAAATCTTAAAAGCGTAACCCTTTGTTTTTTTTTTTTACTTGAATTGGTGTATTTGATAACCAGAAGTAACTTAAGGCTCATGAGAATACTTCTCGTAGAGAATGAATTGCATTTGCAGCAAGGTTCAAAACTAACAATATGTGCAATTGGTTTGGCATATTGAAAATGATGACAAGTTAAACATTTCAATTTTTTGGAATGGTATTATAAAATTTGCTAACTTACTTTTTCCATGACAAACTACAATGGGCAATGACGCAGCTCGGTTCTTGATCTGCTCCTCTTCTAGTTTGCCAGCCAATGTCCTGTGAGAATAATAAACGTACAAAAGTGACTTCAATATCCCGATTAGACTAGGAGAATATTAGGAGAAGAGGGAAACATACTTTGCACAAGGAAGCCAGCCGCTTAAGCCTATGACTGCGCTTAAATTGATAGGGTATGGATTGCCATTTCCATATTTGCCAAGAGCAAAACAAGTTGCAGAATATAGAGATGTCGCCGCACCCATGCTGAACCCACCAACACCTAATTTAACTTCAAGCAATGAAAGATAACACAGTTTTAGAAATGGAATCTCAAAATCTAGGGTTTACAGCCACAGCTTGTGAGAAAACTAGGCACACATTACAAGTAGAGGGTTCTGAAACCGAAACCACGGTCTAAAATCCAACCAAAAGAATTTTAACTTATTCAATATCAACAAAGAAATAAATCGAATAGGATATAACTCTAAGATGCAATTATCTTTACTCATTCTTCTTACTATTTTCAGATATTGGAGGGCAAAAGGCAAGTTTGGAAGGAAAACTTACTGTCAGCAGGCTCATTCACCAACAGATTTGCAACATGTGCAGCAGCCACATCCAATCCTTCCATGTCATCAGGTCCATTTTCACTGATGCCCACAACATCAAACCCTACATAAATTACAGTAGCAACTCATCAAATCATTTGTCACACAAAATATTTCACTATTCATAGTCATTGACATTCGAGCACAAGCCTGATGATAGTGTCTATAAAAAAGGTAAAGAATGCTCTATCTGTTATACCAAATATGTATAGCCTCCAAGGAGGGAAGGGAAGTAAAGTTTCTTTTTTGGTTAATAGTAAATTATATTGTTGATGGAAAATGTAAGTCCTGTAAAAACTCGTCGCTTATGTAGCATAGCAGAAGATAATTTTTGTATAGAGATTCCAATATTTAGAATCATATGATTCCCATGGCACATTTTTTTTGCAAGAACATGATAAAATTTAATCATATTCTCTTTAACCTACCTGTCTATTTCCATTAGGACTAGATTCCACTAAACAGAATGAAAGATGAATGTTATGATAGCAAATATACTTACAAGCTGTGGCGGGCATACCACCAAACAAACTCACTGGCTGAGAAGGAGCAGTCGGGCAAATCCATTTGATCTTACATGACAAATACATAAATAGATGGGTTAGTATTCATAAAGATAAATTAACTGAGCACGTTTAAAATAGTCAAGGCAACTGCTGGAGATCACATAAAGCTTATATAACTCACATTTGGAAGGGGAAGGGTCTCAAACATCTGGGACCAGCTGCAGTCAGAAAAAGAAAAATAAAGATTATGACTAACAATTTTTCAAACTAGTCGTGTATCAAGTTAAAGTTTGTATCAATCAAGACGGTGAACAATGTCAAAATTCCAAAACTAACATAAGTTACATTCATTACCTTGAGCCAACGTCCCCAAGCCCATGTAGCCAGACAATAGTTGCTTGATGTTTCCCTTTGGGCTTAACCACATGAGTTTTCCCAAACTCAACTGCTCTTCTAATATTTCTTCCTGAGATGATGTTGCAATTAAGAGTTCTTTTTCATATTTTTTTTCCATTGAAACTCGCTCAAAAACAAACACAATATGTAGAAGAAAGAAAAAAAAAAAGAAGAAGAATATACTAACCTGAACCAACTGCAGCACCGGAGATACTCATACTGGAGGACAAGCAATGCCGTGAACAAACACTTGGTAAAAAAAAAAAATCAAAAAAGGACCCTGCAAGGAAAACGAATACATCAATCTCATTCACACCACATTGAACAAATACCACATTGTTCAAACTTCAAACCTAGAATCGAAGAGAAAAAAACATTAAAAGACAACATCCCTAGTTCCCAATTACAACTATTCTATTCTAATCGTCAGACGGATAACGTCAAAAATTTCACAGACGAAGAATTCCGAAAACTCTAGAATAGGATAAATCATCAAAATCTAAAAGCATTGTGCAGGAAAAGGCACAAAAGTGCTCGATCGATCGACAAAAAAAATACCAAGGATTCATGGAAACCCCAGATAAAATTTGCAAATCGAAAACCAGAATGATACATTACGGAGCAGATGATAAGAAATTGGTTACGCGCATAGAATACCTCTGATGCAGTATACCTAGGCAAGGGTTAATCGACGGAGAAGTCTAAGGGAGGAGAGACGGAAACAGAGCTTTTTAGCACCAATCCATCCATAAACTCTAATGTGGATTACACTTTTTATGTTTGCCTTATAGTGTCTATAATTATTGATTATTTTCACTTTTCTCCCCAAACCTTTTGTTTTGGTCAGTGCCCACCGCTTTTTAACAAACACTTTTCTCCGAAAAAGCCTTTATTTTTTGAAGTTGTGTTATAAAAAAATAAAGTTCTTAGGAAATGCAAAAGCTGCAAACATGCTAGAAAAATGAATTATTTTCACTCAGATATGCCACTAGTATCCCATGAAAATTGCTTATTATATGAGTTTATGTATATCATGGGTGATGATTGATTAGAACTTGCATTTTAGATAGACTTTTCAAGTAGATCCTTTTTGATATTGGTATTTTGTTGCAGGACTTCTTTGAGGATGTAGGACCTCTCCTAAGTATGCAATTGGGAAGTAAAGCGCTAGAAGATCTGTTTCAGGTCATATGTAGATGTGCTGATAAGAGCACTTCCTGGTTTGATAGAAGAAGAAGAAGAAGCTAATTTTGAAGGTTCCTGTAACAAGATTGTCCAAATGGCTGAGACTGAGGCAAATCAACTTGCATTACTCGCAAATGCATCACTGCTAGCGGATGAATCATTACTCCCACGTGCTGCCATGAAACTCTCTCTTGATCATACTGGTCACAGGACAGACGACCTAAGGAGACCTTCCGACAGACAAAATCGTAATCCTGAACAACGAGAATGCTGACAAGTTAAAAGATGCGTTTTGTCGCCAGCATACCTTGGATCTCATTTTTACCGAGGAAGGAGATAGCCATCTCTCTGCAGATATGTACATAAACATAGATGGAAATGGCGAGGATGTGGACTGGTTTCCATCTCTGATATTCCAGGTAGTTGTTGTTTCATTTCCATCAGTGCAGCTGCTTGCGTTTATAATGTACTGTACCCAGATGTGTAGTTACTTGCGCACTCTTATTCCCTGATTCAGTGTTGTCGAGTTGAATCCATGTTTTGTCATGGTGTATCTGATCACTTCAAGATATGATTTTTTTTACTTTGTCATTTTTAGCTTAATATTCTTTATACTTTGGGTATTGCATCGCTGGAAAACAGGAACTTTTTGCCAAACTTAACAGGATGGCAAGTCTAGCAGAGACTGTGATCTTATGACTTTGTTGATGCGTTTAACAGAGACTGTGATCTTATCGCTTTCTGGAGACCAGAGCTTTTGGGATGACATTGACGAAGGTCCTAGGCCTTTGGGATCTCTTGGCCTTCGGCAGGTTTGTAATCTCATTCTTGCTTCTACGTAAGTAGTATATTCTGCGAGCATTGAAATTGTTATGTACTTTTGTTAACAACCTGCATCTGTCACAGCTATATTTGGACATGACGTTTGTCATATGCTTTGCATCCCAAGGTCGCTACCTCACCTCTCGAGGAATTTGCATAGGGGTACTAATGAGATAGTATCTAAATGCTTAGCAGCTTTCACTGCAACAGGGATGGATCCATATAGGTATGTCGGTTTTGGGGGTATGTTGCAATGTTTTTAGCCTTTTTTGGGAAGCATAACTGATTAAAGGTGGTTGTTTATAACGTGCAGTGAGCTACCAGAAGACGATTGGTTCAACGATATATGTGTGGATGGCATGGAAAGATTGAGTGGTAAGACAAAAGGCAACAGTGGAGAAGTCAACAGTCCGACTGCGTCAGTGTCAGCTCAGTCTGTTTCATCAGCGAGATCTCATGGCTGCTATTGAACCATACCCATCTTACATTTGTAAAGAGGTGGGGTGTTTAATAACTTTTGAATTTCTCGTATCAGCCTTTTCTTTTGCAGAGTTTCCAATTGTTGATGATATATATGATTTTGGATGTGTGTAAATGTGTTTTGAGTTGATATGTTTGTTTTCTTTTATTGGTCGTCTCTCTCTCTCTCTATGGATGCATTCGTTGGGCAAAAAGAGCTGCCGCAGAATGTGCACAGTTCCTTTCAATTGAACAATATATCTTTATTGATGTAAAAGTTCTCTAATATATTCATGTCATGTCATACAAGTTTTACGTACTTAAACGAACGAAAACAGAAACAAAATATTCAATAAAATCAACCCAATTACAGGAGACAGTAGGAGTCTCTCTCTCAACTAGATCATCGTCTCTACTAGGAAGCTAGATCTCTCCTTCCTCCTTAATATCTTCAAGTTCCGGCCAATAATCCTCAACTATTAAACGCAGACCAAGCTCTTGAAGGCTCCGAGTTCTTGCCAGATAGGATCCACCACAGAGTTTGACAATATCCTTCTCTGTTTCCAAGTTGTTTACAACATTGAATTTGGCTTCTTCTGCCAACTCCTCTAGTGCAAGCCGTTCCCTGCATAGCACTTTCAACCTGGCGGCTCTAGTCTCACTTTCAATTTTAGCTTTCTCTTCACGTTGCCTTGTTTCTAAAAGTTGCTTTGCTTTCTGCATTCCCAGCATCACATCAGCCTTGTTGTTGTTACTGCCACCACTCTCGTCAGTGAACTCCTTTCTATATCTGGCTTTGGCGATAGTATCTGCAAATCGAATCCTGATTGCTGCCGCACGAAGAGCCTTGGGATCGAATTTGCTCTCATCAGTCTCAGGCTTATCCTCTAATTTCAGTACTGCTGGATTTTTCGAAACCTTTTGGCCCAAGTAAAAGCTCTCATCACAAGCAAACTCGTTCTTCTTCTTAATCATGGATTCCCATCTGACCTCGAAAACCCTCATAAGCTTCTTAGCGTTCTTGTGAAGCGAATTGTCTGGAGAATAATAACGAATCGCGTTCTCGTAGACTAATCGAACATCTTTGGGAAACTCTTGAGCAATATCGGCGTAGAGATTCTTGGCGAGTTTGGACTTGATCGTGACGAAGTCCATTGGCTTCGATATAACAGAGAAGTAATTAGGGTTTTCAATGACGAGCTCCTCGAAACGCGAACCAAGCCATTCGTCTCTCATCGATTCTAGTACCTTTAGACACAGATCATACATGGACGACGACGACGACGACTCGCCATCCAGATCCAGCTTTTGCTTCTTCTTCGTATTTTCCTGATCATCATCATCACGCTGCTCTTCAGCTTTACGCTTGTTCGAGAGGTATATCCTCAGTTTAAATTCTGAAATCCTTCTCACGTACATGATTAAAACAAATCCGACAGAGCACAACAACCCTAGATTTATGGGAAGACCGATCAAACAGAGACACGAGTACGATATGAGAGAGGGTGATCGAGTGGAACCCAAAAAAAAACGCAAAAAAAGTTCTCAAGAGTGAAAGACGTGAGGAAAAAGGAAAATTGTTGCTGCAACTGAGTAAAAATTGCCATTCTCTTACCTTATATACACAGTAGGGATTAGGTTTTTTTGTTTAATTACTGTGATTAGTAATTAATTATAGGGTCATGTTATCATAATGACGTTTAGTCCCCTATTTGGAATTCCTTTTTTTAGTGAGTAGCGAAGTAACTAGCAGTAAGTGTAAATAAAAACAAAATAAAGAGAAAAACAACCCGCGTATCTCTCTCTTACTCTCTCTTTTCTTCGCCAAAGCGAGTCAACTCTCTCTCTCTGCTTCACCGCGGCCGTGTTAATCTGTGCGAATCCAATCCGTTGAGTGAGAGGAGAATCCACAACCGCTGGTTGCATCTTCTCCAACGCCGGTTGGAGCATCTCCATCAAATCGGAGATTTGAGACTCGAAATCGGAGAGATTTCGTTCAATGAAGCTCTAATATCAATTCTCATGGTACGAAATTAGGGTTTTAGATTGTTGTTTTCTTGTTTTTAATCGATTGATCGAAAGTAGAGTATTTCTCTTTTATTAGGCATGAATGACGACTATTTTAGGAATAGTTTTTGTTTGATTTTGGTAGAGAGGTAGTCTCAGATTGTTTCGATTAATACATTAGATAGAAATGGAGACGGTGTTGATCTCTTTGTATCTGCTTGAATTTGATTTCTTTGTCTCAGTTTGTTTGATTTCGATTAATCAGCAACGCCTCTTTGGTTGATTTTCTGATGATTCTCATTGTATAGTGAGGTTTCAGTCTATTTCCATATGCTAATATTAAGGTGGTCTCTGCAGGCTCCATATGTGGTCTTCTTCATTGATGAACTAGATGATGTTGGAAGGGAGCGTGGGTTAATAAAAGGGTTCTGGAGGACAAGAAAGGGATGCCTGCCACTCTAAATCAGGTTCTGGAGCTTTTAGATTGCGTGTAATAGTCTTCTTCGTTTTTCAAAGGGATGGAAATTTTTATTCATTTTTTTTTTTTTTTTTGTGTCTTACAGCTCCTTGTTCCTTTAGATGGTTTTGAAGGAAGGGCTGAGGTCATTACCATCGCCTCCAAAAACAGACCAGACATTCTAGAACCTGCGCTCGCTTGTTCTGCAGGTAATGACTTGCTCTTGGTGTATGTATTTTGTATTCTTAAAACTTGTAAATTTGCAATGTTCCTCCGCAATCTGTTATTTTGAATCGGTTGTGTTAATGTCTTTTGTTCTTTCAAGTATCGGAGAGATGAAGCAAAGACACGAGTCCCCTCCCTGCTGTAACTGACTGTAAGACCTCTTATCAATATAATCTCGGAGAGATGAAGCAAAGACCTCTCGTAGTAAGTCAAGTTCTCCTCTGTTTCTATCTCACACTCCCGTACATTCTCACTTTCTCAGACTTCTTGTATCACATTTCGGGCTCGGCTTAGCTTGTTGCCGACCAGATACTCCTCTCTACGGTTTGGTGAAGGAGCTGAAGAATCAATGGTAATAATCTGAGATTAGGATCACTAGTTGCTTTACTATCTCTCACCTTAAACTATGTATGTCTTTCTCACTTGATTGTGTTGCAAGTTTGAGTTTTCATAAATTTTAAATTTTTAGAACCTTCAATGGTTCTACCCTTGGACTATCCCAAGTTTAAAGTATCTAAAATTTTTGTTTTGTATTTTTTTTTTCAATTATAAAATAGATGGAACCTTCAAAGATAGAACCATTGATGGAGATGGAGAACCCCTTCGAGAAAAGAAGCTTGATGTACGCCAGGTTCCATTGATTTAAACCTATTTCTATTGGTTGATGCTATTATATGAAATTGAT
The DNA here is from genome assembly GCA_023657505.1 of Camelina hispida. NCBI lineage: Eukaryota > Viridiplantae > Streptophyta > Magnoliopsida > Brassicales > Brassicaceae > Camelina > Camelina hispida. The sequence goes on along the minus strand of CP094637.1, from coordinate 13,010,804 downwards.
CAATTAAGTGAAATGTGTTCAAATTGTGTTTTACAGGAAGTGGGTTCGTTTCTTAGATCTTATGTTGTACCTGAAGGCTTTCCCAGGAGTTTTAATGAGTCTTATGTTCCTTATACGACTTGGAGAGCTTTGAAAGTATGATTCTTCTTTTAAGTTTTTTTGTTTGTTTTGTTTAGAATTCAGTGTGATTGATTGATCTTTTTGAATGTGTGATGTTGTTGTAGCATTTCTTTGGTGGAGCTATGGGTGTGTTTACTACTCAAACTCTTCTTAATTTTGTTGGAGCTTCGAGAAACAGTTCTGCTTCTGCTGCTGTTGCCATCAAATGGATTCTCAAGGTTTACTTTTTTTTTTCTAGTTCATGCATGTGGTTTCTTCAATTACATTATATCTAATGTGTTGCAGAAGTATATTAATCCTTTTATGAGATGACTTATTATTAAATCAACCCAATTTCGGTTTAAGGCACTTAAATCAATTAGCAATGAGTTTGATTCAAATGTAAGAACCCCCAGACAGTTGAAACTTGAAACCATATACAACTTTGATCAATCTTGGTTATATATTGTGCTTATTACATCAAGCCTTCTAGGTAAATTAAGTTGAAACAAACTAAAAATGATAACACTAGCGTGGAGAGATGGGAGATATGATACTAGAACAAATGGAAGGCAAACGAAAGTTCCTCTCCCTCTGAATTTGCAACCTCGGAACATTTATAACCCGTCGAACACCACCACTACTACCATCATCATCATCATCAGCCGCCAAAAGATCGACCACAACAACATCTGAATCAGGCGGCTCGTTAACCATAACTCTCCCTTCAAGCATCTCAATCACCATAACCATATCAGGCCTATTCCTAGACTTCTCTTGTATACACCACATAGCCACACACACCAGTTTCATCACTTCCTCTTCATCTACCTCATTGGTTTCTATCAGCCGTTGATCTACAATCTCCATTACTTTCCTTTCTCTCATCTTTTGGTTCACGATCCTTGGGAAATACTCCAACTTCTTCTTCCCCGTTTCCTTCACTTCCACCCTTGAGATACTTCTCCGTCCTCCAATCATCTCCAACAACACGATTCCGTAGCTATAAACATCGGACTTCTCCGAGATACCGTGTTCAAGAAGCCACTCGGGTGCTAAATACCCTCGAGTCCCGCGGATGTCCGTTAGCACTTTGCTCTCATCTCTAGCGATCAGCTTAGAGAGTCCGAAATCGGTTACAACCGCTCGGTAACTCCCATCAAGAAGAATGTTTTCGGGTTTAACATCAAGATGCAAGATCTTTGATCTACAGTCATGGTGAAGGTAAGCAAGAGCTTTAGCTACATCTATTGCAACTTGATACCTTTGGTTCCAAGACAAGCATCCTCCTCTTGATCTTCTTCTGTTTCCTTTCTCCGGGAAAATCCAAATATCAAGAGACGAGTTTACGATATACTCGTAGACAAGAAACCTCGGACGGTTCGCGGTAACCGCAGAGGAGTAACCATAAAGACGAACAAGGTTCTTGTGCTGCACAGAAGCTATGGCAGCTACTTCGGATCTGAACTCTCTTTCTCCTTTCTCTTCTCCTTCGATTCTCTTAACCGCAACTTGACTTCCGTCTTTCAAAACCCCTTTAAACACCGAACCAGAACCGCCTTTTCCGATCAAAGATCTGAATCCGTCGGTTGCTTCTTCAAGATCTTCGAGCTTGAACTTGGTCGGGACCCCGGCGACTTTTCTCAAGAAACTGTACTCGGTTCGGAGCTCTCTGCCTTCGGAGACGAATCTTGATACCAAGAGGTTTCTTTCTCTGTTGTAACGGATTCGGATGATGAGGAAACAGAACACGGCGAGGATCAACGAAATGTCGACGCCGGCGATGAGATAGAACGGTTTAGAGAGTTTTAGAGAAACTCTGGCGGCGATTATCACCACGAGAAGAGCTAAGATTGATATAGCAGCGATTATGTTTGCTTTCTTGTCCTCCATTAGAGGGGCTTTAGAGCTTCTCTGACTTCATTTTTTTTCTTCCTCAGATGAACACTCTCGTGGCCAGAACAAAGATCACAGAATATTTCAAACTAGACCAAAACAAAACAAACACATGGGAGTTGTATATTTTTATTCAAATTCGTTGAATTATATATTTTGAATAATATTAAAAGTCATAGTTTTTGAATATTGATATCGATATAGTATTTCGTATTTTGAATAACATCTAATTTATAAACTGAAATATGAAATAGTTTTGGATGAATTCTTATGGTCAAATCTAGTAAAAACAGTCATTAACTTACAATTAATTAATGATAGTTATAGAGAGTCATGTACAATGTTTTATAGGTCAGGTTTGTCATAAATTATTTGAAAAAGGACCATTCATTAACTAGCATCGGCAAGTTGTGTCTGTGCCAAGTTGTCGTCTTATTCAACCGATCGGGTGGATGTTGAAAAAACAAAAGATCGAATCTTTGGGGGAAATTGCCACGTTGGGTTGTGTGCACGTCCGTTAAATGGATTCATAATGACCTTCTTTTTTTTATCAATAAGAAAATTTTATGGAACTGCATAACACAATTTCGAGTTAAAAGAGTGTGTATTTTATTCACCATGATTATGTAAAAACATCGTAAAGTAACCTGTAACCATTTACTGTGTTTAATTTGTCTGATTGTGGCTAGTTTTTGTATTGGTCAACAACGTCCGCTTTTGTTGTGGTTATTTGAAAAACCTTTTGGCTGCTTCCTTCATTGATTGGTCAACGGATATGATCAGGCACTACGATAGCCCTTTACCATTGGTTGGCCGACTCTCTAAACATTTGACTTCTTCAAGTTTAAATTAGCCACATAAAAGTTTTAATCATATGAAAGGAATAGCTAGATCCAGAGAATGAGTAGAGCACAATTATTCAAAATTACTCCACATGTACTGCTTTTTCCAAGTGATCCTACTCCTAAGTATAATGTTGATATATATCGATAACTTTGATTTTGAGTTATTAACTAAATAAACGTTGGTTTGGTCACCGCCTCACCGGTGATGGGGAATGGATTGCGTAATCTTATTTTGGTGAATTTAGGCTTCGAATTTCCTGATTAATAATTAAAAAAAATGTTTGGTATAACACATATATTCCAGACTATATTAGTTTATGCACTTGTTACAACCGGTTGATATATCAAGAATTAACAAGTCCAATGCCATATGAACGCGTATTTTGACTTGAGGAAAAGATTCACATGCATGTGCACCTTCAAGTTCGCTGCAATCAAACGAATCGTAAAGGGTTACGAAGGAGTTCTCCCTAATGCTTTTTTGTCAACGTTCGATGTCCCGATTTATAATGCACATATACTACTAGTTAAACCTAATTATGTTGCAAAAATATTAAACTAGCAGTCTAGCACCTAATGTCATATTTGTCAACGCTTTTATTTGTTATCCCAAATTACGTATTGCATAAGATCTATAATTGTTAACTGGACCAAAAGGATACATACATGCAACCAACTTATGATTTCTTTCATTTTTCAAATTTCAACTCTTCTCGGGAGGCTAACTGAATCTTAGTCTTACCATCAAAAGTTACTTTAACAACTTTAAATTTCGAAAGCAAAGCTATCAGCCTCACACCGATCATATTCATCATAACTTAAGCCATAACTTCAGGAGTTTGCACGCAACATTAAATGTCTCAGAGCATACTATACGCTTTGACTTTTGAATTCTTATAAGTATATAAATGTTGAGTTTGTGATGAATATAAAAACCATATAACATATAAGACTGCAAAGTTGTCAAAGACCATATAGTTCCCAAGTCCAAATTAAAGCGCTACACACCCACACGATGCAAAGATTACAGATAAGTTCTCGGCCATCAGAAGAGTTTCTGATTAACCTCTCGCCGGATTTTCCAAGCCCTGACGGTCTCGTAGTCTACGACGTCCCCAAGAAGGAACTATCTATTCACAACAAGTCTACTAATGGAGAGAGAGCTATTCACATAATCCCTCTTGTTCTTTTTCTATGTGCTTTCGTTCTTTGGGTTTTTTCAAGTGCAACCATATAATTTACTTATCAATAGTTATGAACTTAATTTGTTCATTTTGTAATCATCACTTGATATCTATAAATAAGTTTTTAATTACTGTTTTTTACCTTTAATTGGATTATTTATCTGTTATTGTGAAACTTTCACGGCTTTATGAATTTGTGACTGATTCAATGACATTGTGAATTTGTGATGCATCTTCTAGAACTCTTGAAGTTATTTCTAGAATGAGAGACTTATGTACGTGAGTGATTGTTCCAAATTTATGGTTACGCATTGTAATGATTTTAACACAAAAACAACAATGTTTTTAAAACGTTTCGGTTTAACTAAACCGTTTCAATTTCGGTTGGTAATTTGAGTTCGGTTAATTTGTAAACCTAACCGAACCGTAGTTTCTCTCTAATCTAATCCCTCTCGCTTCAGTGTCTTCGTCTCTCTTCTCTTCGAGATGAGCTTTTGCGCGGGTCATCCCTTCCATCAAACTTAGCTAATCTCTTCTAGCTTCCGTACTGTAGTGTTTAAAGCTTCTTCATCCTTTTAAAATGGTGATTAGCAGTGGCGTGTTTTTGAGCCGTGCGTGTTACTTGAGACTGCAGCCGCCGAGCCTTGTATTGCGCAGGAGCTTCTGCGGAGCCACGGCTTGCTCTGTTCCAATGAACGGGACCAATAAGAGAAAGTCAGAAAAGGAGAAGGTGATTGTGATTTCTGGACCTACCGGCGCCGGAAAAAGCAGACTTGCCATGGAGCTCGCCAAACGTCTCAATGGCGAAATCATCAGTGCTGACTCCGTTCAGGTTCGTTCCTTGCTCCTTATCTCACTTTTCAATTTGAACCCTTGTGGCTAATTGTATCCGAAATGCTAAAGTTGAAGTCTTTTAACTTGTTTTTAGTTTTATCAATTTACAGAACTTTGCATCTATGTTTTGGTGTTATTAAAAAAGGTTCTTGCTTTTGTTTTAACCCCAAACCACAGGTGTACAGAGGCCTTGATATTGGATCAGCCAAGCCATCAGATAGAGATAGAAAGGTATCCTTCTGAATATTTGGTAAGATTTATTCATTTTTATCTCATGTTTTGGTGCCTTGAATCTACATGAAAGTGTATACCTTTGAGCTTCACTTCCTATGTTTTACAAATGATTTAGGAGGTGCCTCATCATCTTATCGACATTTTGCACCCGTCTGAAGGTTTGTTTTACAAATGCCATAAATGTAAAATATGTCTACTACTTGTGTATGAAAAATGCAGAACGTTTTACATCTTTTTCTTTTTATGCTTTATTAGAATACTCTGTGGGGCAGTTTTGTAATGATGCAAGGCAAGCTACCAAAGATATTCTTAGTAGAGGGCGTGTTCCCATAGTTACGGGTGGCACTGGATTGTACCTGCGCTGGTATGGTAGTAGATTGTATACTTGTTTAGTCGTATAATGTTGAAAGCAATCAAAATGTACTGCAAAGTCTTGATTTCACCATCATTCATGCTCTTGCTAATGTTAGGTTTATCTATGGGAAGCCGGATGTGCCTAAACCTTCTCAAGAAGTCACTGCTGAGGTCCATGATATGATAGTTAATTTTGAAACCGAACATGACTGGGAAGCAGCTGTGGAAATGGTGGTTAATGCTGGTGATCCAAAAGCCTGTTCTTTGCCTCGTAATGATTGGTACAGACTACGGCGTAGCCTCGAGATACTCAAGGTTTGACAATTGTTAACTTTAACCTTCTGCTTGAAGGAGTTGCTTCGAATTATCTTGCTCCTGTAGATAAATGATTTCTTACCTGATAGGTTGATGGAACTATCATGTTGTTTCATTCTGGATTGTATGCATTTTTCATCTTGCTTTGAATGTTTTTTTTTACTGGCAGTCAACTGGATTACCTCCGTCTTCCTTTCGCATTCCATATGATTCTTTTCGAGAAAATTTAAATCTTCCTGATGCCGATGACTTCGTTGAGGATGGTTCAGCTCCTGATATCTCTATCCAAAACATAGAGACAGATTTGGATTATGACTTCCTTTGTTTTTTCTTGTCATCCCCACGGGTTGCTCTCTACAGATCTATTGATTTTAGATGTGAAGACATGCTTTCAGGTAAAAATAAGTGCAACTACTGAATAAGTAATAACTTGCAAGGATACAATTGCAAGCCCCATGGCAACTGACAGTAATAAGTCTTTTTTTTTTTTTTTTATCTTAAGACAATTTGCATGTTCTTTGCTAGGCCGTATGCAATTTTAATGTATGTTTGCCTGGCATTGCTTCTGAGTTCATCTTTCCTTGATACTTTGTCTCTCAACTCCAGGACCCAATGGAGTTTTGTCAGAAGCTAGATGGCTTCTTGATATTGGTCTTCTTCCAAATACAAATCCTGCAACTCGTGCCATTGGGTACAGACAGGTAAACTCTTACTTCTGTAATGGGTTGTGCATAACGAACTGAGAAGTGAGAAGAGAAAGATTTCTTGTGTTAATCTAGTGCATAGTCATTATTATTAGCCAAGGGCTCTGCAGCGGATTGTAGCTGTTAATTTTGCAGCATGTCCAGTTCAGTGAAGAATATGGATTTTGGTTCTAGAAATTGCATGACATTACATATAACAGTTACTTTCTGGTTAATAGTAGCATATTACTTGTGTAGTAGAAAAAAGCTATACTTTACGAGCTCATCATATCAATTTATTTGCTGCACTTTACTACTTTGATACCATTTTGGATTAACGATTGAAATATTGATTGTTTTCAGGCCATGGAATATCTATTATATTGCAGTCGATACGGGGGTGAAAGTTCCCCTAGAGATTTTTATGGTTTCTTGAACAGATTTCAGACAGCATCCAGGTGATTCCTCTACATAAGACTTGAAATATCTCTAGTGTATAAGCTTTTGGACGAAATAGTGATTGAGAATACTAAAATGGGTAGACTTGGTTTTGCATGATATGCAGAAACTTTGCAAAAAGGCAAATGACATGGTTCCGGTGTGAGCCTATCTACCACTGGCTTAATGCTTCCAAACCTCTGGTATATGTTTAAAAACTTTAAGAGGGGCTCTCTTCTATTCAAACTCTTTATGTAACTAATTGTTTACTGTCAATCAAGCATATGATGATTATTTGTTGTTCTCCCACAGGATATGATACTTCAATGCATATACGATGCTTATGAGAATGAAACAGATACGCTGGAGATACCCGAGTCGCTCAGGATGAGCAAAGACGTATTAGATTCTCGAGAAGCTTCTGAACTAAAGATATACCGCTCCAGAAACAGGTACAAAAAAAATCAAACATAACACTCAACTAGGCTTTCTTTTGGTTTGTTAATAGTATTCTCTAGGTAAATGAATGGTTTGTGAAATCTGTTAATGAAGGCAATTCGTAACAAGAGAGGACTGTGCTTCGGTGTTAGAGTGGATCAGAAGTGAAGGATGTAAGAGTGAAGTTCCATGCATGGAAGGCGCAGTAGTATAGTCCTCCAATGCTTCATTCTTATCCGGAAAAGCCAAAACTTACCAAAAACCAAAGATAAAAAAGTTTGTTTTGCTTACAAATTTTTACAGAGTAGACAAGATTTTGGATTATGTTTTTCTTGATTATACGTATTTAGAAAAATCTTGCACACCCTTCATACATCTTTCATTCATGAGCTCATACAATTAGGAAGCAATTTTAAATTCCTAAAGAAATGGAATCCAAAAGGTGTAAAATCGTATGAACCATTAGGAAATGAATGGGCACATCCAAATATTACGAGAAAATGTGTACAAGTGATGCCATGATCCGTTGTGAAATCAAGAAGATAACAATAAATACTGCACGACAACGACTAAAATAAATGTAAACAAAAGACCATTTTTTATTCGTAAGAAGCCAAATGATCGAGGACCCTACGATCTCTATATCTTTTCTGATGCTGAAAATTAAATTGGGAATTATCTATAAAGCCACCTGACCTGACCTGACTATCCTCAAACATTACGGTTTTTGTTCTCCTTTTTTTCTTTTCATAATAACCTATTCTTTTTTATTATAAGTAATCATGTTGAAACTTTTGGCACACCCGAGCGAACACGCACTTTGCTCGTGTTCACCAAGAAACGAACAAATAACGTAACGTCTATACTCTTATTTATTGATGAACTCTATATGATAATATGGATGAATATAATTATCCGAGAATGAAGTACATAAGTGTGTGTGTGTGTGTGGAAGTATTTGATATGTCGAAGAAAAACGAATCACACAAACGAAATCCAAAAAGGATTATCTGAACCAAGACGATCAATGTAGTCAGAGTAGACTGAAGTTATGAATCAACAACTATTAATAGTCATTTATTATCGTATATAATTTTATGGTATTTCATATGTGGTCATCTCTTTAAAATAAATTTCAGACGAGGTGATCAAATTTATGCTTTTCTAGTTTACAATTGAGAGTCCATTTTGAAGGATCAATCTAATATGTATATTTTTTTGTCAAGTCATATCAGATCTATTATCAAAATCATTTACTGAATTAATTGAATGCCATACAACACTCCTATTCCTAGAAAGAAAGAAAAAATATCAACGAAAAATGTAGAAACAATTAACCAATTTATAGCGGTCTATTGACTAAAATAGATTACCATATAAATAGATTGAAAGACTAGTGTTCAAATGACTTCAAATGAATTTCAATTTTGGTTTTGGTAACTTTGTAAAAGTAAACATCAATCTTATTCCTAATTTATTTTTCTTAATTTATAAAACATCAAATTATTGTCACTTACGCATTCTTGTTTTTGTGGTTAAATATACCCAATAATTTCAAAATGAAATAAATCTTATATCAAAGAAAATGAAACAAAAGGCCATTTCTCATGCGGGTTTTAGATAATTCTACTCTTGCATTTGCAGGTTCGCAAGTTGAACTATTATTATTTCTCTTCTTCATTCTTTTTTAAAAAACTAAAACGATTAATTGATTTTAGTTTAGTTTTAGATTTGCTGATGTGGAATATATAAATTTATCTTTTTCCTATTTTTTGTTAATTTATTTGCAAATACGTTTTAATATTTTTTTTTGTTTTATTTACACACCCCTTTTTTGATCTAATGTTTGGTTGCCCAGAAAATCAAAGAAAAAAAAAAAAAAAAAAAAAAAAAAGCCAAAGAAGTGAAGCTTTTGTTTGTTGTTTCTGGCAGCAGAAGAAGAAACATTCATTCATCTGGCTTTCTTTGCTTGATAAAACATCCACTGACCTCAAAACGAAAAGGTAATCACAACTCACAATTTTTTAAAAACTTTTTATTTTTGAATTTTTAATTCTCTTTCATGTCTCCGCTTAATGTAGTGATTATCTTCCCTTAATCAATTTCTAACTAATGAAGATTAGATTGATCCTTCAAAATGGACTCTCAATTGAGGACTTTTTCTGCAATCTAGTGATTTATGTATGAAGCAAAAGCATCTGATAATGATAATATGTTTTTATTATTATGCCAATGGATTGAAGTTGAAGTTTCAGGATTTGATGAATTCTAATGGATCTTATTGCTCCAACTTATTTCTGGATGTACTTGTGCTTGTCTGGATCATCAAAAGAAACTGTTTTTGATTTGTGTCATTGGTTTTATCTTGTTCTGTGGTTTCAAGTCAAGGATTAGAAGAACTTTGAGTTTTTTTTTGGCCTAGATTGATTGTTCAAGGCAAGACCTTTTTAGCGTATGTTATGTTAATTTCTGATCTTATAAGCAACTTGAATTTGAAAAAGATATTCACATTATGGTGTTTTTTGTAACAGCAATGATGAGATTCAAAAAGGGAACTAAAGTTGAAGTTTTGAGCAAATCAACGGTTCCATCTGGTGCCTGGCGGTCTGCAGAGATAATATCAGGAAATGGGCATTACTACACTGTCGTATATGATAGCGATGATGGTATGGTGAGGGTTCCGAGGAAGAGTATGAGGCCTCAGCCTCCTCGTTTACAAGTCCTAGACTCTTGGGCTCCTGGTGACATTCTTGAGGTTTTTGAAAGTTGTTCCTGGAAGATGGCAATCGTTTCCAAGGTTTTGGAGAATGGTTGTTTCTTGATTAGATTACTTGGTTCCTCACTGAAGTTCAAGGTAACCAAATCCGACATTCGTGTTAGACAATCTTGGCAAGATAACGAGTGGATCATGATCGGACAGGTACTTGTTTTTTTTGCTTCCACTGTGACTATATCTTTCAAAGTCTGTTTTTGAGCTGACATTTTGTTTGTTTTACCATTTGGCTGAAGGGTGCATCAAGATTAAGCGGACAGACTTCAACTGGAGAACGAAGAAGAAAGGTGAATCCCAAAGGCGACTACATATCATCTGAGAGCAAAGACAAGCTCGATGAGTCTGATGTGATTTTGTCAAAAGATCTAAAGAAACGGACCTACTCTTTGGTTGAACCGCACAATGAAGGTAGAGAGAAGAAGAAGAAGATGGAAGAAGACGAAGAAGATAGAGAGAGCGTTGCCTCTTCTGTTGGCAGTTGTAGCATGGATACAGATGGTCTCAGTGCTGTTTCATTCAGTCCCAGAGAAACTGGTAACACTAGTGACACAGAGTCATCGTCTTGTGGCTACGGAAGCATGAAGATGAAGAAGTTGGAGATCCCAAGAAAAGGCTCAGAGGCGGCTGATGTTCATAGGTTAGAGTTGGATGCATACCGAAGCAGTATCGAGAGGTTGCACGCATCTGGACCAATTATAACATGGGAACAAGAAACGTGGATTACAAATCTCCGTCTGAGATTGAACATTTCGAATGAGGAACATCTGATGCAGATAAGAAACCTTATCTCTGATGACAACAGTACAACATACAGATAGCAGCAGCATTGACAACTAAAACTTGTATCACATAGAATAAATTTGAGGGTAGGTTGTACAAATGTCACTCTAGTTTCGAATCAGGTTTTTTTATTTCTATTTGTTCCGAACTTGTGAATGTAAATGCGAACATCTATGTGATCAGAAAAGCAAGAACTGTTTTGGAAACAGAATTGGAGGCAATGAGGTGGGCAGTTTGTACAATGTCACGGTTCAATTACTCTCGACTTTTGTTTGAGTCTGATTCCATTGTAACTGTGAATCTGCTCAACAACAAAGAGATTTGGCCTGCTTATGCCCCAATACTCCAAGACATTTACGAGGTGCTTCCTACTTTTCAAGAGGTTAAGTTTATTCATGCTCCAAGAGGGTGTAATGAAGTAGCAGATCGACTAGCGAAGGAATCTATTTCTTTTCAGAATTATGATCCTAAGTTTTATTCGATTTCGCCTGTTTGGATTAATCATGTTGTAATGGTGGATAAACCAAGTGTTTAATGCTTTGGTAAATGAAAGTTGAAGTTGAGCCAAAAAAAAAGAAAAAAAAAAAATGCGAACATCTTTCCTTTGTTTACTTTTGTGTTGCACTTGAGGAAAACTTGCAATGTACATATGTTTCATGACATGGCGTCATGGCCTGTGAGAAATACATTAAGAGGGAATAGAAGCTGTAAGGGAATTGAAACAGAGGGAAGAATACAAGCTGTAAGGGAATTGAAACACTAATGATGACTACCAATTCGAAACTGCACAGCTAATTACTATCCTTTTATGCCTAATGATGATTAATATATGGTTTTATATTGACCAAGTAGCAAAATGTCGCATCAGAAATCCATCAACTGGTTAATAGAAAAGTGGGTGGGAATAAAGTTTTGCAATAACCGCATATTCTTTTTAGCCAGAAAAAAACTTAGATGCAAACTCTCTTTGGGTTCCAAACAAAACAATCCCAATATAATTCTCTCAATATCTGTTATGAAAAGACCGATTGATTTATATGTAACCTCAAATCAAAAAACACCATAATAGAGAAAACCATGGCAGACATTTTAGAAGATCTACTCGAATGCATCATCATCGTCATCAGGAAGAGGCTGAGCTGCGGCAGCTGCAAGATCGGCCTCGTTCTGCTGCTGAGCGGCAATGTCAAGGTGGACCTCTGGTGGAGCAAGAGCTGGTGACTCAACAAAGTGGAGGTTCTGGTCTCCAGCCAACTTTCTAGCAAGGTACAAGAAAGGCTTCTCGAAGTTGTAGTTGCTCTTTGCGGATATCTCATAGTACTGCAGATTCTTCTTCCTGTGGAAAGTGACCTGCTTCGCCTTCACTTGCCTGTTCTTCACATCAACCTTGTTCCCGCACAGAACGATCGGTATGTTTTCACACACCCTGCAAAGATCACGGTGCCATGTCGGAACGTTCTTGTATGTGAGCCTTGCTGTGACATCAAACATAATAATGGCACATTGACCATGGATGCTGCAAGAAAATTAAAGATTAGCCAAATTAAATATCAAATTAACCATTATCAAAAAGAAGTCATATTGCTATTGTTCAGGACTTCAGGTGACAAATCAATCCTGTTCTTTTCTATGCATCATCTAATACACATAGTGATCTTAGGAGATTACTACAAATGGAGTTGCCAATTGTCCTATTCCAATTTCAAACCCTAACCAGAGCTATTCCAATAGTATGTACACTCTAGATCGACTCTAGACATTATTAGACTACCAATGGAATTCGGTATACTTACTAGTATCCATCCCTAAGGCCACCAAACTTCTCCTGTCCAGCAGTGTCCCAGCAGTAAAAACGGATCTTGCCACAGTTTGTGAAGAAATCCAAAGGATGAACCTCCACACCAATGGTAGCTGCAACAAAGGAGATCGATCAGGACTCAACATAAGAATCAGATAAAGACATAAAGAATAGAAAACTGTGTATTCATGAGCAAATCTTTTGATATACTCACGTTCATACTTCTTCTCAAACTCCCCAGTAAGATGCCTCTTCACAAAAGTTGTCTTCCCTGCACAAAAACACCAAAAAGCAATCGTACATCCCAATCAGTACAACATCAAAATCTCAAATCCGAAACACAAACAGAGATCACTCGATGAAAAAGACGGGGAAGAGTATCGTACCTGTGCCTCCATCACCAACGATAACGAGCTTGAAGCTAGGGTAATCTACGGTCTGCTGGTTCGGTAGAGCCTGAACAATAATAATCACACAAAAAAATTAGAAAAACCCTAAAACAAAAGAAGAAATCGACGCGATCTCGTTAGATCTGAGACTGCGAAAACCCTAAGATCAAGAAACAACGAAATAGAAACCCTAGAAGAGGAATAAATCAGCAGCAAAAGTGAAGAGAAGGTTTACCATGTTCAATCGGAGTTCGCGTCTGAGAGGTTTAAGAAGCAGCGATGCGGCGAGAGAGAGAGGACTGAGGAGAGAGAGAGAGAAATCGAGAGGGTTTTAAAAGGAGAGAATTTGGGAGGTTTTTGGCTTAGGTTTGACGCTATTCCTTACACCGTTAGATTCCTTCTTTTGGGTTCTTCAATCTTAAGCAGCTTTCTCCACCGTTGGATCTTTTTTTTCAACAATATTAGGTCCATCGTATATTTTGTTTAACAAAAATAATTAAATAAATAATTGATTAATATATACTCCCTATTTATAGACAAACTAGAGAAGGGCCCGCACGATGTGCGGGTTTAAAAATTGTTTGAAAAAATAAATCCTAAATCTAAAACAATTTTTCCAAAAATATATAAAGAAATTTTTTTTAAAGTAAATATATAAATAATTTAAGTTAGAGAATATTTGTATTTACCTTCATACATTTATTTATATTTCTATATTTTTAATATATTTTAACAATTATTATAATAATTTAAAGCTAAATTATATCCCACTAAAACTTTTGCCAAATATTCATCATTACAAATATTATTATTGTCAAATTTCAAAAACGTTTCACAACTTATTCACAAAATATTTTACATGCAACAAATTCATCAAAGCAACATCTAATAAGTAACCACATACAATTTTACTCTATGTTTTACCATTAAAAATATATTATTACACCTAAAATTATTTTATTGTTAAAGTATGCTCTTTATCACCACCTATAAAATGTCGTCTAAACAAATTAAACAAATTTTATGTTGCTTTACTTTCATTTTGGCATAATTATAGTTCCTATAATTACTAAAATTATTTTGTCACATAATTTCTTTAACCATGAAGTTTTTTTACTTCAAATATATTAGATGAACAACTGGTGAAAATTATCTACTCAATTACAATGATTATATGACTAACCCAATAAAAATTGAGAAATTGAAAGAAATTTAATATAACATTATAAAAATAAAAATTTGAAAATTATAATCATGATGGTATATATAAGTCTTAGATAATTCAGATATACAAAATAGAAACTTTATATACAATGCAAAACATGACATATGTCATAATCACGTTAAGGATCAACAACCTATTTACTCTTCATAAGTATCCAATTGTACCAAAACAACTTAAAATTGTGACCTCGTCTCAAATATTCTCGAATCATAAATTCTCAACTTATTTTTACCCGAATCAAAAGTAGGGTGACGATATCCTGGAGAGGGGGATAATTTATTAATTATTCTCAACTTATTCTTTTCACATAATTTATTAATAATAATATACATGCTTAGTGAATTACTTTTTTGTTTATACATGTCAAAATCTTATTGATAAAACACGTATAACATAAGTAGCTTACAATGGAAAATATATTAGTTTTGTTAATTTTCCTTTTTGATTTAGAATGTTTTTTTAGATAAACATGTAAAATTTATATAGATTTAATGTTATTTTTTTAATTAGCTGTTTTGAAAAATAATAATTTTTGACATGTGTCAACATTTCATCAGTATACTTGACATGTGGCTAATTTGAAAACTCAACTTTATATAATAAAAATATTAGTTCAAGCTTTTTTCCTAAGAATGCCAATCGGTTCTCCATGATTTTTTGTTTTCTTCGCATGTGCCTTCACAAATCTTGTTGCAGTACTCAGTGTCCGAAATTGGTTAACTATAGAGACATAATTTTTTTTTTTTTTTTTTGGTGCAAACAACAACATAAAATTTAATGTGCTAGGTTATATAGCATAATTATACGACCAAATATGGATGACACATAGTATATTTATTTTACCATGTAATGGTTGAGAATCTTTGTATATTAATTTATTACCATGTAGTATATTAATTTACCATAGTATATTTAATTTACCATGTAGTTTATTAATTTATAGCGAGTATTAATTTATAGAGGTTCTACTGTAACAGTGAAACTTTGATATTGATGGCACATATTATATTTATTTTAGTTGTTTTGTTTTTAATATGATAAGATTACAATTATATTATGTTTTGTTTTATCAAGCTTGAAAACTGTGATTTTTGATCGTTAAAATTGACATATGTCACGATCTGATGAGTTACTAACTTTGATCTCTAATCGTAAAAATTGACACGTGTCATAATCATGTGAATATTTAACTTTGATCTCTGATATTTAAAATTAACACGTGTCACAATCTAGTGAGTTACTAACTTTTTAAAATTGACATGTGTCACGATCTGATGAATTATTAACTTTGATCTCTGATCATTGAAATTGACACATGTCATGATCTGGTGAGTTTTTAACCTTGATCTCTGATCGTTAAAATTAACATGTGTCACGATCTGGTGAGTTACTAACTTTGAGAACCAAGGTTTATATAATAAGATATCACTTTCACATGTATAAAAAACACACTCCTATACATTTTAAAAAGTATATTTATATCACTTTAACATATAAATAATTTATCTATGGCTATGAGTATCATATTTTCCTTTACTTTAGTTAATATACTTTTACAAATTTTTGCAAGGTATTTTTTTGTTTGGGCAAACAAAATTTTATATTAATCAATACACTAAATCAGTGAGAATAATTTTTTTTTTTGACAATAATAGAATCAGCTCAAAAGAGCCAATTTGGAGAAAAAGAGTTCACAAACAAAACATGTTGCGGTGACAGTCGCGCTTGGCGTACCAGAGAATCCGCTTTGGCATTCGCATTACGTGGAATCAAAGATATAGAGAAGAAAGAGAATTCCGCTTGATCTATCTTGATGTCGTCGATGTAGGGTGTGAAAGCCGGCCATTCATGAGGAGAAGACACCATCTTCACCAAATCAGAACAGTCCGTATAAAAAACACGTCCCGGTAATCATGTCCAATCATGCAACGCATTGCCCAAATGAGAGCTTCTACTTCAGCATGGAGTGGAGACAAAGTTCGTCGGAAATTGGTAGCTCCCATATCTGTCCTCGAATCTTCAATGGAAGAACAAAACCAACCTGCACCTGCAAGAGCATTTGTCGCTTTCCAAGAGCCATCAACAAAACACCGATATCCTGTAAAAGAGGTAGGAAGAAAAGGGGTGGGCCCCCTTTGTTTAGTAGAGGGGACAAGTGGAGTGTGGGGTTGATCCTCATCCTCCACCTCCACCTGAGCCTGTAACTAGACATTCGCCTCCCCCTCCGCCAACCGAACTACATCCAGTGGATTTTCCATCACATTCTCAAAAACACGAGCATTCCGCGCTTTCCAAATATACCACATAAGCCACGGGAAAGCGGGTGTCTGAGAGCCCGGATTAGAAGAACCTAACAAATGGTCTACATTAGCATAAATAGACTCCGTCGGGAAAGAACCAGGACCTACAGGAACCTGAGCTAAAGCCCACGCCTGCCGAGCCGGTGGGCATCAGAAAATAGCATGATTAATTGTTTCCTCTTCAGCCCCACACCGTACACATGCGGAGTCACAGGGAATACCCCGCTGCCGCAGATTTGCCAAAACTGAAATACATCCTGTCAATACCTGCCACATAAAATGTTTAATTTTTGGTGGACAGGAGACATCCCAGACAGCAGCCAGCAGAGGTGTTATCTCGGGACCCACTCGAGGTACCATCGTAAGCTGTGAAGCAGAACGACGTTCCACTTCATAACCAGACTTAACAATGTACTTTCCTGATTTCGTATAATGCCAACCCATGGAATCATCTAGGCGACGACTTCCTAAAGGAATAGCCCCTATCAGATCAACATCTTCCGGGGCAAAAAACTCCTTGAGCCTATCCATACGCCAAGTATTAGTGTGAAAATCAATTAAATGAGAGATTTTAAGAGAAGGATCCTGATGGGGACCCTTGCTGAACGCTGGTCTTGGGGATTGAGCCGGTACCCAGGGATCCGTCCATATCGAAATGGACTCCCCCGAATCGACCCGTATAATAAGGCCTTTATTAACCAAAGATCTAGTGAGAATAAAATTGTATTTTTTATATATCAAAATATTGGAAATATAAAATAACACTTATTCTAAAACAAAAAGAATATGGCGTAGTTTTTTCCAATTCTTGTTTCTACGTTGCTAACTTAAAACTTTCTTAACATCAACTATCTGGATTGATGCAGCCCACACCTTTAGTAGGAAAGTCACTGTCTTCTATCAATTTTGGATGAATTCTTCACAAGATCAATCAACTACCCTCTATGATCCTCATCATAACCTTTTATGCATACTCTCAGGGCGTAAAAAAGGTTAGCCCATTGTTTTCCTTCACGTCAAAGTGTTAGGAAGTTGGTTCATGTTATTTCTGTCTTTAGTGGAATCAAATTGGTAATGTTATAGTCCAACTGTAAACAAAATTACTTCACAAAAATTAAGGGCATGTGGTTTCTAGAATGCCAATTCAGCTAGTTTGAAGTTAGTTTAAGGTTCATCTGAAATATTGGCATATTCAGTCATCATTTGACTATATGTTTTATGCTTTCTTACATCTAAATTCCTTCATATTACAGTTGTCTTGTGGCCTCCTTCCGCCAGTCCCTCATTCTATCCAATGCCTATATATGGAGAAGCGTCAAACCATAGGTATCTTTATTCTTGGACTTTCTGTGTACTTTGCTTTGTGGTTACATCGTAGGGAAACTTATCAATTTTTGGACCTTAGCAACTATTGCAAAACTTGTCAGTGATTTTCCTGTGCTAATGTTTGTTTACATCATTTTTCATGGCCTATTATCTTTGTTGTTCATGTAGTTTGGTTGGTCTAGGTAATCCAAATTTATCTGATTATCCAAGAGCAGAGCATTCCCTGAAGCAGTCACAGGAAGTTACTCTCGACGCTGGTGATGCAGTATTCATTCCTGAAGGCTGGTGAGTATACTCATATTTTCTCAGAAAAGCGCTCTTTGTAGCTCATAAGTTTGCATTTCAGAATAAGGTGACTATTATAAGATATTCTGCATCATTTGTATCAAACTGTTTTTCCTAATCACTTGTAGTTATCATGTCTCTGTTTTGTCTGTGGGTTTGTATATGAGATACCTTATGTCATATAGTATGCATGTGTCTACTTCTGCCTCTGATCCAGACGCTTATTGACATGGAAGTCCTGTAGGTTTAAGCTAGACACAAACAAAGATGTTTGAAATGTTAATTTGGTTAGCTAGCTAACTTGAATCATGCTAATGAAAGTGACTTTTCTTTTGAACATTCAGTAAGCAGGTTGATGTACTTCAGATTAAGTATAATTTTACTTATGCAGGTTCCATCAGGTGGATAGTGATGACCTGACTATTGCTGTCAACTTTTGGTGGCAATCAAACATAATGTCTAATATGCCTGAACATATGGATTCATATTATTTGCGCCAAATCACAAGAAGGTCTTGATTACAAATCTTGGGTTCTTATACAGAATATCTTGTCTTACCATTTTTGTTTTGTTGCCTAACCTTTGTTCCTTTTTCTTGCATGTGTCTGGATTTTGTGTCATATATTAAGATTAATAGACAGAGAAATGGTGTGTAAAGTTATCCTGTCTCAGCAGTAAAGATTGTTAGAGTTATGATATGTTTCTTATACTCGTCCTGATTTTGATCTAAAAGTGTATATTTGTGTAACATCCGCGAACCAAAATGTTAAGTTTGGGGATGGGTGTTGATCGACACCCACGGTGGTGTCGGTCGACACCATTAATTTTTGGTTCGACCAGATTGATTCAATTATCGATTTTGGTCGGTTTGGTTTAAGAAAAACCATTGAACCGAGATATTTAAAGTAATTGTCGACCATAAGGGTTTTGGGAAGTTTGGTCTCTCACCGTTTCATCGTTTTGAGAGAAAAGAGAGAAAAATCTGTTCTTGAGTTTTTAGAAGAGATTGGTGAGATTGGTTGGCTTTTCTTGGGAGATTTGAAGCTAGGAAGAAGCTAGAAGGTTGCTAGGAGTGTGGGATTCGTCGCTGTTGGTCAGAATCTTCCTGCAAAGAGGTGAGTGCATGACCATGGCTTATCTAAGTTAAGATCTCTAGTTTTCCTGTGATTTGGTGCTTATGTGGTTGTTTCTTTGAGTTCTCTATGATTATTTGTGGCTGCTATGACAGGGTTTTGGCTTCTGGGGATGCATGGAGCGGATTGGAGAAGATTGGAGACGAGATTCAGAGTTTCTGTCGAAGGAACTGGTGTCGGTCGACACCAACGCGAGGACGGCTTGAGAACTTTGGCGAGTGTCGATCGACACCATTTCTAGGTGTCGGTCAACATAAACTAGGGTTTTCAGGAAGATCAAGCATGGTGTCGGTTGACACCAGATTGTCAGTGTCGATCGACACCATCTGGTGTCGGTCGATACCCTTCTTATGATTCGACGGATGATGCGATGCTTTGTATATTGCCTGGTTTTTTTATTTGTTTGTTGTTTGTGGCATATAAATATCTTATTTCTTGTGTGTATAACCCAGTAGATTGGAGGATTGCCTGAGTGTTTATAAAATACTCATGCATATAAATTTGTGTTTGTGGTGCAGGTAAAGGCAAACACTACAAGAAAATGAGACTAATGCCACATAAAATTTTCTGGCAAATGCTTTGATTTTGTGGCAATAGGAACATTTACCAGAGATTGCCACAAATAAATAGTGTGGCTATAGGGTCGTTACAAAAATAAACCATGGTAATATCTGGCAATTTTACCACGAAATGCCACAATGTTATTTTGTGGCAAATTTGTCACGAGTTAACCAAGAACCGGACCTGGCAATTTTGCCACGAAATGCCACAATATTTTTGTGGTAATTTGTCATGAAAATGTCAGACAATAAGTTCTGGTTAATTTACCACCAGTTTACCAGACACAGATTGTGGCAAATTTTGCAACGAATTGTCACATTACTTTTCTGGTAAATTGTCATGAAAGTGTTAGAAATTGATTTCTGGTAAAATTGCCACAAATGACACACAAACAGCTTTTGTGGTAATTAGTCACAAAACAGCCATGATTTTAGTGTGGTAATTTTGCCAAAGACTGCCACAAAACATTACGTGAAAATTTTACCACGAATTACTAATTGATTATTTTTGGTAAAATTATTTAATGAAATAATCGGTATAGTTTTAATTATTAGTAAACAAATTAATAACATAAATAATCTTAAACATGATATATATATTACAACAAAAAGTTTTCACCAAAAAAAAAAATATTACAACAAAAAGTTGTTAGAGTACCTAATTTCCCGAGAAGCGTTATATATTACATTGAAAAAGTAGTTATAAGTACTAATATTCCATAAGTTAGGCCTAATAAAACACATCTTAATTACTCATCCAATTCTTCAAAGATGCCTGGAAGGTTTTGGTTTGGTAGATCCGCAAGGTTGACTGGGATCTGTGAGTCACTTTGAGCTCCAGTTGATGAAGATACGTTAGATCGAGTTGCAGGAGGTGGTGTAGTTATCGGCATGAGTGTAACTGGATCTATGCCGTTAACACGTAACAACATGTTTGTCGCTCGCCTGAAAGTCTCATTGTTCTCCTCCATGGACTTTTTCATGGAACTCACGGTCTCTTCCATCATAGTAATCCTCTCATCCACAGCTAAATTTCGTGCAAAAGAAGTGGCTGGGAGCACCTTTGGATCAGCGTTTAAGTATTGCAAAGATCCAAGACCATAGATACGACCTTTGCTATTCGTAGCCGTCTGAAATGAAACAGATAAAGTCTGAGCCTTATGCAACAAAAATATTCCAAAGCGTAAGAAGATCAATGATTACTAGCCAAACAAACATCAATAAATTTCATTCTAATAGTGAGAAACAATTTTTTCTTAAGTACTTAAGAAAGTTTAAAAAATTAACATACCTGGGAATGGTTCTTAAAAAATTAACATATATGGGAATTTATCCAAGTATTATTTACCTCCAAGTAAGCAGCAGTGAGCTGATGCGAGGAAGGTTCAACTAAGGTTGATCCAGTTTCACCAACATTTGTTTCATTTGTACATCGCTCCGTAGCCAAAGACACTGCCGTTTTGACGAACTTCCCTGCACGCTTATCAACAAATGTCCCATCTTTTTTCGTGTGTGTTTCCTTTACTAATGCCGTAATTGATGGTCGTACACCACCAGCTGCAACTGTCTAATAGAGAAAAAATAAGAGTCAAAACTAGTAATCTTAAAACAAAATTTAAACTATACAGTCACATACCATCTCATGTTCGATTCTAACAATTTTTTTAGCCCCAGCAGTGTGGAAATGTGGGTTAGCTTTTCGGTTCAGTGAGTTTTTTTTGCACTTCTTGATGCTTTGTTCAGTCTCCCAAATTTGCAGCATGTGGTCCCAGTCAGTGTCGCTAATGTAATCCAGCTTATTTCCTGCTAACTTTCTTTGGCTCACGCGATATTGTTCTATTAATTTATGGCAAATATTGCCACATATTGCCACAAAGTTTTTGATCGTGCAAATTTGACACGATTTACCACAAAAAATGAGGTAATATTTAGTTGTGGCGATATTGTGTCAAAATTGTAGTAAATGTTTTTTTGCCACAAACAGCTTCTGGCAATTTTCTGGTAATATCACATTTTTCTTGTAGTGAAAGTGTGATCGTGTAATCAAAGCAATGAAGAAAAGGATGTTCTAGGTACTCGATTGGTTGTTGTCTGGCATTGCTAAGTTGCTAGTGTTGGGTCATTAGAAACATTGCTAGGTTGCTGGTTCTTTGTTTCATGTTGTTTGAGTATTAGATAATTGTTATGTTTTACATATTGGTCATTTTTATTGGTGAGCGCGAGGATGGCGAGCGCGAGGGCGGAAAGTGCAAAGTAAGCGACCAGAAGGATTCCAAGCGTGATGGCGTCGAGCGCAAGGGGGAGCGTCGTAAAGCATGAGAACATCGTCTAGTGTGAGGGCATCGTCAACCGTAAGGAGTCATTCATGCTCGACGTCGTAGGATTGCCAATGTCTCGGACTTTTGATGTTATTTGGGTCATTGTGGACTGGTTGACTAAGTTGGCACATTTTCTGGCCATTAATAAGACTGCTGGAGCAGCGGTCTTGGCTAAGAAGTATGTGAAGGAGATAGTCAGGTTTTATGGGGTGCCAGCGAGTATCGTGTGAGATAGGGATTCTAAGTTTACTTTGGTGTTCTGGAGAGCATTTCAGGCAGAAATGAGCATTAAGGTGCATATGAATACAGCTTATCATCCCCAGATAGATGGACAGTCAGAGAGGACAATCTAGATGCTGGAGGATTTGCTGAGGATGTGTGTGTTGGATTGGGGTGGCCATTGGGCAGATCACCTAAACCTGGTAGAGTTTGCTTACAACAACAGTTATCAGGCGAGTTTTAAGATGACTCCTTATGAGGCTTTGTATGGGAGGCCATGTCGTACACCGTTATGCTGGACTCAGGTGGGGGAGAGGAGCATGTATGGTGCTATTTTTGTTCAGGAAACCTCAGAGAAGATTTGGGTTCTCAAGCTGAACATGAAGGAACCTCAGGATAGGCAGAGGAGTTATGCTGACAAGAGGAGGAGAGATCTTGAGTTTTAGGTGGGAGACAGAGTGTACCACAAGATGGCCATGTTGTGGGGTCCTTGCAGAGTGATTGAGCGGGTGGGACCGGTAGCATAAAGGCTGGAGTTGCCTGAGGTTATCCGTGCATTCTACAAGATTTTTCATGTGTCGATGTTGCAGAAGTGTCTCCGTGAGGATGATCGGTTGTTGGCTAAGATTCCTGAGGATCTGAAGCCTAACATGACTTTGGAGGCGAGACCAATGAGGGTTCTCGGGAGGAGGATCAAGGAACTTCGAAAGAAAAAGATTACTTTGATGAGAGTCCTTTGGGACTGTGATGGAGTTGAGGAGCAGACTTGGGAGCCATAGGCGAAGATGAAGGCAAGGTTTAAGAAGTGGTATGAGAAGCAAGCCGCGACTTCAGCTTGTCTCGCCTGGTCCCATTTGTAGTTCGTTGCTGGAGCGGGAATGGAGTATTCCAGCCCATCTCTCTTGTTTACTTGGTCGCTTAGGGGTGGTTGGTTGTGCGACTAAGTAACAAGATGAGGTGGTGTTTAGGGTACAAAATTTCCGTGAGACGGTGGAATTGAAGAAAAGTTTCATGAAAATGGAAAGTTTTATGTGAGTTCAAATTTGTCTATTTGTAGTTGTTGTGAGCCTTGGAGGGGCTTGTGTGGCCTTAGTAGCGGACTTTTGAGTCATTGTGCCCGTGTGGAGCGGTCTTTTGAGATATTGTGTGGCCTTTGTGGCGGGCTGTTTAGCCAATTGTGTGGTCTTTGTGGCGGTCCTTCGAGATGTGTGGTCTTCCTGACGATCTTTCGGGACGTGTGAAGGAAATCCTTTGGGATGAGTGGTCTTCGTGACGGTCCTTCGGAACAAGTAGTCTTCGTGACGGTCCTTAGGGATGAGTTGTCTTCTTGACGGTCCTTCGGGACAAGTGGTCTTTGGGACGTGTGGCCTGTTTAGGCAATCCATGTTCAGCCATCACTTCTAAACTCTCTTATTTTCAAGTTGTATACTTTCACAGTTAACTTCATTTTTACCTCATCGGTTGCTTCAATGCAGGAGGTGGTTCATCAAACCTATACAGAGGAAAAAGAACCAATGGTGGCTAAAAAAACGAGGAGGTTCAAGGAAGGGATCGTTAAAAGACATTCCTTATGGCAATTTTTCTTCATGACCACTCGTTTCTCTAAGACCACCACAAGTTATCTTGCATAACGAGCTTAGCAGTAGAAGCCTAGAAGGTGATCATCACTCAGATCCAACGGCGGACCTACATAGTAGTTAGAGAGGTCAAGTGATCTGGTAAAATATTGAAATAAAGTATTTTTGCTAATGAAGTATTGAAATTCTTGTAGGCGTGAGCATTTTAACTGAACCAAACCAAACCGAACCGACCCAACTGAACTCAAACTGACCCAAACCAAACTCAATCCTACACTCAAACCATTTGGTTAAGTTTCTTCTCAACCCAAACGGTTCGGTTTGGTTCGGTTTAAACCCAAACGGAACTGATAACCCAATGTGCTTTTATTAATTAAATAATTAATAATATACATAATTATTGTATAATATGTATTCATAATCGAGCCTAAACATTCTGAAAAATAAGCCATAAAACAAAGATAAAAAAAAAAAAACTCTCTGCGGCGAATACGATGGCGATTAGGGTTTCGATTTGAATGTTCGATTCGGGCGTGATAGGGGGAAGAAAAGCGGATCTCCTTTGTTTTCTGTATGTTTCGGTTGATGGGGATCAGATCGGAAATCTGATTCTCTCTGGTCAAAGTTTGGTTTTGCTGGATACGGATCATGGCTGGTTTGCGGGTTTCTTTGAGTCCCCGGATCTTTATGATTCGTTTTGGTGGATTCGAACAATTGAGATCGTGGATTGGGAGTTGGTTTCGGGTGGAGATTTGCGAGGGTTAATGTCGGCGACTGTAATCACGGGTTCTAAGGATTTGCTCTTTAGCGTTTTTGATTATGTCCGATTTGGATGGGATTGGTGTGGATCTCCTTCACTAGATTTGGGCAGGATTGGTTCCCTTTTGTTGCGGTCGGGGTCTTATGAGGTAAATCTGGTCTTTGCGGATGTTATTCTTCTAATCTTGTCGGATCTGCTGCGTGGTGGAATCATGATTTTGTTTGGTTTGATTTGGTTGGATTCTGGGGTTTTAAGTCTGATCCGGTTGGTGACTGATTTCACGATTTTCTTATCATGGATTAAGTGGTGGATTTGGTTGATATTGTATTCTGATAGTCTTCAGGATTCTTCATTCGTAAGTTTCCTTCTCAAACTTGTGGTTGCATTGATGATACAATATGGTTTGATCGGGTGTGTGTTGAGAGTATCGTTGACCCGATTTGATTTATATTCTGGGGTAATGGTTGGTGTTGTGGTATATATGCGAAGCTTGAAGGTTGTTATTTGGATCATCTCTCTCTATTTTTGGCATTCGTTCTTTCTAGTTAGTATAATCCCCTCAAGTTCACAACATTTCTTTTTCCTGCGAACCATGGCTCAATTGGCTTTTAGCAAGAACAAAGGGTCCATGGTTCGTACTGACACGGTGTCGATATCTTCCTCGGTCCTGGCCCAGAGAATTCAGCAGTTCTCTATGACTCTCATTGGCAGGCTTATGAATCCGGTGTGTCAGAATATGGATTCCTTGTTAGCTTATTTTCCAAAAATCTGGAAGTCAGAGGAGAAGGTGGTGGGTGCAGATTTGGGACAAGGTGTGTTCCAGTTTAACTTTGAGGAAGAAGCGGATATATTGTTAGTGTTGCAGAATGGTCCGTACCATTTTGACGGTTGGATGGTCTCGCTAGTGAGCTGGAGCCAATAATTTCCTCCTCCTACCCTTCAGCTATTAATTTCTGGGTCAAGGTGGCAGGGATCCCTATGCATTTGTGTGAGGTGGCTACTCTTGAAGCTATTGGTAAGAAGCTTGGGAGGATCCAAGAAGTTGATGAGGAAACCGGTAGTTTATGTGTGTCAGTCAATGGGTTCAATCCGCTAATCTTCAAGATGGTGGTGCCTTTTGCAACTGGGGATGAGATTGTGGTTTCCCTCGAGTATGAGAAACTGAAATGGGGTTTGTGATCATTGTTCTCAAATCACCCATGATACAAAAGTCTGCCCAGAGGTTCTTAAGGAGGCCTTAGTTCAGAATGCGGATGTGAAGAGGGATAATCGGGGTGGTCAAAGGCAGTTCCCTGTGATGAAACAAGAGCAACATCATAGTGCTGGGGGTTGGGAGAAGCCTAGGAAGCATGCTAAGAAGGCTTTGGACTTCCAGTCTGCGGAATCTAGTGAGTTTGGTTATTTCCCTCAGCAGCGCCTTGGTGGTCAGGTTTTTCACGGTAATGCTTCTTAGGGGTTTCATCAACAAGAGCGATCCTATGGTCAGGGTTGGGGTCAGAAGAGGAGCGTTGGTGAGGTTACTGGTCGCGATGAAGGGTCTCGCCGTGGTACAAGATCAGGGAATGGGGAAGCTTCTGGTAAGGCTCCCAGGTTCACTCTGAACCGGAAGGGTGTTGGTCCGGCTTGGCCCAAACCCCTATTTAAGGTGAAGCAGGTTGCTTTGGAGAAGTCTGGTCCGCTACGGATTGATAATAACGTGGGAGATTCCAGTTCTAGTTGACCACTTGCGGTCAAGGAGGTTGAGGGAAGCGATACTAAGGGTGATGAGGGTGCTTCTTTGGCAATGGATTTTGAGGTTGATAATGACGATCTGCTTCAGGATGGTGAGTATGATTATAATGGTAAGGTGGATCAAAACACTATCCAGGAAGAGGTTCTTTCTCCTGATCAGGGTATTGTGGGCCACCCGGAACAGAGGAATGAATCTCAAGGTGGTCAAGTGACTAATTCCCAGGGAGTTCCTGGCAGCAAAATGCAAGGTAAATCATACCCTCCCATTTCGGTTGAGCTTGCTGTGGGGATTGTTAACAATGCTATGGCAGCTTTCTCTTTAGATGCGAATGATAGTCACAAGGGGAAGAATTTTTGTCCATATGTTAGGAAGGGTGTTAGTGGTTCTAGGAAACCTTCATTGGCTTTAGCTTCTCCTGGGAAACGTTTACTTGCTAAGGCATTGTCTAAACCTGCATGTGATGGGAATAAACAGAATATGGTGGGGAAACAGGGCAACAAGATAATGGGCGGTAAACCTTCGGATGGGGGACGTCTAGAAAAGAAAGGGATGGGGGCTCTCCCGAAGCCGCTGGCTCGAACGTGAAGATTCTAAGTTGGAACTGTCAGGGCATAAGGGGGGAAAACGGCCTATTCCCCCATGAACTTAGTTGCTTTATCGTATTCATATACGAAACTTTGAGTCGTGCTTATACCTACATGAACTTAACTAAAATTTGAAAATCCTACACAAACAATCTAAAATCGGTCAAAACCCCCAAATCGATAAACGGTGTTAGTATTCCGTTAATAAATGCTGACTAGGATGCCATGTAATATCACCAAATGCTGATGTTTCACTCATTTAAAAAAAATCATTACACAATGGCAATATTAGTGGAATCGAACCCAGGTTCTCTAATTCATATGACTATACACCTAACCAACTGAGCCAAGTACCACTTTCAACAAATCGCCCAACATATTTTTATATATACATATATACAGACGTATAAAAACATAAATTAAAACATCACAAAAATCAGACACGAGCAAAGAATCAGATTTTCTTTCTCTTTGCGTTCTCGTCTCCCATCTTCAAAAAATCAGACGGAGCTTCTTTGTATGATACCCAAAATTAAGATCAAAATATGATCGATCTATCAATTGAAAAATATTTTTTCCCTCTGTTACCCAACTTTTATATTAATTAAGAATTCTGAATCTACCTATAAAACCTAAGATATCGATCCAAATGAAAAGTTGTTGAAGATAAATTCGAAGAAAGAAAAGAGTCGAAAGGCGAGAAATTAAAGCTTGAACAATGATTCATATATTTGTATCGAGAGTTATTCAAGTTCAAAGAATATTACAGAAAAGATTGGAGAAGAGAATTTTATGAACAACCCGAGAAGAGAAAGTAAGGAGAGAGGAAAAGGCTTTTGTTACTTTTGATTTGTGCTATTATATATGCGACTCCGAATATGTTATCAATGAAGTTTTATTGGCTCAGTTGGTCACATATACATTATGTGTATCCGAGAGTGTGAGTTCGAATCTTGGTTCAATCATTTCCGGTTCAGTTTTGTGTTTTTAAAAATTGATTGAAACGACGTAGTTTAGTTATCTTATGTGGCATCTGAACTGCAAACGAAGCATCCTAGTCAGCATTTATTAACGGAATACTAACACCGTTTATCGATTTGGGGATTTTGACAGATTTTAGATTGTTTGTGTAGGATTTTCAAATTTTAGTTAAGTTCATGTAGATATAAGCACGACTCAAAGTTTCGTGTATGAATACGATAAAGCAACTAAGTTCATGGGGGAATAGGCCGTTTCCCGGGCATAAGGGTGGATCTGACAGAAGGATATTTGAGAGATTTGTGGAAGCAGCACCGGCCAGACATCTTATTTTATCAGAAACTAAAAAATGTCTTTCTTATTTACAAAAATTTAAAAAGAAGTTTGGTTATAATAATTTGTATTCGGTTGACCCCATGGTTCTAGTGGTGGGTTAGCTTTATTTTTTAAGGATGATATAAAACTTTCTATTTTATATGAGAGTAATCGAATAATTGATGTTAAAGCTTTCTTTGGTCAACAAGTGGTTTTTCTGTCTTTTGTTTATGGGGATCCAGTTCCGCAAAATCGGGTAATGGTTTGGGAGAAGTTAATGGATATTGGTTCTTTCCGTATAGATCCTTGGTTCATGATTGGTGATTTTAATGAACTTGTTGGAAATCATGAAAAAAGGTGCGGGGCTTTACGGCCAGCGTCCTCTTTTGTTCCCTTTCAATCAATGATTAGACATTGTGGTATGCTTGAGTTTCCGTGTTATGGGGAGCAGTTAAACTGCTGGCGAGGTAATCGGTGTAATAATCAGGTGGTTCGGTGCCGCCTTGTTCGTGCTTTAGGGAATGAAGATTGGCAAAGCTTTTTCCCAAATTCGAAGGTTGATTATTTGGAGATGGTTGGATCAGATCACTGTCCTATTTTGGCAACTTGTCTGAAATCATCCCCAAGACGGAATAGGCAGTTCCGCTTTGATAAGTGTTGGTTGGGAAAGGATGGACTATTAGGGGCGGTAGAGTCAGGTTGGGCGCGTACTAATAATTTTTGGAATCCGGTTTTTGTGGATAAAATTAGGAATTGCCAAAACTCGATCTCGTGGTGGCGTAAAAATAATGTGATCTCTGGTCTGACCCTTATCTCTTCCCTGAAGGCAGCCTTGCAGGATGCAAAGATGGATGACCATATTCCTCAGGAGGAGATTCGGGATATAGAGAGAAAACTTAAAGAGGCTTATCGGGATGAGGAGTTGTACTGGCAACTGAAGAGTAGAAAAATCTGGCTACGTGTGGGAGACAAAAATACAAAGTATTTTCATGCTTCGACTAAGCAGAGGAGGGTACGTAATAAATTTGTTGGTATATTTGGTCCGGATTACGTCTGGGTTGAGTCGCCATTGGGAATGGAGACTATTGCGCCTAATTATTTTGAGGAGCTGTTTAAACGATCGGATATTAGTGGTATAACAAACATATTACATGAAATTTCTCCTATAATTACAGATGGGATGAACATGAGTCTAACTAGGGAAATTTCTCCTATAATTACAAATATGTGGTGTGTTTCTTCGGTTTCGTACCAAGTTCTTCTAAATGGTCAACCTCGGGGATCCATTTTACCTAAGAGGTGTTTACGTCAGGGCGACCCTCTTTCCCCCTATTTGTTTATTCTTTGTACAGAGGTTCTGATTGCTAATATTAAAAAGGCTGAATGAGAGAAGAGACTTACGGGAAAATCGATTGCTCGGGATTGCCCTTCGATCTCACATTTTTTGTTTGCGGATGATAGTCTTTTCTTTTGTAAGGCGGAGGAGTCCGAATGCAGAGTGGTTATGGATATTATAGGTAAATATGGAAAAGCGTCGGGCCAAGAGGTAAATTTAGAGAAATCATCCATTATGTTCGGTAAGAAAGTGCCGCCGGATGTTAGGTCTCGGATAAAGACAATTACTGGAATTTCCAGAGAGGGTGGAATGGGTTCTTACTTGGGTATTCCTGAAAATATTCAGGGCTCAAAGACTAAAGTTTTCAGTTATGTGAATGACTGCTTAGATGAGCGAGTTAATGGCTGGTCGGCGAAGTTTTAATCAAAAGGGGGTAAAGAAATTATGATCAAATCAGTTGCGTTAGCTCTCCCGACTCATGTTATGTCATGTTACAAACTGCCACATGCATTAACGTCCAAACTTACGGGAGCTATATCAAACTTCTGGTGGAAGTCTAATGATAAGGCTAGAGGTATGCATTGGGTTCCCTGGGACAAGATGTGTCTAGATAAATGTTATGGGGGTTTGGGATTTCGTGCCCTAGAAGAATTAAATGATGCAATGCTAGCAAAACAGTATTGGAGGTTGATCCATTACCCGAATTCTTTAATGGCTCGGGTGATGCGTGGTAGATATTTCAGAAAAAAACATCCTTTGTTGGCGACTAAACTTTACTCTTCATCCTTTGCGTGGAGGAGCATTTTTTCGACTAAGGGATTACTGGAACGAGGGGCAAGGTGGTTAGTAGGATCGGGCCGTGATATTGTATGGAGGGACTCTTGGATACCGGATCTTCAGCCAAGACCAGCAAATTGTCGGGGGAGAGCTCTATTTCCTAATCTGCGGGTCAACCACCTTATTAATCCTCTTACATTGGACTGGCATTTGCCTACTCTTCAGAAGTTTGTGGATCCGGAGGACATTCCGCTCATACGGAGTATGGTGGTCAATAAGTCTTTGAGGCCGGATAGACTGGTTTGGCATTATAGTAAGTCCGGTAAGTATTCAGTGAGATCTGGTTACAGATTAGCTCGGGAATTACAAAAGGTGGTCGAATTTGGGCCGACGTGCACATTTTTGCGGGCACAAGCTTGGAAACTTGAGGTTCCCTCAAAGGTGCAACATTTTTTCTGGCAGGTGGCGTCTGGGTCTCTTCCTGTGAAGGAACAGATCACTCATCGGGGTATCCGGTGTGATGTTACGTGTCAACGGTGTGGCTCTGCGGTAGAGACTATCAATCATGCTCTTTTTGAGTGTGCATGTTCGCGTATGGTGTAGGAATTATCTCCAGTCCAGTTGTCATTGACTGGTTTCCCTTTTGGATATGTGTTTTCAAATTTAGATTTCCTATATTCCAACACCTTCTCTCATTCGGGGGGTCCTGGCATTGGTTATTTGTTGCCTTGGATTTTGTGGAATATTTGGAAAGATCGAAATAAGAAGGTCTTTCAAGGGACAGAGGCAGAGCCAAATGATATTATTAATCAGGCGTTAACTGATAAGTTACTTTGGGAGGAGGCCAAGTCTGGTTCTGCGAACTACATAGTTGATCAGTCTTCTATGGAGGAAAGAAATTCTTTGACCCGCTGTCAGGTTGACGGTTCCTGGAAAGGTTCGGATCCGTTAGAAGGCTTGGGATGGTGTTATGATAATAATGATGACAGGACGTTTCTTATGGGAGCTCGCAGTTTGCGACGTAGTCCCTCTTCTCTTCATTCAAATTTTCACGCCTTGTTATGGGCTATGGAGTCCCTACGGGCGGTGGGGTTAGACTGTCCCAAATTTGAATCAGATAGCTCTGAGTTGGTGGCGATGGTCTAGACACCCGAAGATCGGCCAGCATTCTCACATTTGTTAGAAGACTTCCAAGTCCTCAGAGCATCATTCCCCTCTTTTACTCTGACAAAGATTCCGAGGACGACTAATGTGCGAGCAGACTGTCTGGCCCGCTCTTCTAGATCTTTAGCTTCTGAAATTTCCTTTGTAAACTCTTCTCCTCCAATTTGGGCAACCAATTTGGGAGTTACCTTCTAATTTATTTAAATGTATGGTTGAAAAAAAAAATGTATTCATAATCTTATGCTTTATGAATTCATTTATGTTAGATTGGATTTAATTATTTCTAAAAAAAGAGTAAAATTGTAAAGACTTATAAAGGTTTTTACAATAAATTATACTTTTTTTTTATCTTCTTACGTTGTTTAGTTTGTTTCATTTTATTTTTTTCCTAATTACTAAACATTTAATATTGATACTAGGGAGGTACCCGCGCGTAAGCTCGGTAATAAGTTCTCAAGAAAAATGGTTTTGATACTTTAGGATATACTGCTTTTTTGATTTAATATGTAATAATTGACATCTTAAAATGTAGTCTTTTATCTTTTGAAAAAAAAATTATAATGTTTTATTGGATTGTCAAAAACTTTTTGTATTTGCATATATACATAAGGGTTTACTTTCTAAAGATCCATAATATATTCAATGTAAAATATTAATTAAGTCTTATAAATAAATAATTAAACTGTAGTAAATAGATATTATAATTCAATAAGTAAATTCAAAATTTTCTTAAGCGTAAGCAAATTCTAAAAGATCAATATTATAATTTGTTATCTTAGTTTAGTACAAACATTCAGAATTTTTTAGACATTCAAAAATACAAAAAAAAAAAAAAAAAAATCTTCAAAGCTCCATTCTTTACATCTGAGTTCCTGAGCTTGCAACTTGTAAAATATATTAAAAATTTAATAGAAACATATATAAATAAATAGTTTCAAAAATAAAATAGTTTGACATCTTTAAAAATATGTACCACAAAGACAATATTTATTTACTGTTTCACGATTTTATTATACAAATCATACAACAATAAGTTTAATATTTAAAAAGATCAACGATCAATATATTAATAATTAAACTATTGACACATTAAAACAAATAACGTTGAAATAAAGGAATAAATGGTATAGAAATATTGTAGGGTGAAACAAATTGTTTTCTTTTGATCTTGGGTTCCATATCATCTCTTTGTGAAAATTCAATAACCGAGATCTGTACTAAACGAAAAAAGAAAAAAAAAAATCAGATTAGTTTAATCCAATTAGTTCAATCTGATGATATAGCCTGATAAAGAAAAAATACATTGGAAAATTAGTCGTCAATGGTCGACAAAGAAGAACAACATTAGCTGTCGTCGGCCTTTGTGTCGATGAAGGTGGTGGTCTGCTTAATTTGCCTGCACAACAAAAGCGTCAACAGCGTCTACACATGCCAAAACCTCCACAGCGACCACCGCCATATCGGCCGCCAAGGCGCCAACACTGCCAAAACGTCCGCCTGAACCAAGGTTACTACCAGAATGGCCAGTGTAGGGATCTCTCATAAGTAGAGCCTTCTTAACTACAAGTTCCTTTCCAATCATAACACTACCATTAAGTTCCAACGCCTTCTTTGCGTCTTCTTTTAGATCAATGTAAGCAAATCTGTAAAAGAAAAATACAACATAGCTTATTATATCATATAGTTAAAAGCTTTTAACTTATAAGTTGTCATAAACATGAGGAGGAAGTAACAAACCCTTTGACAGCACCGGTTAGAAAGCTTGTTGGAACAAAAACCCTTCTGATATCCCCACATGTACTGAAATGTTCACTTAATGCGGTCTTGATATCATCCTCCGGAAGGGAAGAGCCAAATCCTTCAACGTAAATAGTTTGGACACTGCCACACCAGAGTATCAGTACTTTCAAGAGTCAAAATTATCAACACAAGAATATCTTGCGTACGTAAACAAATCTCGCAAACATCGAAAAATCAATTCACCTGCTTTGTGGAGGAGTGAATGCAGCTATATTGCCATTCTCAGCAGCCTCTTCATCAGAGTCTTTAACTGCTAAAATATGAACTGCTTGCAGCCTTGCTAGTACGGCGCTGCCTTCTGTCGTAGACAAAGTACACATGCAAAACTAGGCTATTGAATACAATCCAATCCGAGAATTTAGATCTTGTAGTTGTTGTAGTTGTTGAAGGAATCATAATATCATTCATAGGACCATCTTCATTGTAGTCTTCTTTAGATATAATCTATATGATAATTAAAAAATATATATATATTAAACACATGGAATTATTCTCAAATAATTATATAACATGAAAGTACAGCTATAGAAAAATACATACCCGAAAATATGCATGACTATAATCGGTCAAAGTAAAAAACAAATTATGACAATTCAAGACCATTAAAAGAAAAATCAATATAAGAATTCAGGTTATAAAAAATAATACCTGATATAAATTAGAATCAAATTTGTTGATCGATTCCTCTTGTCCATGACACCTACGTCAAAAAGTTATATATATTAATCTCATAAGATTATAATATCAATACAATAAAAGTCCTTGGTTTCTCTTGAGAGCTTGACACATCAGCATTGAGAACAATTCTGGAGGTGACACATCAGTTAAAATATGTAACCAATTAAATTAAGATAATTAATACAGCTCAGTCCAGTTTTTTCTTACATGGCAACATTCTGAAATATTCACTATTTCAAATTAAAAAAAAAAACTTTGTCGAGCTTTTCTTCTGCATCGGTTTGGACGAGTGAATCGCTCGCGGAGAACAACAGCAAGCTCACCTCCGATCTGATTTCCCTCATCCACCGGGATGATTAGTTTCCAGAACTGGATTTTGTTCAATTTTAGGCCTTTTATCTTTGTTTCGTTTTTAATCTTTCTAGGGTTTAGTCTTTGTTTTTATTTCCCTTTTTAAAGGGGTCTTCGTTTTGATTGAATCAATTGTGTTTTCGATTCGTATTAATATCAGTTTTTTCCAGATTTTTGTTTGAGCTATTCATATAATATGGATGATGAGATTGCAAAGTTCAATAAAAGAGTGAATCCACCAAGGTAAATTAACTTTGTTTTGTTCTTCTTCCATAAGTTATGATCTATCTTTTCGATTTTAGGCTGAGTTTTTCATTTGATTTTCATTTTAGGGTTCTGATCGATAACGAGGTATGCAAGTATGTCACTGTCATTAAGGTAATCAAAATTTTTACCGGGTTAGGTTTGGTTTGGGTAGAATAGAAGAAATGAGTATAAACATTTTGTGTTTTTTTATAGGTGGATAGTGCGAATAAACATTGAATATTTCTGGAGGTTGTTCAAGTTCTAACTGAGCTTAATCTCACCATTAAGAAAGCTTATATCTCATTTGATGGTGGCTGGTTCATGGATGTTTCCAATGTTACTGATCATGAAGGGAACAAAGTCACCGATGATATCGTTCTTGATTATATTTGTACATTAAGTAATAGCGATCATTTTCTTAGTTTATATTCAGTTTTGGTTAGTTTTGATAATATGGTTATCAACTTTTTTTTTGGTGTGTGATTGTTGCAGTCTCTTTGTCCTGACGAGTCTTCTTGCTTCAGTCCATCAATGAGACCATCTATTGGTGTCAAACAATATGTTGACTTCTCTGTGATTGAGCTTACAAGAACTGACCGACCTGGTTTGTTGTCTGAGCTTTCGCTGTTCTTATGGATCTGCAATGCAATGTAGTAAATGTTGAAATGTGGACGCATAAAGCAAAAGCAGCATCGGTTTTGCAAGTAACAAAAGAAGAAACCTGCTCTGCAATCACTGGTCCAGATAGGTTATCCAAAATCAGGAAACTTCTTCGTTATGTGCTTACAAGTTGACGCAGTGGCAGAAGATAATGTGAACCGGAAACCATGGTGTGTTCTGCTCTCAATGAAACTCACACAGACCTTTGCTTATAGAGATTATGATGAATGGGATAATAATGTTAATGATGGGGATAAATGTACGTGGGAGAGTAATTCCAGTTGTGGATGTCTCCAATTTGCATGATTTAGATTACTCAATTGTGATGATCAAATATAATGACATATCAAAGCTTCTTTTCGATACCGTCT
Source organism: Camelina hispida (assembly GCA_023657505.1). Taxonomy (NCBI): domain Eukaryota; kingdom Viridiplantae; phylum Streptophyta; class Magnoliopsida; order Brassicales; family Brassicaceae; genus Camelina; species Camelina hispida. The sequence goes on along the minus strand of CP094637.1, from coordinate 12,975,049 downwards.
TTTCTTTGACGGAAATGAAATATGTAGTACCATGTAAGAAGTGCTATATCTTAATATCTTTGTTACTAAGTATTCAAGTAAAAAGTTCAATGTATTTATCAACTACCTAATTATTTATATCTAGGTTATTGCATAAACCGTTGTAAAAGAAATTACTGAATTATTTTCCATAAATTAAATATGGAAGTACAATAAGAACAAATGATTTTATGCAAACTGGATTTTTAACCGGGAAAAGAAAAAAAAAACAGAAACAATATGAAACAAGTTAATTCAAAAAATAGTTCAACAAGTATTACAAAATTTTCCAACGGATTATGACGAAAGTCATTCAAGACGTTCAAATTATCATGAGCGTACGTGAATCATCAATCATGTTTTTTCATTTTAATGATTACAAGGTGCCTCCCAACAAGACACATGTGACATGTATACGGATAACTCTATGATGCAACTCATGTTTTATTATATGAGACTATGCTTTTGAACTCTTTTTATTGGAAGTGGTTTAATATGATGAGTTTATTATTTGAATTCGTATAATGATGGATAGTGATTTAATATTTTCATTGAAGACTGAACTATAAGCTTGAATTGAATGTGTTATGAGTATTGTCTTATAAGGGCATTAGTAAGCGTGAGTTACTTTTAACAGTGATTTGTACTCCTTAGCTTTATGAAGAGAAGTTGCTTAAATGTCTCAGCTTTGTAAGGACAGCTTGCTTAAATGTCTGCCTACACATGTTGGTCTATTTAGAAATTTTAGGATTTATAACGATTGTCCATAGGTTGTATGAGATGTGATGAGAAAGCTAACAAAACTAAAATTACAAACAACATACAAAAAATAAACGTAAAAATATTTATAACAAAAAATACAAAAAACAACCCCGCGGCGTAGCGCGGGTAATATCCTAGTAATTATCAAAATTTTAATCTAAACCAAAAGAAATTTATATACCTCTTTTGAAAGGTGGACTGTAGAACTTGTTGTCCAATGTTCGTGTCTTGTAAGCAGAGCTTGTTTCTTTGTAGCTTTGAGTTTATTAGAATTTGGAATGAAACTTTCATTGGCATTTACATTATATATATAGCTTGCCTCGTGAACGATGTCTCTGTTTTATGAAAGTAATTAGTTAAAGGACAGTAACTAATTTCATTGGCATATTCGCGCCCAGAGTTAGAATGCCACTATGCGGGGTACAACTAGGGTGCAACTGGTACAACCAGGGTGCGACGGGTACAACTAAGATGCGATGGGTACAATTGGAGGTACAAATAAGGGATATCTGGTACAACTGGATGTAGTTGTACGTTCAATTTTCTTTTCAAAATTGTTAGAGGGTAGTTTCGTCATTTCATTAAAGAAGGGGATAGTGAGAATAAGTGGAGGTGATACAGAAAAGAATTTCTGGTATAGGGGCACCAGAGAATTAAATTCGTTAGTTAAATGCTAATTTTTACCCATTATTATGTGTAAATGATCTGGTTTAATTGAAACTGAATTAAAGAAAAGGGAAGTACTAATAGTTAACAGTATCTTATATAATAAAGTAGGGTTACACCTTTTAGGAAGCTCCCTCCATCCGACACGTGGCACCTTCTAAATTTTTCTTTCTAAAAAAACCTTACCCACATAATGGGCTGTACATTATGCATTTGTTAATGGTCTACAACTGGGTTAATGCCATACAAATATTACGATTCCCATTACCGGCTCTCTCTCTTCCCCTGGCTATCTCTCTTCCCCACTCCTCAATGCTTATTTGTTCATCTCCGGCAGATCGCCGTTGCCGATCTCTTCAATTCCTCTCTTTTTCTAATCGAAGGTCTTCATTTCCTATTTGAAAGTGCGATTTTAATATTCAGAATTCTAGAGTTGTGTGGATATTTCTTTAATAACGTCAAGTGATAAACAAAGAAGCCCAAACTTCACCTTCACCTCCCCTTAAAAAAATTCAATCAAAACATAAATAAAACACCTTTAATCATATACATTTAATTCACACTTTAATATTAAAACTGAAATAAAATAAATTTGCTTTAAATTTATTTCTCCCTTCAATTTTATTCAACACACAATAAAATAGAATTTACTCTCATACTTTTTGTTTCTAAATTGTAACTCTCATGACTTCTCATCCTATGAATACTCATTTTCTCATTATCTTTCACTCTTTCTTAAATATTATACATCTTTTGTGTTTTTGTTGGTTGGTTATTATTGTTGTATATGTCAAAAAAAATTAATATTATTAGAAATGCTTAATTCTAAATTTTCACTTTAGACACTATATGATATGTATCTTACATTTTTTTTTTTGAAGATACATCTCTATTGTCCCTAAAACAAACATTTTCAAAATCAACCTATTACAACTTACATACAACTATCTTAGATTATAAAATTAAAAAGTTTTCTCTAATGGCATCTATGCTTAATTGAAGTCTTACCTTATTCTTATCTCCAAACTAAATTACCAAAGATTTCCATAAAATATAGTAATATCTAATCTCTCCTCAACTCACACTTTAATATAAAGCTCAAATACAGACAAAAAAAAAATCAGCTACACAATCCCATATTCCAACAATCCACATTTCAGAAACATAACCAACTTTTATATTACCTTTCATGAATAATTTGACAGATTTTATACATGCATCTATCCTATCATTTGGACCAGCTAATCCACAACCAATCAACGTCTTCTTTTAAAGCGAATACCACAATCCAAATGCAACAAGAACAATTGATGTGGAAGCTGTAATATCAGACCTAGAAATAACACAAAGGCAAACCACCCAATATGAAGAAGGATAATGTTCAACTTATCTTCAAGATAGGAACTCAAAGTATCAACACTCTATTTTGTAATCACAAATTCCATAGTAAATCTATTTCTTGTTAGTTACATCACAAAATAACATGTCCTAATTATAGAATACAAATAGTAGAAACAATAATATAATTTAAAATTCAATAAAAACATCAAGAACATAATAATTTAAACTTTTAAAAAGATTTTTTAATTTGTTCATAATTTAGAAAATGATAAGTTGATCATTTAAAATTAACTATATAGTCCATGAATACAAATAAAACAATTCCAAAACCCTAATAACTTTTAACCAAAAAAATAAAGTTTCTCGATACAATAGACTTTGTTGGTTTTCAAATTGTAAAGTTTCTGTAAAGTTTTTTTTTTTTTAAATAACTTAGTCCTAATGACTTTTAATCAAAAAACAAATTAATATAATGACTTTTAGGCAACGCACGAGACTCAGCCTACTATATAAATAAATAAAATAAAACTCTTACGTAGCTTAGAAGATTAGTGCTGCACACTTGCACAGCGTGTATGAAAAGGCTCTGTTCTCCTTCCCACTAACAATCTCAAGGAGCATCACCTCGAAGCTTAAGATATCTGACTTTGTTGAATACATACTCAGGAGACATGTAACCACTGCATAATGCATGGAAGAACTTTTTCAAACTTTAACTTTAATTAAAACAAAACCATATATATATATATATATTGTAGTTAGTTTGAGAGAGGTAACCAAAGTTTTTGATTGATTGCTTACTAAGTACCAGACGGCTTCGCAGTTTTAGTCTCCCTCTCGCTCCTGTCACAGATTCTTGCCAACCCGAAATCTGAAATTTTGGGGATCATACCTCCATCAGGCAAGATGTTTCCTGGCTTAAGATCCCTGTGAATATCGCGAACTTTCTTGCAAATACGCAAGTCCTTGAACGATGCCCTTAATTATGTCAAATCTCCTCTGCCTGTTCAGCTCACATGAGTTTTTGCCTCTACCTAAAACGCGGTTAGAAATCAATTCGATAAATTAAAATAATAATATAAGGATGTTAACTTAATTATTATATTATATATTATATAAAGAAGTCACCAGAAAACCGATGGTGGAGGCTTCCGTTTTCTAGGTATTCATACTTTACCTTAAAGAATCAAAACAACCCTTAAAACACTTGTAAAGACTGCTTACTCTAGAAAATTAGGTTAAATTTTTAAATGGAGAGAGATTTGCATACATGTTGGGATCATCAATCCAAAAAAACAATCTATTGAGAAAAAGTATCTTGCAACACAAGCTCTTCTTTCTCTACTTCAGCTTTGGATTTCTCTATTCTTTTCACTTTTTCAATGCTATATTGCACTGCCGTTGAAGATAAAACTGGGATCCCTAAATTTCTCTCTTTGCTTCTGCAAAAACTTCACTTCCTCCAACGCCAATCTGTAGATCAACCATCAAACCTTTTTAACAATCCATGCATCAAACTAATTAAAGAAACACAAACGATAAAAAGCTGAGAAAAAATTAAAACCCTAAAAGTTGTGATTTTTCAGTAAAAAAAAAAAAAGAATTACTAAAATTTATAAAACTATAAATTCAAGAGAAGCTGAGGATTTTTTTATTTGTTGAGTTACGGTGAAAGCAAACGATAGTATTGTATTTATAGTTGTAAATGACTTATCTTTTTAGGGTTTCCAGTAAAAATGTGTATTGTCGTCGTGTTTTTTTTTCCTGCAGAAGCCCATTAATTTTTAGATTAATGTCGGTTTACAAACAATCTAAGCCCATTAATTATATCAAATTTGTAGAATTTATAGTATAAAACAGAACCATAGTTGTAAAAGGGGTGTTTTCCGGAAAATATAGGGATTAGTTTAGCAAATTCTAGTTTTGCAAATAACTTTTTATGCAATTAGATTATTTCTAAACCGATTTTTGATTTATTTTTAATGCAAAAATAGGTAAATTTACATCCAGGGGCAAAATATTTCAACGTCAAGAGCAATTTCACTAATGGTAAAATGGTAAAATTTTGCTAAGATTGAATGTGGGGCGTTTTCACTCCTCGTTTAATATAATTGATAGTTATCATTTTTGGGTAAAATTTTCATGGATTCTTTGAATTATTCAACTTACAAAGGAGAATTAATTTTGTTTTATTACATTAATTGATTTTTAAACCGAATAAAATCAAACTGAATTAAAGTCAAACCAAACCAAACCAAACCGAATATAAACCGACACAAACCCAAACCAAACCAAACTAACAATGGTTGAGTATGGTTAGAGTTTTATGAAAACCAAATTAACCAAACCTAACCGAACCCAAACCGAACTCAAACTTAAACTGTCCTCCAAACCGAACTTAATAATTATTAATTTATAGAAAAACTTTCCTAATTTGATAAAAAATATTAAAAATAAGATTCAATCGTTATAACTAATATTTTTATAAATTCAGTTACAAGGAAAATAACAATTTTCACGTTTTGAAGATAGCACTCAAAGATTTTTATATAATTAAAATATTAAAAATGAACTCTAGTAAAAATTAATGTATATATCTACATATATTTAGATAATCTTATATAATTATTAATTTATATTATTGATGCGACCATATATTTACAAAGGATTTTCCAAAAAAGTTATTTATTTTCTTATATTATCGAAGAGTGTCCAAAATTATACTAGTCTCAACTTGAGACCAAAGAAATTTATTAATTTATAGATATTATTAATTTATCGAGTATTAATTTATAGAGGTTCTACTGTAACAATTTCTAATCGAAGGTTCGGATCAAATCTTGCAAACCCTCATCTTCTCTCGCAAATCTCGCTCGCAAACCCTAAACGGATTCAAGGATTCAAGATATTTCAAGGTATGTACATAACGGTTGAATTTTTTTTGCTTTCTAATCGAATTTTGTGATGAGAATTAGAATCTATCTATCAGTTGTTGTTCGATCTACTCCTCTCTCGTTTTGTTTCTCTCAATTTTTGTTTTGTGATTTTCTAATAAGGGGCCTAACACTATATAACAATTTCTAACCGAAGGTTTGGATCGAATCTCGCAAATATCGCTTGCAAAAGGATTCAAGGATTCAAGATTTTTCAAGGTATGTTCATACCAGATGATCGAATCTCGCAAACCCTAATTGAATTCCGTGATGATAATTAGGATTTATCTATCAGTTGTTGTTCGATCTACTCCTTTCTCATTTTGTTTCTCTCAATTTTTGTTTTGTGAATTTTTTTTTTTTTTTAGAGATGAGCAATGATAGGTATATCATATATCATATTAACAATAATAATAATATGAATACCAAAAGAATTATTAATAGAAATGTGTATGAATTATTGCAGTCATTAACTTTAATTTTAGTGGTTTTAGTTATTTGAAAATATATCCATTCTAAAATAGATTAACAATTTCTAAATTTTTAAATAAGATTAATCCTAACATTATTTTAAACTTAGAATTATATTATTTGGTAACAAATATATGTAGATAGCTTTGAATTAAATGAATATCTTCAAGGCACTTTTAGTACACTATTAGCACTTTTTATTCTTTTCAAGTAACAATTGCTATGGATTTTAATATAAGAGTGATCTACCTTAAACCCACTTTATCAAATTATAGAGGTTTATTTATATAAGAGTGATTTACCTAAAACCCACTTTATCAAAAAAATTTGCAACAAAACGCACTTATATTGGATGGTGGAGTTTTTGACATTTTAGGGTGTCTTTTTTACTAACTTATCCTTAGTTGGGAAGTGGTAAAGTGAATCCATATATTAGTTGGGTATGGATAAAATCAAATTTTCATTAATAATCATATTGTACTATTATTATCAATTTAGTTGGGTATGGATATAAGTCAGATCATATATTTAATTAATCCAGTTTTGGTAACTAAATTTGTTTGGTACTTTTACATATATTAAAATTTTTAATAATGCAAAGTTGTTGAGTAATATTTTTTTTAATACTTCAAGTGAGATGAATTATATTTATGGAAAATATACTTAAAACAGGGAAATACAAAATCATATAGAGATTTTTAGAAATTATCTTAATATTTTAATTTATCTCACAATAGTTTTTCTTAAAACAGGTTTTTAATAAGTTTAATGTTTAACATATCCGATTTTTCAAGTAAATACTAACTAATCCGATTTTAGTAACTATTTTTTTTTGTATTTTAATAATTTTCTTAAAAATTTAAAAACTAAATACTAACTACTTGATTACTATATTCTTTTATTCTATTAATGAGATCAATAATATTATGGTAAAATATACTCAAAACAGGAAAGAGTACATCTTTTTTATAATGTGAACAAATTAACCTAAAAATCAAGTAGAGACAATATATTTCATGTCACTCTCTATATACACAGTGGTACTTATTAACAACATATTTTTAAAAAATTCATCTATATATATATATATATATATAAAAGACTATCATGATAATTTTTTTTGTATATAAGAGTTGGTTTGAGAAACTTACAATCATAAGGTAAAATAGGTTATGATTGATATTTTCGCGAATATAATCTTTACGAGTTGCTCTGTCAAAATATGCATTATAAGAGTTATTTTTACGAATACAATCTTTTATGTGTTGGTTCGTCAAGGATATTGCGATCGATTTAGGAAAACGGTGCGTTTTGGCTCTGAGGAAGAATAAAAGGCGATCTAGGGTTTTTTGCTTTTCTCGCAAGGTTTGATGCCACCGGAAGCTATGCCGCCAGAGGTTAACGGTTCTGAGCGTCAGAGTACTGAGGAGGAAAGATTAAAAGTTGAAGAAGGTGAGATTAGACCCGCGGATGAGGTCTCGGCTGTGAAGCTAGTGGATCCTGTGTTGCAAAACGCAGCAGTTAGTGTAAGTACGGGGTTGCCCTTGGGGATGAAGGTCAGATGAGGGTAGTGGATAATACAGTGAAGTTGGTGGGGCTCAATCGAAACAACGGTCATGGGTTTCGACGGTGAAAGACAAAGAAGAGATGGAAAAAGTGGAGTTGGACATTGAAGAGATTGATTGTATGCCCACTGTTATGATACCAGATACTATTTTTGAGGAGGCTCAGCCGCCCTCGGAAGACTTGCATATTAGAAAATTTTTAGCCAAGGCCCCTTTTGTTGGAGGGATCCATGCCCTAGTGAACAAGATTTGGACCTTGGGAGATAAGACAATGAAGATTGATGTGTTTGTGGTGGATAAAACCACTGTCAGATTCCGAATCAAGGATGAGCGTACTAGATTGCGCGTACTACAAAGAGGCATGTGGAGTCTTTGCGGTGTTCCAATGGTTCTTACGAAGTAGACTCCGATTACTGATACAACCTAAGAGGGTCTTAAAACGGTTCCTATGTGGGTTGTTGTTAAAAATGTTCCTTCCAGGTATTTTTCTTGGAAGGTGTTAAGTGCGATCACTAGTCCTTTGGGTATACCAAAGCGTTTACACCCAGAGATAGAAGCGTGTAGGTCTTTTGTGGAGGCAAAGATGTTTGTGGAGGTGGATTTGAAAAAGAATTTACCAAAACACATGTCTTTCAAGTCAGAAAAAGGCGGGGACACAGTTGTGGAGTTTGTCTATCCCTGGTTGCCACCAAGGTTTGTTGACTGCTCAAAATGGGGACATCTTAGTTCAGATTGTTTACCAAAACAAAATCCTATTGGTACAGAAGTGACTGGCCCTATAGGAATTGTATCAGACACCTCGAGTGGAGTATTACAGTTTACCTCTACCAGTGCGGAGAGAGTGCAGGAACAAAACTGGTAGTATAGCTGTCTTCGTTGCGGCTACGGAGGTGCTAAATAAAGACGATGGTGTCGAGATTGTTATGGGTTTGACATGGGACGAAGCAGTTGCTAATGTCAATACCACTAACTAGAATGCAGATGCGGAATGGCGTACGCCTTTAAAGGGAATTCATAGCCTAGGGAAAATAGCAACTCTAAGCAACAACGAGATCTCTATCATGTATAATTCTTTCTCATGTCTCAGTGATAAGGGAGAGAAAGGCGAGGATATATCTTCAGAGTTGGCTTTGAGAGATGATGGTACGAAGAGTGTGACTGAGAACTTGGATGATGCACGCATTAGGGAGGGAAATGCACTCAATTTGGATAATGACACAGCTGATACAGAGTTGGAACAACAAGGAGTTTTGTTGCGACCTTCTCTTCCCCGTGCTTCCAAGGAGGGACATAAGTATATTTCGGTGAATGGCCAGCAGAGTTCTAGGATTCAACCCCCTAGCACCCTGAAGACACGTAAAGCTCAAAAAAATATTTGATGTCAGGTTTCTTTTGGAACATATGTGGTTTTAATAAAAAAGAAAAGCAAAAAGTGGTGCGAGAGTGGTTATCCCTTGGAAGATTTGATTTTGGTTGCTTGATTGAAAAAAAAATAAAGGAAAGAAGAGCAGATAGAGTGTTTAGCTCAGTTTTTGCAGAATGGTCCCTACTCACAAACTATGAGGAGCATCGATTGGGTAGGCTATGGTTGGTTTGGAAGAACAATGTCAGAGTTACACCAATATACAAAACATCTCAGATATTACAGGTTTGGTTTGCATTGATGATCACCCGGAATTTTTTTTGTGTCGTTTATTTATGCTTCTAATCTTTATGCAGAACGTAAGCCCTTCTGGAGTGATTTACGGCACCATCATGACTCACCTCTGTTTTGCAATAAGGCTTGGCTTATCTGTGGGGATTTCAATGAAACTTTAGACACTGATGATCACTCTCTTTCTGACTCATCACCATTTGTTCCACCGGGTAACCTTGTATGGGATTGTGAAATTGTTGACATGAGTTACAGGGACCACGTTATACATGGTGTAACAAGTGCCAAGATGGAGTGATCTGCAAAAAGTTGGATCGAGCGTTAGTGAATCAGCACTAGCTTTAGCAATTTTGTCAATCATATTATGTCTTTGAGTCTGGTGGTTACTCCAATTATTTAAGGTGTCGGTTTTATATTACTACCGAAGGAAAGTGCAGAAACCTTTCAAGTTTGTAAAAGTTGTTACAACACATCCAGAATACATGAACGAGCTGGTAGACATATGGAAAAGGTCTCCTCCTTTGTTCCATTCTATGTCTGCAATGCATTGCTTTTCAAAGTCTGTCAAAGGACTTAAGCCTCACATTCGACACCTAGGAAAACAAATGATCAGCAATATTACTGCTAGAACAAAAGCTGCTTATAAAGCTTTGTGTGAGGCTCAGAAGAAGACAATGGATTCCCCATCTTCTCAACCGGTAAATGAGGAAGCCACAACATATGCAAAATGGAGGAAGTTAGCAGATATTGAAGAGCGTTTTCTGCACCAGAAGGCAAAATTACATTGCCTTCGGATTGGCGATCAGAACAATAGAGATTTCCATGCGTCTGCTTAACTCAGGGAGTTGAGGAACAATATTAAGGAGATTCACTGTGAGAATGGGAGAGTGGTTAATACACAGGATCACATTAAGTTAGAAGCAGAACAATACTTTAAAAACTTCCTCACTTATTCTCTTGCAGACTATGTTGAATGGTCAAGTGAGGAGCTGACAGACATATTGGATTACTAGTGTGATGAGAATGACAAAACTTTACTTACTAGAGAGGTCCCTTCAAACAAGTCACTAGGGCCTGATGGTTTCAATGCAGAATTCTTTAAAGAATCCTGGTCGGTTGTGGGTGATGACTGTGTTGTTGCTATTCAGTCTTTTTTCAAGACTGGTTTCTTACCAAAGGGGGTTAGTTCCACCATTTTGTCTTTAAAACCAAAGAAGAAGGAAGCGAGAACCATGAAAGATTACAGACCGATATCATGCTGCAACGTTTTATATAAAATTATTTATAAGAAACTTGCAAACAGGCTAAAGCTCATCTTACCCAAGTTTATTTCCTCAAACCAGATGGCTTTCGTTAAGGACATATTGTTGGTGGAAAATCTGCTCCTAGCTACAGAATTTGTAAAAGATTACCATAGGGATTCAATGTCTCCTCGATGTGCTATGAAGATAGATATATCGAAGGCGTTTGATTCAGTGCAGTGGGGTTTCCTCCTTAACACACTTTGAGCTCTTGATTTTCGGACACATATATCTGTTGGATTCAAACCTGTATCACATCGACGTCTTTCTCAGTACAGGTCAATGGAGAACTTGCAGGTTATTTTGGTAGTAAGCGGGATCTTCGAAAAGGTTGTTCTTTGAGTCCTTACCTATTCTTGATTTGCCTGAATGTCCTCTCTCGCAAATTGGATATGGCTGCTCAGAACAAGCGGTTTGGACTCCACCCAAACTGTAGATCAATGAACCTTACCCACGTATGTTTTCTAGACGAACTGATGGTCTTTGTGGATGGTCGGAAGCAGTCGATCGAAGGTGCTTTGGAGGTGCTTCATAACTTTGCAAGACACTCAGGCTTGAATACCAGTCTTGAGAAATCCATTTATATGGTCGGTGTGTCCCGGAGGCGAAGGAGGAGATTCTCCACCAGCTCCCTTTTGAATATGGCACACTTCCTGTGCGGTATATTAGATTACCTCTACTCACTAAGCGAATCTCAACAGCGGACTATCTTCCTCTCTTGGAAAAAGTTCAATCACAAATAACCTCTTGGACTGCAAGGACCCTCTCATTTGCAGGGAGGCTTCAGCTCCTATAATCAGTCATCTTTAGCCTCACTAACTCTTGGATCGCTGCTTTTAAACTTCCAAAATCCTGTGTCAGAGAGATTGACAAACTCTATTATGCTTTTCTATGGGCTGGCCATTCTTTAAATCCGAAGAAAGCAAAGGTTGCATGGTATGATGTCTGCTTGCCTAAAAGTGAGGGCAGTTTAGGTTTACGTTCCATAGAAGAAGCAAACAAAGTGTGTGTCCTCAAGTTGATTTGGTGAATTATTTCAACGAAAGGTTCATTATGGGTGTGCTGGGTTAAAAGATATCTCATTCGAAGTGGTTCTTTGTGGGCAGAGCAAGAAAAAGCAAACTCTAGTTTGTGGATCTGGAGGAAACTCCTAAAATATCGGACCACAGCAAAGCAGTTCTATCGGGTGGCCGTACACAACGGGAGTCTACTTCCTTTTGGTTTGATAACTGGTGCAATTTGGGCTGTTTACATGAAAAATTGGGTGATAGAGGGACTATAACTCTTGGAATACCACTCTCAAGTACAATAGCGGAGGTTATGGCAATGAAAGACAGAGGAGACATAGACAGGCTCTGTTGAACCAAATAGAGGAGGTGATTTTGAACCACAAACTTATTCGCAACGGGGAGGTGCAAGACGATGCTCTCTGGAAAGGGAAAAATGATTGTTATCGCAAGAAATTTAACACCAAGGAAACCTGGTCCTTCATCTGAGTTTCTCACCCAATTCTGGAGGCCTCTAAAATGATCTGGTTTCCTTAATGCTACTCCGAAATTTGCAGTTCTTAGTTGGTTACTAGTAAAGAACATACTTACAACAGGCGACAAACTGCAGAGATGGAATACAGGTGCTAACCCCAGCTGTGTTTTTTGTAGCTACCCATTGGAAACTACTGCGCATCTCTTTTGTCAGTTTCCCTTTTCACAACATATCTGGGAGACGCTAGTGAAGAAGCTTCTTCAGAACAAGTATCACACCGACTGGCAAGAGATTACGGCATTGCTTAGAGGCGAGGACCTTGACAAGACCACAAAACTTATCATCGGCTATGTTTTTCAAAACTTATCATCGGCAACACTCTATTTGGCTGGAGAGAAATGCTCGGCGTCATGGAGAGCACCCTGTTACAGAGGAGAGGCTAATAAAACTCATTGATAAAAATGTCAGAAATAGACTTAGCACCATTCGAAATGGAGAAGGTTCAGGCATCCAAAGTTGGTTTGTTGCAAGATTCTACTAAAACATATTTACATAGATTTTTAAGAGGTTTTAAGAAGGTTTTACTACAATCATTGTAAAACGTTTATTTTTAATTTGACTATAATTTAACATTAAATTCAAAAAAAAAAATGTATTCGTTCGTCTAAATTTACATTGTAAGCTTGCATTTTTTACAAATACATATGTTTACGAATGCAAATTTTTAGTGGTTGGTCCGTCAAAATATACATTATTAATATATAGACTAGAATATGACCCGTGCTAGAGCTGAAATTTTTTTTTTATTATTTTATAATTTTTATTCAAAATATCGTATATGTGATTATTTTATTTGTTTTAAAAGTGTTTTTGGATAGAACACTATGACATGAAATCATATGCTGAATATAACTTATGAAAATAACATATATTTTGTAAGATCTTTTCTAGTATATATAGATTTTGACCCCTAGTATACCGCGAGTTAAGTTGTGTGATAAAAAAAAATAATTTATGTTTGTTAATGTTATTTCATTTGTTTAGTTTTTAAAATTATATATTATATTTTAATTGTTAATTCTATGACTTAACTCATAATATACCGCATATTAATTTTAGGACTAAATATGTAACATATGTTTGTCAAAATCATCTTGATCGAGAAAGCCTACCAAACAACATTATTCCAAACTTTAATTTAATTTGAGAAATCATATTTCTTAAAATTTTAACTCATTCTCTAGCAAGAAATCATATTTCTTGAAATTTTTCATATTATAGAGACATATTATTTACCCATGCTATAACAAATCAAATTATAGTGTTTATAATGTTTAAATTTTTGATCTATCATATAGTTATGATATTCTTAAAAATATCAAATAAAATTATTTATAAATATTTCAAATTAAATTATTTACAAAGTTTATTATAGTATATAAAACTATATAATTAAACAAAAGAAATATATGAAATTGAATTTAAATATTCAAATTTTAACCAGTTACTCAGTCAAAATTTTATTTGAATAGATATTTTTTTTAAAAGAAAATTGATAAAATTTGATAGATTTTGTTCTATTTCTTTAATCACGTAACAATATATATGGTTGTGTAAATATACTCTATCAGTCTGTTTAATAGAGAAAGATTTTGTTAAAAAAATGTTTTATTGTTTGATTTGTCTATATATTTTATTTGTATAAGTTGTATTATTCTTTGAAATATACTCTTTAAGTGTATTCATTGCAAGTAATTAATAATAATATAGGTAAAGTAATTATTTTGACGTCTAAATCTCGGGATGACTAACGAAGTCAATCCATATAACTTATTTTGTAACCAACTAATGAATCAAATAATAACTATAACTTTATAACATCTATACTAGTATTTTTGCAGCAGTTTTTGCTCAAAAATATTTTTTGGAAAGTTTTTACATTGAATGCTATTTAATGCTTATAATTCATATCCAAACAAGTTTGGTTAACTTCTTCTACTATCCTTATAACCAAACACAACTAAAATATTTTAAATATACATATATATAATGTTCTATAACTAATATATATATTTAGAAGATTTATTCCAGATAAAAAAATTATTCTCCTATCATCTCTTTTTGATTTTAAAATTTAAATATAGTGAATCATCATATAATACATAAAGTCAATAAAAATGTGTATTTTTCCTGCATATATTGTGATTTGATTTTAAAACAAACATATATTACTCAATTAATATAAAAAGTGTGTGTTCAACATACATATATAGTAAATTTACTGTATATAGTAAATTATAAAAATTTTAAAAGTTTATAATCTGCAACTGATATATCTAAACTTAATAAGAAGTTTAAAATTATAAATATATAAAGATCTTAAATTTTCAAAATTACACAAACGGATTATATTACATTACGGGTTATATGACAATACAGGATTGAACAATACCAATATAAAATATGTCGAATCAAACTGATTTAGTTAGGATTATAGTAAACAAAAATTATTGTGCGTTATAACACAGTTTATATATTAAATCACTAAAATTAACAAAATAGTATATTATAGAAATTAGTATTAAAATAGTATATTAACAAAAAAAGAATTAAAAAAAAAAACTTATTCCCCAGTGTACTGCGGGTCATAATCTAGTATAACTATTGTATAATCTATCAAAAAATAATTGTGTACTTCCGAAATATTAAATAGGAGATTTTACAAATATAATTCTTCATAATATTTTATGTATTAACACCCCATAAAGATTTATTTATTTATCTTTTTCTTCTAGGAAAAAATATATCATCTAGATTCTAGAATAACCTTTAGGGATTTTTGGCAAATTTGCCATAATTTTTGAATTTCTTTCAAAATGTGCCATATTGAGAAAAACTTTTGTAATATGCCATATTGATAGATTATGGCAGTGTAGCATTTTACTCCTATGCCCCCTGAATTATGTTTGTTCGATCGCGTGATTGTGGCGTTTGTTTTGACGCGCTGCGTTGTTGTGGACGAAACATTTTCGTAGCCAACGTAAACATTCCATAGACGATAATAATTATGGACGACCATAAGTTGTCCATGAAACATAAAATATTGAAATTGTCCATCCTTAATGTAGAATTTGTCCGCCAGTCATAGACGACAATGTTGTACAATTAAATAGGCGGAGAGAAAGACTATTAGATTCTCCATTTACTACTATACCCTTAAAATTGGCGGGACGAAATGCCACGTTTTACTTTGTAATTGGTTAGCTGTTGCTGAGCGCCTTATTAGCGACTGACAAGACGTGTATTTATTGCTAAAGGTGTGGATAATGGGGATTTTGTTGTATAATTTGCAGAGTATACAGCTCCCTAATAATTTTCTATGGTATCTGAATTTTTTTTGTTTTTGTTTTTGGAAACGAGGCGATTTGTAATCCATAATCCATAACACACCCGATCCTGAGTGTTTGTATTGTTGTGGTGGACAAAAATATGCTGAGAATTTGTAGTTCTTGTCCTCCAAAGCAGACATAGAAGGTATAGTCGTCCGCCATTAATGCCGGTGGTTGGGGATGTGAAGTAGTTTCTGTCATTTAATTTCGTGTGTATATAAGTGTGTAATTTTAAATTTTTGTTTTTTTGATTTTGTTTGTCAGGAACTAGGGTTTAAGGAAGAAATGGAAGAAACCCTGTGTGCCCTTCGCGGCGAATGGGTATGTTGTGAAAGCGGAGAATGGAAATTCATTCCTGCTCACGGAGAAATGGGAAGATGTGTCACATATGGAAAGGACACAAGTTTCCGTGAATTTGAAATAGCCATAAAAACCGTTTTCCGTTTAACGACGGAGTGTAGCGTGGTTATGACTTTCTGTGATTCAGGTGAGACGGCGCCCTTAAGTAATGGGAAAATGCCCCCTGTTGTAGTCAGCAACGATGGGGAGTTGGCACTGTTGAAAAGGAGAGTGAATAAATGTCTTGGGATGAGGTTGTACGTTACAGTAAAGGAAGTTGTGGAGGCTGTTGGGTGCGGGGTCGAAGAAGAGCCCCTCTCAGATGATGTCCTCTTGGCATATGTGGAGGGATTAGAAGCAGAGGACAAAGGAGAAAACAAAGGCGTAAGAGTTGATGGTGTTGTTAATGGGGAACAAGGGCAGGCATCGCAACATAAAGAACAACAAAGTGAGGCTGCTATGATGGACGACTATATGTCTACATTTTTCTCGTCTACGCGGACTACAATAGAGAAAGATGGTGGACAAATCATGGATTGTCCAAATAGGCGAACGAGTGATAGTAATGTGTGTTCTTTGGGTTCAGTGGACAACCGTTCTCCAATTCTGAGTAATACTGTCATAAGCGGGGCATATACTCCTGGCCCACGAGCATCAGAAGCCGAGTTGTCAACGGAAGACAGCCTTGTTGAAGTGGAAGTTTTGGCGTCGAATACATCTAACACTGATGAAGATATTAGGGATGCAGAGGGTTCTGTTTCCGTTTCTGAGGATGAGCCTGATTACAATTTCGACGAGTGGAGTGAGAGAATTAACAACGATTATCCTATTGACTGGGATCCTTACTTAATGACCGACACAGTTGATGGTGTTGTGCGACACGAAGGGGAGTCGCCAATGAGAATGGGTGATGAATTAGATGTGTTTCGGCAGGGTGTGATCAATGATCGCGACGAGGAAGAACAACCAAGAAATCTTGCAAGGCAGGTTAGCATTGGGGATGAGGAGTTTCATAGAGCTAGATCTGCAATTCTTAACGTTGATGACCCCTTGCTGTTGGAAGATGCACCACCTTTTCATGATAATGTCAAAGGCGCGCCAAGACAGGAGAGAAACATGGACCTAAAAAAAGCTGAACATTCATTTTATATAGGTCGAGTATTTGAGAGCAAGGGAGCTCTACGACAAGCGCTGTGTGTGTATGCCATGAAAAGGATATTTAAATTCAGAATTGGGAAGTCTGACAAAGGTAGAGTTATTGCATCATGCGTCGACAAGAACTGCGGGTGGCGAGTATATGCAACCAACCACCCGAATTCTTTGAATGTGGAAATAAAAACTGTGTGTTTGAAACACACCTGTGATGTTTCGTCCAGGTCTAAATATGGGGATAAAGCGACAACAAGGATTTTGTCCGAATTAATACAAGCAAAATTTGCAAACGGGAAGAGAGGTCCACGAGCGTGTGATCTACCTGAGATGGTGCTGGCAGAGCAAAAGGTTACAATTTCCTATATGAA
Source organism: Camelina hispida (assembly GCA_023657505.1). Lineage (NCBI taxonomy): Eukaryota > Viridiplantae > Streptophyta > Magnoliopsida > Brassicales > Brassicaceae > Camelina > Camelina hispida. The sequence goes on along the minus strand of CP094637.1, from coordinate 12,957,608 downwards.
AGCATGGAACACAAAGGAATTGGCCATGAATGCTGCCCGAGGTAACGAAGAGGAAGGTTATCGTTTTTTGGCAACGTATCTGCATTTGGTAGAATCGACGAATCCAGGGACGATCCACGATATCCAGACATCAGTTGATAAAAAAGGGAATACTAAGTTTAAATACTTATTTTTTGCGTTTGGTGCCTCCATCAGTGGGTTTCAGTATTTGAGAAAAGTTATTGTAATCGATGGTACAGCTATGAAAGGTAAATACAAAGGTTGTCTTGTTGCGGCCAGTGGCCAAGATGGGAATATGCAGATATTCCCACTCGCTTTTGGAGTAGTCGAAGTAGAGAATGACAGTGGTTGGGTATGGTTTTTTAAACATTTACAAAAATTTGTCCCCGATGAGGAAGAGTTGGTTTTTGTGTCAGATAGGCATGCATCCATTTACTCAGCACTCGGCAAGGTATATCCACTGGCGCACCATGTCGCATGTTCAGTCCACCTATTTAGGAATGTGAAACATAAATTCCACTGTGGTGGTCTTGCTAAAATGGTTTCAAAGGCTGCGAGAGCCTACACAATCGGTGATTTCGAGTACTGGTGGAAAGAAATAGAGGATCGCAAGCCAGGTTGTGCGGCTTATCTTAGAGACATTGGTCTATCGCATTGGACACTATCACACTTCTCTGGTAATCGGTACAATGTAATGAGTAGCAACATCTCTGAGTCCCTAAATGCAGCAATGGTTAGGGCGGTGGATTATCCTATCGTGTCGATGGTAGAATTCATTAGGGCTATGTTGATGCGGTGGTTTCACTGTAGGAGGACAAAAGGTCGTAAAACGAAAACCAAATGTACACCAGAAATAGAGGACATGTTGATAGATCACTTAGAAGAATCAGTGGATTGTGCTGTCTTTTCTGCCAGCGAATGGATATACCAAGTTAACGATGGAATTGGATGTACATTCACTGTCGATTTGGAGAATAAAACCTGTACGTGCAGGGTGTTTGACGTCCTCAAGATCCCCTGCTGCCACGCTTTGGCAGCCTCACAAGTGTGGGGAGTAGATAAGTACTCACTGGTTGATCCCTGTTACTTTGTTGGTCCTTGGTTGAGTAAGTACAAGGGTATAATCATGCCAGTTCCAAATGAGAAAGACACTGCCATCCCAGAATCATGTACGGAGGTTGATGTGAACCCACCAAACACAAAGCGAGCTGGTGGTAGACCACGTAAAAGAAGGATCCCATCTCAGGGCGAAGTACACCACGTAAGATGCTACGATTGACATGTTGGCGTTTACTTTTGGCGTTTAAATTTTCAATATAGACAGTTGACATTTTATTTTCCCATTGCAGGGAAAGCAGAAAAGGGAGCAGAAGAAAATTCGCAAGTGTGGACGATGTTTCAAAGTCGGCCACAACAGGACGACATGCTCCAATTTAATTTGATAGGGTTTAGTTGATGGTTTGATAGGGTGAATTAGAATGAATTTTGGGGTGTTTTTTGGTAATGTTGCTGTTGGTAATGTTAGATTCTACAAAGATGTATTTTGGTAATTTGTCTGGTGGACATATTTTTAAGACTTTTATTAGTCCATCAATCTTGTGATGGACAACTAATTATGACTCGAATTTGTCTACTATTCGTATGGTGGACAAATTTTTATGACTCTAATTAGTCTACCAAACCTGCGATGGACTACTTAGAGGTATTGTTTGATTCTACACATATGGACAACTTATTATGACACGAATGGTGGACAACTTATTATGACTCTTATTAGTCCACCAATCTTTCACCAATCTTCTGATGGTGGACTTATTATGAACCGAATTTGTCTACTATTTGTATGGTGGACAACTTATTATGACTCTAATTAGTCCACCAATCTTGTGATAGACAACTTATGATGACTCAAATTTGTCTATTAATCGTATGGTGGACATATTTTTATGACACTAATTAGTCTGCCAAACCTGTGATGGACATATTTTACTATTTGTATGGTGGACAACTTATTATGACTCTAATTAGTCCACCAATCTTGTGATAGACAACTTATGATGACTCGAATTTCTTTATTAATCGTATGGTGGACATATTTTTATGACAGTAATTAGTCTGCCAAACCTGTGATGGACTACTTAGTGATATTTTCATTTGTCTACTATTCGTATGGTATGTGGACAAATTAAGAAGTCCACCCGTATAGTGAGTTACGATTTTTATATTAATATATAATTACGTACTAATACGAAATAATATTAGAAAACAAAATTATACAAAGAGGCGGACTAGACGAAAGTTGTCTACCACTAAAAAACTGTAATACGATGGACAACTCCCTCCCGATAATGAAGAACATATGGTGCTTAGTTTCTTATGATGGACAAAAAAGCAACAATTCGCACAGTAGACTACTTGAACGCATAATAAACAATGGCTACCAAGAGAAAGAGGAGAAACCCAATGGAGACCCCTAGAAGAACATGAAACGTACTGTTTCTTCCGAAGGCTAAACCTGAATAGTTAGACCCTTGGTTTTCGATGGTCCCCCTAACTTCATCAAGTAGCTCTGTGTAGCCATCAACCGTAGGACGGATTTGATGCCTCAATTCCCTCATTTCTTGACCCAAGAATTTGACTTCAGCCCACATCCTCGATGGTTCGATGGTCTCGCCATTAGGTCCTAGAGTGAGGTAAGAAATGTGGTCCTCCAGTTGATTAATCTTCATGGGAAGGTCGTGAATTTCGTCTTGCACGGCTTTTTCCCAGGACTTGATAAGATGAAGGCCACCGTCCTATGCAGGATAAAAAAAGATTGTTTGGAGAAATTATTAGATGTAGATCTAGATCTACTATTAGATCTACTTTTTAAAAAATAATGATTGGGACTTACGTTGTAATTCCCGCATTTGTAGAATAAGCGGCTGTGGCCATGCTCGATCTCTGGTTCCAGATACATGGAACCGCCACAGTTACAGTTCTTAGGGATCCCAAATTTTCCGCTACGGCGGTCGCGGGAATTGATTGACGAGGCTGATGAGGCAGATGAGGATGAGGGTTGGCTGTAGCTATAACGCCCCATTCTGGAGAGAATTTTTCTGTTGTTGTTTCTCTTCGATTTTGGCTAGAAGTAGAAGAGGGATTAGGTTACAAAAGGTTGGGTATAGTGCTTGCTTTTAACCGACAATATTAAAAAAAAAAAGGGTGGATCACTATTATCCAGTACTGACAACACGCAAAGTTTGTATAGACTTTTGATTTAGGCAACAGTTCAAACAAGTGGGCTTCATGGAGCCCATATTAAATTATAAATTATGTAGACAATATAAATGTTGAATCGATGGACCATAAAACAGAAATTAAAAACTTATAGAAATTAAAGGACAACATTGACTAAGGACAACATTACAGAAATTAAAGGACAACATTGACTAAGGGATTAGGAACAGCTGTTTAAACCTCCGACATCGCCACCAAGTGTAACATGGGGGACACCTGTTAGGTACGGATGAGGCAGATGAGCAACTATCGCAAACGTCAGGTACGGATGGTATTTTCCTCTCGAACTTTAGGAATGCTCTAGGTGGACTCTCGTTATTATGTCCACCAACCGCGATCATATCATAAAAAACCATTTGGGCGATGACATCTATGGCAACCTCATCAGAAAATGAACTCCTAAACTTAGTCATGAGGGAAATACCCTCATCGATCTCGCCAACGCATAACATCAAAAGCGTTAGTGTAAAGGTCATGGAGGACGATGGATGTACTTTGCCGAAGAGAAAGCTCCACTTGTAAGAAAGCAAGGCAATGGCTTCTCGGTATTCACCAAATCTTACTATATATCTAATGCCCTCTAAATACATTGACGTAGGGTTTTTTGCCCGTATGGTTTGATCAAAGAAAGGACGAAAAATAGATCCGGTGTTGATTACCATAGGATTCTCGTCTAGAAGGAGTATTGATGCTTCCCTCAAAACGTAATCGTTAAACGCTAGCTTCATGCCGTCGGGTCCTGAAGCAATAAGTGGACCTAGGTGCTGGAAACCTGCCTTTGCTACGAGGCTAACAATGTATATAACTATATGTTCTTCGAGTGATTGAAGGTTAACATGGTTGAGGTCTACAATCGGAGTTGATGACTATAAATAGTTAATATAACATACATAGCAGAGGTTCATTTACTATCAGCACTATAAATGACAAGTTAGTTGGGAGGTTGTATGTTAGTGTGTGGGACATCTTTTAATAAATTTAAACCTAACCAAGTACTAAGGACATCTTGTAATAACTTTAAGAGAAAACCAAGTACTAAGGACGTTCATGATGTGTTTAATAGTTGTTGAACCTGAAGGTCAAGCACGGAGACAACAAAAGGGAAATTTAGACAAAGGTTTTGGAATGAAAGTTAAGCAGAATTTCATCGTACACATTCATCGAAAATTGATGGCTACCAGCCACGAATGTTAAGCACAAATTCATCGTAAACATCTATGGCAAATCGCATCCTCATCTCATCGACAACGTCCTCTGTCATTCCATCTAAACCCAATCCTTGGGCATGTAGCTCTATAAACTTGACCGTTAGAGGTCCACAGTCTCCGGTGCGGTCGGTTTGGTAAACGTCAACAAGCCTGTCATAGGTAAACGCCTTCGGTATGGGAAAGGTAACTAACTCCTCTTCCACAAATCTTTTAATAGCGAAAGGGAGCATATCGACTATAGGTTTCCATGTGGCGAGGAACCTTTCTCGAATCATTGTTGGCGATTAGGGGATCAAGGATAGAGACATGGCCCAACTTCAAATATATAGCGGCAGCAACCCAGTGTCCCTTTCCCCAATTCAAGGGGACATAAACGGTGTCGACATCTCTAAACCAAGCCAATCTCGCCGAACGACTGGGCACCACTCCCCTAACATAGTTTTTGATAACACTGTTCCAAACAAAAGTGTTTTTGTTTTTAGTCTTCTGGTAACGAACGTAATCAGTAGCCAGTGTTTGTGAAAACCAGGTATCCAGCACGGCCACTCTTGACTGCAGCAAAGACTCACCCAATCTTCTCCACAATATAGATAGCATGGCTTCAATATGCTGAAAGAAACTAGTTAAACTTATGACCATATCGAGGAAGATGACACGTTAAAACCTAAATGACGAGGAATACGAATTTACCGGAGTATCAACCCAGTTTTGCGGTCTATATATGCATTCAAAAAAATTGTTCTTCACCCTATGTCCATCTATGATGTATTCCCTGAAACATAACATCGATTTTTATAAATGTGGGTAGGAACTAATATTTTAGTAGAGTTTGTTAAGGCAAAACTTACTTTTTGCGATAAGATGCTAGCTTAGTTAGAAATTTCTTCTTAATATCATCCCTGACGGTCCGGAAGGGAACGTAAACAAGTGGTTCCGATTCGGGTTCTGGTGCTTCCTCATTTTTGGATCCGGAAGAAAAACCAAACCTTTTGGGTTTCGTCCTAGCTCTTTTGACGGGCAGAGGGGTTAGATCTTCAAATGTAGGACAAATCTTTCTTTTCTGTACCTGTGTAAACAAAATCAAACATCAAGACGAGAGATACAGTGAATAAATGAAAAAAATAAGTCTTCGAAAATGAACTGCGCGAGTGAGGATGGTGTCTACTCTGGAGGTCTCACTGACAGAGCTAACAATGGAAACTATATCACCATCAGTGCGCTCCATGCGTTCTCCATCATCCTCGATTTGTTCCTTTCCTGTTCCATCACCCCCTTCTCCTTCTTGATCTTCTCCATCATCCCCTTGTACTTCTTGATCATCTCCATCATCCCCTTCTCCTTCTTCATCTTCTCCATCATCCCCTTCTCCTTCTTGATCTTCTCCATCATCCCCTTCTCCTTCTTCGTCTTCTCCATCATCCCCTTCTCCTTCTTCATCTTCTCCATCATCCCCTTCCCCTACATCATTTTCTCCATCGTCACGTAGATCTTCTTCAATTTCTTCTCCATCATCACGTTCTGCATCTTCTCCATGATCTCCTCCTCCATTTTCATCTTCTCCATCACCACGTTCTGCTTCTTGATCTTCTGCACCATCCCCTCGTCGTTCTTGATCTTCGTCATCTTCACCATGACCAGCTCCTCCATACTCATCTTCAGCAAGTACACGCGAACCTTCAACTCCCAGGTTGCCATGAACGCGCATTGAATCAGTTACTGAGTCATCCTCCACAGTAACATTATTTTGAGTAGAAAGCCCCCGAAATTGGTCGTCAGCAATGGTATGCATGCGTTCCTATATCACAAAAGCAGATGAAAGTTAGAGTGAACTATTTAAGACAATAGTCTTGACTCTAGACTCTAAACCATTTATAACTAACATACCTCTTCTTCATTGCTTTCCTCTGCTCCATCTCCACGTAACGACCATGAGGATCTGTTGATATGCTTACGCAGTTCAGATTGTGTAATACTGGCACAACGGTCAAATACACCTTTCTCCCTTAGTGTTTTTAGAACATCGTCTACTATCTCGTCTCTAAGTGCACCCCGTTCGACCGATAGCTTTAACTCTACCTTTGCAATAGCCGCATTATTCCTACGGTCCACCTCTTTCAAAAGTTCCTCAGCAGTTACAGAATCAAGAACGCCATCAGTTGAATGTCCATCCAGTGTTTCCGGGGTTGGAACGTTGTTGTACCTCTTCCTTTTACCTCTTTCTTTGGGGGCCTGTACTGTTTTCTTGGGTTTGGAGACCAAGGTGGAGGTTATAATAGGTAACTCTGCATAACCACCATGCCATTCCTCTTTCTTGAAAACGTGACCATCTTGAAGCTTCTCGAACATGTATTCCACTCGAATATCGTCAACCTCATCACCCCATGAGTAATCTTGATGGGCGAAGTTAACGTCTGTGGTTTCTAGTATGCTTTGAACTTGAAGCTGAGTTTAGAAAAAATAATTCATTAGGTTGGAAAAGTTTAGAGAGAATACGAAATAACGAAATGTAAAAGATTATAAAACTTACAGTCGGATCATTCTCCGTTTCAATAAGAGTGGAATTATGGAAGGTCTTAAGCATTGTCAGCTGGAGGACCGAACAATCAGTAAACATCAACTCATCCACTGTTTCAGGAAGGTATTTTGCCAAAAGCGGAATGGCATAAAGACACATCAGTTGGAAAGAAAGAGTAAACCCGTGGGTTGCAGTGTGTGACTAGTTAAACTTGTCTACTAGTTTTTGCAATGTATCCACTTTATCGCCAACTTTAACCATCTCTAAGGTCTTCTCAAATGCTAGACGCCCCCACGGATATTTAACAAATGCATCAACATCTCTGACCATCTCCACAATTTTTTTGGACGCCCTAACAGTTGATGAGTCACAAAGCAAAATACCCTCAACTATTACAATTAGGGCCAACTGTAACCTCCGCGCGCCATCCATTTTTTTTTTACTTTGGCATCCTCTTGTCTAGCTTCAACATATTAACAATTTCTTTTATAGTGTACGAGTTCTTTGGCCCTAACAAACTCTCCCAGTAAGGATCATCACCTTCGGCCGGATTCTGCATTTCGGCAATGGCGTTTTGACTTGGCAACTGCCCGCAGTTGAGGCCAGTGACAATCGCAAACTCTCTAAGGGAAAAGCGTAGTGGATGACCGCCATAAACAAACCACATCTCATGTTTCTTCTTAGTAACAAGTGATCGACAGAGGATTTGATGGACCAGTTTCCCTGACAAGGAGCTCTTCCTTACTGGTAGTCGGAAGAGGCAGCCGATTGGTGAAGACTTAAGCCACTCAAACTCTTTTGTCCCATCCATGACTTCAACAATGCCGAGGAGATACTCGGGTTTCGAGTAAGAGTTGATACGTCCTTTCTGAGGATAACGATCGGTCGCGAATAGCCTAGGAGGCAGCAGTTGCGCATAAGCCCCTAAGACTGTGGGTTCGGGGCTGAGGTTCCTGTAAGATAAGAAGAAGATTTGACGGTGAACATTATTATATGGAACGGTAGACAACAATATAAATATTTTCTGAATAGCCGAAATGATAACAAGAAAAGAGTGGACATTTTTTAAGAAAAACGGAATGGACAAATTATCTACACTAAACAAGAGAACAGTGGACATTATTTTCAAAAGAGCGAATGGACAAATTATCTAGAGTAGACAAGAAAAGAGTGGACAATATTTTAAGAAGAACGAAGTGGACAAATTATATGGTCGACAATTAATGATGGACAATTTTTGTAAACCTGATTCCGTAGACAAGTTTTTAAAACCTGATATTGTCTATTAGGTTTAAACTAGACACACACGGTATGGAAAGAAGGGGAAAATTGTGTCTATTATAGTTGACAAATAACTAGTAGACGAGAAACATAACAAACATTTGAGATCTGGTCCACAAACATTTGAGATCTGGTCCACAAGGCGACACAATCGATGTTTACCAGATCTGCTGAACTGGTCCACTAAGCAGTGCACAGTGATGTCGTCCATAAATAATTAAATAAGTTTAAGGCAAACTAACCGTGACGTTCCGGCAGTCGGGCGAGCCCGTCGGGTTCTCTGGTTGACGGAATCAGAGGGATTTGTGCCACTTTGAGAATCACTGACAGAGAATTGAATGGGATAACGTCAGTTAATTTGAAGAAAGAATTATCGAATTAAGAGGATAGAAAGCAAGAAAATTACCCTCCGACGGCGGCCAACAGTGTCGAGAAATTCATCGGCGTTTTTTGCGGTAACGGGGGAAGGTTACTGGCCGATAGCGAAGCGTAGAAACCAGTGGACGAATGATTGGAGCTTATGACAGAGAAAGAAATGTCGGAGACAGAGAAAGCAGGGAAGAAGAAGAAGTCGAAGGAGACGTTTGAGTTTCTCTTCTTCGGGTTACAGTAAGGTTTTTTTTTATTTTTGAATATTAACTGCGGATGATAGAAAGGACAGTATCGTAATTTGACGGGGAGAGAATGTCATCGGTATGGCACATTTGGAAAGGCTGAAGCGGTTATGGCACATTTGACAACTTTTTTCACTGTACATGGCACATTTCTTAGTTTTCTCTAACCTTTATCTTTTCTTTTGGAAAAGAAATCTAGAATAATAGACTGTAAAAAGGTGACTTTTCTTTGGATTATCATCCTCAATGTTGGCCAGGTCTTTAGAGGTTTCTATACATGTCAAAATCTCCTCCCAACAAGATCTACTTGCAGCTAAATTATCACAGGTTTATATGATAAATACTGGCAACTATATCCACTGGCAAAGTATTAATTAAACTGGAAGATTCAAAATTTTCCAATCAAAACATATTCCTGGGAAGAAACAACTTAGCTTTAGATACCAATGGAACAATCCAAAAATATTGCCCTAATCTTTGTTACAAGACCGATAGATATTATATGTAACATCAGAACAACATAGAGAACACCAAAACGGAAAAAAAAAAAAAAGCGAAGAGCTTCGCACAGCAGCAGACGATCTAAAAGGATTTACTCAAAGACATCATCATCATCATCAGGGAGTGGCTGAGCAGCAGCCTGTAAGAGCTCAGCCTCGTTCTTCTGCTGATCAGCAATGTCAATGTGAACCTCTGGTGGAGCAAGAGCTGGTGTCTCCACAAAGTGAAGGTTTTGGTCCCCAGCGAGCTTCCTAGCAAGGTACAAGAAGGGCTTCTCAAAGTTGTAGTTGCTCTTTGCAGATATCTCATAGTACTGCAGATTCTTCTTCCTGTGGAACGTGACCTGCTTTGCCTTCACTTGCCTGTTCTTCACATCCACTTTGTTCCCGCACAGGACAATCGGGATGTTTTCACACACCCTGCAAAGATCACGGTGCCAAGTCGGAACGTTCTTGTATGTGAGCCTTGCTGTGACATCAAACATTATGATGGCGCATTGACCATGGATGCTGCAAGAAAATCAAAAGATTAGATACATATATTCAAATGAAACTATCTAAATCAACCATTATCAGTCAAGTGTTGTCAATATTATCCAGGTAGAGAACATCAGTTGCAGAAATAGCAAGCAAGTTCCTTCTTGAATTTCACAACATAACTACTCAATAGTAGAGCAGACATAGTTGCTTGCCGCAACCTACGCTAGCAACGCTTTATTTTTAAACATTTTTAAACGTTGTTTCAATTCTTAAAAACATAACTACTCAATACTAAATATTAACACTAAGCACTTTCACATATTAACTATGACAATAAGTGGTGATAGCTTGAACAATATACAAAACCACCAGATCTTAGAAATAGAGAAAGTAAACTTACTAGTATCCATCCCTAAGGCCACCAAATTTCTCTTGACCAGCAGTGTCCCAGCAGTAGAAACGGATCTTGCCACAGTTTGTGAAGAAATCCAAAGGATGAACCTCCACACCAATGGTAGCTGCAAAAAAAAGGAGACCGATCAGAGATCAACATCACAACGTGAATAATAGAAATCTTTGCAAATACACAAAACAAACTTGTGGTAGACTTACGTTCATACTTCTTCTCGAACTCCCCAGTAAGATGTCTCTTGACAAAAGTAGTCTTCCCTGCACAAACCAACATAAAAGCAATCAGGGGTTTAGCAAATACAATCAAACACAATAGACCATACTTAAAACATCTATTGAGCCACTGTAAACAGAAACGATTCGAAAGATCTACTTAGAACCATTGATATTTTCAAAAACAAACCAACGGACTAGTCGATGAAAATGTACGGGGATGATTACCTGTGCCACCATCACCAACAATGACGAGCTTGAAGCTAGGGTAATCTACGGTCTGCTGGTTTGGTAGAGCCTGAAACAAAGAGATATACTCAAACAATTTAGAAAAAACATCAACGCAATCTCGTGAGATCTGAGACAGAAGAAAACTCTAATAAACGTATTCTGATCCTAGAAACAAGAGAAGAGCGAAACGGATCGTTACCATGTTTGCGGAATCGTAGGATGAGAGATAGAGAGAGAAAGGGCTTAATCAGACGGATGTGTGAAAGAAGAAGAAGAAAGCTTTATGCGGCGAGAGGGAGATTGAAGGAAGGAGAGGATTGTGGGGGGGGTTTTAAAAGACCAAAAATATTTGGGGGAGGGTTTGGCTTTGAGTTGACGCTACACTATTGACCGTTGGATTCCTTCTTTTTTGTTTATTAACGCAGCTTTCTCCACCGTCCGATCTATTCTAGCTTTAGGTCCACGCGTACTCTCTCATTCATCGGCATTGATTTTTCCTTTTTTTTTTTTTTTTTTTTTTTGTAAAGCTTACCAAAATTCGAAATTTAAATTTATTTTTACTGGACACGTCGATTTTGACAAAATAAATACTAGCATTGATTATCAATTTATTTCTTTATCGCATTCGCATTTGTTGTCACCAATAAAGGTTTTTGTGTACAGTATGTTCATAACGGATAGTTTTTTGGAGATGTGTTGAATTTGAAAATTTATTGTCAGATACCCAAAATATTTTGTTTAATGAACGGAGATGATGATGATGATGATATAAAAGCACATAATCAAACTTTTTGTGGGTTTCTCTTCTAATCTCATATCACTGAGTTGCAGAAACTTTTTTCTTCTTAAAACTTATGTGTGCTCGTCTTTAATGAAAAACAAACTGCTTAGTTGAAAGACAATAATGTTATCTATACTAGTATTTTTGCAGCAGTTTTTGCTCAAAAATACTTTTTGGAAAGTTTTTACATTTAATGTATTGAATTTAATAGTAGTTACCAAAACTTCAAAATTAATTATAAGTAAGATTCAAAAAATAAGGAAATCTTTCTACCTCATTTAAACATATAAATATATGATTCAATTTCAATTTTATTTGAATTTATATTTAAATTATCTTGAATTATTCTATAATATATTTAGATAATAAAAATTGTGATATGATGTAATTCAAAATTTTAAACGGACATATATTACTCAATAGATGAATAAAAATACGGGTAAAACATCCCATATCGTCTAAAAGGGGTTTAGAGTCATACTATATAAAGAGACCAAAATGATTCGAATACAAATAAGTAGAAAGCTTCATTTATCGACATTCAAACTTTAAAAACTTTTATTTGGTTTATTCTGTTTCTTTATTTTAAAGGTTAAATATGAAAAGTATTTAAAACTTTTAAAAAGTTAAATATGATAAATATTATACTAGATATACATAAATATTAAAAATTAAGATGATATAGTATGAGGTAAATATCTCGGATGGGGTTATATAGCGGACAAGTTTTATTGATATTTATATGAATTTAAGAAACATCATTTCTTTATTTCTAACACGTACGTAGAATTATCTAATTAAATTGATTAAATTATATGATTAAAATTATATGATTTAGTTAACAATTATTATATAATTATAACAACAAATACAATTTATAATTTAAATATTTTAGTTATAAATAACTCTTTCTCCGCGGTGTACCGCGGGTCCTAATCTAGTTAACTATTACAAAGGGAGGATAATATAACTTTGTTCTCGAAAGATTAAAGAGCCAACCGAAAAGGAAGGTTTCAGAAAGAACCACAGACAGTAAAGGAAAAACTCTTTTATCACACACGTCTGATATGAATCTCTGTGGCTCTCCTCTCTCTCTCTCTCTCTCTCTCTCTCTCTCTCTCTCTTTGAGTTGAGAGTATACATCCAACAACGAGATTAATTCCTACTTCCACAGCTTACGCAGAGACATGTTCTTCTCTGTGTCTTTCTTCATCACCTTGGCCACCGCCATCTCAAAGTCTTCTTGTGTCACGTGTACTCTCCTCTCCCGCAGCGCAAACATGCCCGCCTCCGTGCACACAGCCTGACCGCAGTAAACCATAATCATTAGATAAGACGCAAAACGTGGAGAGAGCAAGAGAGTAGCAGGAAAATAGAAACACTTTACCTTCAGCTCAGCCCCTGAAGCACCATTCATCTTCTCTGCAATCTTTTTTAGATCAATACCACGCATCAAATTCATTTTCCTCGAGTGGATCTTCAAGATATCAAAACGTGACTGCAACAAACATATACATTAGCCAAAACCGCCTGCCTCATTTTGGGTACAATGAGTATGGAGATAAAAGCAAAGTATTTCTATGAATCACATGCATTACCTCTCCATTAGGATTAGGGAATTCAATTTTCCTATCAATCCTTCCAGGCCTCAGAAGAGCTTGGTCCAGAATATCAATACGATTTGTCGCCATCAAAACCTGCAACAGTCAATTAAGAGAATAAACACACTTGTCCTTTTCAGCTTCATGACAATTTGTTCCTTCACAACTTAAACGCGTACCTTGATTTTGTTTGATGCTTCGAATCCGTCAAGTTGATTGAGAAGCTCAAGCATAGTCCTTTGCACCTCACTGTCACCATTTCCACTTCCAGATTCCATACGAGCAGATCCGATACTATCGATTTCATCCATGAAGATGATTGATGGTGCATGCTCCCTGAAAAACATAAGCCAGCGGTACTAGGAAGGTAAGCCAGCTGGGAAAAAATTATTTTTTCAACAATCATCTCATCTATGTGTACTTTTCTCATTACAAAGTACAAAGTACGGTGGCTTAAATGCTAGGCATCCTGAGAGAAAACCCTATAAAGATAATCATCATTGAGATCGTCTACATGTTGTTACCATATCCATAGTAGGAACAGAAAACACTTTACTCAGTTTATTTAACAGCACATGTCCACTATAGCTACTAAGCACGGACATGTAAAAGATGTGTCTTGCCAACAGTTCCATTTTTTCCAACCAACCACAATTACCATAGTTGAAACATCAAATAGGGACAAACATATACAAACCTTGCCATCACAAAAAGTTCTCTGACCATTCTAGAACCTTCTCCAATGTATTTCTGGACCAGCTCAGAACCAGAAACTCTGATGAAAGTACAGTCTGTGTGATGTGCCACAGCCCGAGCCAATAGTGTCTTCCCAGTTCCAGGTGGACCGTATAACAAGACACCCTAGAAAGAGAGAGAAATACAATCATTAGGGGCGGCTGTGTAAGACTGTCCTTTAAAGGTTTTTTCTAATCCACTTAGCATCATCAAAATATAGAGAAGACGCTTTGATATTCATGTGTACCTTTGGCTGCGCAATTCCAAGAGACTCAAACAGTTCTGGATGCTTGATTGGGAGCTCTATGACCTGATAAAGATAATAGATATTATATAAAACTTAAAAGCAGAAAATAAGATAGGGGATAGCCAATAAACCATTGACTATTTTTTTCGTTTTTTCTTTCACTAGGCATACCTCCTTTATTTCCTTGATTTGCTGGTCAAGACCACCAATCATGTCATATGTGGAGTCTGGAACCTTCTCAACTTTCATAAGGTTAACCAGCGGATCTACTTTACTTGGCAGAACCAGGTGGAGAACATAGCTATCATTACGTAGAGCAACTCTCGTTGATGGAGTGAGTTTCGTTATGTCTATACTTTTGTCAACATCGACAACATACTTCCCCTCTGGATGAACCTGAAACATGGGAGTTTTGAAGTATTATTATAGTTATGTTCATATGATTGCAAACAATTCAAAATCAAATTAAGCCTAAATAATAGGATATAAAAGATTCATACCTTAACCAAGACCTTGTTTTTTCCCATCACTTTTACCACTTCACCCACATAGGACCCAGGTTCTTGCAGCAGTTGCAACTCTTCTCTGAGCATTCTTACTGTTCAGAATAAAACGACAACGAGGATTGATAGTTAGAATAATACATACTCAACACAAACAGAATCAAGCAAATCTGAATTGGGTTAAGTTATTGCTGTTAAAAATCATTGGCCAAGTTCTGATTGAGATCAAACACAGAAGATTCTATCACATCCAGATCGGAAACCCTCAATACAAAGGATCACCAAAACAATTTAGTAGTAATACATAATCCGAGTTTGCTAAACCCAATCAAACAATTTTAACAAAGAAACCCGTACGAAATTCCATAGAAGAAAGAAGAAATTAGGATTAAAGAAGGAAGAAGGAGACCTCTAGAATTGAATTCATTCCTCTGAGCTTCGAGGCGATTAAGGTTGTTCGCCTTTTGTCGGAGCTGACGATGCTTCTCATGGATGTGCTGAAAATAGTATTGCTTAAGCCCTTCCCCTTGTTTCGACGCCGCCGCTCCCTTGACGTTGCAGGTTTCCTCCATTGCCATCTCAGGACGCCTCGTGTCCACTCCTACGGTGGCCATCTCCTCGGTGATTGAAACAAATTATCGAACAGATCTCTCTCTCTCTATCTCTCTCTCTCTCGAGTATATGCTTATCAGATTCAAAAAGATAGATCACAGAGGGGGGACGAGATCGTTAACAAATAAACCCTACTATATAGAAAAAAAAAAAAAAAAAAAACTTGAATTATCCAACAAGACATCTTTTTTTCTTTTTTCTCGTTTAATTAAATATTTTTCTTTCTGGGTAAGAAAAGTAAAAACTGGGTCGGCAAAATACCACAATTGAAACCAACGAAACGAACCGAGCTTAACCCGCTATTAAATCTGATCAACCGAACCGAAGCATATTTATACCAACACTGTTTTGTGGGTAACCGAACCGAATTAACCAGGAATAGCAAGTTGCGCAAGCCTTTCATGATCAGGCAGGAGTACATCAACTTTTATAGGCTCTTCTTCTATCTAATTCGAAGATGACTGATTTGGGGATGAAAAGAAAACTCTAAAATGTGAATGTTTGTGCTTAAAGATCATTGAGATATAAACTAGTGTTTAGATAGTAGAAACTTTGTTTTCAAACGTTTTAACAAGTTATCGAAAAAAAGTTACAGAACCAACAACAGACTGTCAAGTAAAAGAAACCCTAATTTCAGTGGTCTGACATGAAACTGTGGCCTTCCCTTGACTTTTGAGTACACACAACAAAGATACTCCTACTTCCAGAGCTTACGCAGAGACATGTTCTTCTCTGTGTCTTTCTTCATCACCTTCGCCACTGCCATCTCAAAGTCTTCCTGTGTCACATGGACTCTCCTCTCCCGCAGTGCAAACATGCCTGCCTCTGTGCACACAGCCTGATCATAATAACCAAAAAACATAAGAGAGAGATGCAAATTGTAGAGAGATGGAAGAGAGAAGCAATGGAGTAGAAAACACTTTACCTTCAGCTCAGCACCTGAAGCACCATTCATCTTCTCTGCAATCTTTTTCAGATCGATTCCACGCATCAAATTCATTTTCCTCGAGTGTATCTTCAAGATATCAAAACGTGACTGCAACACATTTTATAAACATACATTAGCTAAACATGTTCTCAAGCATACTATCCCAGAATATGCAAACCTATATCGGTAGGACTACCACCAAGAGCCTTTCAAATTACATCTTTCAAACCATCATGACTCAATTCGGGTAAATGAACATGAACATGAACATGAAGAGAAGTATTGTATGCCGTAAATGATAGTTTCTCTACATCTTTTCATCATCTTTAGGAAATATCTTTCAGATCACTTAGTCTAAAATCTAAATAAGGTGCCTATGCAGGATTCTGCATTCTTTTCAGTTTTCACCAAAAACAACAGAGCCAAGTTACTTCTAATATCATTTTCTATGAAGCACATGCATTACCTCTCCATTAGGATTAGGGAATTCAATTTTCCTATCAATCCTTCCAGGCCTCAGAAGAGCTTGGTCCAGAATATCAATACGATTTGTCGCCATCAAAACCTGCAACAGTCAATTTAGAGAATCAACAAGTTTGTCTGCAAATTCAGACTACGATAAGACAGACTCATCCTTCAGATTCATGGTTTTTCCATTTATAACTTAACACGTACCTTGATTTTGTTTGACGCTTCGAATCCGTCAAGTTGATTGAGAAGCTCAAGCATAGTTCTTTGCACTTCACTGTCACCATTTCCACTTCCAGATTCCATACGAGCAGATCCAATACTATCAATTTCATCCATGAAGATGATTGATGGTGCATGCTCCCTGAAAACCATAAACCAGCGGAAGTAGCAAGGTAAGCCAACTGGAACAAGTATTTTCAACACAATAATCTCATCTATCTGTAGTTTTCTCCTCACAGGAGATAACTGCAGCCTAAATGCTAGGCACTATGACAAAGAACAGTTTATATGAAGATATTCATCACTGAGATTATCTACACGACAGAACCATTTAATAGTAGCAACAAAGAACACTTTCCTTATTATATTTTACATCACTTGTCCAATTCAGCTACTAATTTCGACATGTTAGAAGATGTATCTTATCAACAGTTCCATTTTTTCCTACCAACCACTACTGCCATGCTTGAAATCTTAAATAGGGACTAGCATTTACAAACCTTGCCATCACAAAAAGTTCTCTGACCATTCTAGAACCTTCTCCAATGTATTTTTGGACCAGCTCGGAACCAGAAACTCTGATGAAAGTACAGTCGGTGTGATGTGCAACAGCCCGAGCCAAAAGTGTCTTTCCAGTTCCAGGTGGACCATATAACAACACACCCTAGAAACAGAGAAATGCAATCATATTCCAAATCCACTTAAAACATCGTCACAATATAGAGAAGAAGCTTTGAAATCTATGTGTACCTTTGGCTGCGCAATTCCAAGAGACTCAAACAATTCAGGATGCTTGATTGGCAGCTCAATGACCTGATAAACCAATATAGATATTGTATAAAAAAAAATCATGAACCAACAGACACGCTTATAAATAAACTAGTGACTATTAGTTTCGTTTTTTTCTTTCGCTTACCTCCTTAATCTCCTTAATTTGCTGGTCAAGACCACCAATCATGTCATAAGTAGAGTCTGGAACCTTCTCAACTTTCATAAGGTTAACCAGAGGATCTACTTTACTTGGTAGAACTAGGTGGAGAACATAGCTATCATTACGGAGAGCAACTCTAGTTGATGGGGTGATTTTCGTTATGTCTATACTTTTGTCAATATCAACAACATACTTCCCCTCTGGATGAACCTGGAAAATGGGGGTTTACGACTTATTATTGTTCATAAAAATAGAAACAGAGTCATAGACACAATACTATATAACAAAAGTTTATACCTTAACCAAGACCTTGTTTTTTCCCATCACTTTAACAACTTCGCCCACATAGGACCCAGGTTCTTGAAGCAGCTGCAACTCTTCTCTGAGCATTCGTACTGTTCAGTTGAGAAAGAACAATAGTGTTACAAGAAGTTTGAGATTTAGAACTAAAACTACAAACTATAAAGACTAGTACGAAACCAACGAGTCAATGCTCAGTTATGAGAGTGAAGAAAGAATGCTCCACAGAAACATTGGCATGAAACAACTCTTTTGGCAGTTGATAGCCACATACTTTGCTAAAGGATCAAACAGATTTAAGAATTCTGAATTGGGTATATCTATGTGCTACTAAAAATCAAGGCTTTAATTACATCACCCAACCACTTCCAGATCGGAAACCCTAAACAATTTAGAAATTTGAAAGCACCCGAAATCTCAGGGGAATTAGGGTTAAAAGAAGGAAGGAAGGAAGAAAGAAGTAAACCTCGAGAATTAAGCTCATTCCTCTGAGCCTCAAGGCGATTGAGGTTGTTAGTCTTCTGACGGAGCTGGCGCTGAAGCTCATGGATGTGCTGAAGATAGTACTGCTTAAGCCCTTCACCTTGTTTTGCGGCGGCTCCCTTGACGTTGCAGGTTTCTTCCATCGCTAACTCAGGACGCCTCGTATCCACTCCTACGGCAGCCATTTTGTTTAAGTGATTGCAGCAAATTATCGAAAAGAGAGATCGAAGGAGAAAGAAAGAAGAGACTATAGAAGAGAGATTGATTTCTTCGATCAGATTCTGAAACCCTCCTCAAGCAAAGCTATTATTTCACCTAAATAAATAAATAAAAATACACACGATTTATATTTTTTTTTTTAAATAAAGGAAATTTATCGACAATAGAAATTGTTCTTTATTTATTCCAAAACCTGCTAGTTCATGTAGAGTCTTTTGGTAGCTGAACTTCACATCGGCGATAGTTGGAACTTGGAAGTAGGAACCATCTTAACAATGACGGAATTGAAAACGTAAGAACTAAACGGTATGGATCTTTGACACAGAGTATCAAACAGGAATTCAAACAACTCTCTTTTTATTAGAAAATAAGTTCTTACAAGGTTTCTCCTTAACTCTATTTTCTAATTCAAGCTATTTTTTTCAAAGCTTAAGATTCAATGCTAGGATCTCTCAAACTATGAAGTGTTGATCTTTCTCAAGACCTATACTCCCCTATTTATACTAATTGGACTTAGCCACACAATAGGCTAATTCTCAATTCTAACCAAACTCTGAATTGTTAATTTCTTTTTTCTTTACAATTTAGTAAATTAACAATTTTTGTAAAACTTCTTTTTATCTTTATAACAAGAAAGTCTTTACTCTTCTAGAAACTTCTTCTTGCTTCATGTGCCTTGCTTGACCACCTTAATAGATTTCCTCTTTGATTTAATCCTGCTAATCCATATCTTGTACTACTTCTTATTTTAGTACATCACTTATGTCAATAGATGCATTTTCAGGAATCTCCTTTTTTCTTTTATAAATTCATTTAAAAATGTTTGAGATATTATACTTTAACTGAACACATTTTTTTTTTGGTCTGTTTAGATTCAATAAGTTAAAAATTATAAACACTCTAATTGATTTGTTGTAACACGAATTAATAATATATCACTATAATGGCCCTGTTAGTTTAGGAGTCGCACGACTCTTTTCAACGACAGATTTTTAAAAATAGAATTTTGTTATTTTTAAAAATGTTTTGTCAATATGCGTATCTTTACAGATAAAGTGTAAATTTTCACATTCTGGCAGAAGAAAATATGGACATATAGATATTAGATCTATAAAACTTTTGTAATGGCAAATTTGCTTTTAAAATCTTAGAGACAGTCACTGGTTTAAATTAAGGAGTTGGGTGGTGTCGCCGTTTTTTTCTAGCGACTCATTTAATGATGTTGCGACTCATCTGCTACCTTCCGATACGACGATACCATCTAAAACTTTTATTTTCAAGCTCTGTCAGTTGTTTAATTTTGTTGCTACTCTTTTTGAGATGTTGTTTTACTCTGTCGCTGCCACTGTCGCAGCGTGTAGCAAAAGAACAAGGTCAATATAAAAGAATTTTAAGAGAGCAATGATTGAAATTTCAGATTAAATTATAATTTAGAATAATGTTGTTTGGTAGGCTTTCTCGGTCAAGATGATTTTGACAAAACTATGTTATATATTTAGTCCTAAAATTAATATGTCGTATACTATGGGTTAAGTTATAGTTATCACAATCAAAATACAGTATATAATTTAAACACTAAACAAATCAAATAAAATTAACAAACAAAAATTAATCTTTTTTTTATCACACAACTTAACTTGCGGTATGATGAAGGTAAAAATTTAGATCTACTAGAATATATATATTACATAATAGATGTTATTTTCATAAGTCATATTCAACATATGATTTTATTGCATAATGTTCGACACACAAAAAAAAAATTTCAGAACAAATAAAATAAGAACAATACTTGGGTTCACCCCTAGGGGTGAACCTCTCCATTCACCCCCTTATAAAATAAGGAAATAAAAATCTGTATACATATTATAAAGGACAATACTTGGGTTCACCCCCTTATTATATAAGGAAATAAAATCTGTGTACATTATTATAAAATTAAAAACTTAAACCGCTCTTTTATAAACCCAAACCGATATATAATTTCATTCTAATTATAAAATCTAAACCCTAACCATCTAATTTGTAAACCCAAACCGACATATACTTTCGTTTTAATTGTAAAATCTAAACCCTAGCCATCTAAGTTGTAAACCCAAACCGACATATAATTTCGTTCTAATTGTAAAATTTAAACCCTAACCATCTAATTTGTAAACCCAAACCAAAATATAATTTTGTTTTGAATGTAAAATCTAAACCCTAACCATATAATTTTGTAAACCCAAACCAAAATATAATTTCGTTCTAATTGTAAAATCTAAACCCTAACCATCTCATTTATAAACCCAAACCGACATGTAATTTCATTCGAATTGTAAAATCTAAACCCTAATCATCTCATTTGTAAACCCAAACCGACATATAATTTTGTTCTAATTGTAAAGTCTAAACCAAGTCAATATTTAGCTTTCCTTAAATAAAAGTATACAGAATTTGTTTCCTTAATTTGTTTTGCTTTTAAATATTAATTTTGGTTTATTTTTAAATAAAATATTAAATAAAACATTATGATTGGTTGAGAATGGAGGGGGTGAATACAAAAGTTCACCCCTAGGGGTGAACCTAAGTATTTTTCTATTATAAATTATAAAACTTAAACCACTTTTTAATAAACCCAAACCGACATATATGAAATCTAAACCCTAACCATCTCATTTGTGAACCCAAACCGACATATAATTTCGTTCTAATTGTAAAATCTAAACCCTAACCATCTCATTTGTGAACCCAAACCGACATATAATTTTGTTCTAATTGTGAAATCTAAACCCTAACATCTCATTTATGAACCCAAACCGACATATAATTTTGTTCTACTTGTAAAATCTAAACCTTAACCATCTCATTTGTGAACCCAAACCGACATATAATTTTGTTCTAATTGTGAAATCTAAACCCTAACATCTCATTTATGAACCCAAACCGACATATAATTTTGTTCTACTTGTAAAATCTAAACCCTAACCATCTCATTTGTGAACCCAAACCGACATATAATTTTGTTCTAATTGTAAAATCTAAACCCTAACCATCTCATCTGTGAACCCAAACCGACATATAATTTCGTTCTAATTGTAAAATCTAAACCCTAACCACCTCATTTGTAAACCCAAAAACTAACATATAATTTCATTTTAATTGTAAAATCTAAACCCTAACCACTTCATTTGTAAACCAAAACCGACATATAATTCTACTAAAAAACTAAACCAAGCCAAATATTTAACTTTCCTTAATTAAAAGTATACAGAATTTGTTTCCTTAATTTGGATTGCTTTTTAATTTAATTTTGATTTATTTTTTAAATGAAATATTAGATGGAAGATTCTAATTGGCTGAAAGAAGAGGGGGTGAATGAAGAGGTTCACCCCTAGAGGTGAACCCAAGTATTTTTCATAAAATAATTATATATATGATGGTTCCAATAAAAATTACAAAATAAAGACTTTCTAGTTATACTATAATTGAACACATTCTTTTATTTGGATCTAAATATGAACCTTTTTAATATTAGATCAAAGATTGGAAAAGTAACTTTTCTTTTGTAGTCAATGGTTTGAACTTTGAAGTTTCAACAATAACAACAAATTTTGTGATGAAAATTTGGTAGCATTAACATTTCTAAATATGAACCTTTTTATTATTAGATCAAAGATTGGAAAAAGTAACTTTTCTTTTGTAGTCAATGGTTTGAGCTTTGAAGTTTCAACAATAACAACAACAAATCTTGTGATGAAAATCATGTTTATTTTGTTAGGTAATGGTTTCGACTAAATGTTTCAACACATACCGTTAATCTAAATTAGAAAAACGCCAAAATAATATAACGTTTGAAATTTTGGTCAGTAATTATTAAAAACTTGTAACATAAAGCTTTAGCAAAATGTAACTCCTTACTTTAACAATACTTAAGTTCCTATAGTTTCTTGTAATCAGAATCATATAACATTTTCATATTCGATAAAAAAAACCAATCATTTTTCTATAAAAATATTGTATCTTTTTCAAAATTCAACATATAATACATATATATCATATAGTATATTATCATGAGATGATTTAGTTTTATAAAGAAAGAAATATATTCAAACAAAACATATAAGAAACAAAAAAAAAAAAAGATTAAGAGTAGTTGGAAGAAAGAAAGAGAATCTCAATTATTTTGCCTAATAAGTGCATTGACTGGTTTATGTCTAAAAACTCCAAATTCTCTCTTACACAATTAACAAAAATCCAAAATCAATTAGTAATTTAATTTCCTTCCATTAATGGTCATTTGACCAAAATTAACACCACAATTTAACTCAAAGTGACTCAAAACAAAGAAAAGATTACAGCCAATTTCTTTTTGCCATTCCCGTACGACACTCAGTGAATTATGAATATTATGAAGTCTTCGCCTTCCTCTTCCAATTAGTCTCTCAATACTCCGATCCAGATCCCAAATCCTCTCTTCTTCCTCTTCTCCGATCTGGATCCCTAAAAACTCAACAACAACAATGTCTTCCTCTCGATTCGATTCAAGCAAACAATACACAACCACCAGCCTCGTCATCGGCTACGCACTCTGCTCCAGCCTCCTCGCCGTCATCAACAAATTCGCAATCACCTACTTCAACTACCCTGGTCTTCTCACCGCACTCCAGTACTTAACCTGCACCGTCGCCGTCTGGCTTCTCGGCAAATTAGGGTTTCTCCATCACGATCCTTTCACCTGGGAGACTGCTAAGAAGTTTCTCCCCGCAGCTATCGTCTTCTACCTCGCCATCTTCACCAACACCAACCTCCTCCGTCACGCTAATGTCGATACCTTCATCGTCTTCCGATCTCTCACTCCTCTCTTGGTCGCGATCGCTGATACTATCTTTCGTAGTCAGCCTTTGCCTTCTAGGCTTACGTTCTTGGCTCTAATCGTCATCCTCGCTGGTGCTGTTGGGTATGTTGCAACTGACTCGGCTTTTACTCTTACGGCTTATTCTTGGGCTTTGGCTTATCTCGTTACCATCACTACTGAAATGGTTTACATTAAGCATATGGTGTCGCATCTAGGATTGAACATTTGGGGATACGTTCTGTATAATAATCTCTTGTCGTTGATGATAGCTCCGATCTTTTGGTTTCTCACTGGAGAACACACCGAGGTGTTCGCCGCCGTGAATGAGAATGGTGGCAATTTGTTTGAGCCTGTTGCGTTTTCAGCTGTGGCCTTGTCTTGTGTGTTTGGTTTCCTTATCAGCTACTTTGGATTTGCTGCTAGGAATGCTATCTCTGCTACTGCGTTTACAGTGACTGGTGTTGTTAACAAGTTCTTGACTGTTGTGATCAATGTTTTGATTTGGGATAAGCATGCTACTCCTGTTGGTTTGGTTTGTCTCCTTTTTACTATCTGTGGAGGTGTTGGTTATCAGCAGTCTGTGGCTTTGGATAAACCGGTGGACACCGAGAAGGACAACAAGAAGGATAGTGAGAAAGGGGAGGAAGATGAAGAGTTGACGCCGTTGAATCAGGGGAAGATAGCTTCTGTTGTATGAAGAGAGGTTTCCATTTGTTTTGCACCCGTTTCAGGTGTGTAGCAATTGAGTTCGGGATCTGAATATCTTAGCATTTTTTTTTACATTTTACAGAGGTTTCTAGTAAAAGTATGAACACTTTTCCTGGTTTCTGACCTCTATATAGTATTACATTTTGTAAACCCTGTCTCCCCTCATCTTCTTTATCCATCAATACAAAATCAGTTTCTGTTCTCTGTGTTACAATGTTTTTAGTGATGCGCAAAAGATGGTGTTGTGTTGTTATTTTGTTTTGATGCTTTTGTGGGAGAAGAGTAAGAGATCCATCTCCTATACGAGTCTGCAGGCAAAGGAATGGATAATGTTTGCCTGCAGATTAGTAGTTGGATATAGTCTCATGCGTTCAACTGTTCAAACATCTAAAGTTGCTAGTAGTCTAGCGGTAAAAGCATGTATTCAAATCAGTAAGAGTGACCATCCTCTCCTAACAAGCTAGCTTTTCAAGATGAGTACTTCTACCTATTAAATTTGCTTGTGTCGAGAACGAGCACACATACCAAACTCACAACTGATAAGAAAAATGAGAGTTATAGCCTAATTGGTAGGGATGTCAATTGGTCTTAGAGACCATGGGCTGCCCATGTCCAAATTAAATTGGACCGGTTATGGTCATGACCAAATTTGAAGCGGTCAAATGGACTCGAAACCAATTTAGCCCGTTAATAAATGGTCCAAACTCATCTGGACATGGTTGTCCAATAAGCCTTAAAAATTATGGATTCTAAATTTGGGGGAAATTTTTTTTCTTCAATTATGATTTTTATGATCAACTTTAGTAAATTTTGTTTCAATTATGAGTTCTATGATGAATTTATGAGTTTTGTATGAACTTAATAGTTAGTATAAACTTATGTCAATGACTTGATATGTGTTGAATTTATGAGTTTATGATGAACCTGTATGTGTCCAATTGGACATGCCCATTTGGACATGAACATCCCAATTGACATTCCTATTGGTACGTTTATACGAGATTTTTTCAATTGTTAATCATATCATATCGACACTTTGACCTATAGGCTAACGTATTTTCTTTTTAAAACGTAAAAGCTTAATTTCATAAGTAGGAGTGTGTCCATTGATAAAAAATCAAAAGAGTCTTTTCATCAATACTATAATATATCTATATTTTTAGGTTAATTTAATACTTTTAATAAAATTTTGTTTGTATATTTATTTTATTTTATCTTAGACTAGATTTTTTTGTCATTATATCTTAAATATATTAATTTGCATATTAAATATATTTCATTTCATTTATTAGATACATTTTTATATCATATATCATATTAACAATACTAATATAATTATCTATCTTTTTCTCAGGTTTTTGTGTTTTTTTTAAAAATAATTGAAACGACGTCGTTTAGTTATATTATGTGGCATCTTAAACTTCAGACAAAGCATTCAAACAAAATATGTCTATTCTAAAATTAGTTAACAATTTCTAAAATTGTAAATAACATTAATCCTAACATATATTTTTAAAATTAGAATTATTTTATTTGGTAACAATATATGTAAATAGCTTTGAATTAAATGAATATTTTCAACGCACTTTTAGTACACTATTAGCACTTTTTGTAACTCAGCTGAGTACAAAACTCTTTGTGATCGACTAAAAAAGTATACCACAACAAAATCTGCATGAAAGTCAAAAGTGGATCACAATGGGATTTGAATAATAATATCAATTCCGTATTTTTATAGCCTATAAAACTAAAAATATAAATAATGCATATCTAAAAATTGAAGACTTTTTAAAATTAAAAAGTTAGCTATTTTAATGACTTGTTATAGAGTATTTTATATCATCATAGTTTGAAAATATAACATAACAATTGTTTTATAGATATGAGTTTTAGGAGAAGATTCATAATTTAAAAGCGTACATTATTATATCATATATATATATATAAATTATATAAATATTAATTTATGATATTATTAAACTCAGATTCTCGTCATAAGCAACTAGAAGAAGTGTATTTCCACTACCGAATGTGCATGGCTGCTAGATCCCGATCACAATGTGACAATGTCCTTGATGAAGCAAATAAACTATATGATAAAGCTCTTGTTCTTCTTTCTCCAAAATAATATTTTTGTGGCATGACGCACTTCTATATGTGCAGCATGTCACAAAACTACTCTTGGATTCAGATGCCAAGGAAGAAGTCAAGGATGATTCAGATGTCTCCAAGATTACTTCTGCTCTTGTCTTGGCCGGCAAGCATCTGAGGGAAGCTGAAAAGCTTCTTGCTTCGAAAAATTTGCTCTATGACGGTCCTAGAAGGTTGGCTTCTCGCTCTTTTAAGTGTAAATATGCCAATGTTGTATCATCTCCAATTCTCCATGTTTGATTATGACAATGATGTCTAATCTTTTTTATTTTATGGATTCTTTAGGTTACAAAATGGCTTCGGAATGTGCTCGCAATCAGAGTCATGTTTACCCTTAGGCAAAAAGGGCAAATGCCCCAAGCCACCAAAAAAATACTAAAATTATAGGCCACATTTTATATAAAAAGTAAGCTTATATTTACTTAACTTAATATAATATGTGTTTAATAATGGAAACTTTTCATTAGAAATTGTATAGTTTTAAAAATACTTTTAAGTTTTATCGAGATTTTCTTATCTTGAAAATAAACTCCTTACTAATATATAACAACATAAGTAAAAAAAAAAAGTATTTAAACAAAGAATAATTAAAAGTAGTACATGTGGATAATTACTATAGAACATTGTGAGTTAAAAAAATGATTTTAATTTTTATTTTCATATTATTGGTTTTGTTATTAACAATTTATTTTATTTTATATTAAAATCATTTACTAATAAATATACAAAAGTATTTAAAAATAAAAAATTGCCCTAGGCCTTATAAGTGTGAGCACGGCACTGCTCGCAATGCTTTACTTAATACTTAAAAGAGTAATTGATAATAAGGACAATGCAGGTAATCACTATAGAGATGGTTAGACTTTGTTATTGTTGGTATAAGTATCACATTCTCTTGTTTGTGTGATGGTTTCGATGTTGTATTGAAGCAGTTCCTTCCTGTTAACTTGGAAAATCATACTATTATTACATTATTGTGCTTTGTGTTAATGCAGAAAAGTTTAGGTCAGACTTGTTGAAGATTGCGATGACTACGTTATGGTCCAAAATTCTTTCCCATGACAGGGTACATTTTGCAGAAATGGCCGTGGATGCTGTTTTCAGGTTAAAGGTATCATCTCTGCCTCCTTTTAAAATCTGTCAGCATTTCGTTCTTTCCTTATATTTCTCTGGAATTTATGTGATAAATTTTATTGAATAAAAGGGTGATTTACCTAAAAACCCACTTTATCAAAAACGTTTGCAGAAAACGCAATTATATTTGATGGTGGACTTTTTGACATTTTGGGGTGTCTTTTTTACTAACTTACTTATCCTTAGTTGGGAAGGGGTAAAGTGAATGATAATAGTTAATGGGAGATTTGTTAATTATTTTGTTAATTAGTTAAGATTTGACAGAGAAGTTAGGAGAAAATTTAACAAATTTAATTAAAAATGAAAGGCCACTAACTTCTCTTTCTCCATCCACCATAACAAGATTGCGTTTACGACCATATCGGCCGGTATCTATATATATAAAGTAGACTTTCCTCTTTCCAGGTGTTGCCACGTCATCATTTTTTTTAAAAATAAGGCCTTCAAGAATAAATTAGGCCCATTCACGTATCCTATAAACATTTTCATAGCCCAGTTGGTTTACTATATGTCTCTTCTGTTTTGCAAAGCTCTTTCAAATTAAAATCTCGGGCCCAAAATCTAATTATCCTTCTGTCCACTAATCTTACCCTTTCTGCACCATTCTCTTCTTCACCGGCCACCGCTGTAGGTTCTGAAGCGCCACGCCTTCTCATGTTTCCTCCGTTCTAAAGCCAAATTTTCGTTTACGTTTGTAACCCCCTAATCAGGCCTTCATGCTTGCTCATTCAATAGTAGTCCCACTACTTACCATTAAATTTCGGGTTCTTCACTTCCTATATAATGTCCTCTTCTCCAATGTCAGTCATCAATTCCATTCATCTCACTATTTCATCACCATCTGTAAATTCCATTATCTATTATGGATTCAACAGTTGGGTCATTCGCAACTCTCAAGGCCGGCCGCCTACACCAACAGATTGTAGGGAGAATGCTTCGTCACTGGCCGGCCAAGAACGTCAAGAAAGGAGGGCAACTAATGGGAATTGACTTCCTTCTCATTGACGAGAAGGTTTCTTCAATCTCTATTTGATTTACCTCTCAGTTGATTTCGTAAAAGTTATTTAATTACTCTGCTTTTTCTCTAGAGTTGTCTCATTCAAGGGTCGATCAATGTTAGCCTCCTTTCCAAATATGAGAACTCGCTCTGTGATGGGCAAGTATATATCATGTCAGAGTTTGAAGTCACGAGAAGTAACTCACGTTTCAAGCTCACTGATTCTCCGTTCTCAATCCGTTTCCTATCCACTACTGTTTGCGAAAAGCTGGACGAGTCCTTTGGTATTTTCCCAAAGGAGTTTTTCAGGTTCCGTACTCATGAGGAGTTGGTTTCTCTAGCAAATACCAATTCTGATCTTCCAGGTCCGTTTGTTTTAAACCCTTTCAATGTTAACTGCTTCCAATATTAAGTTCAATTGTTGAACCGTGTTGTTCAAACCGTGTCAATCTTACCTGTCTCCAAGATTAATTCGAATTGTTGATGTTAAGTCCCATAATCGATAGCCCTTCATTACGCTTCTTTTACAGGCTTGCTAAAAACTAAATGTAGAGATTTACAGAGATGTCGTCTTACATTGTTTACCCTTTCTCACAAAATCTTATTTTGTTATTTAGAAGTTTTCCTAATGTCCTTTTTTTTCATTGCGTCTTAATCTTCCCTTCCTTTTCCCACAATAGATGTCATGGGCCAAGTATTGTCAAGCAAGGCATATAGGAATGGAGTCACAGAGACCTTGGAGAGGATGTTAGTTGTTCTATCCCTTGAAAGGTTTGACCCCAAAAACGTACACCTATTATCTCCAAAGGTGAATATGGTTCTTACATTAACCCTCTTCTTCTCTTAATCACATGTATTCTTTCATGAAAGCGGGGAGAAAGTGCGACTAAGTTCTTTTGACGAACACGCTACTTCATTGGAGAAGCTTTTCAGGGAGAAAGATGGCGAGGCTTACATATTGTTGGCTACTAATGTCAACCCAAAGCTATTTGGAGGTTGCCCATTATCAAAATCCACTCATCCATTTATTCTGCTTCCTATATTGCATTTCAATCTACCATGTCAACTAATGATTAGCTATTCAACAGGCGAGCTCTACCTCAATGCTACGTCTGCTACCAAATTTTATTCAGATTTAGACCTGACAACAACTTCTACGTTTGCTGATAGGTAGTCTTATGTTTAATCATTATATGTTTTTCAACACTAATTCACAACATCTTCCTTATGTATCTTTAACATAAATTTGTTCATGTACAAGCAGGCTAAAGGGGAAACAGAAAAAAGACGCCAACTATATTGCACCATTCCATGGTGTATCCAAAATTGAACATATATCTATTCAAGAGCTTAACCAGTTTGTGGCTACTGGTAATCCGCAGGTGAGTTTTCGAAAATGCATTGTTTCTTCTGAGAGCAAGTTTCGGAATTGTGTTACTTTCATTTCCATCTCTAATGAACCACCGACTCCTAAAGTACATCTAATTGGTTTTGCTTCGCATATAATTTAGGAGGTTGAATTCTTATGCACCGCCACAGTGACGGCAATTCAAAGTCAGCGTGGGTGGAGCTTCATATCTTGCGCTGCATGTGGTACCAAAATGGTTAAGAAGATAGCCTCCTTAACTTGCAATAACTTGAAATGTGGCTCCAATACTGCTGTTGGTGACGTAAAGTAAGTGTCTATAATCCCTACTCTCTAACATACTTTAACAAGTATCACACCTTAACTAATCATCTGCAATCTACCCATGACAAAACTTGGAAGATACCGTGTGGAACTGGTAGTCGACGATGGAATGACCACAGGGGTCTTTGTAGCCTTTGATAAGGACATGGTCAAGTTGACCAACATACAAGCATCAACACTTTCTTCTCAGATGGTATGTAATTACTTTTCCAAAAGTTTAGCATACATCTTTGTTTTCAAACATTTTCTTGCCAAACTCGAGTACTTATTTCTCTCTATTTTTCCCTATGAAACACTAGGTTGACGGTGAAGACGGAAACCGTGGTCGTACAATACCAAAAATAGTGACTGACATTGTGGGGAAGAAATATACATTCCAACTTAAGCTGACAAACTTCAATTTCACTCCTCAGCATCAGTCATTTACTGTCTCACGTATTTATGAAAGTACTGAGCTTCTTCCTGGTCCGACCTTTGTTGAGGTAAACTTACGACCAAATCCTACCTCATCTACCCATGCTTTCTCACATTTCAACCAAACTTCTTCGGTCAAGCAGGGGCACACCGCTGCTGTGAAAATGGTGGATTTAGGGGCTATTGGGACTACATCATCTCCAACTCAGCAACACGAGACATGCTCAACCTCTGCAGAAGATATTACGACACTGACCAAAGCCAATGCTTTTGCAGAGATGCCAGTTCAATGCTCTTCCGGACCTAAGATGAAAAAGCAAAAGAAACAGACATGAAAAAAACCTACTTCCTTTCATTTTAATCTCCCATTTCCTTTTCCATTTCATTAAACTTTGTGTTTCTAAACTTCACTTTGTGTTTTGGTTTTGTCTGCATAACTAGATTTTGGAAATTATTTTTAATTTCCACAAATATCCACGTCTTAATGTATTTGCACCTTCACTTTTAAAACGAACAGTGCCCGTAATCTTTTTCACAAATCATTTAAGATAACTTTTAACCAACATAGCTACGAAATTGTTAAACAAATTTAAACCCGATAAGATGTTTCAAATCAACAACGACCCAATTGCAAACGAACTGCAAACCAATTTCCAACCAAACTACATTAGTTCACTGCAGAATATTGGGAATACTAATACATATACACGAGCATGAACACAATAGTAACAAACTTTGTCATCGAAATGTGCTTTACAGAATTTTTAAAAGGGTATTTGTATCGCTATTGCCTTAACCCTCAGCCGTCCCTCTCAAAGAAGAAATCTCAGAAACAGCTTAATTGGAAGTTGTTGATCTTGCCGTCTGTTCTTTTCGCAGCATCCCTCATTGTTCTCTACGTAATATAAAATTTCTCGCTCTTACAGTGATTTTTAAAAAATGAAAAACAGAAAATGCTACTTAACTGTACTTACAAACCCTTCAACCTCATTAAAATGGACATCATTAGCTTCCTGATGTATGTCCCGATAATACAACGGTTAAGAGGCAAACTCTTCATATATTGGTGGATACATTCTCAAAACTAAGTCCGCATGTTTACTCAGATGCCAAAATGTTTCATTTAAAACAGTTAATGTTGAACTGTCAATTTCATATTGATACAACTTTAAACGGCTAATGTGTCAATTAGCATTTTAATCTTCATAAAACCAACCATGTTGTGCCTAATCAACTTCTCTACATTTTACCGGTTACACTATTGTATTTGTGACAGCCTACTCTCTTCGAGACTCTTACCTCTAGAATATTAAAAAGCAATTGTGAACTATATTCCCCTTCCGGTTTCCCAGTTCAATCACGAAGTCCAGACTACTCTCAGGAAATAAACGACTTGCAACAATGAAATCTCCTGGAAGTCATCAACGTACGAGGCATAAGAAACCAAATGACAGCAGGGAAGAAGCACGTCTGCAGGCTGCCAAAATAGATTTCAAGAAAAGTAAGCTATAAAGTTATGGAGTGCATTTAGTTTTATCAATCACTATAACAATGGCTTATCTAACCCCCATTCACCTCTCACATTTTCCTAAAGAAGCAAAGCTACGGCAACCATGGTTGAATGCAAAATATTACACTGAAGCATCTTTGACATCGAGCCTTAGCAACTCATCAGTTACCAGAAACAGTAAACATCTCCACTCAAAACACTACTGATTTAAAGTAAGTTCAAATAAGCGATCTGATTCGCCAAGTTACAAATTGCAGGACTATGTACAAGAGCTCGACAACTGCGACGGAAAATTATGCTAGATAAACGCAAGACAATGAATCCAAAAGGTATAACAAATGTATTTTTCTCCAAACGCCGGTAAAGCGTCAAATTATTGCACAATCAATCTCGACATTCAACAAACAAACTGTTCAAAATAAGTCTATGTTCCAGCTCCTCCATAACACTTTCTGAAAGTTTCTAATATACCTTCTTATAAATACAGGGGTAGCCAACAAACATGGTGAAACATCTTCCTCCAGTATTGTCAAATGCCAATTTTGTGACGCCTTGCTCTGGAGATCTGAAACCAAAAACCAAACCATATGTTGTCAACAAGGACGAGTTAGATTACCAAGAGTCCGTCCAACACCCCCAGAACTTGAGAAGCTATACATGGAGTCCTCAGACTTCCGGCGCCACATCCGTGTACTCAACTCAATGCTAGCGTTCACCTCAACTGGTGCAAAAGTAGATCACACAGTAACAGGCACCCAAGGACCCTATACATATAGAATTCATGGCCAAAATTACCATTCAATCGGGTCTCTCTTACCAGAGGATGGGAAGCAACCCTGTTTCCTACAGCTATACATTTTTGACACTCAAAATGAAATTAACAATCGTATGCAGAAGATGGCAGGGTCAGCAAAAGGGAAACCAGTAGATGAAGAGATTGTTAGAATCTTGGTAATGATGCTAGATAGTATCAACGAACTCGCCAAGGTTCTCCGAAAAGCTAGAGATCGATATGAAGGTGGACAATGTAGTGAATTCAATATCAAATTGGTCAAACAAGTAAACAAAGGAAAGCAATATGACTTACCAACTGCGGATGAGATGGCTGGTCTGATAGTAGGAGATTTTAGTGCAGCTACTTCGGACGTGATGTTATCCTTCAATTTAAGTCTTCGAATTACAAAGGATAAGTGATCTTCATCCTCTATATATGAGTCTTCAGTACCCACTACTCTTTCCCTATGGTGAATCTGGTTATCATGAGGAAATCCCATATCAGTCATCCGCAGAGAGCCAAGTTAGGAGGTCGTATATGACCATGAGAGAATACTATGCTTACCAGATTCAAACACGCTTATCTGAAGGTATGACAATTACCAAGGGAGGAAGATTATTCCATCAGTACATTGTCGATGCCTACACAGCCACAGAACAAGAAAGACTTCGTTATATTGCTCTTAATCAAAAGAAATTGAGAGCTGATTTGTATAACAATGTCTACGATGCTGTTGAGAGAGGAGAAACTGATGCTAAACGGATTGGGAGACGAATCATATTGCCCTCAAGTTTCACTGCAGGACCACGATATATGGTTGAGAAGTACCATGATGCAATGGCTATATGTAGATGGTTTGGAAATCCTGACTTATTTATCACCTTCACAGCAAACCCTAATTGGCAGAGTTAACAGAACATCTACAAACATATACTACCGAGGGTTCAAACTCAAGACCTGATCTGCAATCTAGAGTGTTCAAAAAAACTAGACGAGATGCTAGCTGATTTCAACAATGGAGTCTTCTTCCCTGTTCCTGTTGCAGGTATTGTAAATTAATATAAAATAATCATTTCAATGAACTAACTAATTTCATGGTAAATTACTAATTATATTCCCATATTTTTAAAAGCAGTAGTGTACACAATAGAGTTTCAAAAACGAGGCCTCCCACATGCACACATCCTACTATGGTTAGGAGGCAATATGAAAAACCCAGAGCCAGCTATTATTGATAGATACATTTCGAATTACCAGATAAGGAAACAGACAAGGAAGGTTTCGAACTGGTAGAGCAGCATATGATACATGGTCCTTGTGGTTTAGATAGACCGTTTTCTCCATGCATGGAAAATGGTATTTGTAGCAAGAAGTACCCACGTCAGTTTGTGGACAGCACTACCATTGACAATTCCGGCTACGTTGTCTACCGGCGCCGTAACGATGACTCCAAATTTGTTTTCAAAGGTCTCACAAGATTGGACAATCGTAATGTTGTACCGCACAATCTCAACCTATTGAAAAAGTATATGGCCCATATCAATGTGGAATGGTGTTGTAAAACAAGCGCTGTGAAATATCTCTTCAAATATATAACTAAAGGTGTTGACAAAGCAACATTCGTTATTGTGAGACCAAGGAAAGGGAAAAAGAAAAATGGGTTGGACAAAGAAGAAGCACAACCTATTGATGAAATCAGTGAATACCTTGATTGCCGCTATGTCTCTGCTTGCGAAGCAGTTTGGAGAATATTTGCCTTCCACATCCATTACCACAAGCCAGCAGTGATACGCTTACATATTCATCTTCAAGATCAACAGAGACTACTTTTTGACCAGTTGCAACCATTGGAGAGCATCATTAGTAGGGAAGATATTGAAAAAACAATGCTAACTGAATGGATGGCCACAAACAAAAGAGAGAGAGAGTCGCATGATGTAGGATACATTTCAGATATCAAGGCATACGATCTCACTTATATGGAATTCCCAAAGTATTATGTATGGAACACTACGAAGACATGGACAAGGAGGAAACAAGGTTTTGCTATTGGGAGGATTGTACATATTCACCCATCTGCTGGTGATTTGTTCTATCTCAGAGTACTATTGAATATTGTCAAAGGTGCAACATGTTTTGATGACATTAAGACAGTTTCTGGAGTTATTTATGCTACACATAAAGAAGCCTGCTACATTAGAGGATTACTAGATGATGATAAAGAGTGGCATGATGTTCTCAAAGAGGTCGCTCAATGGGCATCGGCTTATCAAATCAGGTATCTTTTTGTCACACTTCTCCTCTACTGTGAAGTAGCTAACCCTCGAGAACTTTGGAACAAAAACTGGAAATACCTAGCAGAAGATGTCCAACATAACCGTAGGAAGGTTTTCAACTTCACATTTTTAAACCTAAACGAAGAGGAGTTGGAGCAATATGCTTTGATTGAAATTGAGGAGCTACTAATGGAGAATGATAAGTCTCTCACTCATTTCCAAGATATGCCTTTGCCTGATAAGGCAATTCTGAAAAAATCAGCCAGCGTTGCTTCACGAAGACCACCAAGTAGACATTGAAAAAGAGTCGGTTGATCATGGTAGATTATTTCCAACTTTGAATGAAGATCAGAGAAGAATATACGACGCAGTTCTGAATTCAGTTGAAGAGAATGCTGGGAAACTATTTTTCTTACAAGGACCAGGAGGCACTGGGAAAACATACCTGTACAAAACTATTATTGCCAAGCTACGGTCAATGTGCAAGATCGTTATCCCAGTCGCTTCTGCAGGAATTGCCGCTCTACTCTTGCCCGGCGGAAGAACTGCTCATTCTCGGTTCAAAATACCAATAAACCTACACGAAGGATCAACTTGTGATATCAAGCCTGGAACAATGCTGGCAACCTTAATTACAAAGGCTGACTTACTAATATGGGATGAGGCACCCATGGCACATAAACACGCCTTCGAAGCCGTAGATCGCACTCTAAGAGACCTGATGGCATTAGACGACGAAACTGCAGTGAACAAGCCGTTTGGTGGTAAAACAGTACTACTAGGAGGGGATTTCAGACAGATTTTACCTGTGGTACCTCAAGGAAGTCGCCAGGACACCGTACAAGCCACTTTAAATCGCTCGCATCTTTGGTCTGCCTGTCAAATTTACAAACTCACAATAAACATGAGGCTAAACAAGTCGACGCCGCTTTTGCAGCTTGGATTTTACAAGTCGGAGATGGAAATTGTATGTCAGCAACCACAAACCCTGAAGAACATGTTGGAGGTTGTAGAATAGCTATGGAGGAATGTTTAATGTTACCAAACGTGGGAAACCACCTAGAATCTATTTCAAAAGCTGCATATCCACGCTTCTGTCAAACCTACAAGGAAACCAAGTACTTAACTGAGCGGGCAATCCTAACTCCTAGGAATGAGACAGTACGCGAACTCAACGAATACCAGCTATCCAAAGTTCCAGGGGACACTACAGAATATTTAAGCTCAGATTCCCTCCAAACAGAGACTGCACCAGGTGGAGACTGGACTAACTTATACACAGTCGAGTATTTAAACTCTCTAGAGTTTCCAGGCCTACCAAACCATCAAATTCACTTGAAAGTCGGCGTACCAGTTATGCTCCTGCGGAATCTAAACCAAAAAAAAGGATTATGCAATGGTACACGTCTAATTGTCACCAGGCTCGGTCTAAAGATAATAGAGGCAGAGATACTCACTGGAACTCATGTTGGTGAAAGAGTCCTCATCCCAAGGATAGTCCTGTCTCCAAATGACACCAAACATCCTTTCACCTTACGTAGAAAGCAATTTCCAATAAGAGTGTGTTATGCAATGACTATTAACAAAAGTCAAGGCCAAAGTTTGAAGCAAGTCGCTCTTTACTTACCACAATCAGTGTTCACACACGGGCAGTTGTACGTCGCTCTTTCCCGTGTAACCTCAAATGCTGGATTGAAAATCCTAGATGCAACATCAGAGAGGAATGGTACTGGAGGGGTCATGAATATAGTCTACAAAGAAGTCTTCAATAACATAAACACTTAAAAGGTACACCCCTAATATCCACAGCTTTGATTTTAAAACTTATTTTCTATATAGGCGGACCATATTCTAACTCTGCTTTATATTCCTTCTCAGGGACTACAAGAAGACAATAGTCATCATTCAATACCTTCGAAGAATGTACAAACCTATGAAACCATTTTTTAATAAACCAAGTAATATTTACACCTTAATACATTCTACCTTATTTCTCGAAGTTCTTTTTCTTTATTCAAAAGTATTAAATTTCACATTTATTCAAACGTAGAACCGACTTATTTTTCGTAAACCAATTCCAAAAATCAAATAGGAAATATAATGCCCACAAAATAAAGGCCTAATAAAACTGTGGAATTATATATACGAAAACGCAGCTAAAATTAAAATGTCACGGAAGGCCCACTTTAAAGAAAGGAGCCCATCTGAATAATAAGATTTGAAAAAAAGCAAACAGATATTCTAACGATTGATATATTACACCTACAAAGTGACTAACCTGACTTTCGCTTGGACTCCCCACCAACTCAACTATCATGATAGTAATTAAAGACCACTAACACCAAGAAATCAATTACATTCGTTAATCAGATTTTAAAGTCATGAAACGGCAATGTGTACCTAAGTATAAAATCTCACCACCCGGAGAAAACAATACTCAAAGTCACACCACCAAAACAAAAGCGATATGCCACCTTCGAAAGAATTATCACCATTAGAAAGCCTCCCACAAGATCTTCTAGGCGAGATTATCTCCAGGGTAGCTAAATGTGGACGCACACATGTTCGTCAGTGCTTCCAAGTTTCTCATGAACTAGCAATAGCCTGCAAGGATGCAAGAGTTTCCAAAGAACTCAACCTCAAGCAGCTGGCGATGAATCCATTGGCAACAGTACACAACTACCAAAGACTAATGGAGAGATGTCTCCAAAACGGTAATGCAGAAGCACACTACATCGAAGGAGTGATACAGTATTTCTTCCACAACAACACACCCTTAGGACTTCATCATCTCCAAGTTTCGGCTGCAGGTTTGTATGAAAAAGGGATTTATCTATATGGGATTATCATGTTGTGCAGGGGACGAACAGAGATGGGTAAACACTATTTGGATAAGCTAGAATGGGTTAAATCAACAACAAGGTCTGATCGTTGTTGGACAAATATCAAATCATCACTCCAAGGCATCCATATCATCATGCAACCCCGCTACTTCCAATCCATAAGAGACATCAAACCAAACAAGATATGCAAACTTAACGACATGGATACAAGGTGCAAGAAGTGTTACTACTACAAACAGATGAGGAAGTTTGTAAACCGTATTTGAAAAAATTTATAGAAAGCCAAATGTCTTAAATACTTCCATTTTAATTTTCAATCCAAACTTTCTACTCAAGAGATTTTCATTTGGAAAGTTTAAAATATAGAGTCCGGCAAATATAAATGTGAGCAAAGAACAGGTTCGGCCCTACTGACGTATATAGAACCATATCCATAGTTAAATTTTCTCAAATACAAGGTATTACTGAAGACACAAGTACAACAGTGGTAGACATACAACTGTTTTTGCAGACATGAAGTATACTTTCAATGGTTATAATGGTTTACAAACTCAAACCAAAAAGTAAAGTCGACATCAGAGTAAACTACAACATAAAATTAAGCTCAAGGAAATTAACATCATCTACTTTAAAAAATCAAAACGAATGAATAAACATGGATGTTTAATAATTGTTGCCAAAATATATCAGGTCTCAGCCGAGTATGACAGTACACTATAAAAGATGGACCTCAATTACGAAGTTTTTCAAAAACATCTATTAAAAACCTTATTAACCAACGAGGAAAAGACAGTAACTAGATTGGTGACAATTAACCAAAGTCATAGATCATAAATCAAACCACGGGAAATTACTTTTAAAATGTATGTATCCGGTTGAACCATGCTTAATGAGACACACAGATACACGGGTAATTGAAAATAAAAGGTAATAGGACGCCAAAACTATATTCTTATTTACCAAATCCTCAATTCGGTTACACAGTTAACACACGTATTAAACTATGCTTTAAATTCTCGCGTCCAACAATAGAGCAATTAGAAACGCCTGGAAGGCGAGAATTCAGGGCAAAACCAACAAGCACTAAGAACGTAATTAATGGAGGACTCTTAAATAACGACTACACTAGATCTATTTATATGGCCCCCTAAAAACTCCATTCGTCAAATTATAAGCATAGGCACAAAAGACTTAAAATAAAAAAAGAAAAATGAACACCAACCAAAATCGGGAGTATACTTTCTCGTATGAAACTGTACCGAACACTCTACTGAGCGAAATATCCATCCTCCTATCAATCCATAGGCCACTGACGGGAGGACAAGCAACCGAGGTAAACATACCTTACCCACTTAACGCGGACGAGGCATCATTGGCACACTTCAGAGGTAACTTACAATACCATCTAGCAAGAAATGCAATTCCAGTTAACGAAGCAAGAAGAAGGACGGGATGGTTCATGCAATTTCTAGGCGCAGTTTTACAAACAGAAATTCAAAGCAACACGACTTTCCTAATACACTTCACAGTAAACGATTACAACTTCCAGGGAATTCCGGTTGTCACCACTGAGATGGTCATTGCAAATCTTCAATCATCAATCAGGACACCAACCAAAAGAGAGGAAGAGGAAGAGTGCGTAATTTGTTTAGAAACATTTAGAGGAGAAGATGAAATTAACACCTTAAAATGTAACCATATTTACCACCATCATTGTATTACCACTTGGCTATATGAAACTAGAAATTGTCCTATATGTAGGGCAATTGATCTATAAGAGAAATAGTTGTAAAAAACAATATAGGCTAATGTGTCTACATTGTCTTACTCGATAATTGAAATGAATGTGAACTTACTTTACAAATTATTCAATATCAACAAAACACACTAATCCAGGGAAAATATAATGAAGCTTAGATGAAAAACAAACCGGCGGAAAAAATTCAAAAATATATTAATTTGAAAGGAAACATGAAAGTGTTTAAAGTTTAAAATACTATACAATTAAATAAAGGTCAAACAAATTAACAGATATATAATATTTATTAAATTCATACCAAAAGGAGATCGAATCGATTCCAATTTAGTTAGTATTATGCTAAATTCCTATAATTGACCACCTCATTACTTTAAATCAGAGGAAGCACTAACTTAAAACAAACTAACATGAACTTACGGAATGAATATCAGAGACATAATGTTTGTTACAATACATTATTAAAATTACAAGAAACAGAGTTCCTACTTTTAATATACATCAACGGACAACAAACACACAGCTAAATAAATACTATTATTCGCAATTTGGTCTACTATTGTTGTTCGTTTATTTAAACATAACAAACATAAGCCAATGTTATCATACATTAGAAACAGTAATGTACATAACATAATATACGAAGACAAAGGAATTCCATAAGTTAATCACATGTGTTACTATTTCACAAGAAAAAGAAACTGTAAAAATAACACAACATTTATAGTATATAATTTTTAAAAGACACATATTAAAGACAAAGGCCCACACCTACAAATTACACACACGATTTTCCAATAAATTTAAAAAATGCAAAATAAAACGATCAACCTAATTATGGTAGCTACATTAAAACGTTTTTAATTTTTTTATAAAAAATTTATGGACACGATTATGCCATTAATTAATTAATCAGATGACAACGTTCACCCTATTTATGCCCTGAATTTTAAAGGGCGTACGGTAAGAGAATAAAGGGAGGCCAACAAAAAGTAATAACAGAAACACAAACGTCACAGCAAAACAACTCCACCCTATAAATAACTCTCCGAAATGTCTAAACATCAACTACACTCACTTCTTGCAAAAAATGAGTACCATAAAACCATACTCCCTAGAAGAACTACCAAACGACATCCTTGGAGATATAATCTCTCGAGTTGGTCAGGTTTCTAGGATTACCGTCAAACATGTAATGCAAGCATCACCAGAGCTTGCAAAAGCAGCTCAAGATCACAGAGTTTTCAAGAAAATCAACCTACAGCCTCTAGCAACCAATCCCCTAGCAGCCCTAAAGAAATACCAAGACCTCATGGAGAAATGCATTGCAAGTGGAAATGTGGAGGCACACTACATCAAAGGCATCCAGGAATATTTTCACAAAAATAAAACAGAAGAAGGTTTGGCATACTTGAAAAAGGCAGCAGAAGGTAACTACGAGAAGGGTATTTACCTTTTTGGAATCGTCAAGCTTTGTAGGGGTGACACAGCTGAAGGGCAATATTGGCTTGACAAGCTAGACTGGAAAGAAAACAAAGCAAAGGGGGATCAATGCTGGAAAGATATCAAAAAGTCATTGCACAGAGTCAATGTACGCAAACTGCAGTGCTACTACAGTACATTGGCAGAAGTCCAACCAACTATCAACTGCAACATCAATAACATGAATGCTAGATGCCCAGACTGCTACTACTTCAAACAAATGATCAAGTTTGTCTTTTTCATTTAGTTTAAGGTTTGAGAAAATTGATTACCAATGCTATGTTCCATTTTGCAATCAGAAAATCAATAATAAAAACTATTTCTCATGGTCCGTCATAAACATTTACAAAATGAGAGAAACAAGGATAAAAATGTGGACGACCCAACAAAATAAGATAATATGACAACAAAAGAGACGATTCCGAGGGCCAAAGAAAAGAAAGATTAACACGAAAACAAACACATGACCTACTGAACCTACATAAATTGTAAACAATGCCACCAAATCAGGGAAGGAAAAATAGCCAAGAAACAGGGCATAAGGACAAGCTTAATACAATTAACATTAGTTGCCACCAATAGAGGTAAAAATCAACAAACATAGAGAATGAAACAGATCGACATACAATTATTTCAAGGATACGATTGCGGGGTAAAATTTAGACATACATTTCACAGTAGAAGTCATGTTCCGACCTGATTATTTATATCTTCACCTCAGTTCGTATAACAGAGCTTATCTTGCTGCGCCGGTGGAGTAAAAAATGTGTAGATAAATATAATTTAAAGCCGCTGAAAAACCAAACCCACAATTAAACAAATACTTCAAACTTTACCGGACCATAAATCGATTAGCTCAAATCGGTAGTAGTCAGTCCGATGATGAAATAAACAGGACCGTAGGGATAACAAAAACGCAACTAAAATAAAGCTTCCGGCATGTTAGGAATCAAAATGCATAAAGTATTTTTCAAAACACACCCATTGCAGAAAATGATAGAGATTGATGGAAGTAGAAGATTACGGGAACTTATGAAGAGCAATTCAAAAGTACAGATCGACATCTATATTCTGATTTCGTTTGAAAGAAATGAAAATAAAATAATTCCTAATTCCAATTACGAAAAGACATTTACCCAGACCGATTACAAAATTGACAAGAATTGAAAACCTTAAAATGGTCTAAACAAAAATTCAACTGTAAAAATTTCCGAGTTCAACCTCTCCTGTACATCATAAGAAAGGATGGTCGGCATGCCGTTAACGACAGCACAAATTAAGATAAGATGACATAAGTAATACAAATACAATTATCGTTCAACAAATGGGCCTAAAGTAATTGAAATAATAGCCCAACACCATCAACCCAATAAAAAAACATTGCGGAACAAAACAAACGTAGCAACAAAAATTACTCAAAAGTTCACACAATACTACACTAACTAATGTATCCAAATACACAAGTATTGAGAAAGAAAACACATACTTAAAAATAATTATATAAAGTATTGTCGAAGCTCATATAAGCAAGTATATTTTTTTAAAAAACAAGAAAACAGAAACAAATTTAAGACACTCGCAGTCGTAGAGAAATAAAAAACACGATGACACAAGTTTGATTTATTTAAAATTCTCTAATAATATAATCATATTATATACATAACTTAACCTACACAACTCTGTCTTTTAGTTTACTAAACATTAGAGCAATCTGTTAGTAATAAATATAGTAGATATATTTCAACGGAAAAATTCATTCACTTTAACAACAGCAACTATACGTTTAGTCAATAAACAATCTGGAACCAAAAACAATCTGTAGACGTTACATTTTTGATAACGAGGAAAAATTAAACAAAAATAATAAATGGGATGAATAGAATAAGTTCCTGCAGATTTATTTTAATTTTTGTATTTATCTACTTCCTTTACTTTCCAACTATTTCATTAATCTATATAGATTTTTTAAAAAACTTACAACCATTATATAATCATTTAAAAATTCTTATTTCATTATAGAAGATGGGCTCCAAGTAAAAAAGATTGGAAAATAAAAAAGGAAAAAGAATTGTAATGCCTTTAAAAAATTGATAGACTATAATTGTTAAAATATTTGAAACAATTTATCTTAAATAAATATCTACTTAAAAAGAAATACAAACACAGTAAATTGAACTTTATCCAAATCCAAATCTTAAATGAAATATAACATATTTAAATCTCAAA
The DNA here is from genome assembly GCA_023657505.1 of Camelina hispida. NCBI lineage: Eukaryota > Viridiplantae > Streptophyta > Magnoliopsida > Brassicales > Brassicaceae > Camelina > Camelina hispida. The sequence continues at coordinate 12,914,047 of CP094637.1, read as the reverse complement.
GAAAAAGAACATAAAGACTGAATAAGAAACAAAATAACAACCATAAAGACTGAATAAGAAACAAAATAACAACCATAAATTTCTTAAAAATTCTCTCATCAATCACTTTCATCATCTTCAGAACATCTGTTGTAATCAAGCCTGGATGATGGTTTTGTACAAAATTAATCAATTATTCTTTCTTAATTATGTCAGAAAGTATAAATGAAAACAAACGTATTACCTCATCTTAAAATCTTCAACCTCTGCAATTGCTGGTTTAAAAAAAATCTGCGAAACCCCAGGTGTAGAATACAATTCCATACTCACACCTAAAAATACAAGAAGTATATTAACTTAAACCACTACAATAGAATTATTAAATTTAGGTTGTTTAACAACCAAATGTACATCAACTAAAGTCATAAATTTTGATTAAATTACCTCCACTTTGGTATTGGACATGCCAAAATTGCAAAACAGCAACAACATGATAACAACCAGTGCTCCACCAATTATTATAAAAGTAATCAGCCAAGTCATTATATGCCAAACATGGAATGTCAACTCCACTATATTTTGCAGGAAATAATATTTAATATGAAAGTAAATTAACCCCAAGATAGAAAACCGTAAATCCAAAATCACTGAATAGGTTTACAAACCTCAAATCCCTTAGAGAAAACCGTAAAATCCTTATCACTTGATGTGGCATTTCAGCATTTGGATCATGTACATTTAAGAGAGGTTCCACATTAACAACTTCACCCATAATGTCTGTTTATAAAACAAGTATTTATATAAAATAAAACTTTAACAATATTTTAAAATAGAGAAAAAAACCAAGAAAAAATATATCTATTTAAAACATACCTAATGGGAGATTTCTGACAGCATGATATCCTTCAAAAACTCTTTCGAAACTTTCAAAATCAAAAAAGTGATTATTGGAAATCACTCCACAGTTCTCTACAATGGTTTCAGAGCTGAATATGATCCTATAATCACAGACAGTGTGCTTTAAACGTAGGTCATTGTAACAGACGGAAAAATTAGAGAAAATTTTCCAATCATTTTCTTCTATTTGATTATCAAATATCTCTAACAAATCTTCAGTAAATGTTGCTTCTATCTTGTCACCCTATAGCCAAAAAAAAAAAAAAAAACCAATAACTAAAACAGATGTTGCAAACAGTTAGAAAAAAAGTAAATATCAAAATACTTACAAACGCATCACACAAAATAAGTTGAATACTTGCATCATCGTCCCTAACTTTCTTCCACTTCCTTAACACCTTGACTTGAATCTTGAACACAGAACTCCATGAATATAGATCTTTAACTCTAGCATATTCACCCATTTTTGTGAAAAAAATTTTACTATTTACTGAGCTAATATTGGGAAAATGATATATTCACAAATCACATCTTTTGCTTTCTTTTATAGGTCTCAAATAATAAATTAACATTAAAACATTACTCTTTCAAATTGACCACAATCAATGTACACAACACATTAACTTTAAAATGAGAGAAACAGAAAACGTAATAACAATTGAAAACAAAACATAACAACATTTATAGAGGAGGGCATACTAAGATTTAGTTTCTGATAAACAATTTAAAATTTCTGTATTAATTGCTTTCAGATCAGTTTACAACAATAAGATATATATACATATTCAAATAAAATAAATCTACAATGATTTTTATAATATTAGATCATAGTTGAAAGTTTCAGAAAAGTGAAAAAAAAAAAAAATTCACTTTTAGTAAGTGGTACAACCCACTTCAAAAATGGAGAAAACAAAAAAATGTCCAAGATATAGTATCAATTTTTAAAAGATTTAACAACTGACTTAAAAATAGTTACTGCCAACCTAATTTAGGATTACAATCTACAACCCTAAAAAACAAGAAACACATATCTAATGCATATCCAAAATATACATTCCGCATCCATATTACTGAAAATTTATTCCAATTTTAAAAAACGTTTAAAATATTAAATCATTGTATATTTTAACCAATTATAAAATTATAGTTATAAATAAATCAATAACGAAATAACTAAGAATAATTCATTTTCAAAATAGTATAACCAACAATACAAGATTTTAGTCAATAGTAAAATAAATACGTATTTATAAATTAATTAAATAAAATGAATGAAAACATCAGAATAGTTAAAAATAATAGAATAAACATTGACACAAAATAAATTTAAAATACATTTAAACTGTTGTAAAGTATATAAATCGAATTGGAGCATCATCTTCTATTTCCCCTTATTCATTATCGGCCTACCAAAATTCAAGAAACTTTTAAGGATTCTCAATATTGTAGGAACTCTTTTGCTTTTTGGATAATCTTGAGATCTCTTAAGAGTTGGCTGGCTACAAGACACTTCTACAACTTTACAGATATATATTGTATTGTAATTGTAATTGTCCATACTCCATAATGCATAGTACTCTTTCCATCGGTGTAGTGTAATTTCGCTTTAGAAGGCCCAACAATATTAATAGAAGAAAATTACAAAGACGCAGGCCCATTTATTTAAACAAACAGTATAGTATTTTTCCAAAGATGAACAACCCCTAAGTTGACGATGATGCCGCCGCTGATGAATCTGAGATCAGTCGTTGCGCAGGTAGGGAGATCTATAGGTTTTCGCCGCGCTTTCTCTGCGTCGCCTAATGGTAGTAAATCTTTCTTTTAAAACGGCATGATTATTGCCTTTTTTTAGGTTGGTTATTTTTCCAAGTAAAGAATTTGTTTGTCAATTTCACCTCACCGATCTCTGCGGAAACACAGAACGTGTATCCTTCATTAACTGTCCAGATCTAACACTTACTTCATTTCCGTTTCCTTGTATCTCCTTTACAGATTATCAATCTAGAAATCTTTTACTTGCTTTCAATTTTCAAACGATTGTAGTCGATTGTTGCAGTTTACCCATTTTTGAAACATTAGTTCAATTCATTGAAAATGATATTCTCTTCTAAATTACAGGTTTGGATCTTCTCCTTTGTTGCGGCGTTTAAACCAGTATGTAATTTACCATTGTCTTTACTTTCATAATTTCCACTGTTTTCTATTGCTTAATTCTAATTTATTTTTTCAAAAAACGCCAAAAACTCGGAATTTTAAAATCTATACAGGAACGATTGGCAATGGAAGTTAAAGGAACCTTATTTGATCTTGCTAGAAGTGATGCTGACTGTGGATGCTGTTTAAGCTGAATGAGTAGCTCCTTTCTAACCCCCAGTTTTCCTATGTGCTACTTAATGTCAGGATGGAACGTGTAAAGTATCTCTCGGGTCCAGTGGTGAAGGTGACACTATAATGGCCCTCCCAAGCGAACTGGATATAGTTCCTCCGAGGAAGAGTGACCGTGTCAAAATAGTTGGTGGGCAATTTCGTGGGTCTACTGGTAAGCTTATCGGAATCTTATTTGGCATCCCAGGAAAGAACTGTCAACCGAATATCAGACAAATAAGGTAAGCAAGAACAAAAAGGTTAGCAAAACACTACGAAAATAAGCATCTTCACTGTTAAAAATGTTTAACACTGTCGCATTGAAAAATTAAACACAACTCCAAACTATGTCTTCCAATTTCCTATTTTTTAAACCGTACAACATCTATACAGAATTTAGATGTGTTGAGTATATTAACTTAGGTATTAAACACTATTAATTAAGCCCTTTAAAATTTTACAATTGCCCTTATTTCTAACTATGTTTTAAAAGAAAAAAAAATTCTAATCAATTACAAATAGTATTACTACTTAAAGTAGGGGTAGTTTGGCAGCTGCCTATGAAATGAGTACCATCAGTCTCATTGTCATTTCCCTTACTTTAGCCCAGAGTTCTTATCCTATCTATGACATGTTATAATTTCAATAAATGATTTAATAATTTTTAGCAAAATTTAATTTTAAGTTTGTATTCTTTGTATTTCTTTCTAACCAAGGGTAAAAAATTTACAAAATAACAATTGACTATTAATTTTGAAGATATTTATACAAATACATAATATATAAAGTATGGAATAATAATAAATTATTTTAAACGGAACCAATGCATGGGAGTCTCGAACTCCAATAAAAAACATTTGACACACTTCAAAAAAAGAAGATTTGATTCTCTATATTTTTCACATTCCCATAAAAACCCAGATCTATTACATCCCACTACCATCGAACATTTAATACTCTGTTTTCAAAACGTCTATCGGTTTTGAAAAAGAAAACACTTTTTCATCTTCCACCTTACTTACAACTCATTTTTCATCAAACTTTTGTCTCATCTTTCCTCTTCCTCACGACTCAACATCCACCTTCTTCTATTCAACCTGTGAAACCTAAATATTATAAACATGGTTGCATACATAGAAGAATTGAATCTGAGAAAGAAGAGAATCAGTATTGCTGTGAAAATACTGCGGCTGTGGACACCCCATATAATATTTGGAGGAAGAGGATCCAACTATAAATGGATGATTTTGGTGGATGAGAAGGTAATTTATATTTTCAGATTTTCGTTATGCATGTTAAATTTATATTAAATTATATTCATATGATTTGCTTTTCATCTTTGATGAAGGGAAAAAGAATAGATGCTAAAATCCAATCTCGTGATTACTTCCGTCTATTCGTTGACATACTGGAGCAAGGAGAGTGGTTTCTTCTTCACAGGTTCAAAGTGAGAGAAAGCCAGCAAGAGTCAAGGAACTCAAACAATCAATTCGAAATATTGATAACATGCAAAACAGAAATCATCCCAATACCTCCCAGGTCTTCAAACAATTTTTTTAATTTAACAGATGGAACAAAGTTTCAAAATGCAACACCAGATGAGAGAAACAGTTGTGTTGGTAAATTAGTAAACCCTATAATACTTTAATTGTTTAATGTTCACCTTCTCTGATTGATCTTTCGGATCGTTTTCTTTCCGTTTGGTAGATTTTTGTGGAAAGCTCTTGCAAGTAGGATTACTTGATTATATTACTTACCTTGATTACGAAGGTGGATACAGTGGCGAGAAAAATGTAGTTCCTTTTAAGGTTGTTGACATCGAGTAAGTAATCTAACTTATCTTCAAATTTTCTTTTAAAAAGTATTTCATTGGAGTTTATAAAAACAAAAGCACACGCTCATAAATAATCGTTTTCTTTTTCTCAAATTACTACTCCTAAGTGGCAAGGAGATTCAGTGTTTGGCAGTAGGTGAAACCTGCTTGGAATTAATGCATAAAATGGATAGGATACTTGCAAGCCCTACCTATGAAGGTCAAGACATAATGTGTATGCTAATGTTTTGGAGAACCTCTACCTTTAAAGGTAATATCCCATTAGTCAAAGTTTATTGTACATAGAAGTCCAAAAATGGTTTAATAGAATATCTAAACTCACTTTCATTGTTTAGGTGCTCATTGTCTAATGTCACAACTGAGATGTTCATATATTTTCCTTGGTGACGAAGTCAAGAATTTACAAGAGATCCCGCACTGTGAGTTCATAGTACGTTTTTTGGAAAATTTTGATATAACTTTCATATTTGATTCAATTTATACTTTATGTTTCCTTTTCCCAGTCTGTATTATTACGAGTCATCTGATGATGAAGATTATGAGGGAAGCGAAGAAGAAGAGGTTGACTCTTCTTAGTATTAGTAGTGCCCAAATCATCGGGGCGGATTTACTGGGGCAGAAGAGGCCAAAAACTTAAAAATTAATAAGATGGTGGTCAACAAATGGTGGGACATTAACAACGGCAATGCTTTTTCATAGTATGTGGAATATGTAGGTGTTAATCTTTTGCTTTAATTGCAGAGAATAAGGAACTCTAGAATCCCTACTATTATTGTTATATTCAATAGTTATTTGAAATACAGTTTGTTGGAGGTTTTTTTTTTTTTTTTAAAGGGTTGGGTCTAATTTTAACAACAACATTTCCTAACTTACCAAACAAAGTCATGTTTGAACGTACGAAAACTAAGTACAATATAATTAGTAGTTTAAGCTTTATTCCATAAATATAGCAATTTAGATTTACCAAAACATAACACATCGAGCAATATAACAGAGGTCAATAACAGCAAATTCTAATAAAGACTATTATTTCAAGGGGAAAAAGTTTACCGTGTTCACAAGAAAATCTATTGCTGAAAAGATCCTACCAGAACAAGAAAGCAACACACATACATACTGTTTATTTAAAAATAAATCGAAACACACATTTTTGAATTAGCTGTTTCTACACAATACTAACCTAAATAGAAAATTATACATATACAAAAATTATAATGTAATTTAGTTTGAAGGAAAAAAACAAATTAACTATTTCACAGAGAATACCTACGCATTTGCCTTATTCTACACATTAGTATAACTAAGTTTCATAAAGAGTTAAGTGACGTAAAAAAATCTAAAACTTCGGCTTAAAAATAGAGACAGTAAACTCAAATAAAGTGGAAAACATAATTCTCTTAAAATGTCCTCAACAAAACACCAAAATGAACCAAGAAAAATTACACAAACCATTTAAAATAATATAAAAACACAGAAAACAAAATTCATGGCAAAAAATAATAAAACTTCAAATACAGCTAAGAAATCACTTGATAATGGATCAATAGAGCAAACAGCTGAGCTTAAAATATCAAACATTTTATGAACAGAGGTAAAATTAATATCCCAAAAATTACCTTACCAACTCCTTCGCTTTGGTTCACAAATTATAGGATTTGTCTCCAAAAATAAGAATAATATATTAGTTCTTTTTATTTGTAAACCAAAAAAACAACAATATAGATATATACATTTATTATTACTTAAATCATACTGGAATATTTAAATAAACAAACACAGGCCAGCAAATTTGAAAAGAACAAAATAAATTACAACAAATATAAAACAAACAAACAACCGGCGAGAAAACAAACCCAAACATATAATTTTAATTGGGTAATTAGATAACCAGACCTCTACTTGAAGAGTCTTCAAGTCTTAGATATAAAAACAAACTTCTTAGAAACGACCTCACAAATAAAGTCACCAAATATTAGAAGACACAGAAGAAGACACGTTTGCTCAACTAATGACATTAAGAAATACAAATGCAAAAAAACAACATAAGAAAACAAATAAACACAACTTACATTGAATGCTGGAAAATCACCTACACCGGAAACAATATTATAACAACTACAAAAACATAAACAACTGAAAAGATAGTTGTAAGCCCAAAATAACAAAAAACATTTACGTATAACCAAAGTTGCAACCCAATTAACATTTACGAGAAGATGTCGACTGAAAAAATACGAAAATGAAACAAATAATTAAAGACCTTATAGTGTCCAACAGTAAACAAAATAGAGAATGACAATATTAATAAACAATCGAGCCACAAAATGACAAAGTTTAAAAAAAAACAAAAACTAACAACCAAAAAAAAACAAAAACACCAACTAGAAAATGTAAATTGAAAATCAATATTTTTAAAAATATCCTTTAAAACCAAATAAAATGAACTTAATTGATTTAATATAAACAACATAGAAAACAAAGATGAGACGAAAACATTTTTAAATTAACAATATGCCGAGGGAGAAATTTAAAAGGAAACATGATGCAACATCAAAAAAAAATAAAAAACATTAACTAACTAGACAAACATAATAATATATACAACACAACCGGTCATACACGTAAATCAAACTACCGCGCGTAGCGCGGGTCGATTTCTAGTCTTGTTATATAATCAAGCTCTAAACAAGGAGGAATCAAACATTGTTAATATCACAACACATCTAATATAATAAAGTAAGATTACACCCTCTAAGAAGCTCTATCTATTTGCCACGTAGTACTTCTGGATTTTCTATTTTTTTTTTAATATAATGTTTTATCTTATTGTTAAGCCAATTGATAATGGACTGTAAATCATTAATGGGCCACATAATTTTGTCGACTTCTCAAAAAAAACCGACGGAATCTTTGAATTCCGACTTTTTCTGTTCATCGTCTCTCTCTTCCCCACCCTTTCCCCCTTGTATGTTCAATTGTGCGAGATTTTGAATCAGCCGAGTCAAAGAGAATCTCAACATCTTCATTCTTCCACAGCTTAACATATGACTAATGTAAAACTCACACATGTCCAAAAAAAATTATTCACCAAAATTTTAACTAAACTACCAATAAAACATATTTAATCAAATACATATAACTCTCACTTCCAATATAAAACTAAAAATATATATTTTCAATTAATCCACAAATAAGACATTTAATCATATACTTTAAAATTAAAATTTCTTATATAATAAAGTATGATACTTCTTAAAACTTTCTTCCACAACTTGACATGTAGCTACTGTAAAACTGACACCTGTCCAAAAAACTTATTCACCAAAAATTTAACTAAACTACCAATAAAACATATTTAATCAAATAAATATAACTCACACTCTAAATGTAAAACTAAAAAAAATATATCTTCAATTAATCCAAAATGAGACATTTAATCATACACTTTAGAATTAAATTTTAATAGAAAACTAAAAAAAATCAATTAAACCATAAGTAAAACACATTTTATCTTATACATTAACTCACAATTTAATATAAAACTGAAAAATCATTTCCAATTAAACCACAAATAAAACACATTCAATCATTTAAATTTAACTAACCTTTTAATATAAAGCTAAAAAGGTTTGATCAAAACAATAAATAAAACACATCTAATCATATACATTCAACTCACACTTTAATATTACAACTGAAATAAAATAAAAAATATTTCCATTTAAACCATAAAAAAACACATTTTGTCATATGAAACTAAAAAACTATTTCTAATGAAACCACAAATAAAATACATTCAATCATATAAATTTAACTCACACTTAAATATAAAATTGATAAAATTATTTCCAATTAAACCACACATAAAACAGTTTTAATAGTATAAATTTAACTCACACTTTAATATAAATCTAAAATAAAATAAAATAAATTTCAATCAAAACATAAATAAAACATATTTAATCATATACATTTAACTCACACTTTAATATTAAAACTGAAATAGAATAAATTTGCATTAAATTTATTTCTCTATTCAATTTTATTCAACACACAATAAATTAGAATTAACTCTCATACTTTATTGTTTCTAAACTGTAGCTCTCATTACTTCCCATCCTATAAATACTCAATTTTCATTCTCTCACTAGGTGCTTTCCCACACAACGCGTGGGTTGTGGTGTAGTTGGCACTTTCTTGAGAGAATATAACTATGAATTGATTAGAAAGACAAGAAATATAAAAGAAATATTTTTTTATATAAATAAAATAAAAATTGAATACAATGTTAAATATATATAATACTTTCTACATTAAAATATAGAATCAAACTCTTACAAGTTACAACACATATGAGATATAACAACATTTGATATTGGTAGGAGAGGAGGAGAGAATGTTTACTATAAGATGGTAATCCAAATTAGATAATGGAGAGGAGGAGAGAATCAAACTCTTACAAGTTACAACACATATGAGATATAACAACATTTGATATTGGTAGGAGAGGAGGAGAGAATGTTTACTATAAGATGGTAATCCAAATTAGATAATGGAGATGAATCTTTAAAAAATAGAACAATGTAATATATATATATATATATTACTTTCTAAATTAAAATATAGAATCAAACTCTTATAATACATATGAGATATAACAACATTTGATATTGGTGGGAGAGGAAGAGAGAATGATTACTTATAAGATAATAATCCAAATTAGATAAAGGAGATAAATCTTTTAAAATAAGAACAATGTAAAATATATATCATGTAGTCTCTAAAATTAAAATTTAGCATTAACAATTTACAATGATATTTCATTTTTTTTACAACTCATACAACAAAAATAAGAAATCAAAAATAACAAAAAAAAAAAACGAAAAACGATTTGAGTTATTGTAGAAGAGAATGAGAGAATGTGAAAATGAGATAGTAAAAGAATGTCAATATGAGAGAATGATAGATTGAGAGAATGCTTATTTATATGATAAGAAATGATGGAAGTTACATTTAGAACTATGGAGTTACAATAGTAATTTATTGTGTTTGAATAAAATTGAGTGGTAGAATATGATTAATGCATAATTTATTTTATTTTCAGTTATAATTTTATTTTAATGTGTGAGTTAAATGTATTGTGTTTATTGGATCTTAAATATTGTTTAAAGCAATTAGAAAGCAAATAAAAAAAAAATTAGAAAACATTAAATGAATATCAACCAATAAGGAGAGACCAAAACCTTATTTTTATATATATGATATATTGCTTTAAACTTTGAAATGAGAAATATATTATAAACAATAATTTTACATGAGAAATATATTAATTTAGCCAACCAAAATATGAATATAAGTTTAGCCAACCAAAATAAATAAAAATATTAAAATTTAACCAAAAATAATTTCTCTTGAAAGATAATAAGTTAGTAGGAGGAATGAATTAATGTACAATTATTGGATAGGAGTAACATTTGAGTTAAATGGAGTTACATGTCTTTAATTATAAATAAATATTTTAATTTTTTATAACCTAAAATAAAAGGAATACCAAGTGGCTGAATCAAAATTCACATGATTTGGTTGTTTGTTGATATAAACTCAACACTTACACATAATATTTCAAAATAAATATTACTTTTTAAGTGACAAACTAAATTAGTTTTCTTATAAAGTTATATGAATTCTTCAATCTCAATAATTTTTAAAATCCCAAGGATAACTTATATTTTTTTGGTTTTCACTCATCAATTTAATTTATAGTGCTAGATTTCATACTAATGGTTTCATCTTTAGAGAAATTAGTGAAATGATATTTTTAAAATTATATTTTATTTTTATATTTAAGTTCTAGTTGAATATGTTTTGTTTTTTGGATCATTTTTTATTTTGATTAAAGACACAAAAAACCAATTGTTTAATTATGTTCTTTTTGTTTTCAAAAACCTCAAATCATAAAAAAAAAAATATTATATTGATCTCTGCAGATTTATCAATTGGATCACAAAACAAAATAGTCTTTATAAATGGATAAATGGATAATTATATTGATCTTTATAAATAATTAAAAATGATACATGAATATGTGAGATAACCAGAGACATGATAGATAATTACATATGGATCATTTCAACTTTATGATCTTATTGTGTGGTGAATATTGTAAGGAAGTATGAAAATAATGACTTATAAGATGTTAATATAAAATAGAAAATGGAGATAAACATTTTAAAAAATTAAATAAATATATAAGATATACATATCATACAAACTCTAAAAATAAGCTTTTACAATGATATTTGATTTGATTTTTTATAACCCATACAACAACAATAACAAAAAAAAATACAAAACAAAACAAAACAAAACAAAAAAAAGATTTGAGAGTAGTGGAAGAAAATGAGAGAATGAAAGAGTGATAGACTAAAAGATAAGATAATGAGTATTTATAGGAAGAGAAATGATGAAAAATTACATTTAGAAAAATGAAAGTTACAATTATAATATATGGTTTTGTTTTAATACAATTGATTAATTCAACTTAGTGGAGAAATAAAGTTAATGCATAATTTATAAGGAGAAGCTATAAAGATTTCAGTTTTATATTATGTGAGTTAAATGTGAAAATTAATTATTTTTAAATTTGTGTTTTAATATAATTTTTTTTTGTTAAAATTGCATTGCCAAGTGGACCAATAAGGAGAGACTGAAACTCTACTTTTATATATATGATTCTCTTTCACTTTATCTTAGATATTATACATTATTTGTTGGTTGGTTGGTTGGTTATTGTTGTATGTGTTAAAAAAAAATTTAAATATTATTTTAAAGCTTAATTCTAGATTTTAATTTTAGATACTATATTATATGTATCTTACTTTTTTTTTTGAAGATCCATCTCTAATGTCCCTAAAACAAACATTCTCAAAATTAACCTATTAAAACTTACAGGTCCTTTGTCCATATTTTAAAATCCACATATTACCACTTAATGAGCCCATATATTATAAATAACTCGTGTATATATAACTAGCCTAGATTTTAAAATTATTATTTTTCTCTAATAGCATATATTGCTTAACTAAAGCCTACCATAATCCTATTTCCAAACTAAATTACCAAAGATTTCCATAAAAAGTAGTAATATCTAAACTCTTGACAACATAAGCAATACATCCAGTTCTGAATCCCAATCTAAAAAAACAATCATGAATAATAAAATTATTTCAAACTACGAGCCTGGTTTTGACTTCTTTGATCATTTTAAAAAAGGTAAGCAAATATATTTAAAACAAAAGGTAATAAAAAAATATGAATTCCAAAATACAAAAAAAAAACATAAAAATAGTAATAATAATAAAAAAGAGAATGTTCATTATCAAATAAAATAAACAAAAAGAAAATGAGACAAAACAATTCAATTTATAAAAACAAAAATGTTAAAAAACAACAAACAACAAACCGTGCAACGCACGGGACCGCACCTAGTTGTGAATATGATAAGAACAAACCTATGGAACCGCTGTCTTGTTCCAATTCACCAGAACCAAAGACAAGTCTTATAAACTTCAGCCCTCACTAACTGCTAACTAACAAACTCACCACAGCTACAATCTGCTAGTTATATACTACTAGAGACCTATAGGTAAAGTTTGAGCAGATGAATTTCTTCAACTAGACCCAATGCATCTTAGCTTATCAGACAATCCTGGTTCTTGTGAGATATAAACTAAACTTTTTGCCTTGCCGAGGGCACGGAGGAAACGTTTGCCATGGGTTGGTCTGTTCGATATGATATGACTGTCGTACAACAAAGGCGAAACATAATTAGGACCACGGGGCAAATATGATCGGAGTAAAGTGTTTCTGATAAATCTAAATCCTACACAGAACCTCATCATATGGGAGATTTATACACTACACTATATCATGGACTTACTTATAAAAACGGGTCGAATTGGTGACCAGTTTCTAGGAAATTAATGGAAGGAAATGTGTTGTTCTTTATTATTCCTTATTTTTGTTACTATTTAGAAGTAATTTATTTTCTAAATTATAATATATGGACCCCACATTATTCCTACTTGTTCCTTTTTTTTTTTAGGAATCATAGAAGAAAATTGTTCCTAATTTGATAATTAAAGAACAGATTTCCTTACTCATTCCTGTTTTATCATTTTTTCTTTTCCTGATTGTTCCTTTTTATTCCTATTCCTTCTCATTCTTTTTGACCTATAGGCTCCGTGCACTTCGCAAACGTTTGTGTACTACGTAATAGTGCATACTTATCTTTAGTGTCTTACACGATCCACGTAGCCAGCTTAAAGTCTCTTTTTACTACAGAAACTAGAAAGGTTGAGGTCGTGCCGTCGAGGGTTGGACGCAATCTGACTTGGATCTCCACCTTTGTGCTGATTCACATGTTTTGTTTGTTTCTTATGGCTTTTTAGTATCTATTACATTTTATAGAATTACTTAGGTTCAACCATCAAAACGTATTTTTTTTTTACAAACGTCACGTCTTGACGTCTTTATAATTTCTATATAGTATTCTAAAAGTTAGCGAACTATATAGTTTTGTTATCTTTTTATACTACTTTTTAGAAGTTGGCTTAAGAAGCTTTTCTAAACTTAACCTTTCTAAAAAGCTTATTTTCAAAAGTAGGAGTGTGATGAAAATATTTAGAGAAAACCTTCATTACTAAAGTTGTGGTATTCTTTTCAAGATAACAAAATGTCTAAAGGAAAGTTTATTTTTCTAAAAAAAAACAAAGAAACCATCTTCTTCTAAGCCCGTGATTCAATTATTTTTTTCTAGAGTTTTGCATCCGTGGTTGACTTGAATCCTCAAGCATGAGTCATGGAATGTCCCTCGTGAATCATTTATTAATCCCTCTACAATGATATAAACCCCCAAAAAAAAAACGTATGGTCGTATGATTGATACCGACATTAAATTTTTAATATAAAAACTTTACAAACAGAAGGTGAGGCCAGAGGAGAAACTAATCCCGGCCATATTTGAGCCTTGCAAGAATCTACAATCAGGTAGTGGGACCAACTCCCACTTATCCTTGTGCTTGTCATAATCCAACCAAATTATATTCCATAAACCCTCATGATTCGTCATTAGAGCCACTCTAATCACCCCTAATCTCCTCTCCAAGCAACCCATCATCACACCACAAGGCTTGTTGCTGATCACTTCACTCGGTGCTCTTGACACTAACTCCCACTTCTCACCGTTTGAGCTTATTTCCCAAACCTCTAAACTCTTCATCATTTTATTCATCTTCGAATTATCTACTCTGTCTAATCTAATCACCACTTTGTATTCATCTCCATGTATATGCAACAGTTGACTCTCTAGATCGTTTCTACTAAACCCGACACTCGACGGACATTGTCCGATCGCGCTTTGGTTTAATCTCGGCCGCAAAATCCTCGGAAACCGGTTCGTCATCGAACCATCTTCAACGCTCATCACAGTACTCTCATGAGGTCGATTCGATAAGCTTAAGAATATTACATTACTGTTTTTCTCAAAAGCCAAATTATTTGTATCCTCTGCTTCTTTAGTATACCACGTGGCTGTGTAAGAATGGTAAGTAAACAGAACCGGTCGGTTATTAACCATCTCAGCAAACATAAACCGGAAATGACTTGGATTTGATGGATCAGGCACAAGCTTCATACCGGATCGTCTCCAAGACGATGTTCCACGAGGACCTAACGGACATGAGCTGATTCTTGTAACGATCTTGCCAACCAAATCAACGGCTATGATTCCACTATGAGTATTGGAGGCAAAGAGAAGAAAGTTACCGCTGGCCGTTAGTAAATATAAATCTTCGCCCGGGCGAATCTCCCCGGCGAGTATTTCAGCCACGGGAATCTTGAACCACCGTACGGATCGGTCTGAGAACCCGTGAAGCACACCGTTGTCGCGGCGCCAACGCCTTGTGTAGACAAAGATCCACGTGTCTCTCTGTGATCCGTCGTTTAGCTGTCGGATGAAACTCTGGTCAGAGATTGTTGTCAAAACATACTTATTGAGTAGTTTCATTCGGATGATCTCAGGTATACAAAGATGGAATAAAATGTTTTGTATGAGTTCAGAGGGAAGAAGGCAAAAGCCTATGTTGGTGTTTGTGTCTTTGTTACATCTTTGGCTTTTCTCCATTTCTTATTATATTTTTTTGAAGGGTGGTGTTTTGAGTTGATAGGATCAACTTCAATGTTGTTGGTTATATATATAGAAGAGTGATCTAACTAGACATAAAATTTGTGGTGGGAATATAATTTTTTTTTAAGTTCACTTGTTAGGTCAAAGCCAAGTTCACTAGTTTTTGATGAACTATTATATACCATTTTAAACTTTCTCTTTTACTTGAGTTTAAAGGAACCATCGAAACCACATATGTACATTAATTAAAGTTGATAGGGGCATGAGTCATGACCTACTAAAATCACCTACATCTGTATATGTATCGAATTTTTTGCTTAAGAGAACAAGCATTTGATTATATGACTGACCCAAACCAATAATTTGTTTTTTTTCTTCTTTATTATAAGTGTCACGCTTATATTATTTACTTTTAGTACTTATCTACAAGACTAAAACTTACACTTTCCTTGAATTAAGTGACCTAATTACGCTCTTTCAATAATCATAATTGTCACACCACTAAAATATATTCATATCCACGTTGAATTGACAATACGGCTCACCAAGAAAACAAGGAGTAACGTGGAATTCCACTAGAGAGCGTCGCCACAGGAAGAACGATTTTGCTTATGCTGTTTAATGTTTACTGCATACTGGTTTTCTATAAGCTGGACGAATCATGCCTTAAAAGGATAGAATCAACAATGAATTTTGAATATTACTATAGTGAAGTTTATATGAGAAGACGAACATATAGAGTATCTTAAATGGGGTTGTTTTAAGATCGTCATGTATAATGATGATTTGAGTGTTGGTTGGCTAACTTGGCTTTACAAGCAAACGATAGGTCAATGGATGTTCACATCTTTATCAAAATAAAAGTTTTCGGCTTACGAGTAATGGACGGTGGAGATGATGGTGGTCGCGTCAACCTTAATAGTTTAACTGTTTTTCTTCTTCTCATATTTAAAACATTTTAACTATAGCCAAGTATAGTTATTTTACTAAAAAATAAAAGCAAACATTACAAAAATGAAATGTCATTTTCCAACAACTTAATAATATTTTGATTTTTTGTGGGCAAACTTTATAATCCCCTATATAATAAAATGGAAGTACACAACTTCTTTTTGTAGACTATATAATTTTTATAAGTTGGTTACAAAATAGGTTATAGATTAAATATAGGTTGGTTACAAAAAAAATATAGATTAATTGGTTAATCTGTGGAATACACTTAAGAATATCCCAAAAATCCTCTTAAAGATAAATATTCCAATGATTTATATAATTTCCAAGATAAAATATTTAGTATTTCATGTATTGTTATAAAATATATACTGTTAGGCGTAAAAAATTGGCAATTTATCACACTTACTCGTGCTTTCCAAGATCTTATTGTGCGGTTGAAAATAAAATATTACCTAAGAGTCATATTAAAACACTCTCACCAAACATTTTCAAAAATTAAAATAAAAACCAACAACAAAAATAACCATTTCTCATACATAAAATTACAAAACTTACAATATAAAACTTACAAAATAAGTGTTTTTTACAATCATCATATTTAGCATATGATTTTATTGCATAATATTTTATCCAAAAAAGCTTTAAAAAAAAATCATATGAATTATATTTTATTCTAAAATTATAATATAAATAAAAGGAATTTCAACCCGTGCTCTAGCACGGGTTCAACCCGTGCTCTAGCACGGGTCATAATCTAGTATTTTGTATTAAAAGGAAAACTGTTAATAAAAATAGTATTTACAGAAAAATCCATTTTATGTATAGTGTGATTTGTTTTGTTAAACTATCTAGTGAACTTGGTGACTGGTTAGTTTAAGTAGGACGTGAAAACATAATTATTTTGTTGATGTTCGTATGATAATGATACAATGTGAATGAAATGCATACATATTTGCTAAAACAAATGCAAATATGTACCAAATCAGAAAATATGTACCAATTCAGCGTAGCTCGGCTTGGGGGACAAAAACTTGGAACGTCACACAGAGATAAGACATCAAAACTACACTTTAGACAGAGCAGATCATACATGCGGGTGACCGTGTTACGCATACACGTTTCACAGTCCTTCATCAGCACCTGCCACGCCATCTCTAGCTGCTGCACTAACAAGCGACTGCGGAAAAAATAGACTTGTTTCAGAATTAGGCCTAATCCTCTATGCAAAGATGACAATCACGAGACTGTAAAAGTTTAGAATCTAACCTGGAGTTCCTGTTCACAGTCTTTCAGGTTGTCAGTGCACTCTCTAACCTTTGAAAATGACTTAAGTAGCTATCACAAACAAATACCATATGTCAACAACAGGAATACCTAACAAAATTCGCTTGGAAGACAGGACCGGAGCCTATGCTTACCTTTGCTAATTCTTTTCGGCGTTGTGAAACCAGTTTCTTTTCATTGATCAACAAATCTTCTAACCTCTGTCTTAACCATTTCAAATGAGAACAAATCCATAGTCAAAATTTTTGGGTTTGTAAGATATAGAAGGCACATACCTTAGACTTTTTTTGTAACTCTGAGCACACTACTTCTTTTTCTTCCAATCTCTCCTCCACCGCCAGCACCTTATAATTGGAACTAGCCCATCAAATCTTCCGATCACTCAATGATTATATGTAAAATTAGTCCACCAACAGCCTGTATGGGCAGATATACGACCTCATACCTCATCTTGAAGCGCCTCACGCATCTTAATCAGCGAATCCAGTTCTCCTTTCACCTGTATAAAAGAAGCAAGTTGTCACATAAACTATGCAACAATACATGGCTAACAAACATCATCTTTACCTGAAAACTCTGATCTCCACTTGTATTAGAGAAGTGATCTTTTCCACGCCCACCATCAAGCATGGCACTGCTAATTGAATAAAAACATCAAAAAAATTAATAAATCTCAACAAAACCAAAGAAAACCAAAACATTTGTCAAACGGTAACATGTACAAAGCCAGCAAGAGTAAGTGATTTCTTCAAATCTATTAAATCAAACCTTCTGCATTTGTGCTTATCAACGACAATTTATCATACTTAACCACAACAGCATCCCAGTATTGACTCATTTAAACCAGTAGACCAATTTTACGGAAAAACGAATGTCATAGTTCAAATAAACAGGTGGGGTAATCCTACATCTAAAAGCTAACGGCGAATGTGAAGTCTACAAACTACACAAACTTCAACAAAAAGTTTACCTATCATCTCTCTTTGTATCTTGGCTCCTACCTTCATGAGTAACGGTCCCTTTAACTTTGATTCCCCTACCATTATCCCCAAAAGACCGATCCCCACGCCAATCTCCTCCATCACCTTCAAGAACTCTTTCCTTGTAACCATTTCTATCAAGCATATCATGATCATTTCTCCTCTCAAACTCCAGTGAATGCTCATAAGCTCTTTCCTTCTCTATGTAATGTTGATCTTTCCTTCTATCCTGAGACCTATCCCGTTCTCTGGACCTATCACTATACCGATCCCTGTCATAATTACCATCACTTCTCCTATCAGGGCTTCTATCCCAGCCACCGTGTGGTCGTACCCGCCCCGGACCTGGATTCATTCTTCCACCTCTTGTCGTCACTTCATTCACACGCACTGCACGCCCACCAATATTCTGATTACGAGCTCAGTACCGTCAACAATATAAATTACTCCAAAACATCATTATAGAAAAGGCAAAAAACAAAAACTAGTTTTGTTTCTTTTTTGGTTATACAACGAAGAACAAGAACCATACTTTTCCATCCATGTCGTCGATAGCATCATCAACCGATCGACGATTTGAAAATGTAACAAAGCCATAGCATTTCCCTCTTACACTCTTGTCATTCACAATCTGAATTCCCAAAACAGTACAACTATGTCAAAAGTACACTCTGACCAGTGACCAGCTCACATCAATTCATATCTACTATCTCTAACACCATCACAATAAGATTGAAATCTCAAATACGAGAACTAAATGTTTATCGTGGAAGTAATGAATCATCCTAATTAAGAAACCTAAATTTAGTTAAGATATTGGAGGCAACAACGGAAAGAGAAGTTTTTTTTACCTTAACGGTGAGCACAGAGCCGTAAATGGAAAATACACGGCGGACAGCCTCCTCGGTGATGTCGTAAGGGAGGCCGCCGACGTAGACGGAGTTACCATCGTCCATCGTCATCGCTCTTTAATCGACTTTGGTCGGATTCCACACGGAAGCATAGAAGTCATTCCCAAATCTCGGAGTTACAAATGGGCCTGCCAGTAGGCCCACTAACTAAACCCAAAGAAAAAAAAACAGTTTTTTCGTAATTAAAGTTTCCTTTTTCGTAATTCCGTTTTTTATTACCATTTTCCCCCAAATTAGAATCTCAAACTTCTCCGGTGCGACGCAATGGAGGCAGCATCCACGTCCTCCGCCGGCGGCAACACTCACGCCGTCGTGATAAATGCTCTGACTAACCGGGGCTGGTGCTTCAGAGACGCAACTTACTTGAAATCACTGGTCACTGATATCTACTCCTTGATTGGCGGCGGTAATCAAACAGGCGCGGTGGTGGACTCAGTGGAGGCCGAGCTGCTTAATATGGATATTAGATCAATCGGAGGCAAGTCCCTCCCAGACTCAACCGAGTTACGCAGGTGTTCTCATCTTCAAGGCCCCAAAGTTCTTCAGGTACATCTCATTCACTGCAAAACAAACAGCTAAAAGACGACAGTAACAAGAATTAGAAGCGTAAAATTTATATCAACGTTGTTGGTTTTGGCTGATATACTGAGTTTTCAAGTAGTTCTCAGGCTTTGTTTGTATGTAGAGTATTCCGAGTTTTTACTTTGGCACTTTTAGTTTCTCTGTATTGTGTTAATTTGGGTTTCTTTGCTTTGTGAGCATATAGATAAGTTCTGTTAGGGATGTTACAAAAAGTAGCTCAGAGGAATTCCTGGGAAGTTCAACTGGTAAACGAGTGCTCAAATTCGCTCTGACTGATGGGAAGACTGAGATATCCGCACTTGAGTACTCTCATATACCATCGATTTGCAATGATGTGACTCCTGGTACTAAGGTATTATTACATCTCAATCTAATTAGTTGACAGATTCATGTTGTGTTGTCTGTGCATTAGGATCGAATATGCATCAGGAGGGTGTCTTATGGAAACATAATACCTTTGTGTATCGTTGGCAGGTTCGTTTAGAAAATAAGGCTGTGGTACGTGACGGTCTAGTATGTTTGACTCCAAAAGAGGTGACTTTATTGGGCGGTAATGTGCCATCACTCACTGAAGAATGGCAGATGAAGAAAAAATATGCTAGTTTGGCTCATTCATCTGGAAGGAAATCTCAGGAAAGCAAAGCTGGTGATGGTCCTCCTCCATTTGAGGAGTTGAAGATTCAAAAAGGTTCCCATCACCGTGGTAAGCAGAGGTGTCTTATTTTGCGCATTGCTATTCAATTTTCTTTTAGTAGTTTGTTGCATGTTTCTTTCACTTTATAGTTTATAATGGTTGGCCAATCTTTGTTAACAAATAGAATATCTACCAATTTTTGAATTGTTAGTGTGCATAAAATTGTAAAAGATGTCTTGTCTATGCATTGACTGCTGCAAGGATATTCTACCCAAATGCACTTTAGCATAGACATATTAGTATTTTGACCGGAGCTTCAAAATCATAACGTATCCGTTTATATAACCTATGAGGATTCATGTAGATGTCTGATCTATGTTTTTTTCTCGGCTTGGTATCCATTTTGGCACTGTTGGGTCTCCATTGTTTGAATACTTGAACTTGAGTGACTGCTTTTTCATTGTGTGGTAAATTTATGGTCTCTTGAATTGCTCTTCTTTCGTGATGGAAGTTTGGACAATGCATCAGAAAAATTAATTTGTCAGCATATGTCTGATACTTGACAGATTACTACAAGACGACATCAACGACTGCTGCAGAAAGCAACGTAAAACACGCCGGTATAGAAAAAGGTGGAAGTAGTGAAGTTGGTGGCAACAAAAAAGGTACAGATAAGAATTTACAAAGGAATCCTGCAGATTCTGATCCAAAATCTGTCAAAGTTGAAAATCAGGAAAAGCCAAGCAGTTCAGATACAAGACCTAAACAAGGTGTGCCATCTAATTTTTCTCATAGCATATCAGATATTGTTGCGTTAATTAGTTTGGCATTTTCATTAGGCAATTGCATTGAAACTTTGGATGAGATAACTATCATTCGTCCCAAATAAGGCCAAGTAAATCTCTTGCTCGTTAGTGCCATAACATCTCCCGTTGTTGCAGTGGTGGAAGCTGTTCCTTTACAGAACCAAGCGGCTGCGCAGATACTTCTTGAGAAAATGAAAAATTCTAGTTCAAATGACCGGCAATACGAAGGAAGAAGAGGTAGAGGTAGAGGTAGAGGGAGAGGGAGAGGGAGGGGGAGAGAAGAAGAAGACTCTGCAGTGCTTACACTGGATGAGTGGGAAAAGAGGAATACTGGCGGGGGAGTTCTTGCAACAGCTGACCATCCTAGCAATACTACAAGCGATGAAGATCTTGCATGGCAGCTTCAGAATCAGTTTGATCTAGAAGACTCTTATGTGAGTCACAACAATCTCGATTATCCCTATGACCCCTCCTCATATATGTGCTTAATTGGCTATTTAATTTATTAACCAGACCATTATTTCAATTAGTACACCATTTTTGTCTTTCAATGACTTAGTACTTACGTGTTGGGACCATACGAACAGAAATAGTTACGATGAGAGAAATGTGATTGTAATTTGTTGTGCAGGGACAGGAGATGCATGGAACTGGGGCAGCGGATATCAGAATGAATATGTTTGATTACGGAAGACCAGACGATAACTTTGGCCATGGAAGGGGAAGAGGAGGAGGAAGAGGAAGAGGAAGAGGGCGAGGACATAGGCGGGGAAGAGGACGTGTGTAGATTGTATAATGAAATCATCCAGGCTTGTGGTAATTAAACCAAACTTCATCATCTACATCTGTATGTCTTTATGTATAAGTTAGAGTAAACATGTATTGGGAGCATTATAGATTCTTCGGCAATTACTCATGTATGCTTTGGTACTCACAGGTATGGCAGCTCTGAATCCGTCTGTAGATGGTCATTTTGAGTGTTTCAGATATCCGTGAGAAGTTTTGAATTGAACATTCATCTTTTGAATTTGAGTTTGTGGCTGTAGTAGTTCTTTGCGAGAAAATATGTTGAAATTTACATAGCTTTTTTCATCAAATACTCATCGGGAGTGAGACACTCTTGGAATGAAGTTTACATTACAGCAAAGTTCCTACTAAAACACCATTTGTGTACACAGGTTTGTGGTTTTCGACTGTTACACACTCGCAAGTGCCAATATGTTGTTTCTTCATTTCTATAGTGAATTGCATTGATTGATGCTCGAGGGAAATACAAATATTATTGGCGCCTTCGGAAGACGAACAATGATCCTCTAGAGCCTAATCCCAACCTAAGTTTTTCATCTACGTATGTGATCCGAAGCTTCACTTCGC
This sequence comes from Camelina hispida, assembly GCA_023657505.1. Taxonomy (NCBI): domain Eukaryota; kingdom Viridiplantae; phylum Streptophyta; class Magnoliopsida; order Brassicales; family Brassicaceae; genus Camelina; species Camelina hispida. Next base: position 12,891,262 of record CP094637.1, on the reverse strand, counting down.
TTTCGAACCCGTATTTAAACTCCAGAGATCCTACCTTGATTTCCGGAGGCTCAAATATCACCTGAACCCACTCACTGTCCAACGCTGTCAGCTTCCCTACAGATAATAAAGATCACACAAAAGGTTGAAAGATTAAACAGGGTAAAAGATGAGTTTAAGCAAATGCATAGTATATGGGTTTTTTTCTCTTCAATTGTCACCTGTCAAGGAGACATCTCCGTCAAGAAAACCAAAAGCAGTGATGGAAACTTTATTCCTGACGATATCAGGAGAATCAATGCCTTGTATCATCTCTTTCGTTTTGAAGAAGAGGCGGCCTATCACGCTTCTGTAGCCTCCACCGGGAGAGGTTGGTCTAGAACAGTACACCACGTCCCAATCTGCACCACAATTCGAGAATTCACATTTATGAATCATCAAGGAAGAAGATGCAAATCCCAGCTATGTTCTTAATAATTTACCTCCGAAAATGAGAGGGTTTTTAACAGGCTCCTTGACACAGTACTTTTGAAGCTCTCCAGCCACTTTTGCAACCTCCTTGTGTTGTTCAGGGCTCAGTGTCACACCTCCATCGCTATTCGCAACCTGTTCACCACTCCCCATAATTATCAAAATCTCTTCTATATATCGTTCTCAAATCAAATAAAGATGGGCGTATAGTTTCGGGGATACAGACCTTAGAGAGGAGGGTAGAAATGAGATCATCGGGTCCAGTACGAAGCTCAACGTTGGGAGCTGAAACAGAACTGACGACGAGTCCCAATCTTTTGCTCCTGTTCCGTAAATCGACCTTGTAAGGGATGGTATATTGAAGAGGGAGGTTCGAGCGCTTCGAGGAATTGAGGATCTGAGTCCGTGGTTCGGAGAAAGAAGACGCGATTGTAAGGGAAGAAGCAGCCGCAGCCATTATTGCTCTACAGAAAGAGAGAGAGAGAGAGAGAGAGAGAGAGAGAGAGAAGCTCAGATAGAAGAAAGGTGTGAGAGAGAGAGGGAATACGGATATTGTGATTTAAGTGGTGCCACGTAATAATAGAAATCGATACTGGTCCCACCACTCGATCGCCGATTGGATGATCTCCGTCCACGTAGGAAAATATGGTCTCCCGCGTTATCTCGTTTGTTACAAAATCTATATCGAGTCAGCCCATTTAAGGCCCATTATTGAATACCAGGCCCAAGCCTGCGTAAACATCTTACCAACAAACAACAACAATTAAAATACATGAATCGGTGATGACGTTGGTTGGGTCAAACTGCTCTGTACTCTCTCTCTCTCTCTCGATGCTCAACAACCGAAATCTTCGAGCTTCTCCGATAGTACTTGTAAAAATGGAAACGTCGCCGCAGCTCAGGCTTATCATCGCCGTCGTAATATCGTCACTCATCGCTTTCCGATCGTACAAGCGGAAGTCGCTCGATCTCTCAGGTGGAATTGCTGGATTCCTCGTTATGACCATCCATTTCGCCGCTGGTTACAGGTTTCTTTCTACTCCCGATTTTGATTCATTCGGTTATTGACATTCGATTATTTCGTTATTGAGAAAGTGTTTTGTATTGGTTTTGATCGGATGAATCTAAATAAAAAAAGGTACGGAGCTCTGCTGCTTGTATTCTTTCTTACTTCCTCGAAGCTTACCAAGGTTGGCGAAGATAAAAAACGACGCGTTGATGTTGAGTTTAAGGAAGGTGGTCAAAGGAACTGGTACATTTTTTGTTCGCTCTGCAAATCTACTATATCCACTGGAGTGTTTATACGATGATCTGTTTCTAATAAAATTTCCTGATAGAGTTTGGTGTATTGACTTATGTGAGATTGAGCCACTTGGATTTCTTTGTTTATGAAGCTTGCGATTAGGATAAATTATTTAGAAGTGGAATTAGATTAGCATACCATTGAATCACATACACTGGGCTGTTTCTAAACAAAGATATTTCCATTTCTTTGGTTGATTTTGATGTTGATATTTATAACTTCATTGGAGAGACTGTTTCTTTATGGTTAGCCAATGATTTCACTTGTAGAAGTTGTTATTTATTTGACCAATAAAAGTTGCTTTGACAGGGGATTACTCAAATATCTTGTTTCAGGTTACAAGTGTTTTGCAATAGTGGGATTGCGTCAGTTCTGGTTGTAATTGCATGTACTTTAACGGGTTGGGAGGACAAGTGTTTGGATTCGAAGCAGTCGATAATTGTAACAGCTCTTATTGGTGGCATCATCGGTCATTACGCTTGCTGTAGTGGAGACACTTGGTCCTCGGAGCTTGGGGTTCTAAGTGATTCCCAGCCTCGACTAATCACAACGTTTAAGGTTTTTCTTGTTCCATTTTTTTGCCAGTCGCTAGTTAATTTTCCATGTTCTAGCTAAATTGTTTGGTCTCATTCTCAGCCGGTGAAGAAGGGAACAAATGGTGGAGTTACAAAGGCAGGATTCTTAGCTGCCTTGGCAGCCGGAACCACTGTTGGCTTAACATTCATTATCTTTGGATTCTTTACCGCAAAATGCCCAAGCGATGTGGCTCTGAAGCAACTATTAGCCGTTCCACTCGCTGCATTAGCTGGATTATGTGGGAGTCTTATTGATTCTGTACTAGGAGCAACCATCCAATTCAGTGGCTTCTGCTCTGTTCGGAACAAGGTACATTACAACGAAAAGAACATGTAAAATATGTGGGATCGAGGTGAGAAAGAGTAGTTGACTGAATTATGTGTCGTGCAGATTGTAGGGAAACCAGGGCCGACCGTAAAGAAGATATCAGGAGTGGACATCCTTGACAACAATGGTGTGAACTTTGTCTCCATACTCTTGACATCCTTTCTGACTTCCATCGCTTTTATGTACATTTTCTGAATGCTATAGTTACCAAACCCTGTTTTCTGGACCAGACTGTTTTCTCTTTTCCACAATTAAGAAGCCAAAATTTAATATAAAGTTTGATATTATTTCTCAAATGCTAAATTTGTTGTATGCTGGGTGAATTCTGTTAGTTTCTTAAAACAGTCTTCTTTCAGTATGTATGCAATAATCACAGCCTACAGTGTTTTTTAAATCAAAAGAAATATCATATATATTTTTTTTTCCTCTTTATATATGGGTTTGTCTTTTTGTGTGTGTGTGTGGGTTGTGGCCCTGTGGGGCTTTGTGGCAAAATGATGTTTCGACGGTTTTAATTCCAAATAAAGGAATCGCGTATATCCGTATAACACCGTTCCGTTGAGCTGCACACACGACTACATACATTTAGCCCTAATATCTGAAGCGGCAAAATCGGAAAAGTGAAAACAAAAAAAAATGTGGTTGCGAAATTGAAACGACGAGAGGGAAAAATAAGCCCCCACTTGCACGCATCGGGCGGGGTGATAAAAAAAAAGGTTTTGATTGGAGGAGACGAACGGAGACTGAAATGGCGACGACGGCGATGAAAAAACCTAAAATTGAACAAGGGGAAGAAGGTGAAGTAGTAGCAAAAACGTCCTCAACTCAAATCCCAGATGATAGAGAAGCTCTACTAGAGTTCATGGACCAGCGTGCCAAGTCAATCCAACGCCTTAAAGACCAGATTTCAATCCTCGACAGAAAGGTCTCTTCTTTCTTCGTTTTCTTGACCACTGATTTCACTTTCTTTCTGTTGCTTTATGTGACCAATTCGGCTTATTGTAGAGTGTGCATCAGTTTTGTTGATTTGGGTTTTTGCATCTGTTTTAGGGATTTTGATTGATTTCTTTTGTTTCAATTGGAGCTCAGTTTTCAACATAATTATTGAGATTTTCTCATTTGCTTCCTCGTACATAATATGCAAATGTCATTTCTTGCTCAAAACTTTGAAGGGCAATGGTAGGATCAATTTACAAGCGAGAGTCCCTACTGCTTGGTCTTGTTCTTATGATTTCTGATGTATCTGTCTGCAGCTTGCTGAAGAGAGAAAACTGATGGCAGATGCCGAGGCGAAATTTTTACAAATTGATCGTGTTGAAGATGCTACTTTATCTAAGTCAAAATCAAAAGGGCCTGGTAAAAATGGAAGTTTGCTTGGTATAGCAGAGTTCTGGACCGAGGGAAATAAGGCCAAGACTACCAATGAAACTTCCTCTACTCCACATTCACGTAGTGAGATGGATTCCTTGAAAGTGCCAGCCATTATCTTACCTCCTTCTTTTAAACGAAGAGCTTCTGCACCCGTGAGAGCAGAAGTAAATGAGACCACCCAAGCTCAACCCATGGCTACAAGGGATCCTAACATTCCAATGGAAGACACAAGTGGCCCTGAGCCCAAGAGACCTCGTAGTATTCTTGATGAAGTAGTAAGGGATACCCAAGTTCGAGATAATGGAGCTCAACCCATGGCTACAAGGGATTGTGATGTCTCCAAAGAAGATGAAAGTGTCCCTGAGGCCAAGAGATCTCGTAGTATTCCTAATGAAGTGGTCAGGGAATCCCAGGGTCGAGATAACGTAGCTCAACCCATGGCTACAAGGAATGTCCCAAAGGAAGCCAAAAGTGGTCTTGAGGCCAAGAAATCTCCTAGTTTTCCTACTGAAGTGGTATGGGAAACTCAAGATCGAGATAGCCAAACTCAAGATCGAGATAACCAAACTCAAGCTCAAGCTCAAGATAACCAGACTAATAAGGACTTTGCAAGGCCAAGGATCAGAGTTTCTTCTAACATTTCTCAACAAGGACAACCGGAAAAATCTGGTAAAAGCCATTCTTTTGATTGATTTGCCACATCTTACCTTCTCATTGCGTCTGAATCTATTGTTTCTTTTTGTGTGTTTTAGAGTTTCGAGGACATGATGAGTTGATAGCGCTTATAAGTAGGAGCTCTTTGCGTCCCACAATTGAAGGTCGTACTGTAGGTATGCTACCAAGTTGCCACACGAAAAGAATGAGAAGTCTTGCTCTTTCTCCTTCAAGCCGTGAGCTATTTGCTACAAGGTGCTTTTTACATTATTTTTGTTTGGTTCTTTTCCAAAAGTGAATAAAAGACGCTACCTAATTTATTCTCTACTAAGGAAATGATATATACTAGACAAAGTTAGCTAATCTAATATACTCTTGAGTCTTGACTCCTATGCTTAATCTTTTTTCTTTCCCCCTCTTGCTTTTGGTTTGTGGTCATTCTTCAGTGCATTGGATGGGGCGGTTCATTTCTGGAAGCTTCAGTCTGATAGGTAAACTCTGCCGTAAATATGCGTGATTAGCTTATGATATTTCTTGCTGATTTCTTAGGGCTAGTCAATTAATTGTTATCTGTGTCGACTGATTTTAGGAGGAGGGGTTATTGGATTGTAACTTCAAATCCATACAGATTTCCTTGATATTCAAATGTGTTAAGTTTATCTATATTCAATTCCAGCTGATATCATCTTCATCCATCCATAAAGTCGGCGATTTTACTTTCACTTATATTTGCCAACAAACCGCAATATTTTGTTGTACAAGATCTTAAGAGTATAGAGTTTGTACAATGTTTTCTTTACTGGGAAGTTTTGTGTCTCAGAAACCCCCAATCTTTTTACCTCTTATTTTAATCTATACTAACCCATTAATGGTTTCACAATTGAGCAGGTCCACAGCTACTTTGTTTAAGACGGTTAATCGGGTTGCAGTAGATCAGAAGAAATGGGCAGAAGATATAGCTTGGCATCCACACAAGAGTGCACTTTTCTCCGTGTATACTGCAGATGACGGTCACCCTCAGATATCAGCCATATATCTGAATGAAGCTAGAGGGGTAAAAAATCTATGAAAGCTGTTATACACTAGCGTTTTACCATATATTAAATTTGCCATTGCACACTCATTAGTGGAATGTGTGACTTGTAGAAAGTTAACTAGGCCTTCTTAACCTGTTAGAAAAAAGAAATCAATTTAGCTGGAATAATTGGGTATTTGGTTCAACCTTGGATTTATCTATTTATTCTAAGATATTATTTGATGGTCATACTATTTTTTTGTGTATCTGTTCATCTGCAGGGTTGTGAGTCAAAATTTCTGGAGGACAGGCCTCATAGCAAAGGTCTTATCAACAGAATCATGTTTACGCCTTGGGATGATCCTTGTTTCATAACAGGTGGGAGTGACCATGCAGTAGTGTTATGGCGGGATCGATGTGAAAATAATGCGTGGAAGCCGACGCTTCTGCATAGGGACTTGCACTCGTCGGCTGTGATGGGAGTTGCTGGAATGAGCCATAACAATCTCGTCTTGTCGTGTGGAGATGATAGGAGATTTGTTGGGTTTGATGCCCGAGAAGAAAAAGTCACATTTAAACATAGACTAGATAACAGATGCACAAATATACTGCCAAACCCGAGAGATGTTAACCTTGTCATGGTTCACACAAGGTAAAAGAGACTCTTGGTTTTATATATACTACCCCAAGAAAGCAATTGCCTCAAAATTAGTTCCTTTGCTTGTGTTGTGTTTGCAGGCAGCTAGACCGGCAACTGCGGTTGTATGATGTAAGATTGCCTCAGACAGAACTATTTTCTTTTGGGTGGAAGCAAGAAAGCAGTGAATCGCAGTCGGCTCTAATCAACCAGTCTTGGTCTCCTGATGGTTTGCACATCTCATCTGGTTCTGCAGACCCTGTGATCCACATCTTTGATATCCGCTACAATGCACCAAGCCCGTCTCTCTCGATGAAAGCTCATAAGAAAAGAGTGTTCAAAGCCGAGTGGCACTCTTCTCATCCTCTGCTCGTCTCCATCTCATCAGATTTATCAATTGGGATTCACAAGCTATGGTGAAAACTGTTTTAAAACCATCACCTGAATCTTTGAAGGCCAGTAACTTGTGAATGATAGATTTTGTCTTGCAAGTTGTCGAGTGGCAAGTAAGACTTGAGCACAGCACGCACACTGGATACCAAAGTTGTCTCGGGACTTGCATAGGTCAGTCCAGGGTCTGAAGACCTGCTATTCGTACTCTTTTGGCTTACTATGGGACAACTAGCAGTTGAATGTAGCTTTTAACAGCAACACTTTTGTCGCATTTTTAGTGGGATTACACAGCATTACATTAGGGCAAACTCGTTGGAGCCAAACATTGTACCCTTCAGATTTGTGACAGCTTGACTGTATAGTCTAAAACCTGAAGAGATTTCTCATTTCCCTAATCCTGAACCACAGAACAGCTAGCTTGGCAACGAGTACACAACATCCTTTATTGATTGTAGTCCCAAAATTGTATTTCACTAATCGATAAACTTGATTTCAAACCACTTTTGTAACAAGAATTAGCGATTGCATATAGATTCCACATCTTCAAAGTCCAAGATTTGTGTTTGTGTGATTCTTCTTGGTCTTGAGATAAAGATGAAAGAGAATCATAACTTAATAAAAAATTTCTCCATCTGCTGAGAGTCTGAGACAAGTTTTAAACCGTAATTTTGTATTTTCAATCTTTATTCAGAACCGATTTAGGACTTTGGTTTATAACCCAAACTTGAATTCAGAAATCAGAACCACCATAGTCCTCCTCCGTCTCCGTCTCCGTCTCCGTCTCCGTCTCCGTCTGTTTTCTCAGTCGATCTAAGGTAGGTGTGCGAAGCTATTTCTGATTCCGCTTGAGAATCCAAAATTCAATTCTCGTTTTCGTATTTGCATCATTGAACTCGTCAGTTGGTTGATTCAGGTTTCGTTCGTTCATGGCTTCGCCAGAGGAGATTGATGATACATCAGAGGTTCCATCCCCGTGGGTGCATCTTCTTCCTCTTCTATACACTTACTTTCATATGATTCAATCTTCTGTTTGGTGTTTAATTCGCATCTCTACAGGCCAAAGAACGTTTACAAGGATCCCGACGGTGGAAGGCAACGGTTCTTACTGGAACTTGAATTCATTCAATGTCTCGCCAATCCTACTTACATCCACTGTTAGTTTCTCTTCTTCTTTCCCCTTCTATAGTTTTAGGAGGAATCGTTCTAGGGATTAGGCTTTGTGCTTTTTTAAGTGTTCGGAATTGAGATTCAAACGGTTTACTTGTAAGTAAGCTTCATGTAACCTAAATGATATCTGAAGTGCTTGATTGGATAACACATGGTTTATACATGCTCTTTATTTGTTTCTTAGTTTTGCACTTATACTTTGGGGTTCTGTTTCGCAGACCTGGCACAGAATCGGTATTTTGAAGATGAAGCATTTATTGAATACTTGAACTATCTTCAATATTGGCAACGACCAGAGTACATCAAGTTCATAATGTGAGTTGGAATATATCTAATGGAATTATTGGTAGTCTTGTGAAGGTTTGGAATATATCTTATTGCTCTGCTTGTTTTATCCGTTTCCTTATGTTCTTGTGTTTATGTATTGGTACAGGTACCCACATTGCCTATATTTCCTCGAACTTCTTCAAAACCCCAACTTCAGGACTGCTATGGCCCATCCTGCAAACAAGGTATAAGAATATGATAAGAATCATCAACCAAACTTGCCACACCTGCATGTTAGTGTTAGTAGGGAGTGCTTCAAATGTATAGGGTACTGGTAGGTTTTGGGGGAGTTTAGGGTCTTTTATACTAGCCATACTTGCGTTCTGCTAGTTTGGTTCTGTAATTCTGTGTTATTTCCATTGATACATGAGATAGATAAAGTATTTTCATACTCTATGTCCTTGTCAGAACTTTTGGTAGGTATTATATTGTTGAAGAATATTTCTAAAGTTTTGAACCCTGTTTACTTTTAAATCCGGTTTTTACAGGAATTGGCACATAGGCAACAGTTTTACTATTGGAAGAACTACAGAAACAACAGGCTGAAGCACATTCTACCCCGGCCTCTTCCAGAGCCTGTAGCTCCACCACCACCACCTGCACCTTCAACTTCTTTGCCACCTGCACCATCTGCAACTGCTGCTCTCTCTCCAGCCCTTTCTCCCATGCAGTACAATAATATGCTTTCTAAGAATGACACCAGGAATATGGGTGCTGCTGGTATTGATCGTAGGAAGAGAAAGTATGTGCTCCTTTCTTCTTCCTGATTATTGTTATTGTTCTGTGTTTGCTAGATGACATCAAATGTGGTAAAGAAATTAAGTAACATTCTAATATGTGAGCCATATAATGTCAGGAAGGGTACATAAGCATTTCTTGCCCTGAAGCACACAGCGTGGATATGCTTTCCTGCGTTTCCTAGAGAGGGAAGCGGGAAGCCTAATTGACTCAGGTTACAAACATCTTGGAAACTCAGTATACTCATTCCGTGTTATAGGCCGCAGCTGGAAGTTGTCATATGTAGTGTTTAATCTTCGTCTATGATACACAACCCCCAGTCATTATCAGTCTTTGTCTTTGTTTCTCTAGGGATAGAGTGTGTCGGCTGACGTGTACACGTTGATCACCATTATTCATTCGTTAGTTAATACTTAATAGTAATACAATGAACGTTCCAAAACATGCATAATAGAATTTCAGAGAATCAATCACAATTTTATAGTTACTCTACTCTCTACAAGTTGGAAACGGACAGAAGCTGATGAATTAATGTTCTGCCGACGATCATCGCATCTTTCCTAAAGGATTAGTTAGATGAATCACAAAGTACAAGAATTTTGCCACTTTTAAATTCCGTGCGAGTTGAATTGTGTGAAACTCGAGGAGATTGAGTTTCTAAATTGAAACTTTTACTAGGATTGCAACATTTTTGAGAAGCTTAGAAGCCATTAAAAAATCTATTGGACAGTCAGACATTAGTCCCTTGGCAGAGATTGCTTTTGTCTGTAAATATCAGGAGTGTGGGTCGGGTTTCCCTAATTCCATGCTGCGCTTGTTGGTCAAATTTGTACCACAATGACTCTTTAAAATTTAAATGCAAATCTTGGACAACAAATTACAAAGCCTAAACATGAAAGTAGCCTAAAATATACGAAACATGATATGTGATGTAACTCATTTAACGTATCTCAAGGTTTAAAAATAGAAGAAAAACGGACCATCTCTCCCTCCTCGAACGTCAGTGCAGACAAGTACCAAACTCAAGTATGCGTAGTTTACTAGACTGAGTTTCTAGGTCAAGTATATTTTATTTTTCCCATCAGAAGTCAAATATGGTTTAATATTTGACTAGGTTCATTGTACTCTTTAAGTCTCCGGACAAGGGATACGTAGCTCGTAACATAGCATCATACGCATATGACCGAACTCGTTGTTTTACGTACCTAATAATAGGTATAGAAATAACATAACTTGAACATAAAGAAGAGAAAAGAGAATGAAGAAGAAAGTTACCATAAACCAAGGATATTAACAATGACAAGAACACGAACGCGTATGGATTAGAAACGACTTTGATTAGATTTTCCATTGAATGGGAAGGTTTGTTAAAAACAAATAGTCTAGTTTTTGGGGATAATGTATTTGTTGTACTCGAGAGCCCAAATTTTGGAAATGGTCCACTTCTTCTCCTATTCTATTCTACCTTCTTTAAAATATTAATAACCAAAAAAACAAACCATCATTATTATTATTATCTTTTTGTTAAGTCAAAATTACCATCACTTTTAAATAAGAAAATATATAATTACCTAAATTATAGAAGCTTAAAAATGAAAGTATCATATAAAAAATAGATTTTAGATTTATTTACCAAAAAATACTATATTAAAAAAAGATTATTTTGCCAAATTTTCAAGTGATTAGGTTTTTAATTTACAATTTACTTCCAACTAATAATAAAAATAAATATCAAAGAAACCCGTAACCGACTCAACCTTTATAAAAAAAAACAAATCGTAGCCGTCGGTTAAACGGGTGTGATCTGAATCGTTGATTAGGACAAAGCATCTTTTATCATTCGCCTCTATTTAAAGAATCTCATCGTCTCTTGAGCCGTTCGTACACACAGAGGAGAGGTTCTCTTTGCCTTTATATTTATTTTTCTTTTCTTTTGCCTGTCAAACAAAGACAAACCCAAAAAAAAGTTTCCAGATCCAAAATTACAAAAAAGATTCTTAAAAACTCCCAAATCATAAAACTGAACAAACAACAAAACAAACAATCAAAATTTACGAAAAAATCTCAATTTGTTCAGTTTGATTTTTGTGGTTTGTACTTTTTGATCTGTGGTTTTGTGGTTTGTATCTTTAATAACAACATTTCACTCTCCACCTAAAGTACTCGGATTTGATCTCTTTATTCATTGATCTATCTGCTGATTTGTTTTAATTCTGCGAAATTAGGGTTTTTGGTTTTGTTTGTTCGATTCGATTTTTTTGGTTTAGTGTTTGTGTTGTGTTAGATGAACGATCAATCTAAGCTGATGAATCCGCCACCTCCACAGCAGATGATTGGTCAGCCTCCGCCTCAACAGAGGATGAATCCTCCGCCGCCGTCTCAGCCACGGATTATGAACCAGACTCCGTTGTTAGTCCAATCTCATCCGATTTTGAGTATGAACCAGCAGCAGCAGACGCAGGTTATGATGAACAACAACCAGGCTATGATGATGAATCCACGCAACTTTAACCTTAACCCTAGCTTGAGCTCCGAGTACCAGCAGAGCCTTCCTCCTAATAACTTTGGCTCAAAGCATTCGAAAATGATGCGGAACAATTGGAAAGGGAAGAAGATTACAGGTGGTGGTGACAAGAGGCCAATGATGGAGCAGCAGCCAATTAGGAGGATGCATAACTCTGGGATTCCTATGTATAACCCTCAGCAGATCATACCTGGTTCTGGTAGTATTCAGGCTGGTCCTGTTGGTGGAGGTGGTTACAAGCCGCCGACTTTGAATGAGTTGCAGTCTCAGAACAGGTTGAAAACAAGGAAGTTTTATCCCAAGAAGAAGTATGGGAATAGATATGTTCCTTTTGCTCCTAGGAACACGACTTCGTTTATTATCAGGGCGAAAAAATCTGGTGGGATTGCTGAGTTGGTGTCTCCATGCCCTGTGACGCCTGCTGTATTGCCGACGCCTATGTTTTCTCCGTCCAGGGAGGTGTTGGGTGATATGGCTAAGGAGGAGTGGGGGGTTGATGGTTATGGCTCCATGAAAGGGTTGATTAGGCTGCGAGCTGATGGAAATGAGTTGGAACCTTATGATGAGGATGATGAAGATGAAGGTGGGTCGAGTGAGAGTGATGTGGAGGAGCATGTTGAGGTTGAGAGGAGACTTGACCATGATTTGAGTCGGTTTGAGATGATTTACCCAAACTATGGTGGGTCTGAGTATAACAATGTTTTGGAAAACCGAGTGGATGATCAGGATAGCCATATTGCTCAACTGGAGGAAGAGAACTTAACTTTGAAGGAAAGGTTGTTTTTGATGGAAAGGGAGTTAGGTGACATGAGGAGAAGGTTGCAGTATCTTGAGAGGAGGGATATGGTTGCTGAAGATGCTAACGAGGAGGTTGTGGAGAATGAATCTGAAAGTGACGGTGATGATACTGGAGGTTCTGATGCACGTACTAGCGGTGAAACAAAGGATAACCATGTAGCTGCAGAAGATGTTTGTATGCAGGATGTTGCGGCTAGGGATGGTGAGGCTACTGTGAAAGAAATCTACAACAAGAGTAAGAGCAATGTGGATGAAGCTAAAGATAGCAAACATAAGATTGATGTGGGAAGTTCCGGGGAAAATGAACCTGAAGGTAAGGAAAAAGCTGAGACAGATTTTCGGGAAGTTGCAGGGGAACAATGTGAAGAAACCAATCAGGGTATGGATCAGAGTAAGGATAATGAAATGGCGATTGAGAAGCTTGAAGATGCATCTGAGAATGATTCTGTTGGAGATCAATGAACCATATGACACCTGGACCAAGGAAGCAAGCTGACAAGAACCCATGGTAATAGACAGAGTGAAGATGCAAAGTTGATGTGTAACATTGTCCCTTTGGAATAACGTAAGTCTCTTATATGCACAGGCGTTAGTGAGATGTATCTCTGCAGCTCTATGATGTATATGTCAATATGTGCTTGTCTTAGTAGGCATAGTCTTGTTCCCTCTTCACTTTTGGTATCAGAGTTTAGGAGATTCGCTTTCAGGGGGGGAAGTTCATATAAACTCATGGTAAGCTTTTTTTAAAAAAACTTTTACTTGTCTCGGTTTTATTTTACCTCTATGATGGATGATCTGGTTCATCTTGTTGGTGATAAGATTTTCCCGGGGGTTAATAAGATTGTAGTAAAAGCGACAAGGTTCATTGTAGTGAAAGATCTTATGGATTTAATAGAGTTTTTATGTTTGTTTTATTTCTTAAATGTATTTGGATGGTTCACTTTTAATAGCATAAAGCATAATATATGTGTCTCGGGGTTGAGACAGTTTGCAGAGAATTAAGCTTGAAGAGCATCTCTGAGCCGAATGCACATGAGGGAGTCGTCTGAACTGCAGACAGAAAGAATGATGGTTATATTTGGATTCAGATTCTTGATACAACTTTGATCTGTATTTTGACTATTTTGGGATTTTGCGTCTGAGAAACAATTACGCCAACCAAGTTTTGGGCCCATATGGGTTAGCGTGTTGAGTTATTTAATGTCCACGATACTAATGATAGAAAACAACTTTAAAAATTCCTATAAACAAATAAATTTGGAAACCATTGGCATTAGTATCATTTTTATCTCTATCTTTATATATTTAAAGGATATGATATTAATATATCACTATATTAAACATTCGTTTTTGTGTTTAAACTACGTGAAAAGAAAGAAAAAAAAGTCGTGAGATTGTCAAACATATTGAAATCCCATTATGTACCCTTCTTTATTGCAAAATTTCTATTACTAGTAATAGTTTCTAAACTATTTAACTGCTTTTTATTTAGCGATTACAAAAATTACCCTACAATTTGGTGATATAAAATAGTATGTGAGGGATCGAGTTGGAGTTTACATGAGCAATGCAATATTGACAAAAGAATTAAGAATACATATAAAATACATGTGGCAAGACTTTGTTCCATCTTTTATTTGGCATGCTGAGCAGGCCTGATGCTAAGAACAAGAAGTGGAAGTGTGTGGAACGATTTGGACTATGCACTTCGTAAACTAAAAAGGAATTATAAAAAATCGTCGCAAGTTGCAAAGTTCGAGGAGGAAGTAATAAAATGACTATTACGTGGAATCTACCATCAAGGTAGTTTTCGATGGTATGTAGATTTCAACGTATATGATGTTATCTTCGCCATATTGGGTTCTTAACAATCGAGTTTAAACTTCAAGATAGCATTTTCCAAATATGTGGAAATACAATATAGCCAAAGATTGTTGAATAATAGATATGAAGTGGGAACCATCGAATCAGCTAATATGAAACGTGCATAAGTATTTAAATATTCAATAAAAACTGTTCAAAATTATATATATTCCAAAACGTTTTGAGATGTTATTTTGGATAAGTCATGGACTGTGGAAAGAATGGCATAATTTGTTAACAATTTGTATACCTACGCACAAATATGACAAGCACGTACATAGTGAAAAATTGTCCAAATTATCATATAAAAATAACTCAATTGCATCCTCAAAAATAATACGAGTGGGTAGAATTGTTTTACACCAAATCCACTTGCGTTCTCAAAATACACTAAAATACACTAAAATACAACACTTTTGAAACAAAGTTGACTACATGATGTTAGATAGTAAACTCAGTCACTTATTTTAGTGGATTAAACGTAAGATCAAATCGGCCAATTTACTAAATAACAAGATATAAATTCATGAATCTATAACTTCAATGGCTCTTAGTGCCTAATCTTACAAAATATATACTATAAAACTTAGCTTATATGGAGTTAATGCATCCTCTTGAGCATAAGAAATCAATCTTTGAAAGCCGCCACACGTCACCATGCACTAATCCTTCTCTTAATAGCCCACTATACCAGAAGCACAAGAGATGAGCCCTTGCATATCGTTACTATCTTGCTTTGTCTATAAATAGAACCCAATGATTCATGATCAAAATAAACTATCACTCTAGCTAGTAAGTCATTTAAACAAGCCATCTAGACAATGAAAACACAAACGTTCAAGGTGATGGGACGACATGTCTTGCTTACTTTTTTCGCTCTATGTATGTTTTTTTCAGGGGTTAGAGCACAGCTAAACCCTGACATTTATGCTAAATCATGCCCCTCTCTTGGAAAAATTGTCCGTGACCAAGTCACAATCGCCATGAATGCCGAAAAACGGATGGCTGCTTCTCTCATTCGCCTTCATTTCCACGACTGTTTTGTTAATGTATGTGTTGTTAACTGTTTTGATATTTTTATATACGTTAAGATATTAATGTTACAAATGCTCCAAACACGCCTGTCATCAGTTTCCTAATACGTAGCATGACTTTTTCAGGGGTGCGATGCGTCTATATTGTTGGATGGAACTGACAGTGAGAAACTCGCGATCCCAAACCTGAACTCTGCCAGAGGATTTGAAGTAGTTGATACTATCAAAGCCGCTGTGGAAAACGCATGCCCTGGTGTTGTTTCTTGTGCTGATATCCTCACTTTGGCCGCTCGCGACTCCGTTTCCTTGGTAACCCTTTTTGTCCCACTTAACAACCATCTAAACCTTAATATATATACTTTAATAGAGATTATACTAACCATTGTATAACACGATCGAGACTAAGGCTTATAATATGACCAAGGTGGTGATTATTTTTAGTAACAAAAAAAAACAAAAAATGGTTAGGTGTAACTAATGACTATCTTTTGTTTAACTTAATCACGTACGGGTTTTGATGTGCAGAGTGGAGGGCCTAGGTGGAGAGTGGCATTAGGAAGAAAAGATGGATTGGTGGCAAATCAGAACAGTGCAAACAATCTCCCATCTCCTTTTGAACCTTTAGACGCTATTATTGCCAAGTTTGTAGCCGTGAACCTTAACATCACCGACGTCGTAGCTTTATCAGGTTCAACTCATTTATCTAAATATAACCCTTAATCGGTCTTTTATTTTGATTTTTCCTTCTGACTACTTATCACTTTTAATCTATCCCTTTTTTTTATTACAAAGGAGCTCACACCTTTGGACAAGCAAAGTGTGATCTCTTCAGCAACCGGCTGTTCAACTTTAGCGGGGCAGGAACTCCAGACGCAACACTTGAGACATCACTGTTGTCTAATCTGCAATCAGTTTGTCCCCTAGGAGGTAATGGAAACATAACAGCGCCCCTTGACAATGGCTCAACGGACGCCTTTGACAACAATTATTTCAAGAACCTACTCCAAGGGAAAGGTCTTTTGAGCTCTGATCAGATTCTGTTCTCGAGTGACTTGGCCGTGAACACAACAAAGAAAATCGTGGAGGCTTATAGTCGGAACCAGTACTTGTTTTTCAGAGACTTCACTTGTTCGATGATCAGAATGGGGAATATTGCGAATGGAGCTAGTGGGGAGGTTAGGAAAAACTGCAGGGTTATAATTAGTCTGTGTGTGTTTTCTTATTTTTCTGTAATGTTCGGGTGTTAATCAATCTCGTGTGTATCACAATGATCGCGTGTGTAATAATTATAAAATTTTATGGGGCTTTTGATGATTTGGGAAACCTGAAATCAAACATGGTTTCTATCTAGCTATTATTAGCTATTCATGTAAAATAAGCTATTTGAAATATCAAGATTTTATATATATACTCCATCTGTATCAGAATATTTGATGTTTTAGGATTTTTACATGAATTAAGAAAAACATTTAATGTCTAGTAATAAATGTATTATTTATTTATAATAATATATTTTAATAATTATTAACCAATAGTATTTCATCAAAATTTTAAATTCTCATTTAATGATTCTTAAAATTTGCAATCTTTAATATTAATTGATAAAAGTATACAGAAAATCATCCTTTGTATTACAAAAAAAAAAATCTTAGAACATCAAGTATTCTGATATAGAGGAAATATATATAACCAGAATTTCTATTTAGCTAATTATACAACCAGAAAGGAGCAGATTTTATATAACCAGATTTCTGTTTAGTTACCAACCAAATAATGCATTTAGTCATTGAAATCCACAAAATAGAAAAAAGAAACTATTGGGTGACAAAAAAAAAAAAAAAAAGAAAAAAGAAACTATATAGTTATGAATATATGTAACAGAAAAGAAATTGAATGAGTGTAATCCTTTATCTTATAAATCACAAGTCACCTGTCCAATCAAATTAAGCCACATCCGATTTTTTTTTTCTATTTTTTTAAAAGACAAAAATCTATTAATGAGAAAAAAAAAACACGATCATGCAAAATAAAAATTTAAAAACAAATAAAGTCACAAACACAACTGCTTAAAAAAATTCATTCCTAATTTTACTCCCCACTAATAGCTCCACGTTCATGGTAGTTTACAACATATATATCTTCTAAAAACAACTTTTATCTTCTATTATCAATTTACCAGTCACCACTCACCACCACCATATTGACGGGTGACGGCCAACCACCAGATCCATAGCCTTTGTTTGATCAACCATAGCATCCTCTATATACACTACCAAGAAAACCTCTTTGAAAAAGGTTATCAAGCCATCGGTAGATTTTTCAAGGATTCTTAGTGTCGATGCAACTTCCGAAGGTCACCTAATATTGTCAATCCATTGGTCACGTATCCATCAAGCACATACAAGCATGTGTGTAACTTATTCCAGTCATCCAATTGCTTTCTATCTCCTCTTAAAAACTTATGTTACCATGGTTCTCATAATTTTGATCCTTATCTTATGAACTTAGGTGAGCCACATCAGAGCCACATCAGAGATGTCAAAGAGTGAAATATGTTTAATCAAATCCGAAAGAAATAAGGTAATCATTAATTATTCTCTCTTTCTTTTTCGTGAAATTTTAAGCAAATTTTCAATTTTTATGCATCTGAGACGTTTACTTCTTTACTTGGTTTTAGGAAGAATAATGCACAATTCAATGGCATATACCAATGAGCATCACAAAATATTTTTATATTCTCATACCATTGGAAGAAGGTATTTCCTGTTCTCATGCATTTTGTATCGTGTATGTGTTTTTCATATGAGATCCATATATGGTTATTTGAAAGCCTTTGCTAATGAATCAATGTCATTTTTCATATATGTATCCTTTTATGAGATCAAGAATTATAAATTCTCTGATAAAAATTATTTTGAGTATGTCTCTTTTTTATATGTATCATATATATAAATGTATATGACTTTTCATATTTGTTTTCATCTAAAGACCTACGTTTGCATTCTCATGCTTTTGTTGGACGTGAATCGTGATGTGTCCATTGCTATGTTTTTTTTTTTTGTTATGTTTTCTAACAGGTAACAGATGAGCTAGAAGAGAACCCAGAAGATAACTAGAAGAGAAACCAGAAAAAAACATCTAACTTGGAAACGAAACTGAACATGAAGACACAAGCTAAGGCAAAGACAAGTAAATAACCAAGGAGCGAGGAATCCAGTAGGAAACAAAATAGCAGGAGAAAATGAAATAGAACATAACACACCATAAGTTTGTATTGAATCAACTTCACAAAGATAAATTTTGTGTCTAATACTCTGAATATTAGCCTAATTAATTATTCTTTGTATTAATTCTTTGAATACCTGTAAATTTTTTCATTACCGCTTTTGTATATATTACTATATATCAAGTAAGAAAATAAAATTTTCAAATGCATAAATTATTTTTTTACCACATGAATACTTTGTTTCTACTTGGTTAATAACACTTTTTAAAAAAATATAATATAATTATTTTTCCACTATATCAAGTAAGAGAACAAAATTTTCAAATGCATAAATTATTTTTTTACCACATGAATACTTTGTTTCTACTTAGTTAATAACATTTTTTAAAATATATAATATAATTATTTTTCCGGTGCATAGCACCGGATATAATACTAGTAATAAAATAAAGACAAAATACATCGACGCCAAAAAAAAGGTCAAAGGTCAAAAGTATTTTTTTTACTCATCGATCATTACGATATGCCAAATTTTTAATTTCTTCAAGCCAAACTGTTCTGGCTTTGCTATTTTTTTCAACATATATAGCGTTACAAGTTTTTTTTGTCCTTTTTCAATCATATGTAGTTTTTTTTTTTTTTTTTTTATGACGTATATCACTGGCAGACATTTTTATCCATTTTATTCATCTAAACAAAATTTATATATTTACAGTTAGACTATATAGTAAATTAAAATATAGTGAAACAATCCGTGATTAGTTAAGAAAAAAATCATACGCACATTCACATTTATTATTATTTTCGCTTTACGTCTACAAAATTAAAATTTCATAATTTCTATCTGTATACTATACAAAATCAACAAATGTTTAGTTACTTAATGAATGCTAATCATTATCCTATGACTTTCCGAGTCCTACAAAAGAAAAGGAAAAGTCTAGACACCTGACATGTTGTTTAAAAGATGTAAATTTTTCTTCAAACATTAGGTACAAGCTCTCTATAAAAGACTACGTAAGTTTTTCATTTTAGCATCAATCCACAGTATCCTCTAAAGCTTCTTCTTTCGATCCCTCACTTTTATAACAATTAACAAACAAAGGGAGACCACAAATAATAATGTGTCTAAATAAAATTATTCCATTTATTTTACACTCGATTTGGATGTTTGGGGTTTTGGGCAATGCTCAACTTAGCTCTGGTTTTTACTCCACGACCTGTCCTAACGCCACAGTCATAGCTCGGGGTTTGATCGAGCAAGCTAGCCGTGACGATGTCAGACTCACTGCTAAAGTCATGCGTCTTCACTTTCACGACTGTTTCGTGAACGTAAGCTAGATCTGTTTATATTCATTACAATATGTTATGCTTTTGTTTTTGGTTTAATAATGAAACCGATCGTTTAATCCACATTCGTTCTCATGATTCATGTTGAATATCTAAAGTAGCACATGCATGTGTGAAAGTTTATGGATGAAAGCTAACTCAGACATGACTTTACATATTTAATTAGGCCGCATTTATTTTTGTTTTTAGGTTTAATGGGTTTTTAATAGATTAGTTCGTACTCGTTTTAAAGGGGGATGGACTTCAAATCGAAGGAATATTTGGTTTTGAGTTTTGCATTAGTGCATGGAGTCTTTTTCAAGGTCAAATTTAAAGTTTCTTAATTTTTTGATTTTTTATTTTTGATTTTCTTACTAATGATTGTCATTAATTAGTTAAGCTTCGTTTCATATTCAGAAACTAACGGTCTTTCTAAAACCCAAATTAAAATAATCGTTTTTTTGTTCATTCTTTCTAATTATAAAATAAGAAAAGTATAAACATATAGATACGTTGTCAAAAAAAAAAAACATAGTTATATATGTTTGTTTTAGTTGAATTAGGTTTCCTTTGAAAACCATATGCATAAAACATTGAAGTCATAGTGTGTGAATGTGAATACAGGGGTGCGATGGTTCAGTTCTACTAGACGCTGCTCCTGCGGATGGAGTAGAGGGTGAAAAGGAGGCTTTCCAAAACGCGGGTTCTCTTGGCGGATTTGAAGTGATTGATGATATCAAAACCGCTCTCGAGAATGTTTGTCCTAGTGTTGTCTCTTGTGCCGATATCCTCGCTATCGCAGCTGAAATCTCTGTCGCACTGGTAATAACATAATGCTCCAAATTTATATGTGATATTTCTTAAGAAAAAAATATATATATATATATATTTTAATATACCAAAATATATAATGTTTCTTTTTTGATATTTATATTTACATTTTAGGCGGGAGGGCCGTCATGGGACGTATTGCTAGGAAGGAGAGATGGCCGGACGGCTATCCGTGCGGACGCTGTGGCTGCACTTCCAATGGGATCTGATTCTCTCCAGATTCTTACTTCCAAATTCTCCGTACATAATCTTGACACTACCGATCTCGTCGCTTTATCTGGTAATGTACTTCCGAGTCTAACCATATATATCTTTTTCATTTTGTCATTAACTTTTTGGTCATGTTATAAAGATCAAATACTTGAGTAGTACTTTGTTCTAATATATCCTTATTTTTGTCATTAATTTTGGTCATGTTATAAAGATCAAATACTTGAGTAGTACTTTGTTATAATATATCTTAAGGAATAACTATGAATCGTAATAATGTACATGCAGGCGCTCATACCTTCGGGAGGGTTCAGTGTCGAGTGATAAACAATCGTCTGCACAATTTTAGTGGTAACAATGGACAGTCAGATCCGAGTATTGAACCGACGTTCTTGCTAACGTTGCAACGACAATGTCCGCAAGGCGGAGATCTCACTGCGAGGGTGAATCTTGATCCTACGACCCCCGATTCATTTGATAACGACTATTTCAAGAATCTTCAAAACAACCGCGGTGTGATAGAATCAGATCAAATCTTGTTTTCTTCAACAGGAGCGCCTACTGTATCTTTGGTGAATCGTTTTGCTGAGAACCAAAGTGAGTTCTACAGCAATTTTGCAAGATCTATGATCAAGATGGGAAATGTAAGGATTCTCACACGACGTGAGGGAGAGATTCGTAGAGACTGCAGAAGGGTCAATAAATAAGTACTTTTCCATGTTCAAATGATCAAACGTTACTTGTTATACATGAGACATAAGTGGTCTTTGTGCTTCTCCACAACTGTTTTTTTTTTTCTTTCTGATTTTGATTTTGTTTCACTTTTAAGCTTGCCATGGTTACTAGTAATTGTAAATCTTACATAATATTGTTTTCTTAATTTTATGAAAATACGAATACATATCTAAAACCACACTATTTTTTTTGGAAAATACATTAAACCAAAGGATGTGTCTATTCAATTGCAACCTTTTTATTCACGTTATTTGGTGGAAAAAACAAATTCACGTTATTTTGTGAAGCATCGCTTCTTCCTTTTCTCACAACTTTTCGTTGTGCCTCTTCATCCTCATTTATATAAACTATGAAACAAAAATAATCAATAGTGAGCTTTTCTTAATCTCTTCCCCACAGCGACGCCGCACACCCATTTTAATGCTTGTGATCACACTACTATTCACAAAATATTCATAATTCCACTGCCGGTCTGCCGCATTAAAAATGGATTCAATGACAACCATAAAGAGCAACTTTAACAAGAGATATACAAAATACATGAAGACATGAACCTGGGTTTGCTGAGTTCGTGTGACAGGAAACAAAACCACCAAAACGATGAGAAAGGAAGGCAACCATGTAATATCATGCCTAAATTTACATTTTTAATCAAACGATTAAAATTCAGAGAGAAACTTGTTCAAATATGATAGTAACAATAATTCTCTTCAATAAAGGATCTCAACTTTAAATTCAGAATTTAATACTATTCGAACTGCAATTGTATCGCTGGCCAAGACCTTAGAACTTCTCCCAAAGTGGAGTCTCAAATCAACAGAACTCGGCGGGATTCCACAGATACGGAAAGTCATAGTCCTCGTTCGTCATCACATTCCCGGATGTTGAATCGTCTTGACCTTGAGGAGGAGGAGTCGGTGTACTTTGCTCTTGTTGTTGCTGCTGAGTATCGACACCATCTTCTTCTTCTTCATTACTGAATAATGCATCAACGTCAAAGAACCTGTCCTCGTCAGACATATCAAACAAGTCTTCTTCGGTGATGTTGTCGTTGCTCAAGCGAGTCATCCCCATCTTGGATCTTGAATCTTGATCACCTTGCGGAGGAGGAGGAGGAGGAGGGAGAATCGGTGCACTTTGCTCTTGCTGTTGCTGCTCAGTTACGATACCATGTTCTTCCTCATAGTTTAATAACTCATTGATGGGGTTAAAGAACCCGTCTTCTTGTGTCATTACCATCCCGGATCTTGAATCTTGACCTTGCGGAGGAGGAGGAGGAGGAGCAAGCTGTTGTTGAACGCCAACATTATCTCCCTCTAGCATTCTTATTAATTGCTGATACGCAGAATCATAATGAGGCTGCAGTTGGTGTGAATCTGGCCGGGCTGCCCAAAACTGCCTTTGATGCGTCCGGTAAGAATCTAGCGGACCTGGCCAAAACTGCTGCTGCTGTTGTTGATACGCCAAATCATGAGGCTGCGGTTGGTAAGAATCCCGCGGGGCTGGCTGAAACAGATGTTGTTGTTGATACGCAATATCATGATGAGGCTGCGGTTGATAAGAATCCAAAGGGGCATGCGGTTGATGATACTCGACAGTAGGAGGCTGCTGCTGCTGCACAACCTTCTTCTGTTTCTTATTCTCTTCTTCCTCTGCTTTCTTCTGCTTATTTATTGCTTGTGTGCTCCGATAGATCTTGCACATAGAATAGTCCTACGTATACGCACCAACCAAAAGAAAACTCACAATAAAATCCAAAAAAAGAAAAAAAACTGAACAACTTGGGAATCAAGAAACGCATACATACCTTAACGTCATCATCAGCAGAAGGACACTGATCAATCCAGTATTCATGCATCAACCAACTAGTTTTTTTGCCATTAGGTCGTTTCCCAACGTAGTAATCTAGTGCGGTTTTGTAACCAACGAGGCCTTGCCCAGCGTCAATCTTCTTGGAAGCAACTGTTGCGTGCCAGTATCCGCCTTTGGCGTCACGTTTCTGCCTTTTGCCATCTTTACCTATCTTGTTCCTCTTCGATATAAAGATCCAATCTGTATCATTAGCCTTCTTGAATTCCACTACATATTTCCATAACAAAATACAAGTAAGCGATTGCACAAAGAGAAAGAAGAGATAAAGGTTGACAAAAATAAACCTACATAATTAAGAATCAATAAATTTGTTCTACAAGAGCCAGGAGACAAACCTGAAAGTTCTTCAGGATTGGACTCGTAGATGTTCACGACATGTATAGAGAGGGTGGCCAATAAGTCTCTGTTTCCGCCCAAGTAGTCTTGTTTCCGTCCAAGTAACGAGATGACCTCCAAGTCTTTTGGTCTATAGCTGACACCTGGTGGAAAGCAAGGTCTCGTCGAAGGAGAGGAAGACAAGTGGTGATCATCAGCTGAAGAAGAAGGAATCTCCGACGGTTCCGGTTCCGGTTCTGGCAAGGATCTTTCTTTACGCTTGTTTCTTCCAGGCATCGACATCATCGAGTAGCTTTAGACAATCAGATAGCAAAGTATCAAAGTACGTAATATGATTTGTAAGAGCTTCAACGTAGGTTCAAGATATATGCATGTATCTTTTATTTATATGGATTGTAATAAGCCGGTGGCCATATACAATATATATGAATTTTAATTATTAAACTTTTGAAAAGATATACAATATGTATTTGGATTCGAAATAGATTAGATTTAGATATATTTCGAGACTTATTTGATGTTATCTTCGTTCATCAAAATCTATTTTAAAACTTTTTTTTTTTTTTTTTTTTTTTTTTTTTTTTTTTTATCTTTGTTATTCAAAAATAAGAGAAAAATAAAATAAAAAACTGACCGGTGAAGAGCTAAGGTTTGCGCTGAGATATCTCATTATAAGTTGATTTATTCTGTGTAAACCTTCACCCTAGCTAGCTAGGTTGACAGTTCCAGGCTGGAGCTGGATTGAGAGATTGGTGATCAAGTTC
Organism: Camelina hispida; assembly: GCA_023657505.1. Lineage (NCBI taxonomy): Eukaryota > Viridiplantae > Streptophyta > Magnoliopsida > Brassicales > Brassicaceae > Camelina > Camelina hispida. Next base: position 12,866,782 of record CP094637.1, on the reverse strand, counting down.
ATAAATTTGTCGTTGATGACAAAAAGCATCAGATAAGTAATTATTTACTTATTTACTCAGAACTCGATCAGATAATTGCCATTCTTGCTGGTTACAATCCAGAGCACTCGAACAGAACAGCTCATACTCTCTCAGTCTCTCTGCAGATCTGTGTTTATGATATCCAGATACATTTAACAGTGAAATAGTTGATATTTCATATGAATTGCTGTAAATAATCTGAGAGTTAATTTGCAGAGGTTGACATTCGTTTACCAAAATGTGTATGTATCAAAAGCTTTCAGTCGGCAAATTACTGTAACAAGGGATGATAGAGTTTTGCATGCAGCTGCTGTTTGTTTTTGCAACGAGTACTGGTGACAACAATATTCTCAGTCAAGCCTAAAAAAAGGTTTTCTCGTTAGCTTGGTTTACTCTCTATCGGTGTAAGACTCGTGTGCCTTACGCTAATGGATAGTTATTCGCATGCATGTTTTACTCTATGAACGGTGTTTTGTTTCGGAAATGGGCTAAATGAATCTTCTGAAACATCAGACATAAAAGAACCTGGTCAATACGGATCGGAATCTTGATTCAAACATTTAGGCCTTCAAATAAACCATAACTGCTGGAATCCTCATCTCCGTTCAGTGAATGTGGGCTTAATGAAATCAGCGAAGAAATGTTAATCCTCTGGAATCACTGGTTCCTGCTCAAAGCTGATCAACTCAGGAAAGTTATAAGGAAAAGGCTGCGTCTGCGGCTTCTGATGCTCTGCTGGAAGTAAACAGTACTGTGGCTGTTGATACACCATATCATGAGGAAGAATCGGTGTACATTGCTCTTGTTGTTGCTGCTGAGTATCGACACTCACACCCAGAATGTTGTTCCTCCACAGTTTTTAGCCATGCATCGATCATGTCAAGTAAACAGTATCGTGGCTGTTGATACACCATATCATGAGGCTGCGATTGGTCCGGTTGATGCAAATCCAGATGTTCAACCGCCTCTTCTTCTTTCTTAAGCTTCTCATTCTCTTCTTCCTGATCTGCTTTCTTCTTCTTTGCTCCCTTTGGAGTCAGATAAATCTTGCACAACGCATGATCGACCTACACACACTAACCCAAAACTAAAAAAAAAATCCAAACATCACAATCTTAATAGCTTGTGACCCAAGAAACAAAGACATACCTTCTCGTTATCAACAGAAGAAGACTCAGATGAGTATTCATGCATTAACCAACACGTTTTCACGCCGTTTGGTCGTTCACCAACGTAGTACTCTAGTACTTTCTTGTAGCCGACTATGCCTTTCCCAGCGTTAATCTTCTTAGCAGCTACTGTTGCGTTCCTTTATCCTCCATTGGCACCACGTTTCTGCCTTTTTAGACTTCTACCTTGCTTGGTCCTCTCCAGTGCCTGGAGATATTCGATGCTTAAAGCAAATAAAAAATTTATGCCCCAAAATTTTTTTTTCCGCATCACAAAATAAACTGAAACTTAACTAGTTTATAAAGAGTTCTATCGAAAAACTGTTAATAAGCAAAAAAAACTAAATAAAACATTAGTTTTGTTTATTGCGAAAGATAATTCTCCTTACCTTCATTCCTACAACTAATAACTTTTTAGAATGAGAAAACAAAAATAGAAACAGAAAAACAAGACATAAACACAAAACAACATAGATTGACAAACTTGATTAGAAAGAAAAGAGAAATAGAAGACGACATGCATGAGTCAAAAAGAGAAATCAGTAAAAATAAGAGATAGAAGAAAGCTGGTGTTAGAGTCTTAGAGATTAAGGTAGAGAAGAAACTGAATTTTTTGATAAAATTTTGCAACTTCTGTTGGTGATGAAGACGAAGTAATCTCTAATTAGGGTTTTTTTTAAGTTTAATTGCTTGATAAATATTTATTTTATTTTAATTTGTGTTACAATTTTGGAAATTTCATTTTTATATTTACTAAGAAACGTTATAAAATAAAAATTGTTTCCAAAAATGATGTCAAAGGGTTTCGAACCCTTTACCTTGCAAACAAAGAAAACATCACCTAACCACTAGACTACATGGCACTTCTGAAATGATGCCCCTAAAAGTGTTTATAAATTCTACTGCCTAAAGCCCTTGCTTGTTGGGCTTCAGCTACGCGCCGGGCCTGGTCCTCTCCGATATAAAGAACCATTCTTTCTCATTACCCTTCTCGAATTCCTCTGTTTCGAAATCAAAAGATTAAAGAACAGAGCCATTCGCATACAGAAACACTATGTTAAGGAAAAGAATCGACGGAGACAAACCTGAAAGCTGTTGTGGATTTGACTCGTAGATGTTCACGTGATGAATGGGAGCACTGAGGAGCCATGAGTTTTTGTTGTTTTGCAAGAAGGGTTCCAGGTAATGCAAGATGAGTTCTTGCTTCTTGGTCGGTGGGTACAAACTGATAACCTGGCGGGAAAATGAACGGTTTCGTCGACGGAGAAGAGAAGTTATCAACGATCGAAGACGATGAAGAATGGATTGTCGCGGTTCTGTTTTGGTGGCGGTGGTTGGGTTTGCCGTTCCGGCGAGGATCTTGCTATGCACTTGCCATCGGAGCTGGTTCGTTTGAGAGAATTCGAATCTTAATCGCTTTGCACAAGTAACAACATAATGACTAATGAGCATTTTCAACCTCTATTTATATTAATTCTCACAATGCTCCTATGCGAGGGCAATGTAGTTTTACTAATCATCTATCACTAATATTTTGGATATGTTAATATAATGTTTTTTTTAATTTATTCAAATCAAATATAGAATAAATTTTAGACTTTAAAATGTTTCGAAATTGAGATTTGTAGATAAATCATTTTTAAAAAATTCACCGTCAAACACATGTATTGCAGCTCTGTTTTCTCTCTGCTATTTTATCTTTAGCCAAAACCACTCACAAACTGTCAGCAAACCAGTTTAGTTGATTCTCGCTCGTGGTGACCTCAACAAAGTCCCCGGTTTGATAAGCGCTCTATCACTGGTACTCGCTTCGGTTCTTCTCTTCAAGTGTTGCAATCCCAAAGAATGCTGTCAAGTCTCACACCTTCTGCAATTTCTTGGAGGTTGGATGCTTCTTTTCTATGGTTCCTCCCCAGACATTTTCGTGTCTTTGTTATATTCTTGTTCCAGGACATAATCACGACCTCTGCCAATCACAAAATAATGGTCAAATTTTATAAAATCAAGAAACAAATACCTAGAGGGCTACAGACCTCAAATCATAATGACAATCTGTATATCAAGAAGGTAAACCATTGTCAGACTCCCATTATATACTTTGCTCCACAATTTTAATCACAACCCCTGATGGCTCGAGATACCATAGGGAAAACCGACAACATTCACAAGATAGAAAGTTAGACATGATGCACAATAGCATTAATCTATCAGACCCGAAAGTTTCAACATCATAAGCAGCCAAAAAAACAACAAGTTTGGGATTCCCTCACTACAAGATAACACAAGTGAAATGTATTAGCAATGTGATGATACCTGTGGCAATGATTGTCTCATCTCCTGTCTCTCTCCCTATTCCATTTAAGGAATCTTGTGGTGATAATTCTGTAAAAGAAACGGAGTTCATATTGACATCGAATCAGAAAATAGAACAAATTGCAGAAACCTCATCTTATCAGCAAACTTATTTAACAAACCACCAAGAGAGTAAAACATGTGAATAACTATCAATTAGCATAAGGCACACGAATCTAACACTGATAGAGTAAAAACAAGCTAATGTCAAACCTTCTTAGGCTGAATGAGAATATTGTTGATTGTCACCAGTACTCGTTGCAAGAACAAACAGCACCTGCAAAGTGATGAAATCGAACTCTATCCCTTACAATAATTTTCCGACCGAAAGCTTTCGATACACATTTTGTAAAAGAATGGCAATCTCTGCAAACTCTCAGATTCTTTGTGATCCGGAGAGTTGTTCCTGCAGGAGTTCTCATCAATCCATATGCAATAGCCAATTTTTCACTGTGAAATGTATCTGCAGATCCTAAACACCGATCAGAGAGAGTAGGAGCAGTTCTGTTCGAGTCCTCTGGCTTGTAACCAGCTAGAACGGCACGGTGGATTACTTCTCTGAGTTCTGAGTAAATATGTGCAGACTCCGGATGCGTTTTGTCATCAACGACAAATTTGTGAACTTGATCACCAATCTCAATCCAGCTCCAGCCTGGAACCGTCCGTAAATCATGGCTTCTTATTAGTTTTCTCATACTAGCAAAACCATGGCTGCAGAGTATATATCAAAGTCATAAGCACATAATCCCCTGCATTGAAAGCCTTGAGCTGCACCAATTTCTTCATGGCCACTTCTCCTAATTCCACATTACCATGGATTTTGCAAGAGCCAAGCAGGGTTCTCCACAATACAGGATCTTCATGGCAGGAAGACGCGTGTATCATTTCGAGGGCCTTTGCTAGCTGACCTGCTCGTCCATAGAGATCCACCATGCATCCATAGTGTTTAATGTTCGGGACCACATGGAACTGTGAACTCATAATTTCAAAATACTCAACTCCTTCGTTAACTAGACCTTGATGACTTATACCCAGTTGGTGTGGAGGGCATCTGGATTACCATTGAATATCATGTTGGCTACAACTGCTAACCTAGAAGATAAAATGGTGACTATACTCTCAGGTTGAGAGTACATCCAGACTATACCATGCACAAAGCAATCAACAGCTACATCAGGTTGATCTTCGTATCCTCTAGAGATTATGGACAAGTAGGAATTATCTACTTTTCCAACAAAGAAAATTTTCATGGCATTCAGTGTTACAAAAGGCCAGAACATATGCTAACGACTGGCTACAAGCACAAGAGTACATCCAGAGTCTAAACAACGGAATCAGTACTCATGGCCAAACCAACGGAAATGGATCTACATTCACAAGCTAGGAACAACCTCCTGATGGATGGATCAAGTGCAATTATGATGGCTAAAGGATTTATTGGAGCGGGCCAAGCTGTTGGAATTTCGACTGCATCCCCATTAGAAAGTGAGCTACAAGCACTTGTCATTGTGATGCAACACAGTTGAAGTAAAGGATTCAGAAAGGTTATTTTTGAAGGTGACTGCAAGCAAATTTCTGAGATTCTTAATGGTAAGACCCTCAACTTTGGAAAGCTATAATTGGATAAAGGAAGTTAACTAGTGGAAGACCCGATTTGATGAAGTCGATTTCAAATGGACATCAAGAAACAACAATCAGCCAGCGGATCTGTTATCAAAAGCAAATATACCACATAATACTTGCTATCATTTTATACATGTAACTAGATTAGGACCCGCGGTACACCGCGGTGCAAATTATTTATAACTAAAACATTTAAATTATAAATTTTATTTGTTGGTTAAATATGTTATAATTATATAATAATTTTTAATTTTATGATTTAAAGTTTAAACCATATAATACCGCAATATAATTTGCTTTTTACATAATATTTATTTAATCAATTTAATTTGATATGTCTATTCTCTGTTACAGATAGTGTTAACAAAATAATGAAATGATGTTTTACCCGTGTAACACCAATTTAATGATATTTTAAATTTATGTAAATATCGACAAACCCGTCCCGCTATATAACTCCGTCCCAAGATATTTTAACTTGCACTATATCATCTTAATTTTTTATATTTATTGTCTTGTATTATTAATATTAGCTTGAGTTGCTATGTTAATTATTAAGATTGTAACCATTTATATTTTATAAGATTGGCGCTTCTTATAAAGTTTAAAAATTTATAATACTTAGAATTCTTAAACGGTTGAGTATTTATCATATTTGAAGTTTCGTAAAAGTTTAAATATATTATTAATATTTTAAAGTTCTTTAAACTTTTAAAAAAGTTGAAATACTTATAATATTAAACTTTATAAATTTGAAACTTCAGGAACGTTTAAATATTATTAACATTTTTAACATTTTATAAAGTTTAACTTTCTAAAAAATATTAATATTTATAATAATTCTACCTTTTATAAAATATAAATATTTATAATATTTAACATTTTAAAAATCTTTAATAAAGATTCGGAATAAACCAAATATATTTTTTTTAAAAGTTTGAATGCCTGATAAATCAAAATATTTGTATTATGAATCATTTTGGTTTCTTTTATAGTATGACTCTAAACCATTGCCCAAATTTTTTAGGCGATATGGGATATTATATCCGTAAATTGAGTAATATATGTCTGTTTTTAAAAATTTGTATTACATCATATGCAGGAAAAAATCACAATTTTTATTAAATAAATGTATTATAGAATAATTCAAGATAATTAAAAATATAAATTCAAATAAAATGAAAAAGAATCATATATATATATATATATATATATATATATTTAAATGAGGTAGAAAAATTTCCTTATTTTTTAAAATCTTACTTATAACTAATTTGAAATTTTTGGTAACTAATATTAAAGTCAATGCATTAAATGCAAAAACTTTCCAAAAAGTATTTTTGAGCAAAACTTGCTGCAAAAATACTAGTATAGATATTCCTAACTTTCTATTGCAAGAACTAAAATGTAATATTTACTAGCTTTCGTAATAAAAAAGTCGTTAAAAAAACATATTTTGGTATAGATAATCGATCAACATATTAATACTTATTTTCATTTTTATTTCTCAAAAATTAATTAAATATCAAGAAAAATATATCTTTTATAACAAAAAAATTTCAGTAGTTACAGTAATGAAATATAAAAATAATAAATAGAATACCAATATAATTTTATATTAGTTAAAACATTAACCAACTCTAAACTTCAAATCACCACCTAACATATAAAATATATGCTCAACTATATATGTTCACATAAAAACAAATATTTACGATAATAACTAAATCTCAATATATTAGTTAAACACGAGGCCAACTCTAATATTCTAAATATTGTAAAACTAATACTATATTCTAATATATTTTATAATATTATTTATGGTTAATAATTAAATATTTAAAATCTTTTCACTAGTTTTTATGATATTTAATTGACCCAACCAATTTATAAGAATTACATGAAAAAACCATCGTTTACTTATTTGCACAATTTTTGCAATGTTACGTTAATTTTAGAATAATCTTATGACTATAAACACTATGGTTGTACACAATACTATATTCAAGATCAAGTAATCAACAAATGTCGGTTAAGAAAAAAAAATGATTAAAAATCTTTTTATTCGATAAAAATATGAAAATTAATATAGCAAAATTTTACATATCAGTAAAATGTTGATTTTAAAAAGAGAAAAAATAAGAAAATTAAACTTATTTGTTTAATCAACAATTGTTTAGGTCTGAGTGTTTTTGCTTAACATTTCCCCCACAAGCCAACTTAGAAGAGAAATAGTGGTAACGATACTCCTCTGTTCTAGAACACTACAAAAAAAGAGGTGTTTTGTGTCGCTTCTTTTTAATATTAGCATCAGTTTTAATTGATGCAAATGAGTTTTACATCACTTATTTAAGTGACTCTGGAAGTGGTGATGCAAAATATTTGCATCGGTTACTAAATGTTTGCATCAGTTATTATAGTCGATGTTAATATGCATCAGTTGTTTAAAGTGATGTTATTTTTGAATCACTTAATATAAATGATGTTATATTAGCTACGGTAATAATAAGTGATGTTAAATATTTATATCAATTGTGAAGAAGTGATGTTAACCGTAGTGTCAATTATTACAAGTGATACCAATATTGTATCATTTGTTAAAATTGATGTTAAATGTTTAAATCGGTTACAAATAATCAATGTTAAAACTAGTGACAGTTTTCAATAAATGATTCTAATAATGATGTCATTTATATTAATTGATAAAAAAATATAATAAATAAATCAAAATAATTAATTGATTATTTAAATTCAAAAGTAGTATATAAAGTAAAAATCAAATTGCAGAATTCATATAACGGAATTCATTTGTCGAATCTTGAACATAGAAATCCTAGCGTGGTATTAAAAAAAACATTAAGATCAACTTCATAACCCACATGTTCGCTACGTTCCACTAAGATCACCACCAAGATCTTCACTCTTCATCATTATGACTTCCACTTATACGACCAATACCCGTTTGCTGAGGAAAAAACACAAATTAACTTTATCATATTATCTAAATTGTTATGTATGAAATTTCAATAAAAATGACATTCACCTCCGTATTAGGTGGATTCGGAATGTTTGCCAAAGCTGCAGCAAAGTTTGAAGCCCATGTGCTTGCCTACATCATTTGTATATTAAAATTAACAAGGTCATAAATTTTAAGAAATCAGTATATCATTAACTATATATGTTAACAAAATATATAACATGCAAAACGTATAATACCTGATCAACAGATGCAACACCGAACATCTTCTGGAACAAAGTATTCATTGTTCTAACTTGATCTTCTAAGCCTTTGTTCTGCATTTTCAGCTGAGCAATTTCAGAATTTTCTGTCTCTGAGCTTACTGCAATTGAGCGTCTCAAGAATTTTGAAGGTGTAGGTCCACGGCCAACACAACGCACTCGTCCTGAACGTTCTGGATCAAACACCTGAGCATATTCATCGTCCAAACTAGCTGTAACATTGCTTATGGTTTGCATTGACGAATTTTGGTTCATCAAGGTTGTAAGGGCTTCCTAAAAATGCAACAAAATAGTATAAGTATAACAAATTCTTTTGTTTGTTTGTTATAGTCTAAATGAGTAATCTATGTTAAGAAATGAGACAATGAATTGACAATATCTAATATGAACAATAGAATAAAATAAAACTAACCGCCTGTGTTTTTGCCTTATCAGATACATAGCTTCCATCAGGTTTTGTGCGTGTCGCAACAAATAACTCTGCTCGACTTGGTGGTTTTCCGTTCTTAATTGTCTGCATAAAAGCACACACATAAATATTATAAAATATCAAAATAGCAGGAGAACAATCATAAATTTGAGTTTTATAAGAGAGAACTAAATTACTTACAATCTCTTTTTTTTTTCTTGCAAAACTCTTTCTTCCACATACGTGAGGCGAGGTATGGTTTTTGTTATTCTTCTTATTTCGATCTTGCATTTTCTGAAAGTTCATATATTGGAGAAGAAAATTAAAAGTTATTCTGTACGTTTCATATACAATTACACATATTTATAATCTATAAATCATACCTTCCATTTATTTGATATCTTAGGTTTTAATTCTTGTTTCTAAAAACTGATTTCCTATTAATCATTTGATGTTAATAAATTGTAAATTTCAAGAACCAATAGTAGAGATTATTTAATCACTATTATTTAATAATTATTATCTTCATTCATCAACCCTCGAATGGCGATTTTCCTTCGATCTATGTCGCCGCCCTTGAGCATTAGATCGACGACAACCAGATCGATGATGATGATGACAACTCTATCGATGCTCGGTCGTCTCTCTTCAGGATCCGTTTTTTACAACAAGAATCCTCTTTCCAATTTGCGTTTTACCACGGCCAAACCCAGGTTTACCTGTTGTTCCTTGCCACCTTTATCTGATCTGAGTTTCAATACCCTTCCGTTTCCCCCTCCCATTCCCCCTCTCTTTCCTAGGATTCTTGCTGTTATAGCTCTAGGTTTAGCTTGTTGTAAGCTTAGAAGCATCTTAACATATCTGCACAATGCTACTGATAAGTCACCAATCCCAGTCCCTTATAGTCATGGCACCATCTTCATCTTACAAGACCCCACGGCATATTTCACAGCCATTTTGTGTGTGCTGAATTTCTGTCTACTCGTTGCCCCTGAAACTGGGATTGGCGACTTATCAGATTTTTCTAACTTCAACAGTAATCTTGTAACAGCTTCTACTCTACTTTTTAAACATGGAACGTTTAAACATTTTCACATCCGCATATATGAAAACAACTATCTAAACCCCAAATACTAAATCTTATCCTTTAAAAATTATACCCTAAATGTAAATTGGGAACCCAAACCTTAAAAAAAATTCTAAAAATTAATTTAACATAGTATAATTGTGTAAAAGAGGGCAAAAATAAAAATGTTCAAAAAAAAGGTTTTTTAAAAAAGGGTATACCAAAAAAGACATTTCTAAGAAATTCTCTTATAATTATTTGTTAGAAAATTGTATATTTACTTATTACGACTATTAGTTCAATATTCTCAGTTAAGAACATATCACTTTATCATAAAAGTTTTTACTAGTAATATAAATATTAATAATTGTTATGATTGTTGTAGCTCTTTACCATAATTCTTCATAAATTATCTTATATTTATAATACTTTAAACAATGTTTTTTGCAAAGTTGCGTCTTTTTGCCATAATTTTTTTTATTTTATTTTGGTTGTTATTATTTTACTAACAGTTTATGTTTAATATTTATCTATTTAAACCTATTTATTATTTTTCCTTTTAATAATTTTAGTTTTATTCATAGCACATACTTTCAAACTATTATATTACTTTCAAATGATTTTATAATATATAACATTTTTTTTTTATATACTTCCCCACAACATCTAGTTAAGATAATATTGATAGCTTTGTCTATATACAAATTGTGTTGCATACAGTTTAACCAGTTTGTTCCAAATATTAAGTTATGAAATTTTCTAACTTCAACAGTACTCTTGTAAGATTTTAGTATCTAAATTTTAGGGTTTAATTTTAAAACTAAACCCCTGTTTTTTAAATTTTAGAGTGCTAAATTTGAAAATAAAATTGAAAGAATTTTCCTAATTTAAGTGGACCATGAAACATTAATTTTTTTTTTATCAAATACCTCAAACATTGGGTCCCACATACACAAAATTTCATCTATTATTTCCTCTAAAATTGGGAGCACAAATAAAATCTCTCTTTTATGACACAATAGATGTGGACCCGCCCGATGTGCGGGTTTAAAGTTTTATAAATTAATTTTAATTTAACAAAAATATATTACAATTTGTTGTATGTTTTTTATAATTTTTATTTTTGTTATAATACATTGATTTATATCCATTTACAAATATTTTATGTATATTACTATTAAAATTGTATTTTTTAACATCTAAATGTTCTCTATGTTACAAATATACTCTTTATCACCATATGAACACATTAACTCAACTATTTTACTTTCACTTATGCATAGATTTTTAATCACTAAAATTGTTGGCTCAAAAAACATTTTGAATAAAAATATATTACATAATATACTAATCAATGAAGTATCATCACAATAATATATGACCACAATGGAAAAAACCTCGGCTCCGCCCTCATCTCTTATGGAGAGAAGCTTGCGTCCAACCTCCTCCACTATGGAGAAACCTTGGTTCCGCCTTCCTCCATTAGAGAGATAACCTTGCGTCCAACCTCCTTCACCTCCCTTAGGGAGACAACCTTCTGTCCAATAACCTTAGAGAGAAGCTCGGCTCTACCTTCTTCTTGTGTGGAGAGAACATGTTCACGTCTTTTTGTTATATCAAAATGTCTTGTTCCAACAACCAATGAAAGTAAAAACCTTTTTCTAACGTCATAAAATCTTTTGATAGTAACTAATGTTAATTTTTCTAATGTAGTCATGGAAGTTTCTTTGACACACCATGATGTAGCATATGTCTCTGTAATGCCTTAACCGCCACCTTGCTTAGTGAGCTCATGTCCACTCTCAGTCCATGGTCCACCTTCCTAAACGGGCCCTCTATCTATTCCCGCCCCGTGGACTCACCCATATTTGATGGCCGGTTTGTTAAGTTTGGGAGGCTTTAAAAACATGTTTACCGACCCTACAAATCAATAAATGATCTTGTCCTGTGTTTTGTCCACTCACACAGTTCCGATAATCATTTACAGGAAGGTCACCCATCATGAAGTTCTCTCAGGACCCTTGACCAAAAAAATAAGTGCATTTTGATGACATATGTGGCCAAATCAATTATTTTAAACCTTTCCGTAAACCCGAGTGTCATGGTCTTTAAGCTCTTATGGATCTATCAACAACGATTTTTGTTTTTCAATCTATCTAACTATCTTTGTTGTAAGTTTGTGTTTAATTAGCCTATTTTATCCATCTATATTAGGTTCGATGAGCCTCTACTCGTTATCTCCCTTTGGGATTGAATGAATAATGGTAATAATTATGTTTGCAAAAAAAAAAAACAGAATGTTTTATTACCAACCAATCAAGGTTTTGAAATTAGAAGAAATTTAATTTAGTATAATTAAATAAATAATAGAAAATTATAAGCAAGGTAATATATGAATCTCAAATAATGCAAAGACAAAGATATAAATTAAATAAAACAATCTAAAAATACTATAATAAAGTTTAAAATACAGTATTAAGAAAAGAAAACGCATATATTATTTGTTTTTTCCCAATTGAAAAAGGAGAAAGTATGAAAAAATTTTGGTTTAAAAAAATAAAAAAAATTATCTTCCCATTATTTTTTTTTCCAATTAAACAAAGTTGAATCAGTATTTTTGAATAAATTCTTTAAATATGAGACGGTGTTTATATAGAAGTGAGTATTTACAAATTCTAGAATTAATAATTAAATGTATACTTTCCTTAATCCCTTTTTCTATATTTTTTTTGTAGAATTAATAACTTAAAATTAAAGATAAATAAATAGTATTATAATTTCGAATTTTATGAAATATATATATATATCTTTTTACATTATTAATATTTTTAAAAACAAAATAGTATCTTTTTTTAATCAAATTTATTTTATTAAATATTAAATTTTACACATGTCAAAATCTAAAACTGATAATTTGACACATGTCAAAATTTTGTTAATGGCTAACTTTCAAAATCCTACTTTATATAATAAGATAGTCATGGGTATATTGATCTTTTTATTTGTTTTTGTCTTATACTCTCTCACAAAAGCTAAAAAGCTAAAAAGTGCATATTATTCAAAACTTTTAACAAAAGTGCCTACTTTTCCAATAACTTTTCAAAAAGTAATACACTAATGGACTCTTATTACAATCCATATAAATAAAAGATACATGCATATATCATGAACCTACGTTGAAGCTCTTACAAATCATATTACGTACTTTGATACTTTGCTATCTGATTGTTTAAAGCAACTCGATGATGTCGATGCCTGGAAGAAACAAGCGTAAAGAAAGATCCTTGCCAGAACCGGAACCGGAACCGTCAGAGATTCCTTCTTCTTCAGCTGATGATCATCACTACTTGTCTTCTTCTCCTTCGACGAGACCTTGCTTTCCACCAGGTGTCAACTATAGACCAAAAGACTTGGAGGTCATCTCGTTACTTGGACGGAAACAAGACTACTTGGGCGGAAACAGAGACTTATTGGCCACCCTCTCTATACATCTCGTGAACATCAAAGAGTCCAATCCTGAAGAACTTTCAGGTTTGTCTCCTGGCTCTTGTAGAACAAATTTATTGATTCTTAATTGGGAAAAATGTCGAAAAAATCACGAACTTTCAAATTGTGGCCATTTTAATCACGAACTTTGCCTAAGGCCATTAAAAACATGAACTTCGGTTGACTTACCATTTTAATCACCATATTTCAGTTGACCAGGACGAAAAGATCATGTCGTTAAGTCTCTAAACGGAGCAATTAGCCGGCGTTAACAGATTGTTATTCCGCTTAACGGAGGCGCAAAACGACACCGTTTTAACCAGAGAGAACTCGATTAAAAATCCCCAAATTGAATATCGAATCCCTAATTTCTCATTTTCCCCAAATCCCTAATTCCCAATTTTTCCCCCATTCGATTTCTCAATCCCAAATGCCGAAAGTTAGAAACAAAGGTGTAATCTCGTTCGTTGGAGCTCCACCAGAGGACGAATTAGTGAGTTTAATTGAAGCTCCTCGAGTTGAAGATGGAGTAGCTCCTCGAGTTGAAGATGGAGTTCGAGCTCCACCGGAAGCCCCATCAGTTTCAAATGTCGGAGATGGAGGTCTTGAACCGGCTGTATCTGAATCTGTTGTTGCAGATAAAGGAAAGAGAGGTAGAGGTGGAGCTTCACGTCGAAAAGGAAAACGTAAAAAAAGAGTTGATGAAGATGACGAAGTGGAGGCTCCAGGAGAAAGCCTTTGTTGGATTTGCTTGAGGACATAAGAAGACAGTGCATGGTGAGAAATGCAAAAAGGTTTATCATAGCTGATAGGTTGAAGACACGGTTCACAAAACGAGCTCATGCTGAGATCGAAAAAGCAATTGCTGGAGTCCAATCTTGCCAGAGATATATGGCCAGAAACAACACACATGAGATATGGCAGAATGGTGTGGGTTATAGTGTGGATATGGATGCAAGAACTTGTGGATGCAGGAAGTGGCAGATGGTTGGAATCCCATGTTCTCATGCTGCAAGTGTGATTATAGGGAAAAAAGAGAAGGTTGAGGATTATGTCAACGACTACTACACAAAGAAAAGGTGGCGAGAGACTTATCTTGATGGTATTAGGCTTGTGTAAGGGATGCCATTGTGGCCAAGGTTGAACCGGTTGCCTGTATTGCCACCACCATGGAGAAGGGGAAATCCCGGAAGGCCTTCTAACCATGATCGGAGGAAAGGAAGAGATCTTTGTCTTCTTCAAACACCAAGAAGATGTCAAGGGCAAAAAGAATCATGACATGCTCAAACTGTCATCAAGAAGGCCACAACAAGCAAGCATGTAAAAATCCCACTGCCGTTAGTGTGCCAAAGAGACCAAGAGGAAGACCACGAAAATATCAGGTTTGTTCTGTTTATTTTCCAATTTTTAGCTTACTAATATATGTGTTCATTTCAGTTTTTTAACATACACTTGAATTAGGAACCACAACCACAAGGGTCACAAGCTCAAGGAATACCACAAGTATCTCAACCTCAACAAGAGTCTCAAACTCATCAAGTGCCACAAGGATCAATAGCACAAGGATCAAATTCATCAAGAGCACACGTCTTAAGAGCACACGCATCAAGAGCCCATGTGGAAGGACCACAACCGCAAGGACCACAACCACAAGGATCACAGCCACAGGGATCACATCCACAAGGATCACAGCCACAAGGATCACAGCCACAAGGACCACAACCACAAGGACCACAACCGCAAGGACCACCAGGAGAAGGATCACAACCACAAGGATCACAAGGATCACAGCCACAAGGATCACAAGGGCAAGGAATTGCTAGATTTGCATCATGGTTCGAGTGTTCCAGCTAGTTTTTGGTTTTGTTGTCTCGGCTTTGTTTTGTTCACTCGAATTTGTTTTCTTGCATCTAGTTTCTTTGTTCTCGGATTTGTTTTCTTGCATCAACTAGTTTCTTTGTTCTGTTCTCGGATTTGTTTTGTTTTGTTGAATCGGGTTTGTTATGTTTTGTTGTATCAAGTTTTTGGGTTTGTTGTCAAAAACAAGTTCATTGCCAACAAAGTCTTCCATTGCCAAGCTTTTAGTACAAAGTCACATTACGACAAACACAAAACACATTACTTCTAGTAACCAAGAACTAATTTCTGGTTTTTGTTTTTAAGAAAAAAGATCAGAATGGCAATAACACTAAAACAGAGACACACCAAGCAGAATAAACAAATCAACTTCCATCTCTTATTGTCTCTTTTGATCAATATTCCATCTTCCTTCAGTTCTTCAATCCGAGCCTTCAAGTCTACAACCTCTTCGTAAACACCTTCCTCAACCCATTTGAATAAATGGTCCTGAAAAACAAAAACTTGAATCAAAATTCGAAAACACACTAATTCAAAACTATTCTAATACATACATCTCCTCTGTTTGGACAGCGAAAGAAAAGTTTTCCTGGATTTGCTTGCGTGTTCGATGTGTAGAGAACAACCTCTAAACCACAATGACACTTCGAGGGAACCCCATGGCATCCACGGATTTTGTTTTCAACACCCGATTGCCCAGAATTGCAACTCATATCTGTTGGATAAGAAGGAGATAAGAGTTTTTGATTTGAGATAAGAAGTGAGAAATCGAGATATGAAATGTGAGATTAGGGATTGGGAATTCGATTTGGGGAAAATGAAAAATTAGGGATTCTATTTTCGAGTTGGGGATTTTTATCGGGTTCTCTCTGGATTATAACGGTGTGGTTTTGCGCCTCCGTTAAGAGGAATAACGATCTGTTAACGCCGGCTAATTGCTCCGTTTAGAGACTTAACGACATGATCTTTTCGTCCTGGTCAACTGAAATATGGTGATTAAAATGGTAGGTCAACCGAAGTTCATGTTTTTAATGGCCTTAGACAAAGTTCGTGATTAAAATGGCCACAATTTGAAAGTTCGTGATTTTTTCGACATTTTTCCCATTCTTAATTATATATTTAGGTTTCTTTTTATCAACCTTTATCTCTTCTATCTTCACATTTAACCAAAAAAAAAAAAACCTTTATCTCTTCTTTCTCTTTGTGCAATCGCTTACTTATATTTTGTTATGGAAATATGTAGTGGACTTCAAGAAGGCTAATGATACAGATTGGATCTTTATATCGAAGAGGAACAAGATGGGTAAAGATGGCAAAAGGCAGAAACGTGACGCCAAAGGCGGATACTGGTACGCAACAGTTGCTTCCAAGAAGATTGACGCTGGGCAAGGCCTCGTTGGTTACAAAACTGCACTAGATTACTACGTTGGGAAACGACCTAATGGCAAAAAAACTAGTTGGTTGATGCATGAATACTGGATTGATCAGTGTCCTTCTGCTGATGATGACGTAAAGGTAGGGAAAAGGGCCATTTCATACCCGTACACACTCTAAAAGTGCGAATTGCTACCTGTACAAGCAAGAAGTGCCAATTTAAACATGTACCATAAGACATTTTACATTTTATACCTGTACACACAAAATCGAGCCAATTACACAGTCCACGTTAACGGAATTAAGTCAACCGTTATAGAAGCTGACTCAGAATCCACGTGGCAACGAAAATGCAAAACGACGCCGTTTTGATACGTTATTCTCGCAAAAAATTATGGAAATTTGACACTCCGGAGATTCGAACTCATGACCTCACATGTGTTTAGCATAAGACGTAACCAGTTGATCCAACAACAATATGATACAAATTAATCCTCATAAACCTAACGTAACATCCATCGAAATCAAAAACTTTTTGGGAAATTCACACTCTCGAGTCGAACCCGCGATCTCAGATTTTAATAGCATAGGACATAACCAATTGATCCCACAACATTACTCGGTTATATGATACAAATTTATCTTTATAAACCTTAAATAGATCTAAGTCCCAATTAAATGAAATAATTTTATTTATATTTATAAATTAAATATAACTGAGAATATAAAGATAAATTTGTATAACTGATAAATTTATAAATTTATATTTAAATTATAAATTTATAATTTATAACTGAGAATTAAATATAAATTTATAAATTGAATATAACTGAGAATATATTTATATTTAAATTAATTTAATTTATATTTATAAATTAAATGAAATATTTATAAACCTTAAACCTTATGAAGCAAATTTGTCTGAATATAAATTAATTTAATTTAATTTAAATATAAATATATTCTCAGTTGTATTTAAATATATGCCTTTTATGGCTTATCACAGAGAAGATTTCCTTGTGTTTTAGTAGCTAATTGCTCTGTTTCTTTTATCGGCAATGTTCTCCAAAACTAGAGAGATAATTCTCATCGTCTTTGTTGCTTTTAATGCCTTGATATAAGTATAACACTTTTATATACACAATTTATTCAACATTCTCTTATTATCTTAGACATCAAAACATACACTTATCACATATAACAATGTAGATATATAAAACAGTACTGGTGTGTCTTCTTCTCATAAGCATTTGCTTTCCTCTGAAAGATTTCGATTTAGAAAATATATGTGTGTAGGTTTTGCTATGGACAGAAATTACAGACCCGTATTTACCAGGTTCTTTCAAGTCTAATGTTGCAGAAGATTCATTTAGCTCATCTGCATCCCTAATCTTGAAATGTCTGCTGCTGCACAAGTTTCACTTCTCTCTCAAAGAGTGTCTACTTTCCCTACACATTCGCAGCACCAAAACAACCTCAAACGTAAATTGAACTATAAATAAAGAGACAAGCTTAATACCAATAAGTGAATATCATAAACGGTTAGTGAAGAAGCAAGCATGTGCATAGCACGGGGACGATTCATTTGATAACGACTATTTCAAGAACCTTCAAAACAACTGCGGTGTGATAGAATCAGATCAAATCTTGTTCTCTTTGATAGGAGCGCCTACTGTACCTTTGGTGAATCGTTTTGCTGAGAGCCAAAGTGAGTTCTACAACAATTTTGCAAGATCTATGATCAAGATGGGAAATGTAAGGATTCTCACAGGACGTGAGGGAGAAATTCGTAGAGACTGCAGAAAGGTCAATAAATAAGTACTTATCCATGTTCAAATGAACAAACGTTACTTGTTATGAATTGCAGACTAGGCAAGAGGGGGACAAGAATTTTTCCGCGCTGGGATCTGATGATTAAGTGAGTGGCTTCCAATGGTGCAGGAAATGGATTGATGTACATACAAAATGTGTTTTTTTTTTTTTTTTTCATACAAAATGTGTTTTGAGTCTGAGTAAAAGCCTTTATAGGAGTACGTAGAACAATGTTTTGGTGGTGTTACACAACTGTGAACAGGCTTGTCTGTATTTTGTTTTTGCCTAAATTCAACATCCTGTTGTTTATATCATTCTTCCAAATTCAACACTTGTAACACAACTCAGTTTCATGCATTGGCCGGTAAGTGGTAAAAGAAGCTTTCTTTATCCCATTTGTTAGGTTTAGACAATCATCCCATCTAGACATAAACAGGGTCGATATGGACACTCACTTAGTTTCTTTGGTAGGTATTTTGTCTTGGTGATATGGACATCAAATTCAAAGAAAAATCATTTACACTTCAAGATGATCTTCCACATGTCCATAGATGCACCAAACCACACATGATCAAACACAAATTCATCCAAGACTCAAATTGCCTTATTTGGAATCAAATGCCTTAAATCTCCATTGGCTCTTTCCAAAACTTATTGGGCACAAATTGGAGACTCTCTACTAATTTAAGAAGCTTTTAAATGTGCACAACTTCTGTCTAGATATAAGGAACCTTAACGCTTTTCTCATACCAATATGATTATGAATTTATGTTAAATGTTAAAAAATGTGTATTTAACAAAAAATTGTTTTAGCCCAAATTCAACAAAATTTTGTAGTAAGTGTATAATAAATTTTCACAAACCAATTAAACAACGTAAACATTCATTAACAACTAATATTTCAAGTTAAAATATAAAGAAATAAGAAAGACTATAGTACAATATAAACTACCATTAAATAATTATTACTGTATCAAGACAAAAAAATAGTAAATTATGAAAATAATTAAAATTATTTTCATTTATTTATCTTTTAATATAACTAGGTTTTGTACCCACGCGTTTATTTGATATATTTTATATGATTGATGACAGTTGTGAAATATTATCTTTTAGAAAACTTTAAATTACTATTAAGGCAGAACTTTTATTTCTATACACAATTTTTTAAAAATATAAAAATCAGTTGTGCTAAAAAATCAAATCTGATCAAAAGAATCATGAATTTAACTGGACGTCCAGGCGAGACGGATCATTCGAACTGGTAACTTTGCATATACTAAACCATTTTTTTGACCATCAGACAAACCTTTAAAAATTTTCATTAATTATAATATTTTAAACTTTATAAATTTTTAAATTTAGATGCCTAATAAATCAAGCTTCATGCTCATTCGTAGTTGGAAGAATATTAGTCTTATTTATAATGGTTCTCAGCTATAGTCTAAAAAATATATAGCGGATGTGAGATGTTGTACATACAGTTAATTATAAGTATTTTAATATAAAATTTTACATAATTTCAAAAATGTCAATTATTGAGATATATGATCCCTACTAGACGTTTAAAAAAACTTTAATATAAAAATTCTGGAAATTTAGAAAATGTTAATCAATGACATGTCGAATCCCGATTAGTTGTTTTAAATCCTAGATGGACAGTATTATGAGCTTATAGCTTCTACTTTTATTTAGTATAGATTTTCTAATTGGTTCCTCTAAATTACTTATGTAAACAATGTTCATCCAAATTGGCTCATTTGAGTTTATTATTTATAGTTGTTGACAAAATATATATATATATATAGGTTACTTATTAGGGGCTGTTTTTACCTTTTAATATATATATATATATATATATATATATATATGTGTGTGTGTGTGTGTGATTGCTTTTAATTTTTTTTAGAAAAGATATCTAAGGAGGTTATATTGAACTCTATTCAATTTATTTATTTCTTAATTCTATGAAATTCAAGTGTTGTTCAAAATTCAATAGTTTTGTACAACAACATTATTTGATAGAAATTTAACAGAAAAGCTAGTGTAACAAAACATTTTTTTGATAAGAATTTAAAGTATTATTTAATACTAGGCTTAGGGGTGTCAATTGGGCCTAAGGCCCGCGGGCATGGCCCGTTAGGTATCATAGCGGATCGGGCATGGGCCCTTAATTTCATGCCCATAAATTGGTGGGTCTGGCGGACTTGACCCGTTTGGTTTGCGGGTTAAACGGATTTTGTCTGCTCACAACCACGGTCATGCGGGCGACACGAAATTGCCAACATCGAAATGGGTTTCGCGAAGCCACAAGTTCGAAACCTCTGTTCTTGACGATCTACACCACGGTGATGTGTTCTGGTCTCTTCCTTCTATGTCTTCTCCACCATCTACTCTCCCACCAATGGCTCATCCTCCTTCCTCTCTTGTCCTCCTCTATCCAGTAACAATTCTCTCTCTCTCTCTCTCTCTCTCTCTCTCTCTCTCTCTCTCTCTCTCTCTCTCTCTCTCTCTCTCTCTCTCTCTCTCTCTCTCTCTCTCTCTCTCTCTCACTCTGTGCATGTATTTGTGTTTTGCTTATCTATGTTTTGCATTGCTTTAAGAGTTGGGATTTGCGGTTTGAATTATGATTGTTGGGTTTGGTTATGTAAGCTAATTGATGTCTCATCATTATGTGAAGTTAGGTTCTTTAATATGTTGGTTCTGATTCTAATTGGAGCTCACCGTTGACCTTTAAAATCTCAGTTTTTTTTTTTGTTTAAATATCAGTTCTTTATTGTTTGATTACATTGAATTTGCTATAACCTGTGATGGGTTGTTGCTTTTTGATCACTTTGGTTGGTTTTTTTATCTATGCTTTTGAATCTAATCAAGCTATTAACGAATGTACTTGGATCTGCATTTGTTTGCTCAAGGTGTCTGTTAAAGTTTTGATTTTTCTTATGTCTAGTGTTACTTACTCTTTGACACTACATGATGTGACCCGAGGACGCGATAGTGGTACGGACGCGTCTCGAACTCTCGGTCAACTTTCGATCAGCGAAATTTTCCTCGGCAAAGACTCTCGGCTTTGGATCTATGGAAGAGACAAACGGGGGAAAAAGAATTTGAAGCGATTCAAAGGAGCCGTTAAGGAAAACGAACGTGTAGCCTCAATCCGGACGGCTGAACGGAACGGATGCGGTAGCAAGTGAACGGACGGTAGCGATGGAAACGACGGTGGAAACGAGGTGGGATGGTGCGATGGAGAACTCGAGGTTGTGCGAAAGAGAACTCGAGGTTTCGAAGTGGGTTAGATGGAAGTGACGCGAGGTGGAGATGAATGGATCGAATGACGACACAAGAGAGTTGGTTCTTCTCTTGATACGGTCGCTAACAAGATCAAACCCGGTGTGAATCTTGTTAGGGTTCTCTCACTTAGACAATCCCGGATTGGACTAATGAGAGGATGGAGACAAGTCAAGAATCTCTCTTGAGAAAAAGTTTAATTTTCATTCAAGTCTAAGGAGCAACAAGGGATTAAGGAAAGTTTAAATAGCTAGGTCTAGATAGGAGCTTAAGGACACGCGGATTCATCTTGATCCGCACATCGTCCTTTGACGTGTTCTTTTTGCAATGAGAACACGTCGCCACCTTTGGACTAACACGCTTAGCCACAAGCACTCTCCAACGTTCAAAAGCATAAGAATAAAGAGGGGAATATTCCCAAAGTTCAAATTAAACCAAAGATAAGAGATAAGAAAGATAACGGCCTTGGCCTTGCGCGGGAAGCAACATGACCTTAGGCATTGTGCGTTTAGCTCCATGCCTCGTTAAAACCTTCTCCGGTAAACCCATTGGGACAAACCCGGAGTAAGGAAAAAGAGTACACTTCCTTGCTTAACGACTTGATCGCCTTCACTCTTGGGTCAGAGTGAAGACTAAGCGGACTGTTCCTTTGGAGTCTTCATGGGATGGCTGGCGTTAGACAAATGATCGGACAAATAGGTTGAGCCGCTGCTTGGCCGCCTTTGCTGAGCTCTTGGAACGTGTGGTGGCTCCGGGAAGGATTGTTGGAACCTTGGCCGCGTCTGAAGAGGTTGCCCTGGTCGCGTCCGATGCGTCTTGGTCTGGCGTCTCGGTCGCGTCCTGCGTGTCTTGGTCTTCTTGGCCGAGGTCGCGTCCTGCGATCACATCACTACATTTCAGTTCAATTGTATTAGGCTAGATGAGCTTTCTTGATCAGTCTCACTAAGCAATAGAAGCTTAAAGTTTTTTTTTGTTTTTCCTAATATGTACCATCTTTTCATGAGTTTTGTTTGTAGCTGCTGGTCGAATTCACCGTCTTCCACAAAAAATGTGACGTTGGAGTTACCAGTTGCACCACCGCCAGTTTAGAGAAAGGGTGAAGGACAATGACATAATAGTGACCTTTGGGAACTACGCTTTCATGGATTTTATCTTGAATTTTGTTAACACTTGACTGATTTAGATCTCTCCAATATTCTAGTTGGTAAGTTTTCACTTCTAATATCTACGTCTTATTGACTATTTCACTCTCTTTCTGTAAGTTAAGTAACTTTATGCTATGACGCTTTATATGTGCGATGGATACTAAGGTATTAGAGGCTTTGTATTGGAAAGGCGTTCCGGTTTTTGACATGGGAAGTCATATGAGCACAGTGGATGTTGGGTGGGGTTCTCCATCATTTCACAAAATGTAAGAGAAAAAGAACCGATTGACTGTTTGATTATATGTGACTTGGTTCTTCTATCTAAAGTACCAACTCTTACTTTATTAACGTGAATGGTCTCACATGGCCTTGTTTGTGGAATGTAAATTGAACATTGTTATCACAAGAATCCAAGTGGTTGTTATTCTCTCACATTTGTTGTTTTTACATGTTTTGTTGTCTGCAGACTATATATATTCTATATGATCAGTCTGCAGTCTGCAGTCACTTATTGTAGACAATCTAAGACTAGCACCATTGTATCAAATAGAAGCTACTCTGTTACTGCATGGGGGTTGAAGATGGAGATTTCACAAGAGACTGAGGAAGAAAAGGTTTATTGACTACTAATTCCTTGCTACCGATGATGGTTTGCTCACATATCTTTTGATTGAGCTTTGATTAGCTGGCTTATAGTGTTTTTTCTATCGGTGTGTTATGATTTTTGCAGGTGGATAAAAAGGTTTTTGTGGAATATATATCTGTTAAGCTCAGACTGACTACCTTGGTCGGTTCTGCTTTGATCTTCCTGAGCTCTTTTCTACTAATTCCTTGGTCGGTAAGATCCTCGCAGCTGGTTTCTTACTGGTTTTGTTCCCTCGGTATAGGATGCAGTTCAAGGCTCTATGGGACATGAACTCTGGTGTGGCTGAAGCCTACAGGTACCGTTTTCTAGCTTGTTTTAAAGTTTAAACCAAACCCTGTGACACACCTAGAAGCTTTGAAAGATAATTAAAAAAAATATTTAGTAATTAGTAAATACTAACTAGATATTAGAAGATTTAGTCGTCGAGAGTTTGTATAAAAGCTGAAAACCCTATATAGTTTATGCCAAAACACACGACTTCATCGAGACTTCATCGAGACACACCAAACCCTGTGAGCTGTGACACACGACTCCAGTCCTCAAAGTCTATCGTGATGGTAAGCTATATTGTTCCTTTTTTTCTATTGTCAAAACCTCAATCCTATAAACTCTTGTGATATGATATCTCAGTTGGTTTTTTTTTTTTTTTTTTTTTTTTTTTTTTTTATAAAGGATTCAGATGATTCTTATGATCTGAGATCAATAGACTTAGAGTCTGAAAGAGTAATTGATACTGCAAACGCTGAAGAAGAACATAATATGTTTGATGGAGCAGAGCCATCTACAAGTCGTAAGAGAGCAGCAATTCATATTGATGTAGATAATGTTGAAAAGGACAAAGGAAAGACAACATCATCAGTACTTAAGAAGAGAAAGCAAAATAAGTTTGATGGAGAAAAATCTGGTAAAAGGGCTGCAATTGATATCGATGATGATGATGATGATCTACAAGACAATGTCGTAGGAGATAAAGGAAAAGGGAAAGCTACAGCAACAGAACAGACAAAGAGAAAGCTGTATGCAGATTGCTGGGAGCATTTTACAGTGGTTAAGAAGACTATTAATGGAAAACTTCAAGACAGAGCCGAATGCAATCACTCCAAGAGGGATTATGCCTACAATTCACACAAGAACGGTATACATTCTTACAATCGTCATATGGAAACTTGTAAGGTTCGGCTTAGTAAAGTTGATATTAGTAAGGTGATGCTCAACTCTGAAGCAAAGTTACAAGCTAGGAAGATAGATCATATGGTTTTTCGCGAAATGGTAGCTAAGTGTATCATTCAGCATGATCTCCCATTTGCCTATGTTGAATATGAGAGAGTTAGATCAGTTTGGAAGTATTTGAACGCAGATGTGAAGTTTATTAGTTGGAACACAGCTGCAGCAGATGTTTACAAGTTCTATGAGAACGAGACAGAGAATTTAAAGAGAGAATTAGCTCACCTTCCAGGGAGGATTAGCTTCACTTCTGCTTTGTGGACTGCAATCATTCATGAGGGCTACATGTGTCTAACAGCACATTATGTTAACAGGAACTGGAAATTAAACAGCAAGATTCTTGCTTTCTATGCTTTTCCGCCTCCACATTCAGGTATGAACATAGCAATGGAAATTCTAGAGAAGTGGAAGGATTGGGGAATTGAGAAAAAAGTGTTTTCCATCATGTTAGACAATGCTACTAACAATGACACATCACAAGATATTCTGAAATCTCAGCTTATGTTGCGGAATGATTTGTTGTGTGGAGGAGAGTATTTTCATGTGCGATGCGCAGCACATATTCTCAACAACATTGTTCAGACTGGCCTGAAAGATATAGGTGATACATTGGAAAAGATCAGAGAGAGTATTAGATATGTACAAGCTTCTGGAAAACGTGAGGTATTATTTGCAAAGTAAGTTGAACGGTTGGTCTACAGTTGAAAGCGGCCTTGATTATGGATGTGAAAACTAGATGGAACTCAACATACAAGATGCTTGATAGGGCTCTCAAGTATCGAGCTGCCTTTGATAATCTCAAAGTAATTGATGGGAGAAACTACAAGTTTCACCCTACAGAAGCTGAATGACACCGATTGAAGCAGATTTGTGAGTTTTTGGAGCCTTGTGATAAAATCACTAATCTGATCTCAGGTTCAACATATCCAACTTCAAACTTGTATTTCATGCAAGTGTGGAAGATCAACAATTGGTTGATATCAAATTCACAGAATCAAGATGAAGTCATCAAAAGTATGATTGTTCCAATGAGAGAAATGTTTGATAAGTATTGGGAAGAGGTTAGTGATGTCTTTGCAATGACTACAATGTTTGATCCAAGGTTGAAGCTAACACTGGTCAATTATTGTTTTGAAAAGAACGACAAGGGTTCTACTGAGATAAAGATTAAACATTTGCGTGGTAAGCTTGCTACTCTTTTTGAATCTTATGAGAATAAGTCCATTTTCACATCATCTTCTACAGAGACATGTGAAACTAATTATCAAACTGATGAGAATGAAGGAAAAAAGGGAGTTTTGGCAACTATGATGTAAGTATTCAAATTCTCACTCTCTTAAGCTATGAAAACTTTTACGTAGGCTATGAAAGAGTAGATTTCTTTTGTTTAAACTTTTACGTAAGCTATGAATACTTACGTAGCTATGAAAGAGTAGACACGTAGATTTCTTTTTTTTTTTTTAAATCTTCATGTCTTGTTAATTTCTTTTGTTTGGATACTAAAATTAGTTTTATAAATTTGCAGGATTTTATTAACTTCCATAAACAAACTGTTGTTACTGGTGGGAAGTTTTCTTTGGAAATGTTTCTAGATGATCCGCCGATAGACATGATAGAGTATGAGAGTTTGGATATTTTAAAATATTGGAAAGATAACTCTCAACGGTATAGAGAACTGGCGTCAATGGCTTGCGACCTCCTTAGTATACCAATCACAACAGTAGCATCTGAATCGTCTTTTAGTATTGGAGCTAGAGTTTTGAACAAGTACAGAAGCGTCTTCTCCCAAAAACTGTTCAAGCACTAATATGCTGCCGCAATTGGTTAAAAGGTTTTGAAGCATATGAAAATGGTAAGCAAACAATTTTCACAATTTGGTATCGATTGTGTAACTTTTAAGTGATATATACCTTGACCTTCTTCTATTATTTTGCCATATGTAGAGGAGGATGAAGAAGTTGATGAAGATGAGACATTACATTCCTTCCAATCAATTGTTGATGATGAAGCTTGATTTGGTTGAAGAGACATCTTCACCTTGAGATTTCTGTTTTCAGTTTTCCATTTCAGTTTAATACTTTGGTTTAATTTTTGGGTGAATTACTCAAATGTTACTCATTTTAGGTAATATTACCAGAATCTACAAAAAACTTTTTTATTACTAGAATGTTTCGGGTATTTTCAAAATACCCAGCGTGCCCCTGTTTTATGTTACCGGAAAAAACGTTATTACAAAAATGCCATTGCCACGTCAGACGCCACATCAGAAATTGCTGACGTGTAACCATAACTCAGCCGTAACGCGATACAGAGTATGTTGCGGCTGAATTATAGGTATGTTGCGGCTGAGTTATCGGAAAAACATTTGAGTAAGAGCGGACGGCTGACTTATGAAAATCTGGCTGAGTTACGCCCATAAGTCAGCCAAGAGTTATGGCTGACTTATTAAATTTGGCTGAGTTATGCGCATAACTCAGCTGTAGTAATGGCTGAGTTTTCACCTGATGGTTGAGTTGTCAAGATTTTGGCTGAGTTATCGCTACGACACGGTTGAGTTGTCAAAATTTTGACTGAGTTATCACAACCACACGGCTGAGTTGCCATTTTCCGACTGGCTGAGTTATGAAAAATGGCTGACTTATGAGATGTAGTTACGGCTGAGTTATGGTAAAATAACTATAACTCAGCCGTAATAGGCTGACTTATCGACAAGTCAGCCGTTTGACGGCTGACTTATTGGCAAAAGATTAATTACTAGAATGTTTTTCAGTTACGGCTGACTTATCAAACGATACGGCTGAGTTACATATTTTCAGTTCATGAAGCGGCTGAGTTTGGCAGCAATTTTTTTTTGCTTTTTAATTACTGTAATGTTTTTCGTGTTGTGGCTGAGTTTTAGTTAGGCTGAGTTATGGTATTGTTTCATGGCTGATTTGCCACGTCGAATGCAGCATCCATGTCAGCATTCCATGTCATCATCTTTTTCTCCGGAAATACGAAACGTCGTTCGACTCTGGTTCTTAACCTGGTTAATAAGTGAACTATTTTACGTTCTTATTCACCTTGTTCTTCTACTTCTTCTTCACTTTCTTCTTCACACCTTGTTCTTCTACTTTTGTTCTTCTCCACCTTGTTCTTCATTATATTTCATGGATCCAGTGCCGGTACTAGTTGTGTCCGGTAATTGGATAAAGACACAGAGATATGTATTTAACTCCGACGAGAGAGGGTGTATAGTTGTGCAGATAGATGGAGGCACAACATACGACAAGCTTGTTAAGCTTGTTCTTGAAGACTACGGATTGGACTCGTTTAGACATGAGCTAAAGCTGAGCTACATGTTCTCGAATAGGGCAATGAAACATATGGCGCATGATACTCCACCAGTTTTTGTCTCCAATGATCGACAGTTGCAATGTTTTTTGGGTCTATGGAAAACTGATCAGCTACGTCTCTGTGTAGAGTTTTTGGCGAAAGAGTCTCAGAAACTAGTGGAGCTAGAGGAAGTATGATTCGGCGAAGCAGAGACTCGAAAGCAGAATCTACCCCCGAAGTGTGCGGTGGGGGATTTGAAGGCACTTGTTTTGATTATGGTAAGATTGTTGACAAAGAAAACGAAGAAGAAGCTGTTGAAGTAGCATCTGACGAAGAAGAAGACGATGAATTTTCAACCCGATTTGATGTTTTCGACGACTCCGATGGTGAGTCATCTGATGACGAGAAGTTTTCTGTATTGGGCGAGCCTCAGAGTACAGTGGAAGACCCACCTACTCCGCCTCCTCAGAAGAAAGCTCATAGAGATGATAACTTTGCCGGATCGAAGATGAATCAGGAGGCTATTAGGTTGGAGGTGTCAACGCTAAAATTGCTGTAGGACAACGATACAGTAGCAAAAAGCAGTTCAGGAATCACGTGAAACTTATTTCGGTTAGGGATGGATTTGATTTTAATGTACCAGTCTCAAATCCGAGACAAGTGGTTTTTAGGTGTTGGGTTAAAGGATGTATTTGGAGAGTTCGTGCATCTGTACAAGGGATGACCCGGATTTTCATGTTCGTGTATACGATTCGGAACACACATGTTCTGTGACGGAACGTTCTACTAGATGCCGTCAATCAACAGCTGATGTACTGGCAGGTCTTTACAGGGACTATCTTGGTGATCTTTGTCCGGATGTTAAACCTAAAAGTGTCGGAGTCATTTTCAATAAGCAATTTAGTCTAAAGGTAATTACTATGTTTCGACTGACTTATTGATAATAATGGTTGAGTTATAGGTATGTATAGGCTGAGTTAATTATTGATAACAATGGCTGAGTTATAGGTATGTATAGGCTGAATTATTTACATTTTACGGCTCATTTATTGATTATTTAAGGCTGACTTATTCGAATGTATCGGCTGAGTTATTTATATATTATGGCTGATTTATTAATTTGTTGGTGTCGACAGATGGGTTATTGGAAGGCATATCGAACGCTGCTGAATGCAAGGCAGATCCATCAGGGAACTCCTGAGGAAAGTTTTAGGAGTTGCCTTCTTACATATTCAAGTTAAAAAGGGAAAATCCGGGTACAGTCACGCGTCTTCAAATAGGTGATGAAGATAGATTCAAATATGTTTTTATTGCTTTTGGTGCGAGTATTGCTGGGTTTGCTTTCATGCGCAAAGTTGTTGTTGTCGACGGAACGTTTCTCCATGGTAGTTACAAAGAGACACTTCTAACAGCCCTAGCTCAGGATGGTAACTTTCAAATTTTCCCATTAGCTTTCGCTGTTGTTGACACTGAAAATGATGAGTCTTGGCGTTGGTTCTTTACACAACTCAAAGTTGCCATTCCAGACGAAAAGGATCTTGCGATAATCTCCGACAGACATCAGTCAATAGGGAAAGCGATTCGTCAAGTGTATCCGTTGGCTTCAAGTGGAATTTGCACTTACCATTTGTGTAAGAACATCTTGGTGAAGTTCAAAGGAAAACATTTGTTCCCTCTGGTGAAAAAAGCGGCAAAGTGTTTTAGGCTAACTGATTTTAATGAGGCTTTCAATGAGATTGAAGCACGTCATCCCGAACTACATGGATACCTCCAACGAGCTGGTGTCCGAATGTGGGCGCGTGTTAATTTCCCGGGTGAAAGGTACAATTTAATGACAACGAATATTGCAGAATCAATGAACCATGCACTGTCAAATGCTAGAAGTCTTCCCATAGTTCAACTTCTAGAATCGATACGGGATATGATGACCAGATGGTTTTCTGAACGGAGAGAGGATGCGAAATCGCAGCAAACAACGCTCACTCGAGGTGTTGAGAAACTATTACAGGTAATTTTACATAAGTCAGTCGTCAATGTTGATAACTCAGCCGTAACAGTTACCATATCTCTGCCGTAATTGTTTCCTTATCTCAGCCATTACCATTATAATTTCCATAACTCAGCCATTGTTGTTTCAATAACTCAGCCATAATTGTTTTCATAACTCAGCCTAAAGCGTTTTGTTTTTTGTTCTACTCCCTTATAGGACCGTGTCACCGGAGCAAGACTTATGGAGGTACAAACGATTGATGCTGTACGTGTTGAAGTGAAATATGGATCATCTTTGCATGTTGTAAATTTAGAAATAAAAAGTTGCACATGCCGTCGTTTCGACCACGAGAAAATACCATGCATCCATGCAATCGCAGCTGTAGAGCATATGGATGTGTCTCGTATATCCATGTGCGATACGAAATTTAGGAGTGTCGATTTGGTTAACGGATGGGCTGGTTCAATCATGCCTCCAGATGAATCATTCCCTGCTCCTGAAATTGTGGATAATCAGAAGTGCTTGCCTCCGATTGTTGTGAACCAGCCAGGAAGACCAAAGAAGCGTAGAATTAAATCATCTTTGGAAGTTGCCACTGAAAATAAACGCCCTAGGAAGCAACACGCATGTTCGCGATGTAAGCAAGTTGGGCACAATGCGAAAACTTGTGTTATTACTCATCTGTCAAAGTATTATTACTTTATTTTGTGGTATTACTCAGCTGTCAAGTAGTATAACTCAGCCATAACACACTATAACTCAGCCATCACATGAATCGACGATATATTTCGTCCTGTATCATGATAACTCAGTCGTAATAAACTATAACTCAGCCATATAATCAGTCGTATAAATCAGTCGTTTGATTGTTTCTTTGATAACTCAGTCATGACATGAATCGACTATATATTTCGTTTTCCCATAAAAGCTATAACTCAGCCGTAAATTTTATAACTCAGCCATGACATTAAACTTTGCTAAAATCGTTTTGATTAGTTTCCATTACACTTCATCCAAACAACAACAAAAAATATATATAATAACAACGCCTAAACGAGAGGTCTCTGGTCGGGGGAGCCCGATCGAAAAGTTTCGCCACCAACCCTCTAGCGTTCTGGACGGTCCTGCAATCGCAGAACGGGAGCTGGGCCAGATATGTCAGTCTCCAATGGTTCCTCCACTGCGAGTTCGTTCACCGCAATTCGACAGAAATCTCGTACCCGTTGTAAGGCCTCTAGCCTTTCAATTGGCAATCTGGAGCCTCTGGACATCATGTCCTCTATAAAGGCACATGGGCCTTCAAGAAGATGGCGCTCGCGGAAGGCTTCACCCGACGACTCCAGGAAATTGACGTATCGGATTAACCTAGTCAAGCAAGCTCGATAGGCCCAGACATCCGTCACGAACGGAAAGGTGGTTTCCCTCAGGGGTTCGCGATCGCCTTTCTGGAGATCGGGTACATCCATCTGATCGACCAGTTCTTTGCACGCCTTGTGCTCATCAAGTAGACGGACCATTCGCCAGTGTGCCAAGAAGTAACCTTCGACAATAAGGTCTTCCAGGACTAGAATGGTTCCCTCTAAACGGTAAAAACGATGGAGCTGGTCAAGTTTCAGCCGAAGCGCCCGAATATACGCGCCCATCCTCTTTCGCCGAGCTTGGTACTCTTGGAGTTCTAGCTGAAGGGGAGACACACCGGGGTCGACAGTATTTGAGTTCGGAGCGACCTCACGAGATCGGGACGTCTCTCCTACCTCCTGTGGAATGGGATTTTCCGGCTCCCGATTGCCGGATGCGGCGGCTATCCTTTCCCGGGCCTGTCTCAGCAATGCGGATCGAGTTCTTGCTGGCATCCTTCTATTTCTTACGCTGGTGGAAGTTCAAATGATTTATTCCCCCAACCTTCATCCCTATTTATATAGAGTCATGGGATGTAACCGCCGCTGAGTCCACCAATCAGACTGCAGCGAAAATTCCGCTGTGTCCCGAGAATAACTATAAAAGACCGTGCAACACATTTAATGAAACGCGTCTTTCGTTTTCACGTAAAGCTATAACTCAGCCGTTAAGCAATATTTTGGCAAGTTAACCTAATAATTACAAAAATATTTCTTTTGATAACTCAGCCATATAGATCAGTTGTTTTCATATTGTCTTTTTCGATAACTCAGTCATAACTCACTATAACTCAACCATGACATGAATCGACTATATCTTTCGTTTTCCCGTAAAGCTATAACTCAGCCGTTAAGCAATATTTTGGCAAGTTAACCTAATAATAGACGCGACCTTTCTTTTGATAACTCAGCCATATAGATTGTTCATTTTGATATTTCATCCGTTATTCACTATAACTCAGCCGTCACATGAATCGACGTGACCTTTCGTGTTCCCGTAAAACTATAACTCAGCCAATACATGAGAGTAGATACTAAAATGTGGAAGCATGAAAGGTGGATACATAGAATTAGCCGAAGAAAAAAAGGGACATTTAATACATGAAAAAGATGGGAAACTATACGACTAAATGGAAAACAATTATTTTAAAATAAACAGAAATTAGAGTCACGAATTGATAAGGTAAAACTAAAAATCACTGCTGGAAACCCTAAAGGATCTCCGAGACTTTGACGGACAACCACAGAAGGTAACAGTTTTCGCACATGATTTCATAGTCTCCATAGCGGAGAGAATGGAAACCATAATTCAAACAACACATCACAGCACAAACGGGTTTAGGGAGTGACGGGGCTGTCAGGATAGCGATGGGAGCCTGAGTATGAGTTTTTCCAGGCCGTCTTATAACGAGATAAATCATCCAGAAAATAATTACCGGTTACAATGACATCCGAAGACTTCAGAGGATAATGATTTGCATCAAACAGCTGGAGGTAATGGATGGCCATATCCTCATTCCCTTGACAAATACTTAGTACCCCACATGCTAAGGTGGCATAACCATCGGCCGGTACAATACGACTGAGAATATCAATCCCACGCTGGATATCTCTATCCTCAGAGACAACCCTTAGCCCTTCGAAGTAAATGGCAATGGGGTTGCCGGCGTCAAAGCATTTGACGAAGAAAGGCCTGTGCCGCCCTTCATTTTGGAGGCTACCATCAGGGGCATTGGATGTGTTGATTTCTGATGAGGGATCAGTACAAAGGCAATATATAGCAGCTGTCTTTAGAACTTCATCACTGTATACTGCATTTTTCCCCCTACGACCAGCCCTTAAAATAGAACCAAGTGCGGTCCATCCACCATATTCTGCAGCATTTTCTGCAACAAGGGAAACAATTTTGATGAAAACGTCGTCGGGGAGATTCGGCATCTTGGGTGCTAGCGCGGACATAGTGTTGAAAAAAATAATTTTATTCTAGTTTGTAGTTGAGAGGTAATAGACTAAAAACGGGAATATTATAACTCAGACACTTGGTTCTATTTGTAGTTGAGAGGTAATAAATAGACTAATGATTTTAGGGTTAAGCATATTTTGGCGGGAAACCATAAGTTAAAACTATAACTCAGCCATAACATGAATCGACGTGACCTTTCGCTTTCCCGTAAAACTATAACTCAGCCGTAAAGCAATATTTTGGCGGGAAACTAAACAATAAAATTATTGCAAGTTAACCTAATTTATTGGTAAGCAATATTTTGGCGGGAAACCATAAGTTATTCCTGTAATAGACGCATCGAAGAGACCTTTTCAGATTATTCCTACTGATAATTCAGCCATTACTAACTAGAACTCAGTCAATACATGAATCGATGAGAATTATGGCTGAGTTATCATTAGAAACGAAGGTCATTTCTTCAAATTGTTTATAATGATAACTCAGTCATCATTCTCTATAACTCAGCCGTCACATGACCTGTAACTCAGCCATATAGATTGTTCCTATAACTCAGTCATAACTCACTATAACTCGGTCGTTAAGCAATATTTTGGCAAGTTAACCTAATAATAGAATCGACCTTTCTTTTGATAACTCAGCCATATATATTGTTCATTTTGATAACTCATCCGTTATTCACTATAACTCAGCCGTCACATGAATCGACGTGACCTTTCGTGTTCCCGTAAAACTATAACTCAGCCAATACATGAGAGTAGATACTAAAATGTGGAAGCATGAAAGGTGGATCCATAGAATTAGCCGAAGAAAAAAAAGGGACGTTTAATACATGAAAAAGATGGGAAAGTATACGAATAAATGGAAAACAATTATTTTAAAATAAACAGAAATTAGAGTCACAAATTGATAAGGTAAAACTGGAAATCACTGCTAGAAACCCTAAAGGATCTTAGAGACTTTGAGGGACAACCACCAAAGGTAACAGTTTTTGCACTTGATTTCAAAGTCTCCGAAGCAGAGAGAACGGGAACACATCACAGCACAAGTGGGTGAAGGGAGTGGCGGGCTGTCAGGATAGCGATGGGAGGCTGAGTATGACTTTTTCCGGGCCGTATCAAAACGAGATAAATCATCCAGAAAATAATTACCGCTTACAATGGCATCCGAAGACATCAGAGGATAATGATTTGCATCAAACAGCTGGAGATAATGGATGGCCATATCCTCATTCCCTTGACAAATACTTAGTACCCCACATGCTAAGGTGGCATGACCATCGGCCGGTACAATACGACTGAGAATATCAATCCCACTCTAGATATCTCTATCCTCAGCCACAACCCTTAGCCCTTCGAAGTAAATGGCAATGGGGTTGCCGGCGTCAAAGCATTTGACGAAGAAAGGCCTGTGCCGCCCTTCATTTTGGAGGCCAGCATCAGGGGCATTGGATGTGTTGATTTCTGATGAGGGATCAGTACAAAGGCAATAGATAGCAGGTGTCTTTAGAACTTCATCACTATATACTGCATTTTTCCCCCTACGACCAGCCCTTAAAATAGAACCAAGTGCGGTCCATCCACCATATTCTGCAGCATTTTCTGCAACAAGGGAAACGATTTTGATGAAAACGTCGTCGGGGAGATCCGACATCTTGGGTGCTAGCGCGGACATAGTGTTGAAAAAAATAATTTTATTCTAGTTTGTACTTGAGAGGTAATAGACTAAAAACGGGAATATTATAACTCAGACACTTGGTTCTATTTGTAGTTGAGAGGTAATAAATAGACTAATGATTTTAGGGTTAAGCATATTTTGGCGGGAAACCATAAGTTAAAACTATAACTCAGCCATAACATGAATCGACGTGACCTTTCGCTTTCCCGTAAAACTATAACTCAGCTGTAAAGCAATATTTTGGCAGGAAACTAAACAATAAAATTATTGCAAGTTAACCTAATTTATTGGTAAGAAATATTTTGGCGGGAAACCATAAGTTATTCCTGTAATAGACGCATCGACGAGACCTTTTCAGATTATTCCTACTGATAATTCAGCCATTACTTACTAGAACTCAGTCAATACATGAATCGATGAGAATTATGGCTGAGTTATCATTAGAAACGAAGGTCATTTCTTCAAATTGTTTATAATGATAACTCAGTCATCATTCTCTATAACTCAGCCGTCACATGACCTGTAACTCAGCCATATAGATTGTTCCTATAACTCAGTCATAACTCACTATAACTCGGCCGTTAAGCAATATTTTGGCGGGAAACCGTAAGTTAACCTAATAATAGACGCGACCTGTCTTTTGATAACTATAACTCATCCATCACATGAATCCGTAAAACTATAACTCAGCCGTAAAGCAATATTTTGGCGGGAAACCATAAGTTAACCTAATAATCGACGTGACCTTTCGTTTTTCCATAAGTTAACCTATTGTTTTTCCTTTATATTCTCTTAATTCATTGTATCTTTTCGTTTTCTTACTCATTGTATCGTTTCCTTCTTCTCCGCTCACAATATATTGCACCTACAAATCTCCTCTACAACCAATATCAATATATCCTTCGATCATTGCATACGTAAGTCTTCTCTCCATCCCCTCTCAATCTATTGCACCTATCAGTTGGTGACGGTTGTTTTGATTTTGATAGCCAAGCTATGGACGGAGAGGGTTCCAGTAGATGTCAAAAACGCAAGGCAGACGAAGCATTATCGTCAGCAAGAGTCCCAGATTACGAGTGGGAAGAGGAATCACTATTGGCCGTGTCCGAAGCCTTTTCTCAGACAAGAGCCGCGGTCGAGGCGGAGTCAAAGCGTCGCTACACAAAAATTCTGCGTATGATGGATGAGCATATGAAGAAGAAGGAAGAGAAGACCGTCCTCGGGCATCAACTGGATCTAATCGACGCTCAACTAAACCAACTGAATCAAATCTTGGGTGGAGAACTTGTCGACTTAGCCGCAGAGCACAAGAAGTTAGAGGAGATGAGAGAGATTGCGGAGGCCGATGCCGACCAGTGTATGGTTCCTCCTCCTCCTCTTGATTGGTTTTTAGAAGCTCATGGTTCCTCCTCCTCTTAATCGGTTTTTAGAAGTGAATTCCATTGTAATGTCGTCTCTTCTTCTTTATGAACCCTGAACTTGTTTTATTTTTATTTCTTTTTGTAATGTTTCATATTAATATAACTCAGCCGGTATTATGATAAATCAGCCACTAAAGATTTATAAATCAGCCGTCACATGAATCGTTGAGACTTTTCGTTTTCCCATAAATATTGTAACTCAGCCGCAAAGTCATATATATCAGCCATTTATTTTCATAAAGTTTCTTGAGGAAACTCAGCCATACTCACTCTAACTCAGCCGTAACATGAATCGGTGCGACATTTCGAATTCTCGTAAATATGATATCTCAGCCGTCAAATCATATATATCATTCATTTACTTTCAAATTTTTTCTTGTGATAACTCAGCCATAAGTCACTATAACTCAGCCGTTACGTGACCTTTCGTTTTCCAATAATGGTTATAAGTCAGCCGTAAAGCGATACTTTGGCAGGAAACAATAAGTTAACCTAATAATTTTAAAATCCAGTTGTTGGCGGGAAACCATAAGTTAACCTAATTATATTAATATTCAATTGTCGAGTGATGTTCTTCTTAAAAACGAAAATCCCCAAATGTCGAATGCTTAAACCCTAAAAAATCAAATTCTCGTAAATCATGAGCAATGTATCTGGAGATTCGAGTTGTGCATCAAATGTCCGAGAGAGAGGACGAGGTACAGTTGTTGGCGTACCTAAGAGATGTTGGTGTGGAGAAGCAATTGTGGCAAAAAATTCGAAATCGGAGTCAAATCCTTGTCGTAGATACTTCCGTTGTGGGTATGCAGCTGCGATGAAGGTAGAGTCTGTTCTTGGTTATGTTGAATCTGTTCTTGTTGGTTTATGTTGAATCTGTTCTTGTTCCAATTGTTGTCTCCATCACCTTGATAGCTTATGAATGATGACCACGTCTTCAAGTGGGTCGATGAGGCACTGTTGGATGAGGTAGAATCTTTCTCTGTTCAAACTGAAAAACTACAAATGGAGCTTGGGAAGGAGCTATTTGAGAGGGTTGAAGATGCAAAATCAGAATTGAAAGCAAGGATGAAGGTTATGATAGTTGTAATAGTTTTTGGTTATATAATCATGTTTGGTCTATTTAAGATAGCAGGATGAGATAGTGTATGATGGGATTATGTTTCCATAATGTTGTTGTTAATGGTTATGGATTCCAAGCAAACTAATGTTGTTGTTAGTGGTGTTTTATCAATCTTTTTTACTAACTCAGCCATATATTTACTATAACTCATCCATAACTCACTATAACTCAGCCATCACATGACTTTTCGTTTTCCCATAAATATTATAACTCAGCCGTCAAGTCATTTATATCACTCATTACTTTCAAATTGTTTCTTGTGATACCTCAACCATAACTTACTATAACTCAGCCGTCACATGGCCTTTCGTTATCCCATAAATATTATAACTCAGCCGTCAAGTCTCACATACACAGAGCATTAAATTCGAATTGATTACATTCAGTTCTGCAATTCGCCAAAAAAAAAATAAAAAAATAAATAAATGCGACAAGCATCATATTAGCGAACTAGTTCCCATGGGAAGGTTATCGTCTCTAGCATTCTGTACGGTCCTGAAGTCTCAGGATGGGAGCAGACCGTATAGATCGGACTCCAACGGTTCTTCCACCACCAGCTTGCTCAGTTCAGATCGCCAGATCTGACAATCCCGCCTTAAGGATTCAAGCCTTTCCATCGGCACTTCGGAGCCCTTGGACACCATCTCCTCCAAGAAGGCACATGGACCTTCTACGTCATGGCTTTCGCGGAAGAAATAGTCCCTTGACTCCAAGTGGTTGATGTACCGCCTCAGCCTCTCCAGGCAAGCTCGGTAGGCCAAGACTTCCGTGTTGTGCGGGAAGTCAGTATTTCCCAAAGGTTCGTAATCACCTTCGGGTAAGTTGGGCACCACCATACGGGAGACCTGTTCTACGCAAGAGGCATGCTCAGCAAGTAGACGAGTCATGCGCCACTTCGCCAG
Organism: Camelina hispida; assembly: GCA_023657505.1. Lineage (NCBI taxonomy): Eukaryota > Viridiplantae > Streptophyta > Magnoliopsida > Brassicales > Brassicaceae > Camelina > Camelina hispida. The sequence continues at coordinate 12,828,285 of CP094637.1, read as the reverse complement.
AAAAAAACCTTCGGCGATGAGCTCATCCAGGATTCGGATAGTCCCTTCCAATCGGCAGAGCCGAAAGACTTGCTCGAATTTAAGACGAAATGCTTTAATATAAGCGCCAAGTCTCTTGCGGCGAGCTCAGTACATCCGGAGTTCCCTTTGCAAAGGATTAAAGTAACGGGATCGAGACGGAGACTCTTGAGGGGGGGCATTATCCGACGCATTCGGACCAAAACCGCTAGTTCCAGCGGCTATCAGTTCTCGGGCCCGTTTCAACCATGCAGATCGGGTAGTCACTGGCATCTTTGCTAGTTTCGTTCTAGTTTGGAATGCTCTTAACATTTCCAACCCTTTCCCTATTTATACTAAAACTTGGAACGCAACCCCCATTGAATCCACTGCCGGGAAACCATAAGTTAACCAAATAATAGGCGGGAAACCATAAGTTAACCAAATAATAGAACGTGTAAAAATCACTATAAGTCTATAAAAATCCTACATTACGGATTTATAATTGGTACGATATCTCAGCCATTACGGATTTATAAATCGATAGAACTCAGCCGTTATATGAGTCGGCGAGACCTCTCGTTTTCCCGTAAATATTATAACTCAGCCGTAAAGTCATATATATCAGATTGTTTCTTTCGATAACTCAGTCATTACTCAATATAACTCAGCTATCACATGACCTTTCGTTTTTCCGTAAATATTATAACTCAGCCGTAAAGCGATATTTTGGCGGGAAACAATAAGTTAACCAAGTAATAGAACGTGTAAAAATCACTATAAGTCTATAAAAATCCTACATTACGGATTTATAATTTAGCCGGTATTAAGATATCTCAGCCATTATGGATTTATAAATCATTATAACTCAGCCGTTAAACGTCGTCGACGAGACCTTTCGTTTTCCATTAAATACCATAACTCAGCTATAAATTCGTATAAATCAGTCGTTTGCTTTCAGATTGTTTGTTCTGATACCTCAGCCATAACTTTACTATAACTCAGCCGATAAATGAAAGGAGATACTAAAATGTGGAAAATAGTGTAGGGACCTTTAATACATGAAAAAAAGATACTCGTCAAAGAAATGGATAATAACTATTTTAAAACAAACAGAATTTAGAGTCACGAGTTGATAAGGTAAAACTGGAATTCACTGCTGGAAACCCTAAAGGATCTCAGCGACTTTGAGGGACAACCACCAAAGGTAACAGTTTTTGCACATTATTTGATAACCGTTGAGAATATGGAGACCGTTATCTACATAACACATCACAGCACAAGCGGGTGAAGGGAGTAGCGGGCTGTCAGGATAGCGAAGGGAGGCTGTGTATGAGTATTTCCGGGCCGTTTTATAACGAGATAACTCAAACATAAAATAATTACCGGTTAACATGGCATCTGAAGACTTCAGAGGATAATGATTTGCATCAAACAGCTGGAGGTAATGGACGACCATATCCTCATTCCCTTGACAAATACTTAGTACCCCACATGCTAAGGTGGCATAACCGTCGGCCGGTACAATACGACTGAGAATATCAATCCCACGCTGGATATCTCTATCCTCAGCCACAACCCTTAGCCCTTCGTAGTAAATGGCAATGGGGTTGCCGGCCTCAAAGCATTTGACGAAGAAAGGCCTGTGCCGCCCTTCATTTTGGAGGCTACCATCAGGGGCATTGGATGTGTTGATTTCTGATGGATCAGTACAAAGCCAATATATAGCAGCTGTCTTTAGAACTTCATCACTGTATACTGCATTTTTCCCCCTATGACCAGCCCTTAAAATAGAACCAAGTGAGGACCATCCACCATATTCTGCAGCATTTTCTGCAACAAGGGAAACGATTTTTATGAAAACATCATCGGGGAGATCCGGCATCTTGGGTGCTCGAGCGGACAGAGTGTTGTAAAAAATAATTTTATTCTAGTTTGTAGTTGAGAAGTAATAGACTAAAGTGACGGGAATACTTGTATATATACAGAGATGGAATAATATTATATTATTTGGTTGGACCAGAGTATTACAACTCAGGTGTCAAGTGAAAATATCAGCCATTACTCTTTTTATAACTCAGCCATAACTTACTATAACTCAGTCGTAACTTGACCTTTCGTTTTCCCGTAAATAATATAACTCTTTTGATAACTCAGCCGTTATAATATATCATTCATTTACCCGTCAAGTCATATATATCACTCATTTACTTTAAAATTGTTTCTTGTGATAACTCAGCCATTACTCAGACGTCACATGACCATTCGTTCTACCGTAAATATTATAACTCAGTCGTCAAGTCATATATATCACTTTACTCAGCCATAATGTTACTATCTCAACCATAACTCAGCTGTCACATGAATCGACGAGACCTTTCATTTTCTCGTAAATATAATAAATCAGCCGTCACATGACCTTTCGTTTTCCCAAAAATACAATAACTCAGCCATAAAATCATATTTTGGCGGGAAAAAATAGTTATATGATTTGGCGGTATTACGGTATCAAGGCAACTAACACCAGTTAGACAACACCATTTTAGCGGTATTACGATATCTCAGCCATTGCGGATTTATAAATCACTATAACTCAGCCGTTATATTAATCGACGAGACCTTTCGTTTTTCCTTAAATACCATAGCTCAGCCATACATTAGTATAACTCAGTCATTTGCTTTCAGATTGTTTGTTGTGATAACTCAGCCATTACGTTACTGAAATATTTAATTAAAAAAGGAGTTTACAACAGCAGAGACTGAAATATTTAATTAAAAAGAACAAATATAAGATAAATTATTCAAGAGTTCTTAAAATAGATTTGAACTATTTAAGTTCATATTTCAGTTTCCACTCCCAGCATATTGATTAGTCATCTCTCTAGCCATGGCTTCAAACCTTCTCCTATCAGATTTGTAGAGGTTAGCAAGGTATTCAATGGTCTGTTCTTCATCATTGACCTCTGGTTCAATTAACTTCTCCACTAATTCCTTGAAAACCTTAACAATGGACATGGGAGTCCACCAGTCGCGCCTCAAACGTTTTAGGTGAATGCCTCCCCTATCTGCTACATTTGGGTGGCAAATTCTTGTAATGAAAACAACCTGCATAATCAAGAAATTTTATTTAAAAAACTATTGAGTTGCTGCAAAAAAGGAGTACTAATAATCATGCTTGCTAAAATAAAAAGGAGTATAATCAAAAATAGATACCTTGGGGGGACTTCTTGGGTAATCAGGTGGAAAAGTAAGCCTAAGTTTAAACACTCCCCCTTCATAAGGAGTATTCACTGGTCCGATTAGAGTAGCCTCCCAACGGAAAATGTCGTCATCAACAGTTACTAAAAAAAAGGCAAACACTCAATCTCTTTTATCCTTAACAGTAAAACAAATCTACTTTGAAGATGTATGTGTTTACCTGCTGTGATGTTTGGCGAAAGATCCCTGTTCAGACATCTCAGATCAGTCCTTATAAGGCTTGAAGGAGAACGACGGGCCATTTCTGACGGATTGAAGGAAGAATGTAAATAGATTTTTCGAATCTGAGAGATGATTTAGGAGTTTTCGTGAGACAAATGTTTGATGTGTAAGTCCGATAGCAAAAAGTATTTATAATACGCGAAACGTCGCTTTGGTTTACAAAAAGTACCCCTTCGGCTTCATAAGCGACGCTTCGCGTATTACGCCTTCAATCAATTACGGTTTTACAAGTCTCTGATAGCGCTGTTTCGAACTATAACTCAGCCTTAACGTTACTATCTCAACCATAACTCACTATAACTCAGCCGTCACATGACCTTTTGTTTTCCCGTTACTATTATAACTCAGACGTCAAGTCATATATATCACTCATTTACTTTCAAATTGTTTCTTGTGATAACTCAGCCATGACATGACCTTTTGTTTTCCCGTAAATATTATAACTCAGTCGTCAAGTCATATATATCACTCATTTACTTTCATATTGTTTCTTGTGATAACTCAGCCATTAATGAGAGGAGAGGAGATACTAAATTGTGGAAAATAGGGACCTTTAATACATGAAAAAAGATACTCGCCTTTAATACAAGAAATGGAAAATAATTATTTTAAAATAAACAGACTTTAGAGTCGCGAGTTGATAAGGTAAAACTGGAATTCACTGCTGGAAACCCTAAAGGATCTCAGAGACTTTGACGGACAACCACCAAAGGTAACAGTTTTTGCACATGATTTCAAAGATGTCTCCACATTGGAGAGGAAGGAGACCGTTGAGATGATGGAGACCGTCTTCTAAATAACACATCACAGCACAAGCGGGTGAAGGGAGTAGCGGGTTGTCAGGATAGCGAAGGGAGACTGTGTATGAGTTTTTTCGGGCCGTCTTATAACGAGATAACTCAAACATAAAATAATTACCAGTTAACATGGCATCCGAAGACTTCAGAGGATAATGATTCGCATCAAACAGCTGGAGGTAATGGACGGCCATATCCTCATTCCCTTGACAAATACTTAGTACCCCACATGCTAAGGTGGCATAACCGTCGGCCGGTACAATACGACTGAGAATATCAATCCCACGCTGGATATCTCTATCCTCAGCCACAACCCTTAGCCCTTCGTAGTAAATGGCAATGGGGTTGCCGGCCTCAAAGCATTTGACGAAGAAAGGCCTGTGCCGCCCTTCATTTTGGAGGCTACCATCAGGGGCATTGGATGTGTTGATTTCTGATGGATCAGTAGAAAGCCAATATATAGTAGCTGTCTTTAGAACTTCATCACTGTATACTGCATTTTTCCCCCTATGACCAGCCCTTAAAATAGAACCAAGTGAGGACCATCCACCATATTCTGCAGCATTTTCTGCAACAAGGGAAACAATTTTTATGAAAACATCGTCGGGGAGATCCGACATCTTGGGTGCTCGAGTGGACAGAGTGTTGTAAAAAATAATTTTATTCTAGTTTGTAGTTGAGAGGTAATAGACTAAAGTAACGGGAATACTTGTATATATACAGAGATGGAATAATATTATATTATTTGGTTGGACCAGAGTACAAGAAAGTTTTCCCATAAATATTACAACTCAACTGTAAAGTGAATATATCAGCCATTACTCTTTCGATAACTCAGCCATACCTCACTATAACTCAGTCGTAACATGACCTTTCGTTTTCCCGTAAATAATAGTATAACTCAGCCGTCAAATCATATATATCATTCATTTACCTTTAAAAATTTTCTTGGAATAACCCAGCCATTACTCTCTATAACTCAGTTATAATATGTCCTTTCGTTTCCCGTATATATTATAACTCAGCCGTCAAGCGATATTTTGGCGGGAAACCATAAGTTAACCTAATAATAAACGCGACCTTTCGTTTTTCCTATTGTTTTTCCTTTATATTTTCCTCATTCATATGTCTGACTCTCTTTCATCTCTTCTTCGTTTCTATTGTTTCTCTTTATCTTCTCTTAAATCACAGATCTGTCTATCTGTTACATCTTCCTATCGACATGGAAGTTGTTCCTCACATCGATGGACAGTTTTTTAGAGATGTCGAAGCGATCATCTGCGCCACTGGTCGAGAGAATATTCCGGTTCTAAACCCTGGTGTGGGTTCCTTGGTTGACAAAACCACTGTTACGTGGTTCAAGTTCCTTCACGTTCTCTTTATCGCGATCGGAGGAATACTTCAACACAACTGGTACGCATACTTTAACTGTAGCGTAAATACACGTGGGATCCAAAGCATACTTTAACGGTCTGGACACAGTTTAATTTGGTGGCTAGAACGATATTCAGATCCTAGATACGTGCTCTCAGGAGGATATGGGCGAGTGGTGGCAATAAACCCAAGATGCTGACTAGCATAGTTTGGAATGATTTGGTCGATATGTTTGAAGAATTTGGCACAGATGACGTCGGTTTCAAAAAGTGATTGTCATTGTACTTTTGTGTCGTCTTCTACATGAACTAATGGACTATGAACTACGAACTATGATTTTGTGTTTTTTTATTTTTTTTATTTCATTTTGTTAGTACTTTCATATTAATATAAGGGAAGGGAATCAGTCGTTATTACGATATCTCAGCCATCACAGAATCATAACTCAATCATAAAGTTCAATAAGTCAACCACAATATAGAATAACTCAGACATCACTTTACCGTAACACTTTGAATAATTATTTTAAATTTAGATTTGAGTTATAATAATTTTAATTTAAATTGTCGGACAAATACTTTTACAAAAAATAAAAATGCGTGAAACGTTTTAATTATATCGAGAGACGTTTTAATACTTTAAGAAAAATAAAATTCGAAATTCGAATAATAATTATTTAATTATTTGCAATAATATCTTGTGATAAAAAGCTCACTTTATGAATTTATTATGCGTGTGGATTTGAGCAGGCACAAAATTAGTGATTTTTCATGCTTCCCTAACAACACTTTTTGTAATATCGAGAGACGTTTTAATACTTATTAGTAATCTGACAGAACAAAAGACCCAAGAAAGAAAGAAGAATACGTTTTCATATTGTAACATCCGTGAACCAAAATCCCGGTTTAGGATCTGCATCGGTCGATGCAAGGTTGTTTCTCTGCGTTTTGACTTAAGTCAAACGCTGCGTTTTGGGTTAGGGGAAACCCTTAAGTCGACTTTTGGTCTCATTCGGCGAGTTTGGCCGTTTTTGGGAGAGAACGAAAGAGAGAAAGAATCCTTGAGAGTTTTTTTGAGATTTGGTGCGTTCTTGTAGAGATCTGTAGCTGGGATCGTTGTAGGAGCTTCTAGGAAGCGTTTTCTTGCTTGTTTGTGGTTCAGATTCGTCTTGGCACAGGTAAGTGCATGACCATGGCTTATCTAAGCTAGAGATCTCTCTGATTTGCTTGTTATGTGTTGCTAGGCTGGTTAGATTGTTATTGGGGACGTTTGGAAGCTTTCTTGTGGCTTGGGATCGAGTTTCGTGGTTGCAGGAACGAAGATCCGGCGAGAAGCTTCGGAGGAAAACGATGCTCGGCATTGCATCGGTCGATGCACCTTGTGCATCGGTCGATGCAGATGCGAGGACGGCGCGTAAACTCTAGGGTTTCCGTGTTATGTCGAGCATGCATCGGTCGATGCATATCTTGCATCGGTCGATGCAAGTTAACCTTGCATCGGTCGACGCAGATCTTGCGTCGGTCGACGCAACCTCCAATCTGGCGTCGGTCGATGCATGCTAGTATCGGTCGATGCAGAGTCCTGGTTTGTTATTGTTGATTGTTGAATGTTGTTTGATGGTTAGAGATGTCTCTATTGCTTGTGTGTATAGCCCAGTAGATGGGAGGATTGCCTTACTGAGTGTTTGTAAAATACTCATGCATTGCAATATGTGTTTGTGGTGCAGGTAAAGGCAAAGTGTGATCGTGGAATCCAGGCAATGAAGAGAAGGATGTTCTAGGGACTCGGTTGATTGTTTTATCTGGCATTGTTAGGTTGCTAGAGTTGAGTCTTAGAGCATTGCTAGGATTGCTGGTTATTTGGATTATGTTGTTTGGGAACATTGGTTAGGATTTGAATTAATACTAGATATTGTTGATGTTATTGGTTATATTATTATTGGTTATTTATTGGTATTGTTTTCCGCTGTTGATTGTGATTGTGGTTAGGGGGCTAGTGGGTATGGGACCACTAGTTGTAGTTTATATTATTAATATTATTTATTATTTATTAAAAAAAGAAAAAAAGGGCGGTTGTTTCATTTTGGTATCAGAGCCCTTACGGTTCTAGGTTTGGGTTCACTAGGTTTATGTTGTAGATGTTTGGGATTGCATGCTTTGATTGATTATGTGAGTTAGTCAATTGTGTGTGGCATGGAGTCCTAGAACATCCTCTTCGAGCCGACTGTGTGATTCCACGGTGAGTTTGTGTTTTTGTGTTTTTGTGTTATATTAAGATTGCTTGTTAGCCTCTGTTCTTGGAAGTGCAGTGGTTAAAGGTGTTTGAGTTGTTGGTCGTGGACGGGGACGTGGGCATGGTCGGGTGGGTCCCGAGGCCAGCGAGTGTGTGGTCCAGAGTTCCACGAGGAGGTACGTCAGAGGGTCGCAAGCGTATCAGGAGGGACCAGAGAGGGTTAGCCGGTGTGAATGCCGTGGGTGCTGGTAACCCAGGTGTGGGGTTGCAGCAGGTGGAGCCCAGGGTCGAGATGATCGCTTGGCGGATCTATTGGCGTGCTGTGGGAGCAGTTACCGAGAGGGGGTACCAGTGCAGGCTCCAGTTGTACCGCATGTGGCGGGGGGCAGCCGAGGGCTGCTGATGTTGAGGACTTTCCACCTTATGTTAAGAGGATGGAGCGGTTGTAGATGACCGGTATGAGATTATTCTCAAGAGGTATTGGGCCTAGAGAGGCGGATAGGTGGACATATGCAGTTGAAGCAGATATTTCTCTGTTTGGTGGTTAATCCAGTTGGATAATGTAAGTTGAGTGGACAAGTGTAACATTGCAAAGTTATACTCGGACCACAGGAGGTACTTGTGTCGAGAGATGTTTATAGTCGTTAAGGATTGTTGCTCCTGAGGGGGATGGTGATTCCCCTGAATACCGATAGCTCGAGGGGCTGAGGGCTCCGAGAGTGGCAGAGGGGATGTTGTTCTCCTGAGGGGATGAGTAGTTCCCCTGATACCGAGATCTTGAGGATTGTGGTCCAAGAGTGAGACGGTATAACACGAAGAAGCTGGTCTGAGAGTGAGATCGGTATGACTCGAAGGTTGCGACCTAAGAGTGGAAGAGTTGGGAGCAAGCAGTTCCTAGGACGTGAGTATAAACATAGCGTTTGAATGTAGACCTCGAGAGATTGACGGTGGTTTAATCTTAGATTTTAGGACTATGTTGGCCAGTGGGCCAGGATTTTATGACTAGAGCGGTTATGAATTTTGGGCTTTGCGCCAGGATTGTGAGGCCGGTGGTGCTGGATTCCCGAGAAGGGAGTTACAACAGTTTTGAGCCGGGAGAGGCATGTTTGCCAGATACATAAGTTTACGAGAAGCCTTCATGGCAGGATAAACTAATCGTTGCGACGATGTTGGATTACGTTCATTGGAGATGGACAGGGTTGCAAGATTCAAGGTTTTGGTAAGCTTGTTGGAGGGAATAAGTCAAGTGGTTTGAGTTAGCTGCCTGCAAAGCATTTGATACGGTGAATCGGAATATGCGAACGTATGGTACTTGTTTGTTTTATTACGCTCGTATTGATGATTTTCTGTGGAGAATTGCTAAGCGGGAAGCTAATTTTGGATTAAGCTATCTTGTGGAAGTTTCTCTAAGAGGCAAATTACTAGAGGTTCTTGGAAGAAAAAGAGGATTGATATATTCATGTGGCAGCGAGTTGATGTCGGCATACTTAAGTATATGTTTAGTTGAGCTGAGGAAGTAACTAGAGAATTTATGGAGCAAGGGATTCATACGTTCTAGTGTATCACCGTGGAGAGCACCGGTGTTGTTTGTGAAGAAGAAGGATGGGAGTTAAAAGTTGTGCATTGATTATCGGGGTTTGAACCGGGTCACTGTGAAGAACAAGTATCCTCTTCCAAGGATTGATGAGTTGTTGGATCAGTTGAGGGGTGCTACTTGATTCTCTAAGGTGGATCTGGCGTCGGGTTATCATCAGATACCTATAGATGAGGCAGATGTGAGGAAGACTGCTTTCAGGACGAGGTATGGGCATTATGAGTTTGTGGTGATGCCTTTCGGGTTGACTAACGCACCAGCAGCGTTTATGAGATTGATGAACAGGGTGTTTCAGGAGTTTCTGGATGTATCTGTCATCATTTTCATCAACGATATCCTGGTTTATTCTAAGAGTCCTGAGGAGCATGCAGTGCATTTGAGGGCAGTTATGGAGAAGCTGCGGGAGCAGAAGTTGATTGCTAAGTTGGGCAAGTGCAGTTTCTGGCAGCGTGAGATGGGCTTTCTGGGTCACATTGTTTCTGCATAAGGGATTTCTGTGGATCCAGAGAAGATTCAGGCTATCAGGAATTGGCCTAGACCGCAGAATGCTACAGAGATCAGAAGTTTTCTCGGATTGGCAGGTTACTACAGGAGGTTTGTGCAAGGGTTTGCAAGCAGAGCACGTCCTATGACTAAGTTGACAGGGAAGGATGTTCCTTTTGTCTGGTCAGAAGAGTGTGAGGAAGGCTTTGCAAGCCTGAAGGAGATGTTGACTACTGCGCCATTGTTGGCTTTGCCTGAGCAGGGAGAACCCTATGTGGTTTATACAGATGCATCTAGAGTTGGTTTGGGGTGTGTTCTGATGCAGCATGGGAAGGTGATTGCCTATGCATCGCGGCAGTTGCGGGTGCATGAGGGCAACTATCCTACTCATGATTTGGAGATGGGTCCTGTAGTTTTGCCCTGAAGATTTGGAGATCTTATCTTTATGGTGCAAAGGTACAGGTGTATACAGATCATAAGAGCCTGAAGTATATATTCACTCAGCCTGAGTTGAATTTGAGGCAGAGGCGGTGGATGGAGCTTGTGGCGGATTATGATTTGGAGATAGCCTATCATCCTGGTAAGGCTAACACAGTTGCAGATGCTCTGAGTCGGAAGAGAGTAGCTTCGGCTCAGGAGCAGGAGATGGAGTCTCTAGTAGGAGAGATCAGTGCGTTGAGTTTGTGTGCTGTTTCACTGGAACCGTTGGGTTTGGAAGCAGTTGACCGAGCAGATCTTTTGAGTAGGGTGCGGTTGGCACAGGAGAAGGATTTGGGGCTGGTGAATGCCTCAAAGGATGTTGAGTCAGAGTATCAGGTCTCAGATAATGGTACTATCTTGGTGCATGGTCGGATTTGTGTGTCCAAGGATGAGGAGTTGAGGCAGGAGATTCTGAGAGAGGCTCATTCGAGCAAGCTGTCTATTCATCCAGGAGCGACTAAGATGTACCGTGACCTCAAGAGGTACTATCATTGGGTCGGGATGAAGAAGGATGTAGCGGGTTGGGTTTCGAGGTGTGATGTGTGTCAGCTAGTAAAGGCTGAGCATCAGGTTCCTGGCGGGTTACTGAAGAGTTTACCCATTCCTGAGTGGAAGTGGGATATGATTACCATGGATTTTGTGGTAGGCTTACCAGTGTCACGGACTTTTGATGCTATCTGGGTCATCGTGGACCTGTTGACTAAGGCAGCACATTTTCTGGCCATTAAGAAGACTGATGGAGCAGCGGTCTTGGCTAAGAAGTATGTGAGGGAGATAGTCAGATTGCACGGGGTGCCAGCGAGCATTGTGTCTGACAGAGATTCTAAGTTCACTTCGGTGTTCTGGCAGGCATTTCAGGCAGAGATGGGCACTAAGGTGCATATGTGTACAGCTTATCCTCCCCAGACAGATGGACAGTCTGAGAGGATAATCCAGACGTTGGAGGTTTGCTGAGGATGTGTGTTTTGGATTGGGGTGGCCATTGGGCAGATCACCTGAACCTGGTAGAGTTTGCTTACAACAACAGCTATCAGGCGAGTATTGGTATGGCTCCTTATGAGGCTTTGTATGGGAGACCGTGTCGTACACCGTTATGCTGGACTCAGGTGGGGGAGAGGAGCATGTACGGGGCAGATTTTGGTTCAGGAGACCTCAGAGAAGATTCGGGTTCACAAGCTGAACATGAAAGAGGCTCAGGATAGGCAGAGGAGTTATGCCGATAAGAGGAGGAGAGACCTGGAGTTTCAGGTAGGAGACAGAGTGTACCTCAAGATGGCCATGTTGCGGGGTCCGAACAGGTCGTTGATAGAGACTAAGTTGAGTCCGAGGTATAGGGGTCCGTTCAGAGTGATTGAGCGAGTTGGACCAGTGGCATATAGACTGGAGTTACCTGAGGTTATGCGTGCTTTCCATAAGGTATTCCATGTGTCTATGTTGCGGAAGTGTCTCCGTGAGGATGATCAGTTGTTGGCTAAGATTCCAGAAGATCTTCAGCCTAACATGACTTTGGAGGCGAGACCAGTGAGGGTTCTCGAGAGGAGGATCAAGGAACTTCGGAAGAAGAATGTTCCTTTGATGAGAGTCCTTTGGAACTGTGATGGTGTGGAGGAGCAGACTTGGGAACCTGAGGCAAGGATGAAGGCAAGGTTCAAGAAGTGGTATGAGAAGCAACCACGACCTGAGCTTGCCTAGTCTGGTTCCGTCTGTAATCCGTGGCTGGAGCGGGAATGGAGTATTCCAGCCCACCTCTCTTGTTACTCGGTCGCTTGGAGTGGTTGGTTGTGCGACTCAGTAACAAGATGAGGTGGTGCTCGGGATACAAAGTTTCCGTGAGGCGGGTTGGGGAAAAGTTTCCCGAAATAGAAGTTTCCTTAAGTGGAAAGTTTCCAGAAATGGAAAGTGCTAAATATGGAAAGTTTCTCTGGAAAGAGAATTTGTCCATTTTTGCGGTGGGAAGCCTGGGAGAGGCTTCTGTGCCTTTGTGGCGGACTTTCGGGTCAGAGTGCCTGTGTGTGGCGGTCTTGTTAGACATTGTGTGGCCTTTGTGGCGGGCTTTTAGCCAATTGTGTGGTTTTGTGGTGGGCTTTTAGCCGTTTGTTGGCCTTTGTGGCGGGCTGTTTAGCCAGAGTGTCTTTGTGACGGTCCTTCGGGACAGATGGTATTTGTGACGGTCCTTCGGGACAGATGGTCTTTGTGACGGTCCTTCGGGACAGATGGTCTTTGTGACGGTCCTTCGGGACAGATGGTCTTTGTGACGGTCCTTCGGGACAGATGGTCTTTGTGACGGTCCTTCGGGACAGATGGTCTTTGTGACGGTCCTTCGGGACAGATGGTCTTCGTGATGGTCCTTCGGGACAGATGGTCTTCGTGACGGTCCTTCGGGACGAGTGGCCTTGGTGGCGGTCCTTTTTAGGACATTTGTTTGGCCTTGGTGGCGGTCCTCGTGAGGACATTTTGTTGGCCCTTGTGGCGTCTATATGATCCTTGTGCGGTCATATGGTATTCCAGTGAGGGAATATGTGGCTGGTAGAACATTGAGATGTTTTTACGTGAGTCACGGGAAGGAAACCTGGATAGGGATAGGACTCAGACGTGTTTAGAATCGTTTGCTCGCGACTCTTGGAGGACTTAGGTTCTCCTAGTACTGCCATATTCTGAGACTTTGTGGCTTGGGAATATGGTTGGTATATCGACTTCGGATGACAATCCGGGGGCGCGCTGTAGGGTGGCAACCCGAGAGACGAGTTTGGGCTTCTCCTTATATATTATGGCATGCAGGCTTCGGTCTGATGAGGAGCCAACATTGGCATGCAGACTTAGGTCTGATGAGGAGCCAATGAAACTCAAGGTTTAGGCCTACGAGTAAAGGGAAGTCCAAAAAGTCAAGAGCAAATGACGCCTGGAGCGTGAGTCTATCGCCTAGAGGTGACCTTCTGTAGATCGGCCGGAGGAGCGCGGGCCGTGGAGACGGTTGCACGGGGATCCTTGACTGATGGTTGTTCAGGATTCGAGGACGAATCCAGTTTGGTGGGGGAGAATTGTAACATCCGTGAACCAAAATCCCGGTTTAGGATCTGCATCGGTCGATACAAGTTGTGCATCGGTCGATGCAAGGTTGTTTCTCTGCGTTTTGACTTAAGTCAAACGCTGCGTTTTGGGTTAGGGGAAACCCTTAAGTCGACTTTTGGTCTCATTCGGCGAGTTTGGCCGTTTTTGGGAGAGAACGAAAGAGAGAAAGAATCCTTGAGAGTTTCTTGGAGATTTGGTGCGTTCTTGTAGAGATCTGTAGCTGGGATTGTTGTAGGAGCTTCTAGGAAGCGTTTTCTTGCTTGTTTGTGGTTCAGATTCGTCTTGGCACAGGTAAGTGCATGACCATGGCTTATCTAAGCTAGAGATCTCTCTGATTTGCTTGTTATGTGTTGCTAGGCTGGTTAGATTGTTATTAGGGACGTTTGGAAGCTTTCTTGTGGCTTGGGATCGAGTTTCGTGGTTGCAGGAACGAAGATCCGGCGAGAAGCTTCGGAGGAAAACGATGCTCGGCATTGCATCGGTCGATGCACCTTGTGCATCGGTCGATGCAGATGCGAGGACGGCGCGTAAACTCTAGGGTTTTCGTGTTATGTCGAGCATGCATCGGTCGATGCATATCTTGCATTGGTCGATGCAAGTTAACCTTGCATCGGTCGACGCAGATCTTGCGTCGGTCGACGCAACCTCCAATCTGGCGTCGGTCGATGCATGCTAGTATCGGTCGATGCAGAGTCCTGGTTTGTTATTGTTGATTGTTGAATGTTGTTTGATGGTTAGAGATGTCTCTATTGCTTGTGTGTATAGCCCAGTAGATGGGAGGATTGCCTTACTGAGTGTTTGTAAAATACTCATGCATTGCAATATGTGTTTGTGGTGCAGGTAAAGGCAAAGTGTGATCGTGGAATCCAGGCAATGAAGAGAAGGATGTTCTAGGGACTCGGTTGATTGTTTTATCTGGCATTGTTAGGTTGCTAGAGTTGAGTCTTAGAGCATTGCTAGGATTGCTGGTTATTTGGATTATGTTGTTTGGGAACATTGGTTAGGATTTGAATTAATACTGGATATTGTTGATGTTATTGGTTATATTATTATTAGTTATTTATTGGTATTGTTTTCCGCTGTTGATTGTGATTGTGGTTAGGGGGCTAGTGGGTATGGGACCACTAGTTGTAGTTTATATTATTAATATTATTTATTATTTATTAAAAAAAAAAAGGCGGTTGTTTCACATATCTTCATATTATTGAGAAGACCCTAAACAATAACTCAGCCATAACGTTACCATAACTCAGCCAACCCCAAATTAGAATGACTATATAACCGACCAAACTGATCCAAACCGGAAACTAATTTTTCCATTATTTTTGGTTAATTACGGTTATATTCGGCTTGCTATCGGTTATATTAAGTTAATCGACCTAATTTGGATAACATTTGGGTTATTTTTGGTTATATAGTCGTCTAACCGACACATAACCGGAAATAACCAAAAAGTAATTTCAGAATTTTTTTAAAAAATTTGAAAAATGGTTATCATATTAGTATATCCAAATTACCACCTTAAACCAAACACAATATAACCAAAACTAAACTGTTATATTAAAACCCATAATATTGGAAATATGAAACATACATATCTAACCCTAACCCTAACCCTAACCCTAACCCCTAAACGTCATGTGTTGTATGTTTTACACATCCTTGGTGAGAATGTGTAAAAATCAATCTTTGTCTATAATTATTACTTTTCATTGCTTATAGTGATTGTCATATTCCTTTTTTCATTCTATATTTTAATTTTGAGTTATAATAATTTTAATTTACAAATATTTCATAAGTCAGCCGTGTGAAGTATGTAAATCAGCCGTAACTTAACCGTAAACCAGCCATAATTTTGAAAATAGACAAATCAAAGTTTTACAAATCCAAGTACAATTCCAAAAGAAACGAAACGAAGGAAGGACATAATGCATTATTTAATCTGGATCAAAAAAACCAGGTGCCTCATCATAGATTTCTGCAGCCATTTTAACCCGTATAGCCTGGATATTTTGATCACTGATTCCATCGAAAGACACACCAAGCGCTAGACATTCAATAAAATTTAAAGCGTACACGCCACAGTCACCAACCTGTACGTTTTGAGGGACCTTGGAGCCACTCTTCCTCCTGAAACCGAACTGACTGGCAGTAGGTGTACGAATTTCGTGAGGAACGTTCGCGTTCATCATTGCTGGAATCATCCGTGTAAACGCCCTACAATCATTCAGCATTGTAAGCTCACTCTTTTCGGTTACTTGTCCCACGATGCTATCATAGCAATCAATATGCCTTCTCTTTAGATCCACGTGCAGCGCCACCCAGTGATTGCCTCCAGTTTGTGGAGCAATATACAGGTGATCCACATCTTCTATCCACTTCAAATTAGTCGGTTCATCTAGTGGTAACAAACCTTTAACTAACTCTTCATAACTATTGCCAGTCATTTTAAAAAACTTGGGTTTCATATTGAACATCGTATAATCATCAATCATCGATCTAGTGAACCACGGGTCTATAAACGCAATGCGTTTGTTGTGGAATGGGAAGGGATCTCTTTTGTACCTAATACTGAGGAGTCTCATAAACGCGCCCAAGTGCTGTAAAACAGAAAACTGATTAGTAAACAAGAACTCAGCCATAATGTAATATAAGTCAGTCGTAAACAATAACAAATCATACCACTGCCACCTACTGTCAATATGTATTATATCTCAGCCGTAAACATAATAACTCAGCCATCACATATAATATCTCAGCCGTAAACATAATAACTCAGACATCAAGTTAAACTTACTTTATCAGACAGCCACCCAAATGTACCAGACGGCCAGTTATTTCTTTCGGTGATGAGAGTCCTATAGAATTCAATATTTGATGTTGACTTGCCTAATGGTGTACCCCTAAGAAAAAAATAAGAACATGTTAATATAATTTTAACAAGATGTGATTAACAAAGGTCTAAAGGGTCATACTCGGCTTTCTTTAGGTACTCCAAAAGTTTCTGCAACTTGACCGGATCAACAGGTGCCAGAGGATCATATATTCCAGGTCCAGGTGAACAGTTCTTCCTCATGCACGTCAGTCCGTTGTCCCCAATATAAGGAAAAGTCCTCTCTTGTGTAGCTTGTAGTTTATTCAATGAACTTCCATCCGGGGACAGCTTAACATTCTCCAGCCTTAAAGCTTTGATTCTATCAAGCCTAATCTTTTCCTCCTCATCATCCTCAGATTCAGGTTCAAGGATATTGTATTCAGCCATGATCTTGGCTGTCATATCACATATACTGCTGTCAGCAGCGTCGGCACTAGCGTTTGCACCAGCTTTGGATACTCCCTCATTCAAATCAGATCCCAATTGAATGATTTGATTAGGCTTATTCGTCTTTCTAACTCTTTTATTTGGCGGATTATTTCCATCCTTCTCTTCCGCCAACTCTTTGACCTTCTTTGCAGCCGCCGCCTCATCTTCTGCCTTCTTTTCCGCAAACTCTTTGACCTTCTTCGCAGCCGCCGCCTCATCTTTGGCCTTCTTTGCCGCCAACTCTTTGTTCTTCTTTGCAGCGGCCGCCTCAACTTTGGCCTTCTTTGCATTTAATTATTCGTCCTTCTTTCCATCATTGGCATTTTTCCTCGTGTTAGTCCGTTGAATTGGTTTCGTAGCAGCTGGAGACTTCTCAATGAAATTAAGAGGATGATCTTTATCAAACTCATCTTTATCAAACTCTTTATTCAGATTCCTACTGGCCCCAGCCAAACCACTGCCAACTACCTGTATAACATAGCGAAGACAATTAAAGATAATGATAACTCAACCTAAACAATCTGGAATCTCAGCCATAAGATTAACATAATTCAGACATTACCGGAGGACTGTTGACAGAGTAGTTTTGGTGCATTTTTCCTGGAACTGCTGGTACTGGTGGACTTTTTGGTGACAACAGTTCATCAATAAGGTTCTTTATTTTGAAATTTTTACAAGTGTTTTGTGACAACAGTTCATCCCCAAGGTCTTCAACATTGTTTTGGCCAGTTTGCCCAACACCCAAGGAAAGCACGTGCTCTTTCATCTGCTTGAGATCACTCTCAACAGAACGAAACCTGGTTTCAAACCTTTCATTCATCCTCTCTTCTATTCTATCTCCAATGTTTTTTTCCAAGGTGTCAAACCTTGAGGTTAAATTAGACACCAACTCAATGAGAGTTCCAACCGGTCCACCACCCTGACTGTTGGAAACTACCACCTTCTGTTCAGCTCCTTCACCAGATCCACCACCCTGACTGTTGGAAACTACCACCTTCTGTTCAGCTCCTTCACCAGATCCACCACCCTGACTGTTGGAAACTACCACCTTCTTGACTTTCTGCTTCTTTGCGGGAGGAAAGTCAGAATCAACTTTATGCTTCTTTGCGGGAGGAGAGTCAGAATCAACATCCCAAAAACCTTTAACAAACTTATCCTCATGTATGTCTTGGATAAGGCGATCAACTGCTGGGTTGTCTTTTTGATCTGGCCACGTATGAAATAGCTCCCATACATCATCCTTCATAACCATTTCAGTCACACGCAGTTGTAACATAAGAGAATATGAGACCCATCAGTGAATAATAACTCAGCCAACACTAAATCATAAATCAGCCATTACTAAAACATAACTCAGCCGTTACTAAACAATAAATCAGTTATAACTAAATCATAGCGAAGCCATTACTAAACAATCACTCAACCAGATATAAACCTTACCTCACCAAGCGCTTTGATCTCTTTAGCAATTACCGATACCATCGTAGAACGTGTACGGTTTCCACCCCATTGAAGCATCGGTATGCCACCATCATTAGCTGATGCATTCCCAAACCGTTCTCCAAAGCATTTGATGGACTCATACGCCCAAGCCTGTAACACGGGTGTAAACCCACTGAGGATGTACGACTTTCCCGTAGGGTTCAACATCTTTATGGAATCAACAAGAGCTTCAAATGCTGACCGACCCCACGGATACGTCTTCATTGCTTCATCATCAAAAACTCTTTTGGCACTTTCATATGGAATTCTAGAGTTATGATGCAAACCATAAAGTCCAACGCGTTGAAGAAGCAACAGCCCCAACCATTTACGATGATCAAGGTTAACCCATCCCCGGCACACTTTTAATGCTTCCCTGAGTTCAAGTAGCGTTGGACCTGCCCCACCAGGCACTTTCAAAAGTCGGAAGAACTTTTTGTGTTCCTCTTCAAGTTCAAACTGTTCAGTAGGCATTGGGTCTATGTTTAACCCCGTGAGATAATGAAATTCATTCAACCCAAACCTGATAGGTTGACCGCCGACCACAAACCAAAGCTCCTTCTTATGTACCCTTAACTGGTTACATAGTAGGAAATGAACAACCTTACCAGACCAGACGAATTGGCTATCAACTAGCTTAGAGATTATTCCAATTGGTACATCATTCGTTTTTTCCCACGCATCCAGTCCTATTATTTCCCTAATCTGAGGTAATTCTAACATCGTGAAATTGGTGTTAATTTGTTTAGTATGTATAATAGACTTCATTTCTGGCCAAAGTCTTGGTGGGTAATCCCTTGCTTGTTCTTCAGAAATATCCTTCGCCATCTGATAGTAAAGCATAAAATAAATCAGCCATAACATATGGCAAACACAAGGCATATAATAACTCCGCCATAATACATAACTCAGTCGTAAAGCATAAGATAACTCAGTCCAAACTCAGCCATCCAAGACGGCGACAGTCACCCGTAACTCAAAAATAAATAGGAAGACACATACCGGAACTCGAAGACGAGACGGCTTAGACGGAAACGAACAAGACCAGCGCCGACGAAGAGAAGAAAGAGC
The DNA here is from genome assembly GCA_023657505.1 of Camelina hispida. Taxonomy (NCBI): domain Eukaryota; kingdom Viridiplantae; phylum Streptophyta; class Magnoliopsida; order Brassicales; family Brassicaceae; genus Camelina; species Camelina hispida. The sequence goes on along the minus strand of CP094637.1, from coordinate 12,808,922 downwards.
GAATGAGGATATCGAGCGAGGACGGCAAGAGATGACAGCGGGAGAGTAGAAAAAGACAGATTATCGCCGGCGGAATTAGGGTTAGATTTCGCCGACGATAAGGACAGAGAGTTTTTTTTTTCCGCGGTTTAAAAACCGTTCACTTTTCCTCTCATTGTAACTGTCGATGCTGGAAAGATAACTCAGCAGTCATAAGCGGTATCTCAGCCAACCCTCAAATTAGAATGATTAAATAACCGACTAAACCGAACCGAAAAATAATTTTTCCCAATTTGGTATTTTTGTATTGGTATGTTTGCCTAGTTTTCTTATATTCGGCTTATTTCGGTTATATTATGCTAATCTACCTAATTACAATATATTTTGGGTTATTTATTGTTAGATATTCATCTAAACGACCAATAACCGAAAATAACCAAAAATAAATTTCAAAATTTTAAAATTTAAAAAAAAAAAATATATATTTCAAAATGGTACTCATATTAGTATATCCATGTTACCACCTTAATCCAAACACATTATATCCAAAACCAAACTGTTCTATTAAAAACAAATAATGTTACCTCATCTAACCCTAAACCCTAAACCCTAACCCTAACCCTAACCCCTAAACAACATGTTTTGGTATGTTTGACACATTTTGATCAGAATGTGTAAAAATCACTCTATTTGTCTATAATTATTATTTTTATTGGTTATAATAATAGTAATATTCATTTTGCCATTCTAAATTTTAATTTTGAGTTATAATAACCTTATTTTACAAATATCTCATAACTCAGCCGTTTAAGTCAATAACCCAGCCACTACTTAGTCAAATTACTGGCCCCTTCTTTAATAATAAATAAAAATACATGAAAAATTTGAATTCAAATTTTTGAATTTATTTTTAATAATAAATCGTTTAAAATATTTTTATTAAGCGTATGGATGATAACAAGAAACATAATTATTGTTTGCGTCTCCCCAACAACCCTTTTTGCATTCCCGAGCGGGTATATAATAAATTAATAGGGTGGCCGTCGGATAACTCAGCCGTAACACCATTATTATGGCCGTTGTATAAGTCAGCCATAACAAAGTTGTTAATTTAACTGACTATCCTAAGTCAGTCGTGTAAAGAACACAACTCAGCCTTCAAGTATATTACTGTCAAACGACGTCGTTCGATATATTGTTTTAGTATAAATTAAGGGATTTGTTGTGATTTATTGCTTCAGTAATCGAGATCGAGTCAAGATGATGGCAAATAGAGATATCTACGGCGGCAACTCCAGGGCTGATTGGAAAACTGCTTCTAAAGCACTAGCTGAGGTAGATCTCTGGACTATCTGAAATCTCAAAGCATTATCTTAATATTGTGTTTGTGGAACTGTAGGAGCTGAATCGTAATGAAATAAATATGAAAATGAGGTACGGCGAAATCCGGAGGCGAGACAAGGGCGTTCCAATCGGGTGTAATTGCGGTGCGGTGCTTCTCGTTGCCACTTCTAATGATCCTATCACGAGAGGAGAACGTTATTTCAGTTGTCCGTATGACATCACAGATGTAAAGATTTTTGTACTCTTATTGTTGAGTTTTGTGTTCTGTTTCTGACTTTTTTTTTAGTCTAATATGAATTATGTACTATTTGTAAGGGTCCCGGTCAAGGCTGCGGTTTCAGGAAGTGGTGGACTGATGCAGTGCGCGAAGAGTTTAGGGTTATTCAGGAGGAGAAGAATGAGATGAAGCAGGACTTGGATGCAACCAAGAAGCGCATCGAGATTCAAGAAGAAATGATCTTGTATTTGGAAAAGAAATATGACGCGCTGGAGAAGAAGTTTGAGAGCTTGAACAAGTATCTGTGAGATTAGTCAAGCTCCGTTGTTTTTTTTTTTTTTTTTTGGAATTGATATGAACTTTCTATGTTGTGGTGTTTTATCAATCTATTTTAATAACTCAGTCATGATTAATTATAACTCAGTCATCATTAATTATAACTCAGCCGTCATAGACGATATCTCAGCCAACCCTCAAACTAGAATGACTAAATAACCGACTTAACCGAACCGAATGATAAAATAAATTTTCCAATTTGATATTTTTGAATTGGTATGTTTGGTTTATTTCGGATATATTCGGCTTAATTTCGGTTATATTAGGCTAATCTACTTTATTACAATATATTTTGGGCTATTTATTAGAATGACTAAATAACCGACTAAACCGAACCGACCGATAAAATAAATTTTCCAATTTGATATTTTTGAATTGGTATGTTTAATTAATTTCGGATATATTCGGCTTAATTTCTGTTATATTAGGCTAATCTACTTAATTACAATATATTTTGGGTTATTTATGGTTAGATATTAATATAACCGACCCATAACCGGAAATAACCAAATATTTTTTTGATTTTTTGATTTTTTAAAAAAATATTCAAATGGTAATAATATTATTATATCCATATTACCACCTTAAACCATACACATTAAAACACATTAGAACCAAATCCAAAAATCAAATAATCTGAACCCTACATCTCAAACCCTAAACCCCAACCCTAACCCTAACCCTAACCCCTAAACGTCATGTGTTGTATGTTTTACACATCCTTGGTGAGAATGTGTAAAAATCAATCTTTCTCTATAATTATTACTTTTTATTGGTTATAATAATTGTAATATTCATAATTCAATTTTACATTTAAAGGTTGAGTTATAATAATGTAAATTTACAAATATTTTATAAGTCAGCCGTGTAAGTCAATAACTCAGCCATCACTTAGTCAATTTGTCGGAATTTTAAGATTTTTTATTCGAATTTAGAGTTCAATTTTTTAATTATTTTGTATAATATATTGTGAAAAAACTAACTTTATAAATTGATTACGCGTGTGGATCTGAGCAGGCACAGAATTATTGTTTGGGCTTCCCCAACAACACTTTTAGTAATATCGAGGCACGGCACGAAAGACTAAACGAAGCCGTACCAAGTACATAACTCAGCCATAACTCACTCATCCGTACGAAGTAGATAACTCAGCCGTTCGAAATATATAACTTAGCCATAACATATATGTTTATTCACTATTTAATTATAACTCAGCCGTGTGAAGTACATAACTCAGCCGTAACTGAAACGACCGACCTTTTTTTTTTTTTTTTTTAAATAAATAATAAATAATTAATAATTAATAAACTACAACTAGTGGTCCCATACCCACTAGCCACCTAACCATATTCACAAACAACAGCGGAATAACATAAACCAATATCCAATAATAAACCAATAATAACCAATAACAATCCGATATTATAGCAAAGGCAATATCCCAATACCAAACAACAAGAAACATGAAACCAGCAACCTAGCAATGTTTCTAATGACTCAACTCTAGCAACCTAGCAATGCCAGACAACATCCAACCGAGTCCCTAGAACATCCTCCTCTTCATTGCCTGGATTCCACGATCACACTTTGCCTTTACCTGCACACCACAAACAACAATTGAGATGCGTAAGTATTATCACAAATACTTAGTGAGGCAATCCTCCCATCTACTGGGCTATACACACAAGCAATAAGATCTCTACATGCCACAAACAACAATCAATAAAACAAACCAGGCAATATACATAGCATGCAACATCCATCGTAACTGAACAAGGGGTGTCGACCGACACCAGATGGTGTCGATCGACAATGACTATCTAGTGTCGACCGACACCAAACTGGTGTCGACCGACACCCTGCCTGACACTCCCGAAAACCCTAGTTGGTGTCGACCGACACCTCCACATGGCATCGATCGACACTCGCTAAAGTTCCGAGCCGTCCTCGCGTTGGTGTCGACCGACACCGATGTCGAGCAGCGATTTCCCTCGATCAGAAACTCCGAATCTTGCCTCCAATCTTCTCCAATCCGCTCCTTGCACTCCCAGAAGCCAAACCCAGCCCAGACAGCAACGAAATATCATAGAAAACTCAAAGAAACAACCACATAAGCACCAAATCACATAGAATCTAGAGATCTTAGCTTAGATAAGCCATGGTCATGCACTCACCTCTTTCAAGAAGATTCTGACCAACAAAAACGAATTCCCTCACTCCTAGCAAGCTTCTAGCTCCTTCCCAGCCTTAGATCTCCCAAGAACAGCAAGAAATCTCTCAATCTCTTTCCAAAAGCTCAAGAACACTTTTCTCTAAAAGCGGCCGAATAACAACACAACACGACCCTAGGTCGTTTTTCCCTTTTTACAACTCGATTTAGGGATTCCCTAAACCAACCACGCAAACCGGACAATTAAAATTGAACCGACCAAACCGGCCACAATTGGTGTCGATCGACACTCCCCCTGTGGTGTCGATCGACACCCTTACTAAAATACCAAGAATTGGTTTGCGGGTGTTACAATTCTCCCCCACCAATCTAGATTCGTCCTCGAATCTCGAACAACCATCAGCCAAGGACTCCCGTGCAACCGTCTCCACGGCCCGCACTCCTCCGACCGATCTACAGAAGGTCACCTCTAGGCGATAGACTCACGCTCCAGGCGTCATTTGCTCTCGACTTTTCCTTTTTCTCATAGGCCTAAACCTTGAGTTTCATCGGCTCCTCATCAGACCTAAGTCTGCATGCCAATGTTGGCTCCTCATCGGGCCTAAGCCCGCATGCCATAATATATAAGGAAAAATCCAACTTGTCTCTCGGGTCGTCACCCTACAGCGCGCCTCCGGACCGTCGTCCGAAGTCGATATACCAACCATACTCCAAAGTCACAAAGTCTCCGAATATGGCAGTACTAGGAGAACCAAAGTCCTCCAAGAGTCGCGAGAAAACGATTCTGAACACGTTTGAGTCCTGTCCCTATCCAGGTTTCCTTCCCGTGGCTCGCGTAACACATCACCATGTCCTACCAACCACATATCCCCCCACCGGGATACCCCATGACCACACAAGGATCATATACTCACCTCAAGGGCCGCCACAAGGGCCAACAAAATGTCCTCACGAGGACCGCCACCAAGGCCAAACAAATGTCCTAAAAAGGACCGCCACCAAGGCCACTCGTCCCAAAGGACCGTCACAAAGACCATCTGTCCCGAAGGACCGTCACGAAGACAATCTGTCCCGAAGGACCGTCACAAAGACCATCTGTCCCGAAGGACCGTCAGCAAGACCATCTGTCCCGAAGGACCGTCACAAAGACCATCTGTCCCGAAGGACCGTCACAAAGACACTCTGGCTAAACAGCCCGCCACAAAGGCCAACAAACGGCTAAAAGCCCGCCACAAAGGCCACACAATTGGGTAAAAGCCCGCCACACACAGGCACTCTGACCCGAAAGTCCGCCACAAAGGCACAAAAGCCCCTCCCAGGCTTCCCACCGCAAAAGAAATGGACAAATTCTCTCTCCCGAGAAACTTTCCATAAATAGCACTTTTCGTTTCTGGAACCTTTCCACTTTAGGAAACTTCTATTTCGGGAAACTTTCCCCCAAACCCCGCCTCACGGAAAATTTGTACCCCGAGCACCACCTCATCTTGTTACTGAGTCGCACAACCAACCACCCTAAGCGACCGAGTAACAAGAGAGATGGGCTGGAATACTCCATTCCCGCTCCAGCCACGGATTACAGACGGAACCAGACTAGGCAAGCTCAGGTTGTGGTTGCTTCTCATACCACTTCTTAAACCTTGCCTTCATCCTCGCCTCAGGCTCCCAAGTCTGCTCCTCCACACCATCACAGTCCCAAAGGACTCTCATCAAAGGAATCTTCTTCTTCCGAAGTTCCTTGATCCTCCTCTCGAGAACCCTCACTGGTCTCGCCTCCAAAGTCATGTTAGGCTGAAGATCTTCAGGAATCTTAGCCAACAACTGATCATCCTCACGGAGACACTTCCGCAACATAGACACATGGAATACCTTATGGAAAGCACGCATAACCTCGGGTAACTCCAGTCTATATGCCACTGGTCCAACTCGCTCAATCACTCTGAACGGACCCATATACCTCAGACTCAACTTAGTCTCTGTCAATGACCTGTTCGGACCCCGCAACATGGCCATCTTGAGGTACACTCTGTCTCCTACCTGAAACTCCAGGTCTCTCCTCCTCCTATCAGCATAACTCCTCTGCCTATCCTGAGCCTCTTTCATGTTCAGCTTGAGAACCCGGATCTTCTCTGAGGTCTCCTGAACAAAATCTGCCCCGTACATGCTCCTCTCCCCCACCTGAGTCCAGCATAAAGGTGTACAACACGGCCTCCCATACAAAGCCTCATAAGGAGCCATACCAATACTCGCCTGATAGTTGTTGTTGTAAGCAAACTCTACCAGGTTCAGGTGATCTGCCCAATGGCCACCCCAATCCAACACACACATCCTTAGCAAATCCTCCAGCGTCTGGATCGTCCTCTCAGACTGCCCATCTGTCTGGGGATGATAAGCTGTACTCATATGCACCTTAGTGCCCATCTCTGCCTGAAATGCCTTCCAGAACACCGAAGTGAACTTGGAATCTCTGTCAGACACAATGCTCGCTGGCACCCCATGCAATCTGACTATCTCTCTCACATACTTCTTAGCCAAGACTGCTGCTCCATCAGTCTTCTTAATGGCCAGAAAATGTGCAGACTTAGTCAACCGGTCCACAATGACCCAAATACCATCAAAGGTCCGTGACACTGGCAATCCTACCACGAAATCCATGGTGATCATATCCCACTTCCACTCAGGAATGGGTAAACTCTTCAGTAACCCGCCAGGAACCTGACGCTCAGCCTTCACTAGCTGACACACATCACACCTCGACACCCAACTAGCTACATCCTTCTTCATCCCGACCCAATGATAGTACCTCTTGAGATCACGGTACATCTTAGTCGCTCCTGAATGAATAGACAGCTTGCTCGCATGAGCCTCTCTCAGAATCTCCTGCCTCAACTCCTCATCCTTGGGCACACAAACCCGACCATGCACCAAGATAGTACCATTATCTGAGATCTGATACTCTGAATCAACATCCTTTGAGGCATTCACCAGCCCCAAATCCTTCTCCTGTGCCAACCGTACCCTGCTCAAAAGATCTGCTCTGTCCACTGCTTCCAAACCCAACGGTTCCAGTGAAACAGCACACAAGCTCAACGCACTGATCTCTCCTACCAGAGACTCCATCTCCTGCTCCTGAGCCGAAGCTACCCTCTTCCGACTCAGAGCATCTGCAACCGTGTTAGCCTTACCAGGATGATAGGCTATCTCCAAATCATAATCCGCCACAAGCTCCATCCACCGCCTCTGTCTCAAATTTAACTCAGGCTGAGTGAATATATACTTCAGGCTCTTATGATCTGTGAACACCTGTACCTTTGCACCATAAAGATAAGATCTCCAAATCTTCAGGGCAAAAACTACAGCACCCATCTCCAAATCATGAGTAGGATAGTTGTCTTCATGCACCCGCAACTGCCGCGATGCATAGGCTATCACCTTCCCATGCTGCATCAGCACACAACCCAAACCAACTCTAGATGCATCTGTATAAACCACATAGGGTTCTCCCTGCTCAGGCAAAGCCAACACTGGCGCAGTAGTCAACATCTCCTTCAGGCTTGCAAAGCCTTCCTCACACTCTTCTGACCAGACAAAAGGAACATCCTTCCCTGTCAACTTGGTCATAGGACGTGCTCTGCTTGCAAACCCCTGCACAAACCTCCTGTAGTAACCTGCCAAACCAAGGAAACTCCTGATCTCTGTGGCATTCTGCGGTCTAGGCCAATCCCTGATAGCCTGAATCTTCTCTGGATCCACAGAAACCCCCTCTGCAGAAACAATGTGACCCAGAAAGCCCATCTCACGCTGCCAGAAACTGCACTTGCTCAACTTAGCAAACAACTTCTGCTCCTGCAGCTTCTCCATAACTGCCCTCAAATGCACTGCGTGCTCCTCAGGACTCTTAGAATAAACCAGGATATCGTCGATGAAAATGATGACAGACACATCCAGAAACTCCTGAAACACGCTGTTCATCAATCTCATAAACGTTGCTGGTGCGTTAGTCAACCCGAAAGGCATCACCACAAACTCATAATGCCCATACCTCGTCCTGAAAGCAGTCTTCCTCACATCTGCCTCATCTATCGGTATCTGATGATAACCCGACGCCAGATCCACCTTAGAGAACCAAGTAGCACCCCTCAACTGATCCAACAACTCATCGATCCTAGGTAGAGGATAATTGTTCTTCACAGTGACCCGGTTCAAACCCCGATAATCAATGCATAACCTGAAACTCCCATCCTTCTTCTTCACGAACAACACCGGCGCTCCCCACGGTGATACGCTAGGACGGATGAATCCCTTACTCAACAAATCCTCTAGCTGCTTCTTCAGCTCTGCCATCTCTGCTGGAGCCATTCTGTAAGGAGCCTTGGATAACGGTGTCGTCCCCGGTTCAGTTCAATGGTAAAAGGATCCGACCGAGATGGTTGTAATCCCTGCAAAGACTGAAACACATCCTCAAATTCCTCTACTACCGGAATACCGCTAACCGTAGACTTCCCCACTGACTCTGGCATAGTTATAGTAACCAGATAAGCCTCACGGCCCTTCTCGATCATCTTCCCAGCCTGAATGGCTGAGATCACGAGACTCCCCGAAGTCGGTCTAATACCCTGAAAAACCAACTTCCCTCCTGGACGCTCAAACTCCACTCTACCCCGATAGCAATCCAAATGCACCATATGCCGATGCAACCAATCCATCCCGAGAATCACATCATACAACTCCACTGGACTGATAAGCAAATCCGCCGGCCTTGACTCTCCTGTGATCTGAATATCAACCCCTCTAGCTCGTCCAATAACTCTCAGGAACTTGCCTCCAACAACTCTAACAACTCCTGTACGCTCCCCGGGATCCCCTCTGATTCCCGCACACTCTGCACACTCCGGAGTAATGAAGCTATGAGAAGCTCCAGAATCAAACATAACGTGAGACTTAAACCCGCCCACCAACAAGGTCCCTACACAAACCTCATGTGTTGAGAACCTAACACTTTATCACAGGAAACATATACAATCTGAACCTACTACAATTCACAAAGTTAAAGTACCAGAAAATATACCTGTGATCGCCCCGGCACTGGTTCCACCAGTCTCAGCTGTCGTGTAAACCCGAGGCCCCTGCTCAATCCGTGCCACCCGCTGACCCCCAGGCTGCACCTGCTGCAATGCTGACACTGCTGTCGGCTGCAATTTGGGACAAAAAGGCCTGATGTGCCCCGTCTCTCTACAATGGTAACATACCCGAGGCTCCGCCGTCGGAACACTCCTCTTGGGACAACTAGCAACCTTGTGATCCTTGCTTCCACAACCGAAGCAACCTGCACCACTCGGCTTCTGCGTAGCGTCCCACTTCCTCTTGGTTCCCTGAGTATGCCTACCGCCCCTGCTAGAACCACCCTGCTGCTAAGCCTTACTAGGCTGAACTGCTAGAGTAACCGACACTGACTGTGCCCGGATATCCTCCTCAATCTCAGCTGCAGTCTAAACCAGCTCTGCACGCGTAGCATAATACCGCCCTCTACAGTGAACTCTCAAATCATCCCGTAGAGCTCTCATAAACCTCCTCACCTGAGCCTCCTCGGACTCCATAGCCCGACCCCCATAACATAGAAGTCGACTGAACTCCAAATCCAGCTCCCGCACTGACCGCGTCCCCTGAGATACCTGAAGGAACTGCACCTCCAACCGGTCCAATGCCTCTCTAGGAAAATACTTGCGGTTGAACTCAAAGACGAAGTCAGCCCAAGTCATCTCCCTCTGCACCCTCCTAGCAACCACTGATCTCCACCACAACTCAGCATCACCACCCAAAAAGTAGACCCCTATGTCCACCCAAAACTCCAAAGGACATCTCAGAGTATGGAAGTTACGTTCCACACTCGTCCTCCATGCATCCGCAGCAGTAGGATCTGTACCACCCACAAACCTCTCAGTGAACAGACCCTTCATCTCCTTGAGCATAGCCAAATAACGCCCATGCTCTCCTACATCCGCAACCACTGGCTGCCGCTCCTCCGCCACCACTGGTGGCACTACCTGAGCCCGAGCCGGTACCACTGGTGGTAACCGCTCCAACACCTGTGCTAGCAAAGCCGCAACGTCAACACCAGGGACTCCACCCGCTGGGACCCCCACACCCGGAACCCTAGCATCACCGGCTACTGGAGCATCAACACCGCCCCTCCTGCCACACTCACGGAATCCCTCGGAACACCCTGCGACTCGCGAACACCCTCAGCTGTCACACTCTGGTCCTCGGTCTCACTAACCACTGGGACTCTGCCCCTACCACGACCACGTCCGCGTCCACGACCACGTCCGCGACCACGACCTCGACCTCGACCTCGACCAGCCACAGCATCCCCTCTAACCATCTGCACTACCATGAACAGAAGGCTAAGCAAGCAATTTCTATTATAACACAGAAACATAAACTCACCGTGGAATCACACTCGGCTCGAAGAGGATGTTCTAGGACTCCATGCCACACACAATTGACTAACTCACATAATCAATCAAGACATGCAATCCCAAACATCTACAACAGAAACCTAGTGAACCCAAACCTACAACCGTAAGGGCTCTGATACCAAAATGAAACGACCGACCTTTTTTTTTTTTAATAAATAAGAAATAATAAATAATTAATAAACTAAAACTAGTGGTCCCATATCCACTAGCCACCTAACCATATTCACAAACAACAGCGGAATAACATAAACCAATATCCAATAATAAACCAATAATAACCAATAACAATCCGATATTATAGCAAAGGCAATATCCCAATACCAAACAACAAGAAACATGAAACCAGCAACCTAGCAATGTTTCTAATGACTCAACTCTAGCAACCTAGCAATGCCAGACAACATCCAACCGAGTCCCTAGAACATCCTCCTCTTCATTGCCTGGATTCCACGATCACACTTTGCCTTTACCTGCACACCACAAACAACAATTGAGATGTGTAAGTATTATCACAAATACATAGTGAGGCAATCCTCCCATCTACTGGGCTATACACACAAGCAATCAGATCTCTACATGCCACAAACAACAATCAATAAAGCAAACCAGGCAATATACATAGCATGCAACATCCATCGTAACTGAACAAGGGGTGTCGACCGACACCAGATGGTGTCGATCGACACTGACTATCTGGTGTCGACCGACACCAAACTGGTGTTGACCGACACCCTGCCCGACACTCCCGAAAACCCTAGTTGGTGTCGACCGACACCTCCACATGGCATCGATCGACACTCGCTAAAGTTCCGAGCCGTCCTCGCGTTGGTGTCGACCGACACCCCAACTGGTGTCGACCGACACCGATGTCGAGCAGCGATTTCCCTCGATCAGAAACTCCGAATCTCGCCTCCAATCTTCTCTAATCCGCTCCTTGCACTCCCAGAAGCCAAACCCAGCCCAGACAGCAACGAAATATCATAGAAAACTCAAAGAAACAACCACATAAGCACCAAATCACATAGAATCTAGAGATCTTAGCTTAGATAAGCCATGGTCATGCACTCACCTCTTTCAAGAAGATTCTGACCAACAAAAACGAATTCCCTCACTCCTAGCAAGCTTCTATCTCCTTCCCAGCCTTAGATCTCCCAAGAACAGCAAGAAATCTCTCAATCTCTTTCCAAAAGCTCAAGAACACTTTTCTCTCTCTCTTTTCTCTAAAAGCGGCCGAATAACAACACAACACGACCCTAGGTCGTTTTTCCCTTTTTACAACTCGATTTAGGGATTCCCTAAACCAACCACGCAAACCGGACAATTAAAATTGAACCAACCAAACCGGCCACAATTGGTGTCGATCGACACTCCCCCAAGAATTGGTTTGCGGGTGTTACAGTAACATTGAAAAGATACTAAACAAAGAACTTTCTTATCCAAGTACAATTCCTACCAAAAGAAATCCAAATTTTTCCAATATCCAAGTACAATTCCTACCAAAAGAAATCCAGATGTTTTTTTACATATCCAAGTACAATTCCTACCAAAAGAAATCCAAAGGTTTTTTTACATATCCAAAGTGCAAGTCCTACCTACCAAAAGAAATACAAATGTTTTTTACGTGAACTGATTCATAAAATCAGGTGAGTCATCGAAGATTTCTGCTGCCATTTTAACACGTATACCCTGGATGTTTTGATCACAGATTCCATCGAAAGACACACCAAGCGCTAGACATTCTATAAACTTTAAAGCGTACACGCCACAGTCACCACTCTGTACGTTTTGCGGGACCTTGGAGACTGTCCTCCTCCTGAAGGTAAACTGTTTGTAAGTAGGTGTACGAATTTCGTGAGGAACGTTCGCGTTCATCATTGCTGGAATCATCCGCGTAAACGCCCTACAAGCATTCAGCATTCTAAGCTCACTCTCTCCGGTTACTTGTCCCACGATGCTATCATAGCAATCAAATGCCTTCTGTTGAGATCCACGTGCAGCGCCACCCAGTGATCGCCTCCAATTTGTGGAGTAATATACAGGTGATCCACATCTTCTATCCACTTCAAATTAGTTTGTTCATCTGATGGAATCAAACCTTTAACTAATTCTTCATAACAACTGCTAGTCATTGTAAAAAACTTGGGTTCGGACTTGAACAACGGATAATGACGGTGAACCATTTCACTGGTGAACCATTTCACTGGTGAACCACGGGTCTATAAACGCAATGCGTTTGTTGTGGAATGGGAAGGGATCTCGTTTGTACCTACACCTAAGGACTCTCATAAACGCGCCCAAGTGCTGTACAACAGAAAACTGAGTAGTAAACAACAACGCAGCCATAATGTAATATAAGTCAGACAACGACAACAATAACTAAGACATTAAGATAAACTTACTTCATCAGTACACCACCCATATTTACCATATTCGTCTGGCCTCTCTGGCCATTCCTTTCGTTCGGTGATTAGCACCCTATAGAATTCAATTTCCATTCCGCCTTTGCCTAACGGGGTATTCCTAACAAACAAATAAACACAAGTTAATATAATGTTAACAAGCTGTTATTAACTTGTTAAGCAAAAGGGTCTAAAGGGTCATACTCGGCTTTCTTTAGGTACTCCAAAAGTTTCTGAACCTTGACCGGATCAACAGGTGCCAGAGGATCATATATTCCATGTCCAGGTGAACAGTTCTTCCTCATGCACGTCAGTCCGTTGTCTCCAATATTAGGGAAAATCCAGCTTGGATGATCTTGTTGTGTATTCAATGCACTCCCATCCGCTGACAGCTTAACACTCTCCAGCCTTAAAGCTTTAATTCTATCAAGCCTAATCTTTTCCTCCTCATCATCCTCAGATTCAGGTTCAAGTGTGTCGGCTTCAGCAAAATACTCGTCTGTAATATCTTCTGCACGAGCTTCTGCACCAGCTTCTGAACCTCCAGGTAGTACAAATTTCAACGGCTTAACACCAGCAGCCACAACAGCAGCAGTAGGATTTGTAGGCGCCCTACATCTACCTCTACCTCTACCTGTACCTCTACCTCTACCTCTACCTCCACCTCTAGCTCCAGCCGCAGCTACTTCTTTAGCCTGCTTTGCCACAGCTACTTCTTTGGGCTTCTTTAACGCAGGTACTTCTTTGGCCTTCTCTGCCGCCTCTAACTCTTTGGCCTCCTCTGCCGCCTCTAACTCTTTAACATTTCTCCTCGTGGAAGGCCGTCTTTTCGTATCAGCTGGTCTCTTAGTAGCTGGAGACTTCTTAGCATCTGGAGAAGTCAAATAGTTCTTTTCCTGTATATTAAAATTATAATAACTCAGCCTAAATATTCTGAAAAATCAGCCATAAAACAAAGATGAATCAGACATTACCTTCTCTCCCGCCTCTAACTCTTTGGCCTTCTCTGACGCCTCTAACTCTTTGGCATTTCTCCTCGTGGAAGGCCCTGTTTTCGTATCAGCTGGTTTCTTAGCAGCTGGAGACTTCTTAGGAGAAGTCAAAGAGTTCTTTTCCTGTATATCATAGCGAAGACAATTAAAATTATAATAACTCAGCCTAAACATTCTGAAACATCAGCCATAAACACAAAGATAAACCAGACATTACCGGCTCTCCCGCCTCTAACTCTTTGGCCTTCTCTGACGCCTCTAACTCTTTGGCATTTCTCCTCGTGGAAGGCCCTGTTTTCGTATCAGCTGGTTTCTTAGCATCTGGAGACTTCTTAGGAGAAGTCAAAGAGTTCTTTTCCTGTATATCATAGCGAAGACAATCGAAATTATAATAACTCAGCCTAAACATTCTGAAAAATCAGCCATAAAACAAAGATAAACCAGACATTACCGGAACTTTTGGTGGACCTTTTGATGTCTGAAGTTCCTGTCCATGTCCCACGTTATTTAGTTCCTGTCCCATTCTTATAGTCTGGTCAGTCGTGCTCTTTGAAAGCACGAGCTCTTTCATCTGTTTGAGGTCCGTCTCAAAAGATCCAAGCCTGGTTTCAATCCTTTCATCCATCTTCTTCTCCAGATTCGCCGATACATTTTCAATGTTCCTATCAACGGTGTCAAACCTTGTGTATAACTTAGAGATCAATTCATAGAGATAATCTTCCCCAACATCTTCCTCCTCACTTACCTTTTTTCCATTCTTCTTCCTCTCCTGTGCAACTCCTTCACTAGTTTCCTGACTGTTGGAAACTTTCATCTTCTGAACTTTCCGCTTCTTTGCGGGGGGAGATTCAGACTCAACAACTGCTTCAGCTTTCTTTTTCTTTTTCTTCTTATCACTCCCCTTAACATCCCAAAAACCTTTAACAAACGTATTCAGATGTATGTCTTCGATCAGGCGATCGATTGCTGGGTCGTCTTCTTCTTCTGGCCACAAATGAAATAGCTCGCAGCCATTTTCCTTCATAACCATATTAATCACACGCAGCTGTAACATAAGAGATTATGAAACCCATCAGTAAGTTTTAACTCAGACAAGACTAAAGCATAAATCAGCCATTACTAAAACATAACTCAGCCGTTACTAAACAATAACTCAGCCATAACTAATCATACTCGTCCATAACTAAACAATCACTCAACCAGATATAAACCTTACCTCTCCAAGCACTTTGATCTCTTCAGCAATTGCGATTTCCAGCGATGAACGTGTACGGTTTCCACCCCATTGAAGCATCGGTATGCCACCATCTTCAGCTGATGCATTCCCAAACCGTTTGCCAAAGCATTTGATGGACTCAAACGCCCAAACCTGTAACACGGGTGTAAACCCGCTAAGGGTGTACGACTTTCCCGTAGGGTTCAGCATCTTTATGGAATCAACAAGAGCTTCAAATGCTGACCGACCCCACGGATACGTCTTCATTGCTTCATCATCAAAAACTCTTTTGGCACTTTCATATGGAATTCTAGAGTTATGATGCAAACCATAAAGTCCAATGTGTTGAAGAAGCAACAGCCCCAACCATTTATGATGATCAAGGTTAACCCATCTCCGGCACACTTTTAATGCTTCCCTGAGTTCAAGTAGCGTTGGACCTGCCCCACCAGGCACTTTCAAAAGTCGGAAGAACTTTTTGTGTTCCTCTTCAAGTTCAAACTGTTCAGTAGGCATTGGGTCTATGTTTAACCCCGTCAGATAATGAAATTCTGTAACACCCGTGAACCGAAATCCCGGTTTAGGGATTGCATCGGTCGATGTAGTTGGTGCATCGGTCGATGCAGGTTCAATTCTGTGCGTTTTTACTTAAGTCAAACGCTGCGTTTTGGACAAAGGGAAAAGGAAACCCTTAAGTCGTGTTTTGGTTTCATTCGAGGGTTTCAGCCGTTTTTGGAGAGTGAACGTGAGAGAGAAAGAGTTCTTGAGAGTTTGGAGTTTTCTTGGAGTTTTGGTGCGTTCCTGTAGAAATCTGTAGCTGGGATCGTTGTAGGAGCTTCCTAGAGGCTTGTTCTTGCTTGTTTATTGTTCAGATTCGTCTTGGCACAGGTAAGTGCATGACCATGGCTGATCTATGCTAGAGGAACCTTTAACTTGCTTGTTTGGTGTTGTTAGATATGTTAGATCGTAGTTAAGGACGTTAGGAAGCTTTCTTGTGACTTGGGAATGAGTTTCTGTGGTTGTAGGAACGAGATCCGGCGAGAAGCTTCGGGGAAACCACGGTGCTCGACGTTGCGTCGATCGATGCATTGCTTGCGTCGGTCGATGCAAGTGCGAGGACGGCGCGATCAACTTGAGGGTTTTTCGCGTTGCGTCGAGCATGCGTCGGTCGATGCAGACTGGGTATTGGTCGATGCAAGTTGCACTTGCATCGGTCGATGCAGCTTCTGCGTCGATCGATGCTTCCTCAGATGGCATCGGTCGATGCATGGTTGCATCGGTCGATGCTGAGTCATGGTTCGTTGATTGTGCGTGTTGATTGTTGTGTGTGGTTATTGGATACTCTATTGCTTGTGTGTATAGCCCAGTAGATGGGAGGATTGCCTTACTGAGTGTTTGTAAAATACTCATGCATTGCAATATGTGTTTGTGGTGCAGGTAAAGGCAAAGTGTGATCGTAGAATCAAGGCGATGAGGAAGGGATGTTCTAGAGGCTTGATTGAGTGTGGTCTAGCTATTGTTAGGTTGCTAGATTAAGTCGATGGAACATTGTAGGATGTTAGTTGTTGGTTATTTCTTTATTTGATTTATGTTATTGGTTATTGGTTGGATTGTTGGAATTCTTTTGGTTTAATGGAATTTGTTTTATTTTGGTTATCCGCGGTTATTGATTGATGTTAGGATGTTAGTGGGTATGGAACCACTAGTAAGTTAAGGTAAAAAAAAAAAAAAAACGGGAAGGGTTGTTTCATTTTGGTATCAGAGCCCTTACGGTTCTAGGTCTAGGATTCATTGTGCTTTTGCTGTTGATGTTTAGGATTCCATGCTATGAATGATTGTGTGAGTTTGGTCAATTGTGTGTGGCATGAAGTCCTAGAACATCCTCTTCGAGCCTGTTTTGTGATTCCACGGTAAGTTGTGTTTTTGTGTATTAGAATTATTGTGTGCTTAGCCTTCTGTTCTTGGATGGCACAGATGGTTAGAGGTGAGGCTGCTGTTGGTCGCGGGCGTGGTCGTGGTCGTGGTCGGGGTCGTGGTCGTGGTCGTGGTCGGGGACGAGGTCAGGTTCCTGTGGCCAGTGAGAGTGTGACCCAGAGCATGGCCAGTGAGGAGGTAGCGGAGTCACAGGCTGATCCTATTGTGTCTGACCAGGCTGGTTTGGGTGACGGTGTTGGTCACGGTGTTGCCCCGGGTGTGGGGGTTGCAGCAGGAGGTGCTCCGGGCAGGGAGGATGTCTTGATGGACTTGCTAGCTCAGGTAGCTCAGACTTTGCAGCGACTTCCAGCAGTTGTGCCGCCAGTGGTTGGTGGGCAGGGTCCAGTGGTGCCGCCAGTGGTTAGTGGGCAGGATCCAGTAGTGCCGCCAGTGGTTGGTGGGCAGGATCCAGTAGTGCCGCCAGTGGGTGGTGGGCAGGTTCCAGTGGTGCAGCCTGCAGCGGGTTTGCAGGCAGGTGTGCAGCCGGGGACCGAGGTGGTGGATGCACAGTATGTGCGGATGATGGAGCAGCTGCGGCATGTGGGAGCAGGGTATTTCTCAGGGAGTACCAATCCGAGTGTAGCGGATGAGTGGAGAGAGCGGATGGAGGATATTTTCCTTTCGCTTAGGTGTCCCGACCGGTACAGAGTGGATCTGGCAGTGTTTTACTTGTCAGGAGATGCACGTGTGTGGTGGAGGTCGGTGACAGCACGGAGGGTGCAGCAGGGTATGTCTTGGGGAGATTTTGTGAGGGAGTTTAACTCCAAGTATTTTCCTCAGGAGGCTCTTGATCGTATGGAGGCACGGTTCTTGGCGTTGACTCAGGGAGACCGTTCAGTGCGGGAGCTGGATGCAGAGTTTAGTCGGCTTGTGGGGTATGCAGGCAGGGCATGGGAGCCAGAGTCGGCTCAGGTGCGGAGGTTTTTGTTGGCTCTGCGGGATGATTTGAGGACTCGGTGCAGAGTGAGGAGCTATGCTACGAGAGCAGAGTTGGTTGAGGTTGCAGCTGGGATAGAGGATGACTTGAGGTCACAGGTGGTTGTGGTCAGTTCTTCAGTGCAGCCACAGCAGTCTCAGCCGTCTTCTGTTCCTAGCAAGGGCGGCACGCCTGCGCAAGGGCAGAAGCGGAAGTTTGATGTTATGCAGAGGTCGAGGCACGGAGGTGCGAGATGCTTTGGGTGTGGTAGCAGAGACCACAAGGTGACTAGCTGTCCACAGAGGGGTGAGCAGCGGGTAGTGACAGAGCAGCGGGCGGTGACGGAGCCGCGGACAGATACTCGAGTGTGTTACTACTGCAGAGAGACGGGGCATATCAAGCCTCGTTGTCCCAAGTTGCAGCAGAGGGCAGTAGCAGTGTTGCAGGCTGGAGCTCAGCCAGGGATGCAGCAGGTTGTGCAGCACGGTGTGCAGCCGGTGGGTTGGATCGAGCCGACGTCTCAGGTGTACTCGACTCAGGAGGCCGGTAGCACTAGTGCAGGAGCGATCACAGGTATAACTTCCGAGATTCGAACTTAGTCAATTCAATAGTTCAGATTATATTTGTTTTTGCTTGTGGTCAAGTGTTAGGTTCT
Organism: Camelina hispida; assembly: GCA_023657505.1. Classification (NCBI taxonomy): domain Eukaryota; kingdom Viridiplantae; phylum Streptophyta; class Magnoliopsida; order Brassicales; family Brassicaceae; genus Camelina; species Camelina hispida. The sequence goes on along the minus strand of CP094637.1, from coordinate 12,790,248 downwards.
CAACACATAAGGTTTGTGTAGGGACCTTGTTGGTGGGCGGGTTTAAGTCCCATGTTATGTTTGATTCTGGAGCTTCTCATAGCTTCATTACTCCGGAGTGTGCCGAGAGTGCGGGGATCAGAGGTAATCCTGGAGAGCGTCCAGGAGTTGTCAGAGTTGCGGGAGGGAAGTTCCTGAGGGTTATTGGACGAGCTGGAGGAGTTGATATTCAGATCGCAGGGGAGTCGTGGCCAGCGGATTTGCTTATCAGTCCAGTAGAGTTGTATGACGTTATTCTTGGTATGGATTGGTTGCATCGGTATAAGGTGCATTTGGACTGCTATCGGGGTAGAGTGGAGTTGGAGCGTCCAGGAGGGAAGTTGGTTTTTCAGGGTATTAGACCGACTTCGGGGAGTCTCGTGATCTCAGCCGTTCAGGCGGGGAAGATGATCGAGAAGGGCTGTGAGCCTTATCTGGTTACTATATCTATGCCAGAGTCAGTGGGGAAGTCTACGGTTAGCGGTATTCCAGTTGTGGAGGACTTTGAGGATGTGTTCAAGTCATTGCAGGGATTACCACCATCTCGGTCGGATCCTTTTACTATTGAGCTGGAACCGGGGACGATGTCGTTATCCAAGGCTCCTTACAGGATGGCTCCAGCAGAGATGGCAGAGCTGAAGAAGCAGCTGGAAGATTTGTTGAGTAAGGGTTTTATCCGTCCTAGTTGTTCACCGTGGGGAGCTCCGGTGTTGTTTGTTAAGAAGAAGGATGGGAGTTTTCGGTTGTGTATTGACTATCGGGGCTTGAACCGAGTTACTGTGAAGAACAAGTACCCTCTCCCGAGGATTGATGAGTTGTTGGATCAGTTGAGGGGTGCTACTTGGTTCTCCAAGATCGATTTGGCATCAGGATATCATCAGATTCCTATACATGAGGCAGATGTGAGGAAGACAGCCTTCAGGACGAGGTATGGGCACTACGAGTTTGTGGTGATGCCGTTTGGGTTGACAAACGCGCCAGCTGCGTTTATGAGATTGATGAACAGCGTGTTCCAGGAGTTTCTGGACGTGTCAGTCATCATTTTCATCGACGACATCCTGGTATATTCTAAGAGTCCTGAGGAGCATGCAGTACACTTGAGATCAGTGTTGGAGAAGCTGAGGGAGCGGAAGTTGTTTGCTAAGCTGAGCAAGTGCAGTTTCTGGCAGCGTGAGATGGGGTTCTTGGGTCATATTGTTTCAGCTGAGGGAGTTTCAGTGGATCCAGAGAAGATTCAGTCCATCAGGGAGTGGCCGAGGCCGCAGAGTGCCACTGAGATTCGGAGTTTCCTGGGGTTAGCAGGTTACTACAGGAGGTCTGTTCGGGGTTTTGCGAGTATGGCCCAGCCGATGACTAAGCTTACAGGGAAGGATGTCCCATTTGTGTGGTCACCAGAGTGTGAGGCAAGTTTTGCAAGTCTCAAGCAGATGTTGACTACCACGCCGGTGTTAGCACTGCCTGAGCAGGACGAGCCTTATGTTGAGTATACAGATGCTTCCAGAGTGGGGTTGGGTTGTGTACTTATGCAGCAGGGGAAGGTTATAGCTTATGCTTCGCGGCAGTTGCGGAAGCATGAAGCTAACTATCCTACTCATGATTTGGAGATGGCAGCAGTGATCTTTGCTCTTAAGATTTGGAGATCCTATCTGTATGGTGGGAAGGTACAGGTATTTACAGATCACAAGAGTCTGAAGTACATTTTTACTCAGCCTGAGCTGAATTTGAGGCAGAGGCGTTGGATGGAGTTAGTAGCGGATTATGATCTGGACATAGCTTACCATCCTGGTAGAGCTAACCTGGTTGCAGATGCCTTGAGTCGGAAGCGGGTGGCTTCGGCTCAGGAACAGGATATGGAGGCATTGGTAGGTGAGATTATTGCATTGAGTTTGTGTGCTATCTCACAGGAACCTTTGGGTTTGGAGGCAGCTGATAGAGCGGATTTGTTGAGCAGAGTGAGGTTAGCTCAGGAGAGCGATGAGGGGCTAATGAATGCCTCTAAGGCTGCGGGTGCAGAGTATCAGGTTTCTGCTAATGGTACTATCCTTGTGCATGGTCGGATCTGTGTGCCCAAGGGTGAGGATTTGAGGCAGGAGATACTGAGAGAGGCTCATTCGAGCAAGTTCTCTATTCATCCAGGGGCGACCAAGATGTACCGTGACCTCAAGCGGTATTATCATTGGGTCGGGATGAAGAAGGACGTAGCCGACTGGGTGGCGAAGTGTGATACTTGCCAGCTGGTGAAGGCGGAGCATCAGGTTCCTGGTGGTTTACTACAGAGTTTGCCCATTCCGGAGTGGAAGTGGGATTTGATCACGATGGATTTCGTGGTAGGTTTGCCTGTGTCGAGGACGTTTGATGCTATTTGGGTCATTGTGGACCGTTTGACTAAGTCTGCGCATTTTCTGGCCATCAAGAAAACTGATGGAGCAGCGGTTTTGGCCAAGAAGTACGTGAGGGAGATAGTCAGACTGCATGGTGTGCCTGCTAGTATTGTGTCTGATAGAGATTCCAAGTTCACCTCGGTGTTCTGGAAGGCATTTCAGGCAGAGATGGGCACGAAGGTGCATATGAGTACAGCCTATCATCCTCAGACGGACGGTCAGTCAGAGAGGACGATCCAGATTTTGGAGGATTTGTTGAGGATGTGTGTGCTGGATTGGGTGGTCACTGGGCAGATCACTTGAGCTTGGTGGAGTTTGCTTATAACAACAGCTACCAGGCTAGTATTGGGATGGCTCCTTATGAGGTCTTGTATGGGAGGCCGTGTCGTACACCATTATGTTGGACTCAGATGGGGGAGAGGAGCATTTTTGGTGCAGATTTTGTTCAGGAGACCTCGGAGAAGATTCGGGTTTTGAGGCTGAACATGAAGGAGGCTTAGGATCGGCAGAAGAGCTATGCTAATAAGAGGAGAAAGGATCTTGAGTTTCAGGTTGGTGATAGAGTGTACCTCAAGATGGCCATGTTGCAGGGTCCGAACAGGTCATTGCCAGAGACTAAGTTGAGTCCGAGGTACATGGGTCCGTTCAGAGTGGTTGAGCGGGTGGGGCCAGTGGCATATAGGCTGGAGTTGCCTGAGGTTATGCGTGCGTTCCACAAGGTATTTCATGTGTCGATGCTGAGGAAGTGTCTTCACGAGGGTGATCAGTTGTTGGCTAAGATTCCTGAGGATCTTCAGCCTAACATGACTTTAGAGGCGAGACCATTGAGGGTGCTCGAGAGGAGAGTCAAGGAACTTCGGAAGAAGAAGATTCCTTTGATGAGAGTCATGTGGGACTGTGATGGAGTAGAGGAGCAGACTTGGGGGCCCGAGGCGAGGATGAAGGCAATGTTTAAGAAGTGGTTTGAGAAGCAGACCGCGACTTGAGCTTGTCTAGCCGGGTCCGAGTTGTAGTCCGTGGCTGGAGCGGGTACGGAGTATTACAGCCCATCTCTCTTGATATTTGGTCGCTTAGGGGTGGTTGGTTGTGCGACTAAGTATCAAGATGAGGTGGTGCTCGGGATGCGGGTTGATGGCTCCGGTTGTTGTATTTTTGCTTTTTCTGATGTAATTTCGTTGAGATTGTAACGATTGTGACATTTTTGAGATTAATAAGATAAGTATTTTTCTTATGTTTGACTGTGGTTGTCATGGGAAAGAGAAATAGCTCGGGTTTCTATTTTTGGAAGTTTCCATAAATAGGAAGTTTCAACAAAAGGAAAGTTTCCAGAATTAGAAAAGTTTTCTAGAAAGGAAAGTTTTGTGGAAATGTTGAGGTAGATCTAGCCGGGAGATACTCGTGGGCATCAGTATTTGTTTTGCTCGAGGCCATGTGGGCCCAACTCACGTGATACCGATAGCTCGATGGACTTTGTGGCCAGAGAGTGGGAGTGGTATGTTGCTTCGGATGACGATCCGAGAGCGCGCTTGAGGGTGACGACCCAAGAGCGGGATATGTGATGCTCCCTGGATACCGTAGCTGTGAGCCGAGGCTCGGCAGTGAGCCGGTATGACTCGAGGGTTGCGACCCGAGAGTGGGGGGAGTGGGTGTGAGTGACTTCCTGGATGCCGTAGCTTAAAGCGGTTGGCCTGATAGCGAGCCGGCATGATTCGTTGGTTGCGACCACGGACGGGGGAAGCACTGAGTTGAGAGCAAATAGTGTTTATGATGCGAGTATATTGGCTAGAGGGAGACCTCGAGGGTCAGTCGGAGGTGTGCGGGCTGTTGCGACAGTGGCACGGGTAACCTTGGCTGATGGTGTGTTATCCGGTCTAGGGACGTGCGGGCCGTGTTGACGGTGGCATGGAGGTCCTTGGAAGATGGACGGTACTGCGGGATTCGGGGACGAATCCTTATTGGTGGGGGAGAATTGTAACACCCGTGAACCAAAATCCCGGTTTAGGGATTGCATCGGTCGATGCATTTGGTGCATCGGTCGATGCAGTTGGTGCATCGGTCGATGCAGGTTCAATTCTGTGCGTTTTTACTTAAGTCAAACGCTGCGTTTTGGACAAAGGGAAAAGGAAACCCTTAAGTCGTGTTTTGGTTTCATTCGAGGGTTTCAGCCGTTTTTGGAGAGCGAACGTGAGAGAGAAAGAGTTCTTGAGAGTTTGGAGTTTTCTTGGAGTTTTGGTGCGTTCCTGTAGAGATCTGTAGTTGGGATCGTTGTAGGAGCTTCCTAGAGGCTTGTTCTTGCTTGTTTATTGTTCAGATTCGTCTTGGCACAGGTAAGTGCATGACCATGGCTGATCTAAGCTAGAGGAACCTTTAACTTGCTTGTTTGGTGTTGTTAGATATGTTAGATCGTAGTTAAGGACGTTGGGAAGCTTTCTTGTGGCTTGGGAATGAGTTTCTGTGGTTGTAGGAACGAGATCCGGCGAGAAGCTTCGGGGAAACCACGGTGCTCGACGTTGCGTCGATCGATGCATTGCTTGCATCGGTCAATGCAAGTGCGAGGACGGCGCAATCAACTTTAGGGTTTTTCGCGTTGCGTCGAGCATGCGTCGGTCGATGCTTCCTCAGATGGCATCGGTCGATGCATGGTTGCATCGGTCGATGCTGAATCATGGTTCGTTGATTGTGCGTGTTGATTGTTGTGTGTGGTTATTGGATACTCTATTGCTTGTGTGTATAGCCCAGTAGATGGGAGGATTGCCTTACTGAGTGTTTGTAAAATACTCATGCATTGCAATATGTGTTTGTGGTGCAGGTAAAGGCAAAGTGTGATCGTGGAATCAAGGCGATGAGGAAGGGATGTTCTAGAGGCTTGATTGAGTGTGGTCTAGCTATTGTTAGGTTGCTAGATTAAGTCGATGGAACATTGTAGGATGTTAGTTGTTGGTTATTTCTTTATTTGATTTATGTTATTGGTTATTGGTTGGATTGTTGGAATTCTTTTGGTTTAATGGAATTTGTTTTATTTGGTTATCCGCGGTTATTGATTGATGTTAGGATGTTAGTGGGTATGGGACCACTAGTAAGTTAAGGTAAAAAAAAAAAAACAAACAGTAAAGCATACTCATACATAAAGCATAAAATAACTCAGCCACAAACACATAACTCAGATATAAAGCACAAAATATTTCAGTCACAACTCATCCGTCCGCAAAATAAAACAAACAGTAAACAGCCATCGAATCGAATAAATCTAACAAATCAGCCATAAACCCTAAAATAACTGAGCCACAACATAAAACAAAAAGTAAATCAGCCATCGAATCGAATAGATCTAACAAATCAGCCGTAAACCCTAAAATAACTGAGCCGTAACATAAAACAAAAAGTAAATCAGCCATCGAATCGAATAAATCTAACAAATCAGCCGTCATTAACAACGGCGACAATCAGCCGTAAATCATCGAAAAAACCCACATTCAGCCGGAAAACTCGAAATTAAACAGTCGACACATACCGGATAGACGAAGACGAAGAAGACGAAGAAAACGAAGAGAGAGAGAGAGCCAATTGAAGAAAGAGAGTGCGACGACGAAGAAAGACGGTGAGAGATGACGGCGAGAGATGACGGCGGGAGATTGACGGCAAGAGAGTGGACAATAACAGTATCGCCGGCGACGAGAGACGAGAGTTTCGATAATTTTTTTTTTCTCGCGGTTTGTGAATAGTTAAAACTATTCTTTTTCCCTCTCTTTTATAAACGAGAGAAAACAAGACCGTGGATCTAAAAAAAACTGCTTAATGACGTGTTAATTCATATGTGTTAATTCATATCTGATGTGTATTTTAATTTGTTGATGTATATTTTTTTTTTTTACTCAAATTCGGAAAACAAAACCCAAGGGGTAAATTGTAATTACACCCAGAGCACTAAACATTCTAGTAATTTTCAAAAGATTTATAGATTTGAGTAATAAACCAACTTTTGATAACATTTGAGTAATTCTTTCTTAATTTTTTAGTTTAAGTACTTCTTTGATTTCAATTCCAGTTTAAACATCAGTTATTCAATGTTTCATGATCACTATTGGTTTTTGTTGTTGTTTATGGTTTTCATGATGGACATCAATGATGAGTCAAATTAAAGTAGTTGCAGGGTGCACCAAAAGCCACCGAGGAAGAGAGAAAACAGAGTTTGTTTTTTTCCCTTCAAAATTCAAATCATATAAACGATACATAATTTTCAATACATAAAAAATGTGGTGAATCCATATAGAAAGGACAATGTTGTTATCCGCACTACAAAAATCCATGATATACGTGTTTCTACTGACACCATTTTGTCTTTTAAATAACCTAGTCACACCATGTTTACGATAGAAATTTGTACTCTAATAACATTGAACCACGTAATGTGCACCTTACACTACACATATTGACGTATTGTTGCCTGGTAATTGTGTTTCAAAAGAATTAAAGAATGAAGGATCACACTTCTTAAGGATTAAAAGTACTAGCATGATGAAACAGAGGATGACAAGAACAGCACACTGGTTTTCAATCTTCATGATCTGAGCAAGTTCATTTGCGGATTCAACAATCTGTCACTGACATTGTCAACAAAGCAAAACAAAGCATAACAAAGGAGAACAAGAACAAGAAAGTGAAGGTCGTTACTAGAGATGTCAAAGCCCGCGGGCATGCACGTTAGTCCGCAAAGCTAAGCGGAGCGGGCATGGGCAGTGATACGTCGCTCACCGCCTGTGGCGGACCTGTCCGCGGCGGATCACTGAAAATACAATACCGTCACAGTCAGTCCGTTCGGGCGCGGACATGCTCGTTTGACAAAATATTCAATAAAATCTCGACGTTCCGGCCCGCGGGCCTAAATAATATATTAACAAAATAAAATAAAATTTAAAAAATAATTTTAAATAAAATTAATGTTTATATTGATTTTTATAGATGTTTAAATTTTTTTATATTAAATTTATCTGTATTATCACATAATTTTAAAAGATATATGTTTAAAATAATATAAAATAGTTATATATCTATATTAAATATTTATTTTTATTTAATATTTGCAGACCGTGGGCCGACCCGCGGACATAGCCCGCTATAACTCGCAATCCGTTTGGGCTAGGTCCGCTTTTAAATGGGCCTAATATTTAGTGTCTATACCCGCCCCACAGAGGTACTATTTGGGCTAGGCCCGCGGGCATGGAGCAACGCTTATATCAAACAATCAAAAGCGTTGATTTGTAAACATTTCTTTTACCTTTGAAAAATATAAAAAAGTATACTTTTACAATAATTTTCTACTGTAAATTATATTTAATTTATATAACCGATTATATGACCTTAAATGCTACCCAAGTTCTTGAACATACTGTTTTGCATTTTAGTAGGCACAAGAGAGTTTTAGTTTTTCGAAAGAGAAACTTTTCCCTACCATTATTGGCTTTGAATTTGTGTTTCTATTATGGATTTTCTGGTTCATTTTGCTAGCCTAAAGAGTTTTTAATTTAGTTGTGTTTATGTAGACTAAAAAATGTATATTCTCCACAACATAGAGTGTGAAAAAAAAAATGTGCAATCACAGTTATGTCTAACCCTAAGGGTATATGACTTTTATCTCACAACTTCATCTATATTAAGATTTGTATATTAATTTTGTTAAGATCTTTGAATATTTAGCTATGTATATTTTTAATGTAATTTCTCTTCACATATAGTTATTTCTCCGTTTGTTATTAAACAAGACTGTCTATTTATATTTATCCATGACTAGTAGTTCTAGTGTTTTTTTATTGTAGTTATATTTTTTGATATGTCTAGTTACATATGAATTTTTTTTCTCCTCATTTCTATCCTAGAAGAATAAAGTTCTTAGGATTTTGAGGGAGTTATATACTTTTCCATGTAATCATATATATATAAAACTGATATAATTCAAAGTTTTACCCATATATAGAGTTTAAATAGCCTAAAAGCATTATAGAAAGGAGAAAGAAATAATTTTATTTAAATAAATGTCTTATCATAAAACATTTAATCATACAATATTAAGACATCTATAAGGTTTTGGTAACAGAAACACAATGAACCCACAAATCATCTTTTTTTTGAAATATTGGGCTTCATGTGCAATCAAACTAGGTTTATCGGCAATATATTTGATAAGTGTATCATGACATTCTTTTCCTTCTGTCACAAGCTCCTTGCAGCAAGCATCTGAGACGACTCCATTCATGAAAACTTGAGCCATTATATCCAATGCACACTTTGCGGTAATTTTGAGAACACATTGATTCCACAGTGTTTTTGGTTCGCTTACTTCTACAGCAAATGATGGGATGTGTTCACTCATCGTAACAAGGATCACCACAAGAAACACCAAAGATGTAACATCCGTGAACCGGAATTCCGGTTTAGGATGTGCATCGATCGATAGGAGCATCGATCGATGCTGACTCAATTCTGTGCGTTTTGACTTAAGTCAAACGCTGCGTTTTGGGGAAGGAAAACCCTTAATTCGAGAGTTTTGTCTCATTCGTGTTTTTGGCCGCATTTGAGAGAAACGAAAGAGAAAGAAACTGTTCTTGACTGTTCTTGAGTTTTCTGGAGATTTGGGGCGTTCTTTGGTGAGATCTGTAGCTGGGATTGCTGTAGGAGCTTCCTGGAAGCGTGTTCTTGCTGTTTTATTGTTTAGATTCGTCTTGGCACAGGTAAGTGCAGGACCATGGCTTATCTAAGCTAGAGAATTCAGTGATTTGCTTGTTTCTTGTTGTTAGACGTATTAGGTTGATGTTATGGACGTTAGGAAGTTTTCTTGTGGCTTGGGATTGAGTTTCTGTGGTTGTAGGAACGAGATCCGGCGAGAAACTTCGGAGAAATCACGGTGCTCGACGTTGCGTCGATCGATGCATAGCTTGCATCGGTCGATGCAACGAGGACGGCGCGATGAACTTTAGGGTTTTTCGTGTGCGTCGAGCATGCGTCGATCGATGCAGATTGGGTATCGGTCGATGCAAGTTATACTTGCATCGATCGATGCAGCTTCTGTATCGATCGATGCTTCTCCTGTTGGGCATCGATCGATGCATGTGTGGCATCGGTCGATGCTATGTCCTGTTTTGGTTATTGTCTGTTGATTGTTGTGTGTTGATTACTGGTACTCTAATGCTTGTGTGTATAGCCCAGTAGATGGGAGGATTGCCTTACTGAGTATTTATAAAATACTCATGCATTGCAATATGTGTTTGTGGTGCAGGTAAAGGCAAAGTGTGACCGTGGGATCCAGGCAATGAAGAGGAGGATGTTCTAGGGACTCGGTTGGTTGCTGATCTGGCATTGTTAGGTTGCTAGAGTTGAGTCTTAGAGCATTGTTTAGGTTGCTGGTTATTTGTTTTATGTTGTTGGATCTTTGGTTAAGATTGGAATTGATATTGGAGTATTGTTATATTTTATTATTGGATTATATTGGATATTGCTATTGAATTCCGCTGTTGGTTGTGTTTGTGGTTAGGTGACTAGTGGGTATGGGACCACTAGTTGTAGGTTATTTATTATATTATATTTATTATTTTATTATTTAAAAAAAAAAAAGGGTCGAGGAGGCTCAGGTGAGGAGGTTTATGAGAGCTCTACGGGATGATTTGAGAGTTCACTGTAGAGGACGGTATTATGCTACGCGTGCAGAGCTGGTTGAGACTGCAGCAGAGATCGAGGAGGATATCCGGGCACAGTCAGTGTCGGTTACTCCAGTAGCTCAGCCTAGTAAGGCTCAGCAGCAGGGTGGTTCCAGCAGGGGCGGTAGGCATGCTCAGGGAACCAAGAGGAAGTGGGAGGCTACGCAGAAGCCGAGTGGTGCAGGTTGCTTCAGTTGTGGAAGCAAGGATCACAAGGTTGCTAGTTGTCCCAAGAGGAGTGTTCCGACGGCGGGGCCTCGGGTATGTTACCATTGCAGAGAGACGGGGCACATCAGGCCTTTTTGTCCCAAGTTGCAGCCGGCAGCAGTGGCAGCGTTGCAGCAGGTGCAGCCTGGTGGTCAGCAGGTGGCACGGATTGAGCAGGGGCCTCGGGTTTACACGACAGCTGAGACTGGTGGAACCAGTGCCGGGGCGATCACAGGTATATTTTCTGGTACTTAACTTTGTGAATTTTTAGTAGGTTCAGATTGTATATGTTTCCTGTGATAAAGTGTTAGGTTCTCAACACATGAGGTTTGTGTAGGGACCTTGTTGGTGGGCGGGTTTAAGTCCCATGTTATGTTTGATTCTGAGCTTCGCATAGCTTCATTACTCCAGAGTGTGCAGAGTGTGCGGGGATCAGCGGGGATCCTGGAGAGCGTGCAGGAGTTGTCGAGTTGCGGGAGGCGAGTTCCTGAGAGTGATTGGACGAGCTAGGGAATTGATATTCAGATCGCAGGAGAGTCGTGGCCAGCAGATTTGCTTATCAGTCCAGTGGAGCTGTATGATGTTATTCTCGGGATGGATTGGTTGCATCGGCATAGGGTGCATTTGGATTGCCATCGGGGTAGAGTGGAGTTTGAGCGTTCAGGAGGGAAGTTGGTTTTCAGGGTATTAGACCGACTTCGGGAGTCTCGTGATCTCAGCCATTCAGGCTGGGAAGATGATCGAGAAGGGCCGTGAGGCTTATCTGGTTACTATATCTATGCCAGAGTCAGTGGGGAAGTCTACGGTTAGCGGTATTCCGGTAGTGGAGGAATTCGAGGATGTGTTTCAGTCTTTGCAGGGATTACCACCATCACGGTCGGATCCTTTTACCATTGAACTGGAACCGGGGACGACACCGTTATCCAAGGCTCCTTACAGAATGGCTCCAGCAGAGATGGCAGAGCTGAAGAAGCAGCTAGAAGATTTGTTGAGTAAGGGATTCATCCGTCCTAGTGTATCACCGTGGGGAGCGCCGGTGTTGTTTGTGAAGAAGAAGGATGGGAGTTTCAGGTTGTGTATTGATTATCGGGGTTTGAACCGGGTCACTGTGAAGAACAAGTATCCTCTTCCTAGGATCGATGAGTTGTTGGATCAGTTGAGGGGTGCTACTTGGTTCTCCAAGGTAGATCTGGCGTCGGGTTATCATCAGATACCGATAGATGAGGCAGATGTGAGGAAGACTGCTTTCAGGACGAGATATGGGCACTATGAGTTTGTGGTGATGCCCTTCGGATTGACTAACGCACCAGCAGCGTTTATGAGATTGATGAACAGTGTGTTTCAGGAGTTTCTGGATGTATCTGTCATCATTTTCATCGACGACATCCTGGTTTATTCTAAGAGTCCTGAGGAGCATGCAGTGCATTTGAGAGCTGTCATGGAGAAACTGCGGGAACAGAAGCTATTTGCTAAGTTGAGCAAGTGCAGTTTTTGGCAGCGTGAGATGGGCTTTCTGGGTCACATTGTTTCTGCAGAGGGGGTTTCTGTAGATCCAGAGAAGATTCAGGCTATCAGGGATTGGCCTAGACCGCAGAATGCCACAGAGATCAGGAGTTTCCTTGGATTGGCAGGTTATTACAGGAGATTTGTGCAGGGGTTTGCAAGTAGAGCACGTCCTATGACTAAGTTGACAGGGAAGGATGTTCCTTTTGTCTGGTCAGAAGAGTGTGAGGAAAGCTTTGCAAGCCTGAAGGAGATGTTGACTACTGCGCCAGTATTGGCTTTGCCAGAGCAGGGAGAACCCTATGTGGTTTATACAGATGCATCGAGAGTTGGTTTGGGGTGTGTTCTGATGCAGCATGGGAAGGTGATTGCCTATGCATCTCGGCAGTTGCGGGTGCATGAAGGCAACTATCCTACTCATGATTTGGAGATGGGTGCTGTAGTTTTTGCCCTGAAGATTTGGAGATCTTATCTTTATGGTGCAAAGGTACAGGTGTTCACAGATCATAAGAGCCTGAAGTATATATTCACTCAGCCTGAGTTGAATTTGAGACAGAGGCGGTGGATGGAGCTTGTGGCGGATTATGATTTGGAGATAGCCTATCATCCTGGTAAGGCTAACACGGTTGCGGATGCTCTGAGTCGGAAGAGGGTAGCTTCGGCTCAGGAGCAGGAGATGGAGTCTCTGGTAGGAGAGATCAGTGCGTTGAGCTTGTGTGCTGTTTCACTGGAACCGTTGGGTTTGGAAGCAGTGGACAGAGCAGATCTTCTGAGTAGGGTGCGGTTGGCACAGGAGAAGGATTTGGGGCTGGTGAATGCCTCAAAGGATGTTGATTCAGAGTACCAGGTCTCAGATAATGGTACTATCTTGGTGCATGGTCGGATTTGTGTGCCCAAGGATGAGGAGTTGAGGCAGGAGATTCTGAGAGAGGCTCATTCGAGCAAGCTATCTATTCATCCAGGAGCGACTAAGATGTACCGTGACCTCAAGAGGTACTATCATTGGGTCGGGATGAAGAAGGATGTGGCTAGTTGGGTTTCGAGGTGTGATGTGTGTCAGCTAGTGAAGGCTGAGCATCAGGTTCCTGGCGGGTTACTGAAGAGCTTACCCATTCCTGAGTGGAAGTGGGATATGATTACCATGGATTTTGTGGTAGGATTGCCAGTGTCACGGACTTTTGATGCTATATGGGTCATTGTGGACCGGTTGACTAAGTCAGCACATTTTCTGGCCATTAAGAAGACTGATGGAGCAGCGGTCTTGGCTAAGAAGTATGTGAGGGAGATAGTCAGATTGCATGGGGTGCCAGCGAGCATTGTGTCTGACAGAGATTCTAAGTTCACTTCGGTGTTCTGGCAGGCATTTCAGGCAGAGATGGGCACTAAGGTGCATATGAGTACAGCTTATCATCCCCAGACAGATGGACAGTCTGAGAGGACGATCCAGACGTTGGAGGATTTGCTGAGGATGTGTGTGTTGGATTGGGGTGGCCATTGGGCAGATTACCTGAACCTGGTAGAGTTTGCTTACAACAACAGCTATCAGGCGAGTATTGGTATGGCTCCTTATGAGGCTTTGTATGGGAGGCCGTGTCGTACACCGTTATGCTGGACTCAGGGGGGAGAGGAGCATGTACGGGGCAGATTTTGTTCAGGAGACCTCAGAGAAGATTCGGGTTCTCAAGCTGAACATGAAAGAGGCTCAGGATAGGCAGAGGAGTTATGCAGATAAGAGGAGAAGAGACCTAGAGTTTCAGGTAGGAGACAGAGTGTACCTCAAGATGGCCATGTTGCGGGGTCCGAACAGGTCATTGACAGAGACTAAGTTGAGTCCGAGGTATATGGGTCCGTTCAGAGTGATTGAGCGAGTTGGACCGGTGGCATATAGACTGGAGTTACCTGAGGTTATGCGTGCCTTCCATAAGGTATTCCATGTGTCTATGTTGCGGAAGTGTCTCCGTGAGGATGATCAGTTGTTGGCTAAGATTCCAGAAGATCTTCAGCCTAACATGACTTTGGAGGCGAGACCAGTGAGGGTTCTCGAGAGGAGGATCAAGGAACTTCGGAAGAAGAAGGTTCCTTTGATGAGAGTCCTTTGGGACTGTGATGGTGTGGAGGAGCAGACTTGGGAACCTGAGGCAAGGATGAAGGCAAGGTTCAAGAAGTGGTATGAGAAGCAACCACGACCTGAGCTTGCCTAGTCTGGTTCCGTCTGTAATCCGTGGCTGGAGCGGGAATGGAGTATTCCAGCCCATCTCTCTTGTTACTCGGTCGCTTGGGGTGGTTGGTTGTGCGACTCAGTAACAAGATGAGGTGGTGCTCGGGGTACAAAGTTTCCGTGAGGCGGGGTTCGGGGGAAAAGTTTCCCGGAGTAGAAGTTTCCTTAAGTGGAAAGTTTCCAGAAATGGAAAGTGCTAAATATGGAAAGTTTTATGGGAGTTAGAATTTGTCCATTTTAGCGGTGGGAAGCCTTGGAGGGGCTTTTGTGGCCTTTGTGGCGGACTTTCAAGTCAGAGTGCCTGTGTGTGGCGGTCTTGTTAGACAGTGTGTGGCCTTTGTGGCGGACTTTCGAGTCAGAGTGCCTGTGTGTGGCGGTCTTGTTAGACATTGTGTGGCCTTTGTGGCGGGCTTTTAGCCATTTGTTGGCCTTTGTGGCGGGCTGTTTAGCCAGAGTGTCTTTGTGACGGTCCCTCGGGACAGATGGTCTTTGTGACGGTCCTTCGGGACAGATGGTCTTTGTGACGGTCCTTTGGGACAGATGGTCTTTGTGACGGTCCTTCGGGACAGATGGTCTTCGTGACGGTCCTTCGGGACAGATGGTCTTCGTGACGGTCCTTCGGGACGAGTGGCCTTGGTGGCGGTCCTTTTTAGGACATTTGTTTGGCCTTGGTGGCGGTCCTCGTGAGGACATTTTGTTGGCCTTTGTGGCGGCCTTTGTGGCGTGTATATGATCCTTGTGTGGTCATATGGTATTCCAGTGGGGAATATGTGGCTGGTAGAACATTGAGATGTTTATACGCGAGTCACGGGAAGGAAACCTGGATAGGGATAGGACTCAGACGTGTTCAGAATCGTTTGCTCGCGGCTCTTGGAGGACTTTGGTTCTCCTAGTACTGCCATATTCGGAGACTTTGTGACTTTGGAGTATGGTTGGTATATCGACTTCGGACGACGGTCCGGAGGCGCGCTGTAGGGTGACGACCCGAGAGACGAGTTTGGATTTTTCCTTATATATTATGGCATGCGGGCTTAGGCCCGATGAGGAGCCAACATTGGCATGCGGACTTAGGTCTGATGAGGAGCCGATGAAACTCAAGGTTTAGGCCTATGAGAAAAAGGAAAGTTCAAAAGTCGAGAGCAACTGATGCCTGGAGCGTGAGTCTATCGCCTAGAGGTGACCTTCTCGTAGATCGGTCGGAGGAGTGCGGGCCGTGGAGACGGTTGCACGGGAGTCCTTGGCTGATGGTTGTTTGGGATTCGAGGACGAATCCAGTTTGGTGGGGAGAATTGTAACATCCGTGAACCGGAATTCCGGTTTAGGATGTGCATCGATCGATGCAGTAGGAGCATCGATCGATGCTGACTCAATTCTGTGCGTTTTGACTTAAGTCAAACGCTGCGTTTTGGGGAAGGAAAACCCTTAATTCGAGAGTTTTGTCTCATTCGTGTTTTTGGCCGCATTTGAGAGAAACGAAAGAGAAAGAAACTGTTCTTGACTGTTCTTGAGTTTTCTGGAGATTTGGGGCGTTCTTTGGTGAGATCTGTAGCTGGGATTGCTGTAGGAGCTTCCTGGAAGCGTGTTCTTGCTGTTTTATTGTTTAGATTCGTCTTGGCACAGGTAAGTGCAGGACCATGGCTTATCTAAGCTAGAGAATTCAGTGATTTGCTTGTTTCTTGTTGTTAGACGTATTAGGTTGATGTTATGGACGTTAGGAAGTTTTCTTGTGGCTTGGGATTGAGTTTCTGTGGTTGTAGGAACGAGATCCGGCGAGAAACTTCGGAGAAATCACGGTGCTCGACGTTGCGTCGATCGATGCATAGCTTGCATCGGTCGATGCAAGTGCGAGGACGGCGCGATGAACTTTAGGGTTTTCGTGTGCGTCGAGCATGCGTCGATCGATGCAGATTGGGTATCGGTCGATGCAAGTTATACTTGCATCGATCGATGCAGCTTCTGTATCGATCGATGCTTCTCCTGTTGGGCATCGATCGATGCATGTGTGGCATCGGTCGATGCTATGTCCTGTTTTGGTTATTGTCTGTTGATTGTTGTGTGTTGATTACTGGTACTCTAATGCTTGTGTGTATAGCCCAGTAGATGGGAGGATTGCCTTACTGAGTATTTATAAAATACTCATGCATTGCAATATGTGTTTGTGGTGCAGGTAAAGGCAAAGTGTGACCGTGGGATCCAGGCAATGAAGAGGAGGATGTTCTAGGGACTCGGTTGGTTGCTGATCTGGCATTGTTAGGTTGCTAGAGTTGAGTCTTAGAGCATTGTTTAGGTTGCTGGTTATTTGTTTTATGTTGTTGGATCTTTGGTTAAGATTGGAATTGATATTGGAGTATTGTTATATTTTATTATTGGATTATATTGGATATTGCTATTGAATTCCGCTGTTGGTTGTGTTTGTGGTTAGGTGACTAGTGGGTATGGGACCACTAGTTGTAGGTTATTTATTATATTATATTTATTATTTTATTATTTAAAAAAAAAAAAGGGTCGGTCGTTTCAAAAGACATGTTACACTTTCCCATTTTTATATGTTTTTAAACTTTTAAGTTGATTTTTCTTTTTTGGTGAATGACAAAAAGAACTTTTAGTTTATATTTTATTCTCCGATTGAATATCCTTACTCCATTTATAGATATGAATGATAGTCTTTAAACATGACATTTACTTAGATACAGTTATTTCTTTTATTACATTTATTAATCTTTAATTTAGCTATTTGGTTATAGACTTATATATCAAACAATCAAAAGCGTTGATTTGTAAATATTTCCTTTACCTTTAAAAAATATTAAAAAGTATACTTTTAAAATAATTTTCTACTGTAAATTATATTTTAATTTATATAACCGATTATATGATCTTAAATGCTACCCAAGTTCTTGAACATACTGTTTTGCAATTTAGTAGGCACAAGAGAGTTTTAGTTTTTCGAAAGAGAAACTTTTCCCTACCATTATTGGCTTTGAATTTGTGTTTCTCTTATGGATTTTCTGGTTCATTTCGCTAGCTTTAAGAGTTTTTAATTTAGTTGTTTTTATGTAGACTAAAAACTGTATATTCTCCACAATATAGAGTGTGAAAAAAAAAATGTGCAATCACAGTTATGTCTAACCCTAAGGGTATAGGACTTTTATCTCACAACTTCATCTATATTAAGATTTGTATTATAATTTTGTTGATATTTTTGAATATTTAGCTATGTATATTTTTATTGTAATTTTTCTCTTCACATATAGTTATTTTTCTCCGTTTGTTATTAAACAAGACTGTCTATTTATATTTATCCATGATTAGTAGTTCTAGTGTTTTTTTTATTTTAGTTATATTTTTTTTTGATATGTCTAGTTACATATGAATTTTTTTTGTCCTCATTTCTATCCTAGAAGAATAAAGTTCTTAGGATTTTGAGGGAGTTATATACTTTTCCATGTAATCGTATATATATGAAACTGATATAATTCAAAGTTTTACCCATATATAGAGTTTACATAGCCTAAAAGCATTATAGAAAGGAGAAAGAAATAATTTTAGTTAAATAAATGTCTTATCATAAAACATTTAATCATACAATATTAAGACATCTATAAGGTTTTGGTAACAGAAACACAATGAACCCACAAATCATCTTTTTTTTTGAAATATTGGGCCTAATGTGAAATCAAACTAGGTTTATCGGCAATATATTTGAAAAGTGTATCATGACATTCTTTTCCTTCTGTCACAAGCTCCTTGCAGCAAGCATCTGAGACGACTCCATTCATGAAAACTTGAGCCATTATATCCAAAGCACACTTTGCGGTAATTTTGAGAACACATTGATTCCACAATGTTTTTGGTTCACTTACTTCTACAGCAAATGAGTGGATGTGTTCACTCATCGTAACAAGGATCACCACAAGAAACACCAAAGACATGTTACGCGTTACGCTTTCCCATTTTTATATGTTTTTAAACTTTTAAGTTAATTTTTCTTTTTTGGTGAATGACGAAAAGAACTTTTAGTTTATATTTTATTCTCCGATTGAATATCCTTACTCTATTTATAGATATGAATGATAGTCTTTAAACATGACATTTACTTAGATACAATTATTTCTTTTATTACATTTATTAATCTTTAATTTAGCTATTTGGTTATAGACTTATATATCAAACAATCTGAAACGACCGACCTTTTTTTTTTTAATAAATAATAAATAATAAATAATATATATATATATATATATATATATATATATATATAAACTACAACTAGTGGTCCCATACCCACTAGCCACCTAACCACAATCACAATCAACAGCGGAAATAACCAATACCAATCAATATCCAATAAATAATCCATTAATAACCAATAAACATAACATCAACAATATCCAATAACCAAATAGCAGAAATCATAGAACCAGCAACCTAGCAATGTTCTAATGACTCAACTCTAGCAACCTAGCAAGCCAGACAACATCAAACCGAGTCCCTAGAACATCCTCCTTCATTGCCTTGATTCCACGATCACACTTTACATTTACCTGCACTACAAACACATATTGTAATGCATGAGTATTTTATAAACACTCAGTTAGGCAATCCTCCCATCTACTGGGCTATACACACAAGCAATAGAGTATCTTTAACCATCAAACAACAAGCAATAAACAACGATCGACAAACCAGGACAGTGCATCGACCGACGCAAACATGCATCGATCGACACACCAAGGGATTGCATCGACCGACACAGAAGCTGCATCGACCGATGCAAGTGTAACTTACATCGACCGATACCCAATCTGCATCGACCGACGCATGCTCGACATCACACGAAAACCCTAGAGTTTTACGCGCCATCCTCGCACTTGCATCGACAGACGCAAGCTATGCATCAACCGATGCAATGCCGAACATCGTGTTTTCCCCGAAGCTTCTCGCCGGATCTTCGTTCCTGTAAACACAAAACTCGATCCCAAGCCACAAGAAAGCTTCCTAACGTCCATAACAACAATCTAACACGTCTAACCACACAAAACAAGCAGATTAAAGAGTTCTCTAGCTTAGATAAGCCATGGTCCTGCACTTACCTTTGCCACAGAAGAATCTGAACTTCTAGCAAACAAGAACAAGCCTCTAGGAAGCTTCTACAACGATCCAGCTACAGATCTCACCAAGAAACACCACAAATCTCCAGAAATCACCCAGAACTCTCAAGAACAGTTCTCTCTTCTTTTCGTTTCTCAAAAACGGCTGAAATCGTGAATTGAGACAAAAGGAACGACTTAAGGGTTTCCCCTTCTCATTTGCCCAAAACGCAGCGTTTGACTTAAGTCAAAACGCAGAGAATCGACCCAGCATCGACCGATGCTCCTACTGCATCGATCGATGCACGTCCCAAACCGGGATTCCGGTTCACGGATGTTACAATTCTCCCCCACCAAACTAGATTTGTCCTCGAATCTCGAACAACCATCAGCCAAGGACTCCCGTGCAACCGTCTCCACGGCCCGCACTCCTCCGACTGATATACAGAAGGTCACCTCTAGGCGATAGACTCACGGTCCAGGTGTCATTTTCTCTCGACTTTTTGACTTTCCTTTTTCTCATAGGCCTAAACCTTGAGTTTTCATTGGCTCCTCATCAGACCTAAGTCTGCATGCCAATGTTGGCTCCTCATCGGGCATAAACCCGCATGCCATAATATATAAGGAAAAATCCAAACTCGTCTCTCGGGTCGTCACCCTACAGCGCGCCTCCGGACCGTCGTCCGAAGTCGATATACCAACCATACTCCAAAGTCACAAAGTCTCTGAATATGGCATTACTAGGAGAACCAAAGTCCTCCAAGAGTCGCGAGCAAACGATTCTGAACACGTCTGAGTCCTATCCCTATCCAGGTTCCCTTCCCGTGGCTCGCGTAAAACATCTCAATGTCCTACCAACCACATATCCCCTCACTGGAATACCTCATGACCGCACAAGGATCATATACATGCCACAAGGGCCGCCACTAAGGCCAAACAAAATTTCCTAAAGAGGACCGCCACCAAGGCCAAATAAAATGTCCTAAAGAGGACCGCCACCAAGGCCAAGCAAAATGTCCTAAAGAGGACCGCCACCAAGGCCAAACAAATGTCCTAAAGAGGACCGCCACCAAGGCCAAACAAATGTCCTAAAGAGGACCGTCACAAATACACTCTGGCTAAAAAGCCCGTCACAAAGACCATCTGTCCCGGAGGACCGTCACAAAGACCATCTGTCCCGAAGGACCGTCACAAAGACACTCTGGCTAAACAGCCCGCCACAAAGGCCAAACAAATGTCCTAAAGAGGACCGCCACCAAGGCCAAACAAAATGTCCTAAAGAGGAACGTCACAAAGACACTCTGGCTAAAAAGCCCGTCACAAAGACCACACAATGTCTAAAAAGACCGCCACACACGGGCACACTGACTCAAAAGTCCGCCACTAAGGCCACACACAAGCCCCTCCAAGGCTCCCCACCGCTAAAATGGCCAAATTCTAACTCCCGTAAAACTTTCCATATTTAGCACTTTCCATTTTTGGAAACTTTCCACTTTTGGAAACTTCTATTTCAGGAAAACTTTCCTCCAAAACCCCGCCTCACGGAAACTTTGTACCCCGAACACCACCTCATCTTGTTACTGAGTCGCACAACCAACCACCCTAAGCGACCGAGTAACAAGAGAGATGGGCTGGAATACTCCATTCCCGCTCCAGCCATGGATTACAGATGGGACCAGGCTAAACAAGCTCAAGTCGCGGCTTGCTTCTCATACCACTTCTTGAACCTTGCCTTCATCTTTGCCTCAGACTCCCAAGTCTGCTCCTCAACACCATCACAGTCCCACAGGACTCTCATCAAAGGAATCTTCGTCTTCCGAAGTTCCTTGATCCTCCTCTCGAGAACCCTCACTGGTCTCGCCTCCAAAGTCATGTTAGGCTGAAGATCCTCAGGAATCTTAGCCAACACCTGCTCACCCTCACGGAGACACTTCCGCAACATAGACACATGGAAAACCTTATGGAATGCACGCATCACCTCAGGTAACTCCAATCTATATGCTACTGGTCCAACCCGCACAATCACTCTGAATGGACCCATATACCTCAGACTCAACTTAGTCTCTGACAATGACCTGTTCGGACCCCGCAATATGGCCATCTTGAGGTACACTCTGTCTCCTACCTGAAACTCAAGATCTCTCCTCCTCCTATCCGCATAACTCCTCTGCCTATCTTGAGCCTCCTTCATGTTCAGCTTGAGAACCCGAATCTTCTCTGAGGTCTCCTGAACAAAACTAGCACCAAACATGCTCCTCTCCCCCACCTGAGTCCAGCATAATGGTGTACGACATGGTCTCCCATACAAAGCCTCATAAGGAGCCATCTTAATACTCGCCTGATAACTGTTGTTGTAAGCAAACTCTACCAGGTTCAGGTGATCTGCCCAATGGCCACCCCAATCCAACACACACATCCTCAGCAAATCCTCCAGCGTCTGGATCGTCCTCTCAGACTGCCCATCTGTCTGGGGATGATAAGTTGTACTCATATGCACCTTAGTGCCCATCTCTGCCTGAAATGCCTTCCAGAACACCGAAGTGAACTTAGAATTTCTGTCAGACACAATGCTCGCTAGCACCCCATGCAATCTGATTATCTCCCTCACATACTTCTTAGCCAAGACCGCTGCTCCATCAGTCTTCTTAATGGCCAGAAAATGTGCTGACTTAGTCAACCGGTCCACAATGACCCAAATAGCATCAAAGGTCCGTGACACTGGCAATCTTACCACAAAATCCATGGTGATCATATCCCACTTCCACTCAGGAATGGGTAAACTCTTCAGTAAACCGCCAGGAACCTGATGCTCAGCCTTCACCAGCTGACACACATCACACCTCGAAACCCAACTAGCCACGTCCTTCTTCATCCCGACCCAATGATAGTACCTCTTGAGGTCACGGTACATCTTAGTCGCTCCTGGATGAATGGACAACTTGCTCGCATGAGCCTCTCTCAGAATCTCCTGCCTCAACTCCTTATCCTTGGGCACACAAACCCGACCGTGCACCAGGATAGTACCATTATCTGAGACCTGATACTCTGAATCCATATCTTTAGAGGCATTCACCAGCCCCAAATCCTTCTCCTGAGCCAACCGCACCCTACTCAGAAGATCTGCTCTATCTACTGCTTCCAAACCCAACGGTTCCTGTGAAACAGCACATAAGCTCAAAGCACAGATCTCCCCTACCAGAGACTCCATCTCCTGCTCCTGAGCCGAAGCCACCCTCTTCCGACTCAGAGCATCTGCAACCGTGTTAGCCTTACCAGGATGATAGGCTATCTCCAAATCATAATCTGCCACAAGCTCCATCCACCGCCTCTGTCTCAAATTCAGCTCAGGCTGAGTAAATATATACTTCAGGCTCTTATGATCTGTAAACACCTGTACCTTTGCACCATAAAGATAAGATCTCCAAATATTCAGGGCAAAAACTACAGCACCCATCTCCAAATCATGAGTAGGATACTTGCCTTCATGCACCCGCAACTGCCGCGAAGCATAGGCAATCACCTTCCCACGCTGCATCAGAACACACCCCAAACCAACTCTAGATGCATCTATATAAACCACATAGGGTTCCCCCTGCTCAGGCAAAGCCAACACTGGCGCAATAGTCAACATCTCCTTCAGGCTTGCAAAGCCTTCCTCGCACTCTTCTGACCAGACAAAAGGAACATCCTTCCCTGTCAACTTAGTCATAGGACGTGCTCTGCTTGCAAACCCCTGCACAAATCTGTGACAACCCGTCCCGCGGACCCCACTAGCCCACTGCTAGCCCGCTAGCCTCACTGCTAGCCGCCCAAACGGAAGCTCTCAACCCATCAAACATCCACCAGTAGGTTATTGGTGTACCAGGCGTTCCTCGAACCCTGGTCCCCACCCTTTAACAAGCTTCCCACAGGACAAGTTGCCACCAATTGATCTGCTTGTCCTGTGGGAAGGTTGTTAAAGGGTGGGGACCAGGGTTGGAGGAACGCCTGGCGCACCAATAACCTGCTGGTGGATGTGGATTTCCACAGTGATGGGTTAGGATCGATGCCCTGCAGGGCCAGCTTGGGGTCTGTTGGGCCGGCTAGCGGTGGGCTAGTGGGATCCACGGACGGTCCGTTAGAGCACCTAGCGGTGGGCTAGTGGGGTCCGCGGGACGGGTTGTCACAAAATCTCCTGTAGTAACCTGCTAATCCAAGATAACTCCTGATCTCTGTGGCATTCTGCGGTCTAGGCCAATCCCTGATAGCCTGAATCTTCTCTGGATCTACTGAAACCCCCTCAGCAGAAACAATGTGACCCAGAAAGCCCATCTCACGCTGCCAAAAACTGCACTTGCTCAACTTGGCAAACAACTTCTGCTCCCGCAGCTTCTCCATAACTGCCCTCAAATGCACTGCATGCTCCTCAGGACTCTTCGAATAAACCAGGATATCGTCGATGAAAATGATGACAGACTCATCCAGAAACTCCTGAAACACGCTGTTCATCAGTCTCATAAACGCTGCTGGCGCGTTAGTCAGCCCGTATGGCATCACTACAAACTCATAGTGCCCATACCTCGTCCTGAAAGCAGTCTTCCTCACATCTGCCTCATCTATCGGTATCTGATGATAACCCGACGCCAGATCTATCTTAGAGAACCAAGTAGCACCCCTCAATTGATCCAACAACTTATCGATCCTAGGAAGAGGATACTTGTTCTTCACAGTGACCCGGTTCAAACCCCGATAATCAATGCACAACCTGAAACTCCCATCCTTCTTCTTGACAAATAACACCGGCGCTCCCCACGGTGATACACTAGGACAGATGAATCCCTTACTCAACAAATCCTCTAGCTGCTTCTTCAGCTCTGCCATCTCTGCTGGAGCCATCCTGTAAGGAGCCTTGGATAACAGTGTCGTCCTCAGTTCCAGTTCAATGGTTAAAGGATCCGACCGAGATGGTGGTAATCCCTGCAAAGACTGAAATACATCCTCAAACTCCTCCACTACCGGAATACCGCTAACCGTAGACTTCCCCACTGACTCTGGCATAGATATAGTAACCAAATAAGCCTCACGGCCCTTCTCGATCATCTTCCCAGCTTGAATGGCTGAGATCACGAGACTCCCCGAAGTCGGTCTAATACCCTGAAAAACCAACTTCCCTCCCGAACGCTCAAACTCCACTCTACCCCGATGGCAATCCAAATGCACCTTATGCCGATGCAACCAATCCATCCCGAGAATAACATCATAAAGCTCCACTGGACTGATAAGCAAATCTGCTGGCCACGACTCCCCTGCGATCTGAATATCAATTCCTCAAGCTCGTCCAATCAATCTCAGGAACTCACCTCCCACAACCCTGACAACTCCTGCACGCTCTCCAGGATCCCCGCGGATCCCCGCACACTCTGCACACTCTGGAGTAATGAAGCTATGAGAAGCTCCAGAATCAAACATAACATGGGACTTAAACCCGCCCACCAACAAGGTCCCTACACAAACCTCATGTGTTGAAAACCTAACACTTTATCACAGGAAACATATACAATCTGAACCTACTCAAATTCACAAAGTTTAAGTACCAGAAATTGTACCTGTGATCGCCCCAGCACTAGTTCCACCAGTCTCTACTGTCGTGTAAGCACGTGGCGTCTGCTCAATCCTTGCCACCTGCTGACCTCCAGGCTGCACCTGCTGCAACGCTGCCACTGCTGCCGGCTGCAACTTGGGACAAAAAGACCTGATGTGCCCTGTCTCCCTACAATGATAACATACCCGAGGTCCTGTCGTCGGAACACTCCTCTTGGGACAACTAGCAACCCTGTGATCCTTGCTCCCACAACCGAAGCAACCCGCACCACTCAGCTTCTGCATAGCCTCCCACTTCCTCTTGGTTCCCTGAGCATGCCTACCGCCCCTGCTAGAACCACCCTGCTGCTGAGCCTTACTAGGCTGAACTGCTGGAGCTACCGCCCCTGATTTTGCCCGGATATCCTCCTCAATCTCTGCTGCAGTCTCAACCAGCTCTGCACGCGTAGCATAACTCCGCCCTCTACAGTGAACTCTCAACTCATCACGTAAAGCCCTCAAAAACCTCCTGATCTGAGCCTCCTCAGACTCCAAAGCCCGACCCCCATAACACAGAAGTCGGCTGAACTCCAAGTCCACCTCCCGCACTGACCGTGTCCCCTGAGACAACTGAAGGAACTGCACCTCCAACCGATCCAATACCTCTCTAGGAAAATACTTGTGATTGAACTCCAAGACAAAGTCAGCCCAAGTCATCTCCCGCTGCACTCTCCTAGCAGCCACTGATCTCCACCACAACTGAGCATCACCACTAAAATAGTAGACCCCTATGTCCACCCAAACCTCCTCTGGACATCTCAGAATATGGAAGTTACGTTCCACACTCGTCCTCCACGCATCCGCAACAGTAGGATCTGTACCAACCAAAAACCTCTCAGTGAACAGATCCTTCATCTCCTTGAGCATAGACAAATAACGTCTATGTGCTCCCACATCCGCAACTGCTGGCTGCCGCTCCTCCGCCACCACTGGTGGCACTACCTGAGCCTGAGCCGGTACCGTTGGTGGTAACCTCTCTAACACCTGTGCTAGCATAGCCGCAAAGTCAAGACCAGAGACTCCACCCGGTGGGACTCCCACACCCGGAACCCGAGCACCTCCGGCCACTGGAGCATCAACACCGCCCCCTCCGGCCACACTCACTGAATCCCCCGGAACACCCTGCGACTCGCCAACACCCTCTGTTGTCACACTCTGGTCCTCGGTCTCACTAACCACTGGGACTCTGCCCCTACCACGACCACGTCCACGTCCACGACCACGTCCGCGTCCACGACCACGACCTCGACCAGCCACAGCATCACCTCTAACCATCTGCACTACCATGAACAAAAGGCTAAGCAAACAATTACTATTTAACAAAGAAATATAAACTCACCGTGGAATCACACAGTCGGCTCGAAGAGGATGTTCTAGGACTTCATGCCACACACAATTGACTAACTCACATAATCTATCAAGACATGCAATCCCAAACATCACAACAGAAACCTAGTGAACCCAAACCTAGAACCGTAAGGGCTCTGATACCAAAATGAAACGACGGACCTTTTTTTTTAATAAATAATAAATATATATATATATATATATAAATAAACTACAACTAGTGGTCCCATACCCACTAGCCACATAACCACAATCACAACCAACAGCGGAAATAACCAATACCAATCAATATCCAATAAATAATCCATTAATAACAAATAATCATAACATCAACAATATCCAATAACCAAATAGCAGAAATCATAGAACCAGCAACCTAGCAATGTTCTAATGACTCAACTCTAGCAACCTAGCAAGCCAGACAACATCAAACCGAGTCCCTAGAACATCCTCCTCTTCATTGCCTTGATTCCACGATCACACTTTGCCTTTACCTGCACCACAAACACATATTGCAATGCATGAGTATTTTATAAACACTCAGTAAGGCAATCCTCCCATCTACTGGGCTATACAAACAAGCAATAAAGTATCTTTAACCATCAAACAACAAGCAATAAACAACGATCGACAAACCAGGACAGTGCATCGACCGACGCAAACATGCATCGATCGACACACCAAGGGATTACATCGACCGACACAGAAGCTGCATCGACCGATGCAAGTGTAACTTGCATCGACCGATACCCAATCTGCATCGACCGACGCATGCTCGACATCACACGAAAACCCTAGAGTTTTACGCGCCGTCCTCGCACTTGCATCGACCGACGCAAGCTATGCATTGACCGATGCAATGCCAAACATCATGTTTTCCCCGAAGCTTCTCGCCGGATCTTCGTTCCTGTAAACACAAAACTCGATCCCAAGCCACAAGAAAGCTTCCTAACGTCCATAACAACAATCTAACACGTCTAACCACACAAAACAAGCAGATTAAAGAGTTCTCTATCTTAGATAAGCCATGGTCCTGCACTTACCTTTGCCACAGAAGAATCTGAACTTCTAGCAAACAAGAACAAGCCTCTAGGAAGCTTCTACAACGATCCAGCTACAGATCTCACCAAGAAACACCACAAATCTCCAGAAATCACCCAGAACTCTCAAGAACAGTTCTCTCTTCTTTTCGTTTCTCAAAAACGGCTGAAACCGTGAATTGAGACAAAAGGAACGACTTAAGGGTTTCGCCTTCTCTTTTGTCCAAAACGCAGCGTTTGACTTAAGTCAAAACGTAGAGAATCGACCCAACATCGACCGATGCTCCTACTGCATCGATCGATTCACGTCCCAAACCGGGATTCCGGTTCACGGATGTTACACAATCAAAAGCGTTGATTTGTAAATATTTCCTTTACCTTTAAAAAATATTAAAAAGTATACTTTTAAAATAATTTTCTACTGTAAATTATATTTTAATTTATATAACCGATTATATGATCTTAAATGCTACCCCAAGTTCTTGAACATACTGTTTTGCAATTTAGTAGGCACAAGAGAGTCTTAGTTTTTCGAAAGAGACACTTTTCCCTACCATTATTGGCTTTGAATTTGTGTTTCTCTTATGGATTTTCTGGTTCATTTCGCTAGCCTTAAGAGTTTTTAATTTAGTTGTGTTTATGTAGACTAAAAACTGTATATTCTCCACAATATAGAGTGTGAAAAAAAAATATGCAATCACAGTTATGTCTAACCCTAAGGGTATAGGACTTTTATCTCACAACTTCATCTATATTAAGATTTGTATAATAATTTTGTTGAGATTTTTGAATATTTAGCTATGTATATTTTTATTGTAATTTCTCTTCACATATAGTTATTTCTCCGTTTGTTATTAAACAAGACTGTCTATTTATATTTATCCATGACTAGTAGTTCTAGTGTTTTTTTTATTGTAGTTATTTTTTTTATATGTCTAGTTACATATGAATTTTTTTTCTCCTCATTTCTATCCTAGAAGAATAAAGTTCTTAGGATTTTGAGGGAGTTATATACTTTTTTCATGTAATCATATATATATGAAACTGATATAATTCAAAGTTTTACCCATATATAGAGTTTACATAGCCTAAAAGCATTATAGAAAGGAGAAAGAAATAATTTTATTTAAATAAATGTCTTATCATAAAACATTTAATCATACAATATTAAGACATCTATAAGGTTTTGGTAACAGAAACACAATGAACCCACAAATCATCTCTTTTTTTGAAATATTGGGCTTCATGTGCAATCAAACTAGGTTTATCGGCAATATATTTGATAAGTGTATCATGACATTCTTTTCCTTCTGTCACAAGCTCCTTGCAGCAAGCATCTGAGACGACTCCATTCATGAAAACTTGAGCCATTATATCAAATGCACACTTTTTTCGGTAATTTTGAGAACACATTGATTCCACAATGTTTTTGGTTCGCTTACGTCTACAGCAAATGATGGGATGTGTTCACTCATCGTAACAAGGATCACCACAAGAAACACCAAAGACATGTTACGCTTTCCCATTTTTATATGTTTTTAAACTTTTAAGTTGATTTTTCTTTTTTGGTGAATGACAAAAAGAACTTTTAGTTTATATTTTATTCTCCGATTGAATATCCTTACTCCATTTATAGATATGAATGATAGTCTTTAAACATGACATTTACTTAGATACAGTTATTTCTTTTATTACATTTATTAACCTTTAATTTAGCTATTTGGTTATAGACTTATATATCAAAAATCAAAAGCGTTGATTTGTAAATATTTCCTTTACCTTTAAAAAATATTATAAAAAGTATACTTTTAAAATAATTTTCTACTGTAAATTATATTTTAATTTATATAACCGATTATATGATCTTAAATGCTACCCAAGTTCTTGAACATACTGTTTTGCAATTTAGTAGGCACAAGAGAGTTTTAGTTTTTCGAAAGAGAAACTTTTCCCTACCATTATTGGCTTTGAATTTGTGTTTCTCTTATGGATTTTCTGGTTCATTTCGCTAGCCTGAAGAGTTTTAAATTTAGTTGTGTTTATGTAGACTAAAAAATGTATATTCTCCATAATATAGAGTGTTGAAAAAAAAAATGTGCAATCAGAGTTATGTCTAACCCTAAGTGTATAGGACTTTTATCTCACAACTTCATATATATTAAGATTTGTATAATAATTTTGTTGAGATTTTTGAATATTTAGCTATGTATATTTTTATTGTAATTTCTCTTCACATATAGTTATTTCTCTGTTTGTTATTAAACAAGACTGTCTATTTATATTTATCCATGACTAGTAGTTCTAGTGTTTTTTTATTGTAGTTATTTTTTTTTTGATATATCTAGTTACATATGAATTTTTTTTCTCCTCATTTCTATCCTAGAAGAATAAAGTTCTTAGGATTTTGAGGGAGTTATATACTTTTCCATGTAATCATATATATATTAAACTGATATAATTCAAAGTTTTACCCATATATAGAGTTTACATAGAAAGCATTATCGAAAGGAGAAAGAAATAATTTTATTTAAATAAATGTCTTATCATAAAACATTTAATCATACAATATTAAGACATCTATAAGGTTTTGGTAACAGAAACACAATGAACCCACAAATCATCTCTTTTTTTGAAATATTGGGCTTCATTTGCAATCAAACTAGGTTTATCGGCAATATATTTTATAAGTGTATCATGACATTCTTTTCCTTCTGTCACAAGCTCCTTGCAGCAAGCATCTGAGACGACTCCATTCATGAAAACTTGAGCCATTATATCCAATGCACACTTTGCGGTAATTTTGAGAACACATTGATTCCACAATGTTTTTGGTTCGCTTACTTCTACAGCAAATGATGGGATGTGTTCACTCATCGTAACAAGGATCACCACAAGAAACACCAAAGACATGTTACGCTTTCCCATTTTTATATGTTTTTAAACTTTTATGTTGATTTTTCTTTTTTGGTGAATGACGAAAAGAACTTTTAGTTTATATTTTATTCTCCGATTGAATATCATTACTCTATTTATAGATATGAATGATTGTAACGCCCCCGAACCGTCCTATGACCACGAAGGCCGGCGGACAGCCACAGGACGCCACTTGCAGAATTGCGCCGAGGTGATCCGGTCGAGGGACGGAAGCTGCAGACTTCCCGACCATTCCTCCCTAGCACAATCCTACCCGCAGCCGAGGTTACTTAGGCTTTGCAACCCTCGCGTCCTGGTGCGTTGTGTTAGCCCGGACAAGGCCGAGTATCATTTGCAACTTGCCATGTTTTCCTTAAAACCGTATATATATATATCACTTTAATAAAATAATTCATCTCAAATAAATCATTGAAGCAATATATATAAAGATAGTCGGAAAATGTATATATAACCGTTTATAAAACATAGGGTTTTACAAGGAACACAAGAAAACCCTATCCGGCACCCTAACGTTCGCTCCGGCTTTAGACTCACTTAGGCTTCCCTGCAAAACCACAACAACTGAGACATGAGTAATCTAAGATTACTCAGTGAGTCTGGGTACCCCAATCTCCTAAACAGGATTCTATCTTCCCCAATCCGACCGACTACCCCGGCAAGCAAAGAAAACAAGCAAGTAATCAAAGCAACACAGCCGAAAGCGTTAGCGGAAGCAAAAATAAACCACAATCAAACAAGAGAGGTTAGATCAACGCGACTCGACTCGACGCTCTAAACCCTCTACGCCCATCATAAGACGACTAAAGTTCACTTTAGACTCTTCACCTCTACACGACTCGCAAGGACAACTAGGATAAACAAGGAACTCTTGAACTACCCTAAACTCCTTGACCGAACAACCAAACAAGACGTCTAGAATACAACAAGGATAGCTTGAAATACCCTAGACTCTTTTCACCTAAGAGCCCTCGATAATCTGTTCCGTTCCTTACCCTCTCCCATGCCAAGACCACAAAGTTCTCTGGCATGAACCCATCAATAGCTACATCGTCATGTAGCGGTTACGCTGGTAGCTAGCCAGCCGTAACATTGTCCCCGCGTGAGTGGTCGTCGGGAACTCACGCGTGACAACCGTTTTGAAACAGAAGATCGCCACTACACTAGCTAAGACTCGAGAAACAAATTCAAGAGGCTAAGCTACAACCAAGCACACCACCATAAATTCAAGCGTTGATACATCAGCTCGTTAGCATGAAGTCACGCAAGAAAACCAACATAGAATAATCAATAAGAAGCAAGAAAATTAATCAAGCAACTTAAGATTATTCTACATGCATGCAACCTATATCCTTAACTTAAGCAATTCATGCAACAAGTTTATATACGCATGCAACCAATTTGATTTAACCGTTTAAATCCTCAAGTCCAATTATGCATGCAAAGCCAAATGATTTAATTCCCTTAAATCCCCCTAATCCAATTAAGCATGCAAGTAACCTCACTCAATATTATGCAATAAAAATGCAAAATACTTCACTCCTTTAGTCATGCATGAAACCGATTTTAAGTAAGAAATATTACTTACGAAATCCTCTAGGTTCGATCATGCATGCAACCCATAAACCAAATTTTAAGTAGTCCGATTATACTTAAAATGTACCCAAGTTTCCCTTATACCAATTATTGAGTGAGTCCCAATTATTTAGCATGCAACTAGTTCATTTACGCATGATGATTCTAGCATGAATCCTACCATGTTTGCATGCAACATATTTTAAACCGCTACTACATGTACTACTCTACATGCATTACCTCAGACTCACCTCTTGCGCAACCGTCGATGATACTCGGACTTCACAGCACCACTCGATCAGACAATCCGTTCCTTCCTCGCGTCAACAGCTTCTCGCTCCGTCGATCGCAACCCGTTCTTTCCTCAATGATCTTCTCGATCGCAAAGGCGTCTCGCACTCGATCTTTCTTCGACCGCTAACCGCAACTCCGCTTTTTGAGACAAGCGTTTCTCCTTCGGTCTCCCTCTCAATTACTCTTGGTCCTTCTCTCAATCTTACTCGACAGCTCTCTCTTCTTTGTCTCTTTCTTTCTCTCAGAAAAGATTAAGTGTTTTGAGAGAATTTGGGAGAGTAATCCCCAAATGAGGTCGATCACCTCATATTAATAGGCACAATTTGGAACATTCTTTCTTAATGGTCTTTGACAAGTGTCTTCCTCCACCCTTGCATGTGCTGCGTGATTCTCACCCCCAATCATCGATCGCCATTAAGCCACTAATCCTCTTTTTATTAGTGCATGTGATCATCTCCATTAGTGCATGTGGTTTAAGTGAGCTTAATCCTTAGCTCTTGACCAATCAGATTCCTCCAACTTCACCAATCCTCCTTGATTAAACTAATCCCCCACTATCTCTTTTTAATCTTCTTGAATTTTTAATTCCCCCCACTAATTCTTCTTTGATTAAAATAATCTTCCACCTTCCTTAATTCTTATTGGTCAATATTTCTAAGGAAATAATAATTTCCCAAAAGAAATACTGGGTCCTTCGTCCGGCACTATCGACATCTCTTCCGACAATCTTTGAATCTCTTGGTACCGTTGGACCACAATTCTTGGTCGCTGTCGACGACTCTCAACCATCGTCAATAGTTCTCTCGATAGTTCGGACATTCTGCTCGGCAATACTCGGCAATTTCTCGTGTCCTCGGCAAATGCTTCGAGTCCTCAACATTTCTCTCGAGTACTCGGTATCTTCCCTAATCCTCGATATTTCTCTCGGGTACTCGGTAACTTCCTCGAGCCTCGACAATTCTCTCGAGTACTCAATAACTTTCTCGAGCCTCGACAATTCTCTCGAGTACTCGGTAACTTCCTCGAGCCTCGACAATTCTCTCGAGTACTCGGTAACTTCTTCGAGCCTCGACAATTCTTGACGAATTTTAGGGTCTTGGCCGCACTCCCGGTCACTCCGTCTTGGCTCGGCCATATTCCGACTTAGAGATTTTTCCTCGGACTTCCTTGGGTCGTTTTTCTTTGTTTTCCTTCCTCCTCTTTCTTAGGTCTTTTCTGGGCCATTTCCTTGATCTTTTATTTTGAGATTTCTACTCTTGGTGAGGATCATTACAATGATAGTCTTTAAACATGACATTTACTTAGATACAATTATTTCTTTTATTATATTTATTAATCTTCAATTTAGCTATTTGGTTATAGACTTATATATGAAACAATCAAAAGCGTTGATTTGTAAATATTTCCTTTACCTTTAAAAAATATTAAAAAGTATACTTTTAAAATAATTTTCTACTGTAAATTATATTTTAATTTATATAACAAATTATATGATCTTAAATGCTACCCAAGTTCTTGAACATACTGTTTGTCAATTTAGTAGGCACAAGAGAGTTTTAGTTTTTCGAAAGAGAAACTTTTCCCTACCATTATTGGCTTTGAATTTGTGTTTCTCTTATGGATTTTCTGGTTCATTTCGCTAGCCTTAAGAGTTTTTAATTTAGTTGTGTTTATGTAGACTAAAAACTGTATATTCTCCACAATATAGAGTGTGAAAAAAAAATGTGCAATCACAGTTATGTCTAACCCTAAGGGTATAGGACTTTTATCTCACAACTTCATCTATATTAAAATTTGTATAATAATTTTGTTGAGATTTTTGAATATTTAGCTATGTATATTTTTGTTGTAATTTCTCTTCACATATAGTTATTTCTCCGTTTGTTATAAAACTAGACTGTCTATTATCCATGACTAGTAGTTCTAGTGTTTTTTTATTGTAGTTATTTTTTTTTGATATGTCTAGTTACATATGAATTTTTTTTCTCCTCATTTCTATCCTAGAAGAATAAAGTTCTTAGGATTTTGAGGGATTTATATACTTTTCCATGTAATCATATATATATGAAACTGATATAATTCAAAGTTTTACCCATATATAGAGTTTACATAGCCTAAAAGCATTATAGAAAGGAGAAAGAAATAATTTTATTTAAATAAATGTCTTATCATAAAACATTTAATCATACAATAGTAAGACATCTATAAGGTTTTGGTAACAGAAACACAATGAACCCACAAATCATCTCTTTTTTTGAAATATTGGGCTTCATGTGCAATCAAACTAGGTTTATCGGCAATATATTTGATAAGTGTATCATGACATTCTTTTCCTTCTGTCACAAGCTCCTTGCAGCAAGCATCTGAGACGACTCCATTCATGAAAACTTGTGTAACATCCGTGAACTGGAATCCCGGTTTGGAAGTTGCATCGGTCGATGCAAAGTATGCATCGGTCGATGCAAGGTTGAGTTCCTGCGTTTTGACTTAAGTCAAACGCTGCGTTTTGGGTTAGGGAAAACCCTTAAGTCGACTTTTTGTCCCATTCGGGAGTTTTGGCCGTTTTTGAAAGAGAACGAAAGAGAGAAAGAGTTCTTGAGAGTTTCTGGTGATTACTGGAGGTTTGAGGCTGTTCCTGTGGAGATCTGTAGCTGGGATTGTTGTAGGAGCTTCCTAGAAGCGTTTTCTTTCTTGTTTTGTTGGATTTCTTCTGTGGCAAAGGTAAGTGCATGACCATGGCTTATCTAAGCTAGAGGAACCTGTAACTTGCTTGTTTTAGGTGGTTAGACGTGTTAGATTGATGATACGGACGTTCGGAAGCTTTCTTGTGGCTTGGGAATGAGTTTCTGTGGTTGTAGGAACGGAATCCGGCGAGAAGCTTTGGGGAAAATCACGGTGCTCGACGTTGTGTCGATCGATGCATTGCTTGCATCAGTCGATGCAAGTGCGAGGACGGCGCGATAAACTTTAGGGTTTTCATGTTGCGTCGAGCATGCGTCGGTCGATGCAGACTGGGTTGGTCGATGCAAGTTAAACTTGCATCGGTTGATGCAGCTTCTGCGTCGGTCGATGCTTCCTCATTTGGCATCGGTCGATGCCTGTTGGCATCGGTCGATGCAGTGTCCTGGTCCTTGGTTGTTGTGTGTTGATTGTTATTTGTTGGTTATTGGTACTCTATTGCTTGTGTGTATAGCCCAGTAGATGGGATGATTGCCTTATTGAGTGTTTGTAAAATACTCATGCATTGCAATATGTGTTTGTGGTGTAGGTAAAGGCAAAGTGTGATCGTGGAATCAAAGGCGATGAAGAGGAGGATGTTCTAGAGACTTGATTGATTGTGGTCTAGCTATTGTTAGGTTGCTAGATTAAGTCAATGGAACATTGTAGGATGTTAGCTTTTGGATATTGCTTAGTTGGTTTATTGTGTTATTGTTTCATTTATGTTGGAGTTTTATTGAGTTATTGAAAATTGCTTATTTGGTTATCCGCGGTTATTAATTGTTGTTAGGATGTTAGTGGGTATGGGACCACTAGTAAATTAAGGTAAAAAAAAAAACGGGATGGGTTGTTTTATTTTGGTATCAGAGCCCTTACGGTTCTAGGTCTAGGGTTCATTGTGCTTTTGCTGTTGATGTTTAGGATTCCATGCTATGATTGATTGTGTGAGTTGGGTCAATTGTGTGTGGCATGAAGTCCTAGAACATCCTCTTCGAGCCTGTTTTGTGATTCCACGGTAAGTTGTGTTTTTGTGTATTAGAATTATTGTTTGCTTAGCCTTCTGTTCTTGGATGATACAGATGGTTAGAGGTGAGGATGCTGTTGGTCGCGGTCGTGGTCGTGGTCGTGGGCTTGGTCGTGGTCGTGGTCG
This sequence comes from Camelina hispida, assembly GCA_023657505.1. NCBI lineage: Eukaryota > Viridiplantae > Streptophyta > Magnoliopsida > Brassicales > Brassicaceae > Camelina > Camelina hispida. The sequence goes on along the minus strand of CP094637.1, from coordinate 12,754,469 downwards.
GGGACGAGGTCAGGTTCCTGAGGCCAGTGTGAGTGTAGCCCAGAGCATGGCCAGTGAGGAGGTGGCGGAGTCACAGGTTCATCCTAGTGTGTCTGGAGACCAGGCTGGTTTGGGTGACGGCAGGGCGGATGGGCCCGGTGTCGGTCACGGTGTTGCCCCGGGTGTGGGGGTTGCAGCAGGAGGTGCTCCAGGCAGGGAGGATGTCTTGATGGACATGCTAGCTCATGTTTTGCAGTGACTTCCAGCAGTTGTGCCGCCAGTGGTTGGTGGGCAGGGTCCAGTAGTGCTGCCAGTGGTTGGTGGGCAGGATCCAGTAGTGCCGCCAGTGGTTGGTGGGCAGGATCCAGAAGTGCCGCCAGTGGTTGGTGGGCAGGATCCAGTAGTGCCGCCAGTGGGTGGTGGACAGGTTCCAGTGGTGCAGCCTGCAGCGGGCTTGCAGGCAGGTGTGCAGCCGGGGGCCGAGGTAGTGGATGCACAGTATGTGCGGATGATGGAGCAGCTTAGCATGTGGGAGCAGGGTATTTCTCAGGAAGTACCGATCCGAGTGTAGCGGATGAGTGGAGAGAGCGGATGGAGGATATTTTCCTTTCGCTTAGGTGTCCCGACCGGTACAGAGTGGATCTGGCAGTGTTTTACTTGTCAGGAGATGCACGTGTGTGGTGGAGGTCGGTGACAGCACGGAGGGTGCAGCGGGGTATGTCTTGGGGAGATTTTGTGAGGGAGTTTAACTCCAAGTATTTTCCTCAGGAGGCTCTTGATCGTATAGAGGCACGGTTCTTGGGGTTGACTCAGGGAGACCGTACAGTGCGGGAGCTGGATGCAGAGTTCAGTCGGCTTGTGGGGTATGCAGGCAGGGCATGGGAGCCAGAGTCGGCTCAGGTGCGGAGGTTTTTGTTGGCTCTGCGAGATGATTTGAGGACTCGGTGCAGAGTGAGGAGCTATGCTACGAGAGCGGAGTTGGTTGAGGTTGCAGCTGGGATAGAGGATGACTTGAGGTCACAGGTGGTTGTGGTCAGTTCTTCAGTGCAGCCACAGCAGTCTCAGCCGTCTTCTGTTCCTAGCAAGGGCGGCAAGCCTGCGCAAGGGCAGAAGCGGAAGTTTGATGTTATGCAGAGATCGAGGCACGGGGGTGCGAGATGCTTTGGGTGTGGTAGCAGGGACCACAATGTGACTAGCTATCCACAAAGAGGTGAGCAGCGGGTAGTGACAGAGCAGCGGGCGGTGTCGGAGCCGCTGACAGATACTCGAGTGTGTTACTACTGCAGAGAGACGGGGCATATCAAGCCTCGTTGTCCCAAGTTGCAGCAGAGGGCAGTAGCAGTGTTGCAGGCTGGAGCTCAGCCAGGGATGCAGCAGGTTGTGCAGCACGGTGTGCAGCCGGAGGGTTGGATCGAGCCAACGCCTCAGGTGTACTCGACCCAGGAGCCCGGTGGCACTAGTGCAGGAGCGATCACAGGTATAACTTCTGATATTCAAACTTAGTCAATTCAATAGTTCAGATTATATTTGTTTTTGCTTGTGGTCAAGTGTTAGGTTCTCAACACATGAGGTTTGTGTAGGGACCTTGTTGGTGGGCGGGTTTAAGTCCCATGTTATGTTTGATTCTGGAGCTTCTCATAGCTTCATTACTTCGGAGTGTGCCAAGAGTGCGGGGATCAGAGGGGATTCTGGGGAGCGTTCAGGAGTTGTCAGAGTTGCGGGAGGCAAGTTCCTGAGGGTTATTGGACGAGCTGGAGGAGTGGATATTCAAATCGCAGGAAAGTCGTGGCCAGCGGATTTGCTTATCTGTCCAGTGGAGTTGTATGATGTTATTCTTGGTATGGATTGGTTGCATCGGTATAAGGTGCATTTGGACTGCTATCGGGGTAGAGTGGAGTTTGAGCGTCCAGGAGGGAAGTTGGTTTTTCAGGGTATTAGACCGACTTCGGGGAGTCTCGTGATCTCAGCCGTTCAGGCGGGGAAGATGATCGAGAAGGGCCGTGAGGCTTATCTGGTTACTATATCTATGCCAGAGTCAGTGGGGAAGTCTACGGTTAGCGGTATTCCGGTTGTGGAGGACTTTGAGGATGTGTTCCAGTCATTGCAGGGATTACCACCATCTCGGTCGGATCCTTTTACTATTGAGCTGGAACCGGGGACGATGCCGTTATCCAAGGCTCCTTACAGGATGGCTCCAGCAGAGATGGCAGGGCTGAAGAAGCAGCTGGAGGATTTGTTGGGCAAGGGTTTTATCCGTCGTAGTTGTTCACCGTGGGGAGCTCCGGTGTTGTTTGTTAAGAAGAAGGATGGGAGTTTTCGGTTGTGTATTGACTATCAGGGTTTGACCGAGTTACTGTGAAGAACAAGTACCCTCTCCCGAGGATTGATGAGTTGTTGGATCAGTTGAGGGGTGCTACTTGGTTCTCCAAGATCGATTTGGCATCAGGATATCATCAGATTCCTATACATGAGGCAGATGTGAGGAAGACAGCCTTCAGGACGAGGTATGGGCACTACGAGTTTGTGGTGATGCCGTTTGGGTTGACAAACGCGCCAGCTGCGTTTATGAGATTGATGAACAGCGTGTTCCAGGAGTTTCTGGACGTGTCAGTCATCATTTTCATCGACGACATCCTGGTATATTCTAAGAGTCCTGAGGAGCATGCAGTACATTTGAGAGCAGTGTTGGAGAAGCTGAGGGAGCAGAAGTTGTTTGCTAAGCTGAGTAAGTGCAGTTTCTGGCAGCGTGAGATGGGGTTCTTGGGTCATATTGTTTCAGCTGAGGGAGTTTCAGTGGATCCAGAGAAGATTCAGTCCATCAGGGAGTGGCCGAGGCCGCAGAGTGCCACTGAGATTCGGAGTTTCCTGGGGTTAGCAGGTTATTACAGGAGGTTTGTTCGGGGTTTTGCGAGTATGGCCCAGCCGATGACTAAGCTTACAGGGAAGGATGTTCCATTTGTATGGTCACCGGAGTGTGAGGCGAGTTTTGCAAGTCTCAAGCAGATGTTGACTACCACGCCGGTGTTAGCACTGCCTGAGCAGGACGAGCCTTATGTTGTGTATACAGATGCTTCTAGAGTGGGGTTGGGTTGTGTGCTTATGCAGCAGGGGAAGGTTATAGCCTATGCTTCGCGGCAGTTGCGGAAGCATGAAGCTAATTACCCTACTCATGATTTGGAGATGGCAGCAGTGATCTTTGCTCTTAAGATTTGGAGATCCTATCTGTATGGTGGGAAGGTACAGGTATTTACAGATCACAAGAGTCTGAAGTACATTTTTACTCAGCCTGAGCTGAATTTGAGGCAGAGGCGTTGGATGGAGTTAGTAGCGGATTATGATTTGGACATAGCCTACCATCCTGGTAAAGCTAACCTGGTTGCAGACGCCTTGAGTCGGAAGCGGGTGGCTTCGGCTCAGGAACAGGATATGGAGGCATTGGTAGGTGAAATTAGCGCATTGAGTTTGTGTGCTATCTCACAGGAACCTTTGGGTTTTGAGGCAGCTGATAGAGCGGATTTGTTGAGCAGGGTGAGGTTAGCTCAGGGGAGCGATGAGGGGCTGGTGAATGCCTCTAAGGCTGCGGGTGCAGAGTATCAGGTTTCTGCTAATGGTACTATCCTTGTGCATGGTCGGATCTGTGTGCCCAAGGGTGAGGATTTGAGGCAGGAGATACTGAGAGAGGCTCATTCGAGCAAGTTCTCTATTCATCCAGGGGCGACCAAGATATGCCATGACCTCAAGCGGTATTATCACTGCGTCGGGATGAAGAAGGACGTAGCCGACTGGGTGGCGAAGTGTGATACTTGCCAGCTGGTGAAGGCGGAGCATCAGGTTCCTGGTGGTTTACTACAGAGTTTGCCCATTCCGGAGTGGAAGTGGGCTTTGATCACGATGGACTTCGTGGTAGGTTTGCCTGTGTCGAGGACGTTTGATGCTATTTGGGTTATTGTGGACCGTTTGACTAAGTCTGCGCATTTTCTGGCCATCAAGAAAACTGATGGAGCAGCAGTTTTGGCCAAGAAGTACGTGAGGGAGATAGTCAGATTGCATGGTGTGCCTGCTAGTATTGTGTCTGACAGAGATTCCAAGTTCACCTCGGTGTTCTGGAAGGCATTTCAGGCAGAGATGGGCACGAAGGTGCATATGAGTACAGCCTATCATCCTCAGACGGACGGTCAGTCAGAGAGGACGATCCAGATTTTGGAGGATTTGTTGAGGATGTGTGTGCTGGATTGGGGTGGTCATTGGGCGGATCACTTGAGCTTAGTGGAGTTTGCTTATAACAACAGCTACCAGGCTAGTATTGGGATGGCTCCTTATGAGGCTTTGTATGGGAGGCCGTGTCGTACACCGTTATGTTGGACTCAGGTGGGGGAGAGGAGTATATTCGGTGCAGATTTTGTTCAGGAGACCTCGGAGAAGATTCGGGTTTTGAGGCTGAACATGAAAGAGGCTCAGGATCGGCAGAAGAGCTATGCTAATAGGAGGAGAAAGGATCTTGAGTTTCAGGTTGGTGATAGAGTGTATCTCAAGATGGCCATGTTGCGGGGTCCGAACAGGTCACTGTCAGAGACTAAGTTGAGTCCGAGGTACATGGGTCCGTTCAGAGTGGTTGAGCGGGTGGGACCAGTGGCATACCGGCTGGAGTTGCCTGAGGTTATGCGTGCGTTCCACAAGGTGTTTCATGTGTCGATGCTGAGGAAGTGTCTTCACGAGGGTGATCAGTTGTTGGCTAAGATTCCTGAGGATCTTCAGCCTAACCTGACTTTAGAGGCGAGACCATTGAGGGTGCTCGAGAGGAGAGTCAAGGAACTTCGGAAGAAGAAGATTCCCTTGATGAGAGTCCTGTGGGACTGTGACGGAGTAGAGGAGCAGACTTGGGAGCCCGAGGCGAGGATGAAGGCAAGGTTTAAGAAGTGGCTTGAGAAGCAGACCGCGACTTGAGCTTGTCTAGCCGGGTCCGAGTTGTAGTCCGTGGCTGGAGCGGGTACGGAGTATTCCAGCCCATCTCTCTTGGTATTTGGTCGCTTAGGGGTGGTTGGTTGTGCGACTAAGTATCAAGATGAGGTGGTGCTCGGGATGCGGGTTGATGGCTCCGGTTGTTGTATTTTTGCTTTTTCTGATGTATTTTCGTTGAGGTTGTAACGATGATGACATTTTTTAGATTAATAAGATGAGTATTTTTCTTATGTTTGACTGTTGTTGTCATGGGAAAAGAGAAATAGTTCGGGTTTCTATTTTTGGAAGTTTCCATAAATAGAAAGTTTCCACAAAAGGAAGGTTTCCAGAATTAGAAAGTTTTCTAGAAAGGAAAGTTTTGTAGAAATGTTGAGGTAGATCTAGTCGGAGATACTCGTTGGCATCAGTATTTGTTTTGCTCAAGGCCGTGTGGGCCCAACTCACGTGATACCGATAGCTCGATGGACTTTGTGGCCAGAGAGTGGGAGTGGTATGTTACTTCGTATGACGATCCGAGAGCACGCTTGAGGGTGACGACCCAAGAGCGGGATATGTGAGGCTCCCTGGATACCGTAGCTGTGAGCCGAGGCTCGGTAGTGAGCCGGTATGTCTCGAGGGTTGCAACCCGAGAGCGGGGGGAGTGGGTGTGAGTGACTTCCTGGATGCCGTAGCTTAAGGCGGTTGGCCTGATAGCGAGCCGGCATGATTCGTTGGTTGCGACCACGGATGGGGGAAGCACTGATTTGTGAGCAAATAGTGTTTATGATGCGAGTATATTGGCTAGAGGGAGACCTCGAGGGTCAGTCGGAGATGTGCGGGCTGTTGCGACAGTGGCACGGGAAACCTTGGCTGACGGTGTTTGGTCCGGTCTGGGGACGTGCGGGCCGTGCTGATGGTGGCACGGAGGTCCTTGGCAGATGGACGGTATTGCGGGATTCGGGGACGAATCCATATTGGTGGGGGAGAATTGTAACATCCGTGAACCGGAATCCCGGTTTGGGAGTTGCATCGGTCGATGCAAGGTTGAGTTCCTGCGTTTTGACTTAAGTCAAACGCTGCGTTTTGGGTTAGGGAAAACCCTTAAGTCGACTTTTTGTCCCATTCGGGAGTTTTGGCCGTTTTTGAAAGAGAACGAAAGAGAGAAAGAGTTCTTGAGAGTTTCTGGTGATTTCTGGAGGTTTGAGGTTGTTCCTGTGGAGATCTGTAGCTGGGATTGTTGTAGGAGCTTCCTAGAAGCGTTTTCTTTCTTTTTTTGTTGGATTTCTTCTGTGGCAAAGGTAAGTGCATGACCATGGCTTATCTAAGCTAGAGGAACCTGTAACTTTCTTGTTTTAGGTGGTTAGACGTGTTAGATTGATGATACGGACGTTAGGAAGCTTTCTTGTGGCTTGGGAATGAGTTTCTGTGGTTGTAGGAACGGAATCCGGCGAGAAGCTTCGAGGAAAATCACGGTGCTCGACGTTGCGTCGATCGATGCATTGCTTGCATCAGTCGATGCAAGTGCGAGAACGGCGCGATAAACTTTAGGGTTTTCGTGTTGCGTCGAGCATGCGTCAGTCGATGCAGACTGGGTATTGGTCGATGCAAGTTACACTTGCATCGGTCGATGCAGCTTCTGCGTCGGTCGATGCTTCCTCATTTGGCATCGGTCGATGCAGTGTCCTGATCCTTGGTTGTTGTGTGTTGATTGTTACTTGTTGGTTATTGGTACTCTATTGCTTGTGTGTATAGCCCAGTAGATGGGAGGATTGCCTTACTGAGTGTTTGTAAAATACTCATGCATTGCAATATGTGTTTGTGGTGCAGGTAAAGGAAAAGTGTGATCGTGGAATCAAAGGCGATGAAGAGGAGGATGTTCTAGAGACTTGATTGATTGTGGTCTAGCTATTGTTAGGTTGCTAGATTAAGTCAATGGAACATTGTAGGATGTTAGCTTTTGGATATTGCTTAGTTGGTTTATTGTGTTATTGTTTCATTTATGTTGGAGTTTTATTGAGTTAATGGAAATTGCTTATTTGATTATCCGCGGTTATTGATTGTTGTTAGGATGTTAGTGGCTATGGGACCACTAGTAAATTAAGGTAAAAAAAAAAAAAAAAAAAACGGGATGGGTTGTTTCAGCTTGAGCCATTATATCCAATGCACACTTTGTGGTAATTTTGAGAACACATTGATTCCACAACTTTTTTGGTTCGCTTACTTCTACAGCAAATGATGGGATGTGTTCACTCATCGTAACAAGGATCACCACAAGAAACACCAAAGACATGTTACGCTTTCCCATTTTTATATGTTTTTAAACTTTTAAGTTGATTTTTCTTTTTTGGTGAATGACAAAAAGAACTGTTAGTTTATATTTTATTCTCCGATTGAATATCCTTACTCTATTTATAGATATGAATGATAGTCTTTAAACATGACATTTACTTAGATACAGTTATTTCTTTTATTACATTTATTAATCTTTAATTTAGCTATTTGGTTATAGACATATATATGAAACAATCAAAAGTGTTGATTTGTAAATATTTCCTTTACCCTTAAAAGATATTAAAAAGTATATTTTTAAAATAATTTTCTACTGTAAATTATATTTTAATTTATATAACCGATTATATGATCTTAAATGCTACCCAAGTTCTAGAACATACTGTTTGGCAATTTAGTAGGCACAAGAGAGTTTTAGTTTTTCGAAAGAGAAACTTTTCCCTACCATTATTGGCTTTGAATTTGTGTTTCTCTTATGGATTTTCTGGTTCATTTCGCTAGCCTTAAGAGTTTTTAATTTAGTTGTGTTTATGTAGACTAAAAACTGTATATTCTCCACAATATAGAGTGTGAAAAAAAAAATGTGCAATCACAGTTATGTCTAACCCTAAGGGTATAGGACTTTTATCTCACAACTTCATCTATATTAAAATTTGTATAAGACTTTTGTTGAGATTTTTGAATATTAAGCTATGTATATTTTTATTGTAATTTCTCTTCACATATAGTTATTTCTCCGTTTGTTATTAAACAAGACTGTCTATTTATATTTATCCATGACTAGTAGTTCTAGTGTTTTTTTTTATTGTAGTTATTTTTTTTTATATATGTCTAGTTACATACTAGTTACATATGAATTTGTTTTCTCCTCATTTCTATCCTAGAAGAATAAAGTTCTTAGGATTTTGAGGGAGTTATATACTTTTCCATGTAATCATATATATATGAAACTGATATAATTCAAAGTTTTACCCATATATAGAGTTTACATAGCCTAAAAGCATTATAGAAAGGAGAAAGAAATAATTTTATTTAAATAAATGTCTTATCATAAAACATTTAATCATACAATATTAAGACATCTATAAGGTTTTGGTAACAGAAACACAATGAACCCACAAATCATCTCTTTTGTTGAAATATTGGGCTTCATGTGCAATCAAACTAGGTTTATCGGCAATATATTTGATAAGTGTATCATGACATTCTTTTCCTTCTGTCACAAGCTCCTTGCAGCAAGCATCTGAGACGACTCCATTCATGAAAACTTGAGCCATTATATCCAATGCACACTTTGCGGTAATTTTGAGAACACACTGATTCCACAGTGTTTTTGGTTCGCTTACTTCTACAGCAAATGATGGGATGTGTTCACTCATCGTAACAAGGATCACCACAATAAACACCAAAGACATGTTACGCTTTCCCATTTTTATATGTTTTTAAACTTTTAAGTTGATTTTTTTTTTGGTGAATGACAAAAAGAACTTTTAGTTTATATTTTATTCTCCGATTGAATATCCTTACTCCATTTATAGATATGAATGATAGTCTTTAAACATGAAATTTACTTCGATACAGTTATTTCTTTTTATTACATTTATTAATCTTTAATTTAGCTATTTGGTTATAGACTTATATATCAAACAATCAAAAGCGTTGATCTGTAAATATCTCCTTTACCTTCAAAAAGTATTAAAAAGTATACTTTTAAAATAATTTCTACTGTAAATTATATTTTAATTTATATAACCGATTATATGATCTTAAATGCTACCCAAGTTCTTGAACATACTGTTTTGCAATTTAGTAGGCACAAGAGAGTTTTAGTTTTTCGAAAGAGAAACTTTTCTCTACCATTATTGGCTTTGAATTTGTGTTTCTCTTATGGATTTTCTGGTTCATTTCGCTAGCCTTAAGAGTTTTAAATTTAGTTGTATTTATGTAGACTAAAAAATGTATATTCTCCACAATATAGAGTGTGCAAAAAAAAATGTGCAATCACAGTTATGTCTAACCCTAAGGGTATAGGACTTTTATCTCACAACTTCATCTATATTAAGATTTGTATAATAATTTTGTTGAGATTTTTGAATATTTAGCTATGTATATTTTTATTGTAATTTCTCTTCACATATAGTTATTTCTCTGTTTGTTATTAAACAAGACTGTCTATTTATATTTATCCATGACTAGTAGTTCTAGTGTTTTTTTATTGTAGTTATTTTTTTTGATATGTCTAGTTACATATGAATTTTTTTTCTCCTCATTTCTATCCTAGAAGAATAAAGTTCTTAGGATTTTGAGGGAGTTATATACTTTTCCATGTAATCATATATATATGAAACTGATATAATTCAAAGTTTTACCCATATATAGAGTTTACATAGCCTAAAAGCATTATAGAAAGGAGAAAGAAATTATTTTATTTAAATAAATGTCTTATCATAAAACATTTAATCATACAATATTAAGACATCTATAAGGTTTTGGTAACAGAAACACAATGAACCCACAAATCATCTCTTTTTTTGAAATATTGGGCTTCATGTGCAATCAAACTAGGTTTATCGGCAATATATTTGATAAGTGTATCATGACATTCTTTTCCTTCTGTCACAAGCTCCTTGCAGCAAGCATCTGAGACGACTCCATTCATGAAAACTTGAGCCATTATATCCAATGCACACTTTGCGGTAATTTTGAGAACACATTGATTCCACAATGTTTTTGGTTCGCTTACTTCTACAGCAAATGATGGGATGTGTTCACTCATCGTAACAAGGATCACCACAAGAAACACCAAAGACATGTTACGCTTTCCCATTTTTATATGTTTTTAAACTTTTAAGTTGATTTTTCTTTTTTGGTGAATGACGAAAAGAACTGTTAGTTTATATTTTATTCTCTGATTGAATATTCTTACTCTATTTATAGATATGAATGATAGTCTTTAAACATGACATTTACTTAGATACAGTTATTTCTTTTATTACATTTATTAATCTTTAATTTAGCTATTTGGTTATAGACTTATATATGAAACAATCAAAAGCGTTGATTTGTAAATATTTCCTTTACCTTCAAAAAGTATTAAAAAGTATACTTTTAAAATAATTTCTACTGTAAATGATATTTTAATTTATATAACCGATTATATGATCTTAAATGCTACCCAAGTTCTTGAACATACTGTTTTGCAATTTAGTAGGCACAAGAGAGTTTTAGTTTTTCGAAAGAGAAACTTTTCTCTACCATTATTGGCTTTGAATTTGTGTTTCTCTTATGGATTTTCTGGTTCATTTCGCTAGCCTTAAGAGTTTTAAATTTAGTTGTGTTTATGTAGACTAATGAAACAACCCTTCCCGTTTTTTTTTTTTTTTTATATACCTTAATTTACTAGTGGTCCCATACCCACTAACATCCTAGCATCAATCAATAACAGCGGATAAACAAATAGAACAATTTCCATTACTCCAATAAAATTCCAACATAAATGAACCAATAACATCATAATCCAAATAAGCAATATCCAAAGACTAACATCCTACAATGTTCCAATGACTTAATCTAGCAACCTAACATCAGCTAGACCACAATCAATCAAGCCTCTAGAACATCCCTTCCTCATCGCCTTGATTCCACGATCACACTTTGCCTTTACCTGTACCAACAAACACATATTGCAATGCATGAGTATTTTACAAACACTCAGTAAGGCAATCCTCCCATCTACTGGGCTATACACACAAGCAATAGAGTAACCAATAACCACACACAACAATCAACACACAACAACCAACGACCCAGGACTCAGCATCGACCGATGCCAACATGCATCGACCGATGCCAACTGAGGAAGCATCGATCGACGCAGAAGCTGCATCGACCGATGCAAGTTGCACTTGCATCGACCGATACCCAATCTGCATCGACCGACGCATGCTCGACGCAACACGAAAACCCTAAAGTTTATCGCGCCGTCCTCGCACTTGCATCGACCGATGCAAGCAATGCATCGATCGACGCAACGTCGAGCACCGTGATTTCCCCGAAGCTTCTCGCCGGATCTCGTTCCTACAACCACAGAAACTCATTCCCAAGCCACAAGAAAGCTTCCTAACGTCCTTAACTACGATCTAACACGTCTAACCACCTAAAACAAGCAAGTTAAAGGTTCCTCTAGCTTAGATCAGCCATGGTCATGCACTTACCTGTGCCAAGACGAATCTGAACAAGAAACAAGCACGAACAAGCCTCTAGGAAGCTCCTACAACGATCCCAGCTACAGATCTCTACAGGAAAACACCAAATCTCCAAGAAAACTCCAGAAACTCTCAAGAACTCTTTTTCTCTCTCGTTCGCTCTCAAAAACGGCTGCCACCCTCGAATGAAACCAAAACACGACTTAAGGGTTTCCTTTTCCCCTTGCCCAAAACGCAGCGTTTGACTTAAGTCAAAACGCAGAAATTAGACCTTGCATCGACCGATGCACAACTTGCATCGACCGATGCAGAACCTAAACCGGGATTTTTGGTTCACGGGCGTTACAATTCTCCCCCACCAATATGGATTCGTCCCCGAATCCCGCAACACCATCCTCCTCCAAGGACCCTCGTGCCACCGTCAACACGGCCCGCACGTCCCCAGACCGGACTATATACCATAAGCCAAGGTTTCCCGTGCCACTGTCGCAACAGCCCGCACACCTCCGACTGACCCCCGAGGTCTCCCTCTAGCCAATATACTCGCATCATAACACTATTTGCTCACAACTCAGTGCTTCCCCCGTCCGTGGTCGCAACTAACGAATCATGCCGGCTCGCTATCAGGCCAACCGGCTTAAGCTACGGCATCCAGGAAGTCACTCACACACACTCCCCCCGCTCTCGGGTCGCAACCCTAGAGACATACCAGCTCACTGCCGAGCCTCGGCTCACAGCTACGGTATCCAGGGAGCCTCACATATCCCGCTCTTGGGTCGTCACCCTCAAGCGCGCTCTCGGATCGTCATCCGAAGCAACATACCACTCCCACTCTCTGGCCACAAAGTCCGTCGAGCTATCGGTATCACGTGAGTTGGGCCCACACGGCCTTGAGCAAAACAAATACTGATGCCAACGAGTATCTCCCGGCTAGATCTACCTCAACGTTTCCACAAAACTTTCCTTCCTAGAAAACTTTCTAACTCTGGAAACTTTCCTTTTGTGGAAACTTTCTATTTATGGAAACTTCCAAAAATAGAAACCCGAACTAATTCTCTTTTCCCATGACATTAACAGTCAAACATAAGAAAAATACTCATCTTATTAATCTCAATGTCATAATCGTTACAACTCAACGAAAATACATCAGGAAACAAAAATACAACAACTGGAGCCATCAACCCGCATCCCGAGCACCACCTCATCCTGATACTTAGTCGCACAACCAACCGCCCCTAAGCGACCAAATATCAAGAGAGATGGGCTGGAATACTCCGTACCTGCTCCAGCCACGGACTACAACTCGGACCCGGCTAGACAAGCTCAAGCGGTCTGCTTCTCAAACCACTTCTTAAACCTTGCCTTCATCCTCGACTCGGGCTCCCAAGTCTGCTCCTCTACTCCGTCACAGTCCCACAGGACTCTCATCAAAGGAATCTTCTTCTTCCGAAGTTCTTTGACTCTCCTCTCGAGCACCCTCAATGGTCTCGCCTCCAAAGTCATGTTAGGCTGAAGATCCTCAGGAATCTTAGCCAACAACTGATCACCCTCGTGAAGACACTTCCTCAGCATCGACACATGAAATACCTTGTGGAACGCACGCATAACCTCAGGCAACTCCAGCCTATATGCCACTGGTCCCACCCGCTCAACCACTCTGAACGGACCCATGGACCTCGGACTCAACTTAGTCTCTGTCAATGACCTGTTCGGACCCCGCAACATGGCCATCTTGAGGTACACTCTATCCCCAACCTGAAACTCAAGATCCTTTCTCCTCTTATCAGCATAGCTCTTCTGCCGATCCTGAGCCTCCTTCATGTTCAGCCTCAAAACTCGAATCTTCTCCGAGGACTCCTGAACAAAATCTGCACCAAAAATGCTCCGCTCCCCCACCTGAGTCCAACATAACGGTGTACGACACGGCCTCCCATACAAGGCCTCATAAGGAGCCATCCCAATACTAGCCTGGTAGCTGTTGTTATAAGCAAACTCCACCAAGCTCAAGTGATCTGCCCAATGACCACCCCAATCCAGCACACACATCCTCAATAAATCCTCCAAAATCTGGATCGTCCTCTCTGACTGACCGTCTGTCTGAGGATGATAGGCTGTACTCATATGCACCTTCGTGCCCATCTCCGCCTGAAACGCCCTCCAGAACACCGAAGTGAACTTGGAATCTCTATCAGACACAATACTAGCAGGCACACCATGCAATCTGACTATGGGAAGACTGCTGCTCACTGGTGACAATTGGTGGCTAGTGCTGGGGTCCGTTTGCAGGTCAATTGGTGACAGCTTGTCCTGTGGGAAGGTTGTTAAAGGGTGGGGACCAGGGTTCGAGGAACGCCTGGTACACCAATAACCTACTGGTGGATGTGGATTTCCACAGTGATGGGTTAGGATCGATGCCCTGCAGGGCCTGCTTGGGGTCCGTTTGGGCGGCTAGTAGTGAGGCTAGCGGGCTAGCAGTGAGGCTAGTGGGGTCCATGGGACGGGTTGTTACAATAAAAATCGATTTTTATGTGACACCCCTTCATGGGACTTTCACAGTCGTTAGTCTTAGCTAATGCTGAATGAGCTAGTTGGCTCCTGCAGGGCACGATCCCAACCCATCATCGGTGGAAACCACATCCACCTCAGCAGGTTATTGGTGGTGCCAAAGCCTCGAACCCTGTCCTCACTCTTGCCCAACCTCCAGCCGCATGCTGCCACCAATTGATCTGCAGATCAATCAAGCAACTCTGTCTGTGGGAAGGTTGTTAGCTGGGTGGGACCAGGGTTCGAGGAACGCCTGGTACACCAATAACCCAATGTGGATTTGGATGAATATTTCCTCTGGATCTGGCCGAGGGTTAGGACTATACCAGTGGCCAGCTTGGGTCCGCCACGAAGGGCTAAGGAGGCTAGCGGCCAAGAGTGAGGCTAGTGGGGTCCACGGGACGGTTGTCACAGGACCGATTTATGGACACCCCCCTGGTCGGTTCTCGCCAGCCTCACCGCGCCCTGCTAGCCTCACAGCTCGCCCAAAGGCCTCGCTGGCTCCCAGGCATCGATCTTGGCCCATCATTATCCACCAGTAGAGGTGCGCCAGTGCTTTTCGGTCCCTTGGTCCTCACTTAACACTCTTACGGATAGCTGTCACCAATTGACCTCGCATCAATGGTGGCAACTTGTCCTGTGGGAAGGTTGTTGAGGGTGGGGACCAGGGTTCGAGGAACGCCTGGCGCACCAATAACCTACTGGTGGATGTGGATTTCCACAGTGATGGGTTAGGATCGATGCCCTGCAGGGCCAGCTTGGGGTCCGTTTGGGCGGCTAGCAGTGAGGCTAGTGGGCTAGCAGTGAGGCTAGCGGGGTCCACGGGACGGGTTGTCACATATCATCAAGTGAGCAGTGAGGCTACTCATCAAGTTGGCCACATACTTCTTGGCCAAGACTGCTGCTCCATCAGTTTTCTTGATGGCCAGAAAATGTGCAGACTTAGTCAAACGGTCCACAATGACTCAAATAGCATCAAACGTCCTCGACACAGAAAACCTACCACGAAGTCCATCGTGATCAAATCCCACTTCCACTCAGGAATAGGCAAACTCTGCAATAAACCACCAGGAACCTGATGCTCTGCCTTCACCAACTAACAAGTATCACACTTCGCCACCCAGTCGGCCACGTCCTTCTTCATCCCGACCCAGTGATAATACCGCTGAGGTCACGGTACATCTTGGTCGCCCCTGGATGAATAGAGAACTTGCTCGAATGAGCCTCTCTCAGTATCTCCTGCCTCAAATCCTCACCCTTGGGCACAGATCCGACCATGCACAAGGATAGTACCATTAGCGAAACCTGATACTCGCACCCGCAGCCTTAGAGGCATTCATCAGCCCTCATCACCCCTGAGCTAACCTCACTCTGCTCAACAAATCCGCTCTATCAGCTGCCTCCAAACCCAAAGGTTCCTGTGAGATAGCACACAAACTCAATGCACTGATCTCACCTACCAATGCCTCCATATCCTGCTCCTGAGCCGAAGCCACCCGCTTCCGACTCAAGGCATCTGCAACCAAATTAGCTTTACCAGGATGGTAAGCTATATCAGATCATAATCTGCTACTAACTCCATCCAACGCTCTGCCTCAAATTCAGCTCAGGCTGAGTAAAAATGTACTTCAGACTCTTGTGATCTGTAAACACCGCACCTTCCCACCATACGATAGGATCTCCAAATCTTAAGAGCAAAGATCACTGCTGCCATCTCCAAATCATGAGTAGGATAATTAGCTTCATGCTTCCGCAACTGCCGCGAAGCATAGGCTATAACCTTCCCTGCTGCATAAGTACACAACCCAACCCCACTCTAGAAGCTCTGTATACACAACATAAGGCTCGTCCTGCTCAGGCAGTGCTAACACCGGCGTGGTAGTCAACATCTGCTTGAGACTTGCAAAGCTCGCCTCACACTCCGGTGACCATACAAATGGAACATCCTTCCCTGTAAGCTTAGTCATCGGCTGTGCCATACTCGCAAAACCCCGAACAAACCTCCTGTAGTAACCTGCTAACCCAGGAAACTCCGAATCTCGTGGCACTCTGCGGCCTCGGCCACTCCCTGATGGACTGAATCTTCTCTGGATCCACTGAAACTCCCTCTGCAGAAAAAATGTGTCCTAAGAACCCCATCTCACGCTGCCAGAAACTGCACTTGCTCAGCTTAGCAAACAACTCTGCTCCCTTAGCTTCTCCAACACTGCTCTCAGATGTACTGCATGCTCCTCAGGACTCTTAGAATATACCAGGATGTCGTCGATGAAAATGATGACTGACACGTCCAGAAACTCCTGGAACACGCTGTTCGTCAATCTCATAAATGCAGCTGGCGCGTTTGTCAACCCAAACGGCATCACTACAAACTCATAGTGCCCATACCTCGTCCTGAAGGCTGTCTTCCTCACATCTGCCTCATGAATAGGAATCTGATGATATCCTGCCAAATCGATCTTGGAGAACCAAGTAGCACCCTCAACTGATCCAATAACTCATCAATCCTCGGGAGAGGGTACTTGTTCTTCACAGTAACTCGGTTCAGACCCCGATAGTCAATACACAACTGAAAACTCCCATCCTTCTTCTTAACAAACAACACCGGAGCTCCCACGGTGAACAACTAGGACGGATAAAACCCTTGCCCAACAAATCCTCAAGCTGCTTCTTCAGCTCTGCCATCTCTGCTGGAGCCATCCTGTAAGGAGCCTGGATAACGGCATCGTCCCCGGTTCCAGCTCAATAGTAAAAGGATCCGACCGAGATGGTGGTAATCCCTGCAATGACTGGAACACATCCTCAAAGTCCTCCACAACCGGAATACCGCTAACCGTAGACTTCCCCACTGACTGGCATAGATATAGTAACCAGATAAGCCTCACGGCCCTTCTCGATCATCTTCCCAGCCTGAACGGCTGAGATCACGAGACTCCCGAAGTCGGTCTAATCTCCTGAAAACCAACTTCCCTCCTGGACGCTCAAACTCCACTCTACCCCGATAGCAGTCCAAATGCACCTTATACCGATGCAACCAATCCATACCAAGAATGACATCATATAACTCCACTGGACTGATAAGCAAATCCGCTGGCCACGACTCTCCCGCGATCTGAATATCAACTCCTCCAGCTCGTCCAATAACCCTCAGGAACTTGCCTCCCGCAACTCTGACAACTCTTGAACGCTCACCAGAATCCCCTCTGATCCCCGCACTCTCGGCACACTCCGGAGTAATGAAGCTATGAGAAGCTCCAGAATCAAACATAACATGGGACTTAAACCCGCCCACCAACAAGGTCCCTACACAAACCTTATGTGTTGAGAACCTAACATTTGACCACAAGCAAAACAAATATAATCTGAACTATTGAATTGACTAAGTTCGAATCTCAGAAGTTATACCTGTGATCGCTCCTGCACTGGTGCCACCGGGCTCCTGGTTGAGTACACCGAGTCGTCGGCTCAATCCAACCCACCGGCTGCACACCGTGATGCACCACCTGCTGCACCCCTGGCTGAGCTCCAGCCTGCAACACCGCTACTGCCCTCTGCTGCAACTTGGGACAACGAGGCTTGATATGCCCTCTCTGCAGTAGTAACACACTCGAGTATCTGTCCGCGGCTCCGTCACCGCCCGCTGCTCTGTCACTACCCGCTGCTCACCTCTCTGTGGACAGCTAGTCAACTTGTGGTCCCTGCTACCACACCCAAAGCATCTCGCACCCCCATGCCTCGATCTCTGCATGACATCAAACTTCCGCTTCTGCCCTTGCGCAGGCTTGCCGCCCTTGCTAGGAACAGAAGACGGGTGAGACTGCTGTGGCTGCACTGAAGAACTGACCACAACCACCTGTGACCTCAAGTCATCCTCTATCCCAGCTGCAACCTCAACCAACTCCGCTCTCGTAGCATAACTCCTCACTGCACCGAGTCCTCAAATCATCCCGCAGAGCCAACAAAAACCTCCGCACCTGAGCCGCCTCTGGCTCCCATGCCCTGCCTGCATACCCCACAAGCCGACTGAACTCTGCATCCAGCTCCCGCACTGTACGGTCTCCCTGAGTCAACCCCAAGAACCGTGCCTCCATACGATCAAGAGCCTCCTGAGGAAAATACTTGGAGTTAAACTCACTCACAAAATCTCCCCAAGACATACCCTGCTCCCACATGCCGCAGCTGCTCCATCATCCGCACATACTGTGCATCCACTACCTCGGTCCCCGGCTGCACACCACCCACTGGCGGCACTACTGGATCCTGCCCACCAACCACCGGCGGCACTACTGGATCCTGCCCACCAACCACTGGCGGCACCACTGGACCCTGCCCACCAACCACTGGCGGCACAACTGCTGGAAGTCGCTGCAAAGCCTGAGCTACCTGAGCTAGCAAGTCTATCAAGACATCCTCCCTGCCCGGAGCACCTCCCGCTGCAACCCCCACACCCGGGGCAACACCGTGACCAACACCGTCACCCAAACCAGCCTGGTCTCCAGACACAATAGGATCAGCCTGTGACTCCGCTACCTCCTCACTGGCCATGCTCTGGGTCACACTCTCACTGGCCACAGGAACCTGACCTCGTCCCCGACCACGACCACGACCCCGACCACGACCACGACCAAGCCCGCGACCAGCAGCAACCTCACCTCTAACCATCTGTGCCATCCAAGAACAGAAGGCTAAGCAAACAATAATTCTAATACACAAAAACACAACTCACCGTGGAATCACAAAACAGGCTCGAAGGGGATGTTCTAGGACTTCATGCCACACACAGTTGACCGAATCACACAATCAATCATAGCATGGAATCCTAAACATCAACAACAACAAAAGCACAATGAACCCTAGACTTAGAACCGTAAGGGCTCGATACCAAATGAAACAACCCTTCCGTTTTTTTTTTTTATACCTTAATTTACTAGTGGTCCCATACCCACTAACATCCTAGCATCAATCAATAACAGCGGATAAACAAATAGAACAATTTCCATTACTCCAATAAAATTCCAACATAAATGAACCAATAACATCATAATCCAAATAAGCAATATCCAAAGACTAACATCCTACAATGTTCCAATGACTTAATCTAGCAACCTAACATCAGCTAGACCACAATCAATCAAGCCTCTAGAACATCCCTTCCTCATCGCCTTGATTCCACGATCACGCTTTGCCTTTACTGCACCACAAACACATATTGCAATGCATGAGTATTTTACAAACACTCGTAAGGCAATCCTCCCATCTACTGGGCTATACACACAAGCAATAGAGTAACCAATAACCCACACAACAATCAACACACAACAACCAACGACCCAGGACTCAGCATCGACCGATGCCAACATGCATCGACCGATGCCAACAGAAGCATCGATCGACAGAAGCTGCATCGACCGATGCAAGTTGCACTTGCATCGACCGATACCCAATCTGCATCGACCAACGCATGCTCGACGCAACACGAAAACCCTAAAGTTTATCGCGCCGTCCTCGCACTTGCATCGACCGATGCAAGCAATGCATCGACCGACGCAACGTCGAGCACCGTGATTTCCGCTTCTCGCCGGATCTCGTTCCTACAACCACAAAACTCATTCAAGCCACAAGAAGCTTCCTAACGTCCTTAACTACGATCTAACACGTCTAACCACCTAAAACAAGCAAGTTAAAGGTTCCTCTAGCTTAGATCAGCCATGGTCATGCACTTACCTGCCAAGACGAATCTGAAAGAAACAAGCAACGAACAAGCCTCTAGGAAGCTCCTACAACGATCCCAGCCAGATCTCTACAGAAAACACCAAATCTCCAAGAAAACTCCAGAAACTCTCAAGAACTCTTTTTCTCTCTCGTTCGCTCTCAAAAACGGCTGCCACCCTCGAATGAAACCAAAACACGACTTAAGGGTTTCCTTTTCCCCTTGCCCAAAACGCAGCGTTTGACTTAAGTCAAAACGCAGAAATTAGACCTTGCATCGACCGATGCACAACTTGCATCGACCGATGCAGAACCTAAACCGGGATTTTTGGTTCACGGGCGTTACAACTAAAAAATGTATATTCTCCACAATATAGAGTGTGCAAAAAAAAATGTGCAATCACAGTTATGTCTAACCCTAAGGGTATAGGACTTTTATCTCACAACTTCATCTATATTAAGATTTGTATAATAATTTTGTTGAGATTTTTGAATATTTAGCTATGTATATTTTTATTGTAATTTCTCTTCACATATAGTTATTTCTCTCTTTGTTATTAAACAAGACTGTCTATTTATATTTATCCATGACTAGTAGTTCTAGTGTTTTTTTATTGTAGTTATTTTTTTTGTCTAGTTACATATGAATTTTTTTCTCCTCATTTCTATCCTAGAAGAATAAAGTTCTTAGGATTTTGAGGGAGTTATATACTTTTCCATGTAATCATATATATATGAAACTGATATAATTCAAAGTTTTACCCATATATAGAGTTTACATAGCCTAAAAGCATTATAGAAAGGAGAAAGAAATATTTTATTTAAATAAATGTCTTATCATAAAACATTTAATCATACAATATTAAGACATCTATAAGGTTTTGGTAACAGAAACACAATGAACCCACAAATCATATCTTTTTTTGAAATATTGGGCTTCATGTGCAATCAAACTAGGTTTCGGCAATATATTTGATAAGTGTATCATGACATTCTTCCTTCTGTCACAAGCTCCTTGCAGCAAGCATCCGAGACGACTCCATTCATGAAAACTTGAGCCATTATATCCAATGCACACTTTCGGTAATTTTGAGAACACATTGATTCCACAATGTTTTTGGTTCGCTTACTTCTACAGCAAATGATGGGATGTGTTCACTCATCGTAACAAGGATCACCACAAGAAACACCAAAGACATGTTACGCTTTCCCATTTTTATATGTTTTTAAACTTTTGTTGATTTTTCTTTTTGGTGAATGACGAAAAGAACTGTTAGTTTATATTTTATTCTCTGATTGAATATTCTTACTCTATTATATATGAATGATAGTCTTTAAACATGACATTTACTTAGATACAGTTATTTCTTTTATTACATTTATTAATCTTTAATTTAGCTATTTGGTTATAGACTTATATATGAAACAATCAAAAGCGTTGATTTGTAAATATTTCCTTTACCTTTAAAAGATATTAAAAGTATACTTTTAAAATAATTTTCTACTGTAAATTATATTTTAATTTATATAACCGATTATATGATCTTAAATGCTACCCAAGTTCTTGAACATACTGTTTGGCAATTTAGTAGGCACAAGAGAGTTTTAGTTTTCAAAGAGAAACTTTTCCCTACCATTATTGGCTTTGAATTTGTGTTTCTCTTATGGATTTTCTGGTTCATTTCGCTAGCCTTAAGAGTTTTTTTTTAGTTGTGTTTATGTAGACTAAAACTGTATATTCTCCACAATATAGAGTGTGAAAAAAAAATGTGCAATCACAGTTATGTCTAACCTAAGGGTATAGGACTTTATCTCACAACTTCATCTATATTAAAATTTGTATAATAATTTTGTTGAGATTTTTGAATATTTAGCTATGTATATTTTTATTGTAATTTCTCTTCACATATAGTTATTTCTCCGTTTGTTATTAAACAAGACTGTCTATTTATATTTATCCATGACTAGTAGTTCTAGTGTTTTTTTTATTGTAGTTATTTTTTTTTGATATGTCTAGTTACATATGAATTTTTTCTCCTCATTTCTATCCTAGAAGAATAAAGTTCTTAGGATTTTGAGGGATATATACTTTTCCATGTAATCATATATATATGAAACTGATATAATTCAAAGTTTTACCCATATATAGAGTTTACATAGCCTAAAAGCATTATAGAAAGGAGAAAGAAATAATTTTATTTAAATAAATGTCTTATCATAAAACATTTAATCATACAATATTAAGACATCTATAAGGTTTTGGTAACAGAAACACAATGAACCCACAAATCATCTCTTTTTTTGAAATATTGGGCTTCATGTGCAATCAAACTAGGTTTATCGGCAATATATTTGATAAGTGTATCATGACATTCTTTTCCTTCTGTCACAAGCTCCTTGCAGCAAGCATCTGAGACGACTCCATTCATGAAAAGAGCCATTATATCCAATGCACACTTTGCGGTAATTTTGAGAACACATTGATTCCACAATGTTTTTGGTTCGCTTACTTCTACAGCAAATGATGGGATGTGTTCACTCATCGTAACAAGGATCACCACAAGAAACACCAAAGACATGTTACGCTTTCCCATTTTTATATGTTTTTAAACTTTTAAGTTGATTTTTCTTTTTTGGTGAATGACGAAAAGAACTGTTAGTTTATATTTTATTCTCTGATTGAATATTCTTACTCTATTTATAGATATGAATGATAGTCTTTAAACATGACATTTACTTAGATACAGTTATTTCTTTTATTACATTTATTAATCTTTAATTTAGCTATTTGGTTATAGACTTATATATGAAACAATCAAAAGCGTTGATTTGTAAATACTTTACCTTTAAAAGATATTAAAAGTATACTTTTAAAATAATTTTCTACTGTAAATTATATTTTAATTTATATAACCGATTATATGATCTTAAATGCTACCCAAGTTCTTGAACATACTGTTTGGCAATTTAGTAGGCACAAGAGAGTTTTAGTTTTTCGAAAGAGAAACTTTTCCTACCATTATTGGCTTTGAATTTGTGTTTCTTATGGATTTTCTGGTTCATTTCGCTAGCCTTAAGAGTTTTTTTTTTAGTTGTGTTTATGTAGACTAAAACTGTATATTCTCCACAATATAGAGTGTGAAAAAAAAAATGTGCAATCACAGTTATGTCTAATCCTAAGGGTATAGTACTTTTATCTCACAACTTCATCTATATTAAAATTTGTATAATAATTTTGTTGAGATTTTTGAATATTTAGCTATGTATATTTTTATTGTAATTTCTCTTCACATATAGTTATTTCTCCGTTTGTTATTAAACAAGACTGTCTATTTATATTTATCCATGACTAGTAGTTCTAGTGTTTTTTTTATTGTAGTTATTTTTTTTTTGATATGTCTAGTTACATATGAATTTTTTTTCTCCTCATTTCTATCCTAGAAGAATAAAGTTCTTAGTATTTTGAGGGAGTTATATACTTTTCCATGTAATCATATATATATGAAACTGATATAATTCAAAGTTTTACCCATATATAGAGTTTACATAGCCTAAAAGCATTATAGAAAGGAGAAAGAAATAATTTTATTTAAATAAATGTCTTATCATAAAACATTTAATCATACAATATTAAGACATCTATAAGGTTTTGGTAACAGAAACACAATGAACCCACAAATCATCTCTTTTTTTGAAATATTGGGCTTCATGTGCAATCAAACTAGGTTTATCGGCAATATATTTGATAAGTGTATCATGACATTCTTTTCCTTCTGTCACAAGCTCCTTGCAGCAAGCATCTGAGACGACTCCATTCATGAAAACTTGAGCCATTATATCTGAAACAACCCTTCCCGTTTTTTTTTTTTTTTTTATACTTTAATTTACTAGTGGTCCCATACCCACTAACATCCTAACAACAATCAACAACCGCGGAATAACCAAATAAAACCAATTCCATTAAACCAAAGAATTCCAACAACAATAAACCAATACTCAATAGCAACATAATCCAAATCAAGAAATAACCAACAGCTAACATCCTACAATGTTCCATTGACTTAATCTAGCAACCTAACAATAGCTAGACCACAATCAACCAAGCCTCTAGAACATCCTCCTCTTCATCGCCTTTGATTCCACGATCACACTTTTCCTTTACCTGCACACCACAAACAACAATTGAGATGCGTAAGTATTATCACAAATACTTAGTGAGGCCATCCTCCCATCTACTGGGTTATACACACAAGCAGATGAGACCTCAAGTTCAAGCAAAACAACACACAATAATACATCAAACCAGGAAAACAAGTCTCGGATACGACTAGTGTCGACCGATGCCAAACGGTGTCGATCGATGCTACGAACAAGTGCCGACCGATGCTCCTCAAACGGTACCCATCGATGCTACTCAACACTGGTGCCGACCGATGCTCCTCAGAAATGGTATCGATCGATGCCTCCTCTGCAGACACGATCTGCGCGAACACGAACGACGAATTTCCGAATCCAAACCATCTCGAATCCATCCCAAACTCACCCAATTACCTCAGAAATCACTGGGAAACACAAAAGCAACGAACCCAAGCAACAAAACAACACAAACAACAAAGAAAACACACAAACAAGAGAGATCTCATGCTTAGATCAACCATGGTCAAGCACTCACCTTTTCTCAAGAAGATTCTGACCAACAAGAACGAATTCAACACTCCTAGCACCCTTCCAACACGTTCCTAGCCTTGGATCTTCAATCCCACAGCAAGATCTCACCAAAAACGCCTTGAAATCTCATAAACTCTCTCAAGAACCTTAGGAAACTGTTTCCTCTCTTTTCTTTCTCTTGAAAACGGCGACACAACAACCAAACACGACCCTAGGTCGTTTTCTCCTTTTAAGACACGAATTAGGATTTCCCTGAACCAAACCGAACCAACGCAATTAAATCAAACCGGTCGAACCAGAAATTAGTGGTGTCGATCGATGCCACTAGGGTGTCGATCGACACTCTCCTTCCAAAATCCCAAATTCTGGTTCGCGGATGTTACAATTCTCCCCACCAATATGGATTCGTCCCCGAATCCCGCAATACCGTCCATCTGCCAGGACCTCCGTGCCACCGTCATCACGGCCCGCACGCCCGACCGGACTAAACATCATCAGTCAAGGTTTCCCGTGCCACTGTCGCAACAGCCCGCACACCTCGACTGACCCTCGAGGTCTCCCTCTAGCCAATATACTCGCATCATAACACTATTTGCTCACAACTCAGTGCTTCCCCCGTCCGTGGTCGCAACCAACGAATCATGCCGGCTCGCTATCGCCAACCGCCTTAAGCTACGGCATCCAGGAAGTCACTCACACCCACTCCCCGCTCCGAGTCGCAACCTCGAGTCATACCGGCTCACTGCCGAGCCTCGGCTCACAGCTACGGTATCCAGGGAGCCTCACATATCCCGCTCTTGGGTCGCCACCAAGCGCGCTCTCGGATCGTCATCCGAAGCAACATACCACTCCCACTCTGGCCACAAAGTCCATCGAGCTATCGGTATCACGTGAGTTGGGCCCACACGGCCTCGAGCAAAACAAATACTGATGCCAACGAGTATCTCCCGGCTAGATCTACCTCAACATTTCCACAAACTTTCCTTTCTAGAAAACTTTCACTGGAACTTTCTGGAAACTTTCTATTTATGGAAACTTCCAAAAATAAACCCGAACTATTTCTCTTTTCCCATGACATTAACAGTCAAAACATAAGAAAATGCTCATCTTATTAATCTCAAAATGTCATAATCTTTACAATCTCAACAAAAATACATTAGGAACAAAAATACAACAACTGAGCCATCAACCCGCATCCCGAGCACCACCTCATCCTGATACTTAGTCGCACAACCAACCACCCCTAAGCGACCAAATATCAAGAGAGATGGGCTGGAATACTCCGTACCCGCTCCAGCCACGGACTATAACTCGGACCCGGCTAGACAAGCTCAAGCGGTCTGCTTCTCAAACCACTTCTTAAACCTTGCCTTCATCCTCGCTCGGGCTCCCAAGTCTGCTCCTCTACTCCGTCACAGTCCCACAGGACTCTCATCAAAGGAATCTTCTTCTTCCGGTTCCTTGACTCTCCTCTCGAGCACCCTCAATGGTCTCGCCTCAAAGTCATGTTAGGCTGAAGATCCTCAGGAATCTTAGCCAACAACTGATCACCCTCGTGAAGACACTTCCTCAGCATCGACACATGAAAAACCTTGTGGAACGCACGCATAACCTCAGGCAACTCCAGCCTATATGCCACTGGTCCCACCCGCTCAACCACTCTGAACGGACCCATGTACTCGGACTCAACTTAGTCTCTGTCAATGACCTGTTCGGACCCGCAACATGGCCATCTTGAGGTACACTCTATCACCAACCTGAAACTCAAGATCCTTTCTCCTCCTATCAGCAACTCTTCTGCCGATCCTGAGCTTCCTTCATGTTCAGCCTCAAAACCCGGATCTTCTCCGAGGTCTCCTGAACAAAATCTGCACCAAATATGCTCCTCTCCCCCACTGAGTCCAACATAACGGTGTACGACACGGCCTCCCATATAAAAAGCCTCATAGGAGCCATCCCAATACTAGCCTGGTAGCTGTTGTTATAAGCAACTCCACCAAGCTCAAGTGATCTGCCCAATGACCACCCCAATCCAGCACACACATAATCTGCACACCCATCCAACGTCTTCGGTCACCCAGCTCGCCGAGTAAAAATGTACTTCTTAGCTTCTTTGTGATCTGTAAACACCTTTGCACCTTCCCACCATACGTATGATCTCCAAATCTTAAGAGCAAAGATCACTGCTGCCATCTCCCAAATCATGAGTAGGATAATTAGCCCATGCTTCCGCAACTCCGTCGCGAAGCATAAGCTATAACCTTCCCCGCTGCATAAGTACACAACCCAACCCCACTCTAGAAGCATCCGTATACACAACATAAGGCCTGTCCCGGCCGCTGTAGCAAAGGCTAACACCGGCGTGGTAATTTCTCAACATCTGCTTGAGACTTGCAAAACTTCTCCACACTCTGGTGACCACACAAATGGGACATCTTTCCCTGTAAGCTTAGTCATCGGCTGAGCCATACTCGCAAAACCCCGAACAAACCTCCTGTAATAACCTGCTAACCCCAGAAACTCCGAATCTCGTGGCACTCTGCGGCCTCGGCCACTCCCCGGATGGACTGAATCTTCTCTGGATCCACTGAAACTCCCTCTGCAGAAACAATATGACCCAAGAACCCCATCTCACGCTGCCAGAAACTGCACTTGCTCAGCTTAGCAAACAACTTCTGCTCCCAGCTTCTCCAACACTGCTCTCGATACTGCATGCTCCTCAGACTCTTAGAATATACCAGGATGTCGTCGATGAAAATGATGACTGACACGTCCAGAAACTCCTGGAACACGCTGTTCATCAATCTCATAAACGCAGCTGGCGCGTTTGTCAACCCAAACGGCATCACCACAAACTCGTAGTGTCCATACCTCGTCCTGAAGGCTGTCTTCCTCACATCTGCCTCATGAATAGGAATCTGATGATATCCTGATGCCAAATCGATCTTGAGAACCAAGTAGCACCCCTCAACTGATCCAACAACTCATCAATTCTCGAGAGGGTACTTGTTCTTCACAACTCGGTTCAAACCCCGATAGTCAATACACAACCGAAAACTCCCATCCTTCTTTTAACAAACAACACCGGAGCTCCCCACGGTGAACAACTAGGACGGATAAAACCCTTGCCCAACAAATCCTCCAGCTGCTTCTTCAGCTCTGCCATCTCTGCTGGAGCCATCCTGTAAGGAGCCTTGGATAACGGCATCGTCCCTGGTTCCAGCTCAATAGTAAAAGGATCCGACCGAGATGGTGGTAATCCCTGCAATGACTGAACACATCCTCAAAGTCCTCCACAACGGAATACCGCTAACCGTAGCTTCCCCACTGACTCGGCATAGATATAGTAAACAGATAAGCCTCACGGCCCTTCTCGATCATCTTCCCGCCTGAACGGCTGAGATCACGAGACCCCGAAGTCGGTCTAATACCCTGAAAACCAACTTCCCTCCTGGACGCTCAAACTCCACTCTACCCCGATAGCAGTCCAAGTGCACCTTATACCGATGCAACCAATCCATACCGAGAATAACATCATACAACTCTACTGGACTGATAAGCAAATCCGCTGGCCACGACTCTCCCGCGATCTGAATATCAACTCCTCCAGCTCGTCCAATAACCCTCAGGAACTTGCCTCCCGCAACTCTGACACTCCTGAACGCTCTCCAGGATCCCCTCTGATCCCCGCACTCGGCACACTCCGGAGTAATGAAGCTATGAGAAGCTCCAGAATCAAACATAACATGGGACTTAAACCCGCCCACCAACAAGGTCCCTACACAAACCTTATGTGTTGAGAACCTAACACTTGACCACAAGCAAAAACAATATAATCTGAACTATTGAATAAACAAGTTCGAATCTTAGAAGTTATACCTGTGATCGCTCCCGCACTAGTGCCACCGGGCTCCGGTCGAGTACACCTGAGACGTCGGCTCGATCCAACCCACCGGCTGCACACCGTGCTGCACAACCTGCTGCGTCCCTGGCTGAGCTCCAGCCTGCAACACTGCTACTGCCCTCTGCTGCACTTGGGGACGAGGCTTGATATGCCCCGTCTCTCTGCAGTAGTAACACACTCGAGTATCTGCCCGCGGCTCCGTCACCGCCCGCTGCTCTGTCACTACCCGCTGCTCACCTCTCTGTGGACAGCTAGTCACCTTGTGGTCTCTGCTACCACACCCAAAGCATCTCGCACCCCCATGCCTCGACCTCGCATGACATCAAACTTCCGCTTCTGCCCTTGCGCAGGCTTGCCGCCCTTGCTAGGAACAGAAGACGGCTGAGACTGCTGTGGCTGCACTGAAGGACTGACCACAACCACCTGTGACCTCAAATCATCCTCTATCCCAGCTGCAACCTCAACCAACTCTGCTCTCGTAGCATAACTCCTCACTCTGCACCGAGTCCTCAAATCATCCCGCAGAGCCAACAAAACCTCCGCACCTGAGCCGCCTCTGGCTCCCATGCCCTGCCTGCATACCCCACAAGCCGACTGAACTCTGCATCCAGCTCCCGCACTGTACGGTCTCCCTGAGTCAACCCCAAGAACCGTGCCTCCATACGATCAAGAGCCTCCTGAGGAAAATACTTGGAGTTAAACTCCTCACAAAATCTCCCCAAGACATACCTGCTGCACCTCCGTGCTGTCACCGACCTCCACCACACACGTGCATCTCCTGACAAGTAAAACACTGCCAGATCCACTCGTACTGGTCGGGACACCTAAGCGAAAGGAAAATATCCTCCATCCGCTCTCTCCACTCATCCGCTACACTCGGATCGGTACTCCCGAGAAATACCCTGCTCCCACATGCCGCAGCTGCTCCATCATCCGCACATACTGTGCATCCACTACCTCGGTCCCCGGCTGCACACCTGCCTGCAAACCCGCTGCAGGCTGCACCACTGGAACCTGTCCACCACCCACTGGCGGCACTACTGGATCCTGCCCACCAACCACCGGCTACTGGATCCTGCCCACCAACCACTGGCGGCACTACTGACCCTGCCCACCAACCACTGGCGGCACAGCTGCTGGAAGTCGCTGCAAAGCCTGAGCTACCTGAGCTAGCAAGTCCATCAAGACATCCTCCCTGCCCGGAGCACCTCCCGCTGCAACCCCCACACCCGGGCAACACCGTGACCAACACCGTCACCCAAACCAGCCTGGTCTCCAGACACATAGGATCAGCCTGTGACTCCGCTACCTCCTCACTGGCCATGCTCTGGGTCACACTCACTGGCCACAGAACCTGACCTCGTCCCCGACCACCACACCACGACCCCGACCACGACCACGACCACGCCCGCGACCAGCAGCAACCCCACCTCTAACCATCTGTATCATCCAAGAAGGCTAAGCAAACAATAACTCTAATACACAAAACACAACTTACCGTGGAATCACAAAACAGGCTCGAAGAGGATGTTCTAGGACTTCATGCACACACAATTGCCATTCACACAATCAATTACAGCATGGAATCCTAAACATCAACAGCAAAAGCACAATGAACCCTAGACCTAGAACCGTAAGGGCTCTGATACCAAAATGAAACAACCCTTCCCGTTTTTTTTTTATACTTTAATTTACTAGTGGTCCCATACCCACTAACATCCTGACAACAATCAACAACCGCGGAATAACCAAATAAAACCAATTCCATTAAACCAAAGAATTCCAACAACAATAAACCAATACTCAATAGCAACATAATCCAAATCAAGAAATAACCAACAGCTAACATCCTACAATGTTCCATTGACTTAATCTAGCAACCTAACAATAGCTAGACCACAATCAATCAAGCCTCTAACATCCTCCTCCTCATCGCCTTGATTCCACGATCACACTTTTCCTTTACCTGCACACCACAAACAACAATTGAGATGCGTAAGTATTATCACAAATACTTAGTGAGGCCATCCTCCCATCTACTGGGTTATACACACAAGCAGATGAGACCTCAAGTTCAAGCAAAACAAACAACACACATAATACATCAAACCAGGAAAAAAAGTCTCGGATAAGACTATGTCGACCGATGCCAAACGGTGTCGATCGATGCTACGAACAAGTGCCGACCGATGCTCCTCAAACGGTACCCATCGATGCTACTCAACACTGGTGCCGACCGATGCCTCGAAATGGTATCGATCGATGCCTCCTCTGCGACACGATCTGCGCGAACATGAACGACGAATTTCCGAATCCAAACCATCTCGAATCCATCCCAAACTCACCAATTACCTCAGAAATCACTGGGAAACACAAAAGCAACGAACCCAAGCAACAAAAACAACAAACAAACAAAAAGAAAACACACAAACAAGAGAGATCTCATGCTTAGATCAACCATGGTCAAGCACTCACCTTTTCTCAAGAAGATTCTGACCAACAAGAACGAATTCAACACTCCTAGCACCCTTCCAACACGTTCCTAGCCTGATCTTCAATCCCACAAAGATCTCACCAAAACGCCTTGAAATCTCACAAACTCTCTCAAGAACCTTAGGAAACTTGTTTCCTCTTCGTTTCTCTTGAAAAACGGCGACACAACAACCAAACACGACCAGTCGTCTTTCTCCCTTTTAAGACACGAATTAGGATTTCCTGAACCAAACCGAACCATTCGGCAATTAAATCAATCCGTCGAAACCCAGAAATTAGGGTGTCGATCGATGCCACTAGGTGTCGATCGACACTCTCCTTCCAAAATCCCAAATTCTGGTTCATGGATGTTACAATTATATCCAATGCACACTTTGCGGTAATTTTGAGAACACATTGATTCCATGTGTTTTTTGGTTCGCTTTTACTTACAGCAAATGATGGGATGTGTTCACTCATCGTAATGATCACCACAAGAAACACCAAAGACATGTTACGCTTTCCCATTTTTATATGTTTTTAAACTTTTAAGTTGATTTTTTTTTGGTGAATGACAAAAGAACTTTTTAGTTTATATTTTATTCTCTGATTGAATATCCTTACTCCATTTATAGATATGAATGATAGTCTTTAAACATGACATTTACTTAGATACAGTTATTTCTTTTTATTACATTTATTAATCTTTAATTTAGCTATTTGGTTATAGACTTATATATCAAACAATCAAAAGCGTTGATCTGTAAATATTTCCATTACCTTCAAAAAGTATTAAAAAGTATACTTAAAATAATTTCTACTGTAAATTATATTTTAATTTATATAACCGATTATATGATCTTAAATGCTACCCAAGTTCTTGAACATACTGTTTTGCATTTAGTAGGCACAAGAGAGTTTTAGTTTTTCGAAAGAGAAACTTTTCTCTACCATTATTGGCTTTGAATTGTGTTTCTCTTATGGATTTTCTGGTTCATTTCGCTAGCCTTAAGAGTTTTAAATTTAGTTGTGTTTATGTAGACAAAAATGTATATTCTCCACAATATAGAGTGTGCAAAAAAAATGTGCAATCACAGTTATGTCTAACCCTAAGGGTATAGGACTTTATCTCACAACTTCATCTATATTAAGATTTGTATAATAATTTTGTTGAGATTTTTGAATATTTAGCTATGTATATTTTTATTGTAATTTTCATATAGTTATTTCTCTGTTTGTTATTAAACAAGACTGTCTATTTATATTTATCCATGACTAGTAGTTCTAGTGTTTTTTATTGTAGTTATTTTTTTTTGATATGTCTAGTTACATATGAATTTTTTTTCTCCTCATTTCTATCCTAGAAGAATAAAGTTCTTAGGATTTTGTGGGAGTTATATACTTTTCCATGTAATCATATATATATGAAACTGATATAATTCAAAGTTTTACCCATATATAGAGTTTACATAGCCTAAAAGCATTATAGAAAGGAGAAAGAAATAATTTTATTTAAATAAATGTCTTATCATAAAAATTTAATCATACAATATTAAGACATCTATAAGGTTTGTAACATAAACACAATGAACCCACAAATCATCTCTTTTTTTTGAAATATTGGGCTTCATGTGCAATCAAACTAGGTTTATCGGCAATATATCTGATAAGTGTATCATGACATTCTTTTCCTTCTGTCACAAGCTCCTTGCAGCAAGCATCTGAGACGACTCCATTCATGAAAACTTGAGCCATTATATCCAATGCACACTTTGCGGTAATTTTGAGAACACATTGATTCCACATTGATTCCACAATGTTTTTGGTTCGCTTACTTCTACAGCAAATGATGGGATGTGTTCACTCATCGTAACAAGGATCACCACAAGAAACACCAAAGACATGTTACGCTTTCCCATTTTTATATGTTTTTAAACTTTTAAGTTGATTTTTCTTTTTGGTGAATGACGAAAAGAACTTTTAGTTTATATTTTATTCTCTGATTGAATATTCTTACTCTATTTATAGATATGAATGATAGTCTTTAAACATGACATTTACTTAGATACAGTTATTTCTTTTATTACATTTATTAATCTTTAATTTAGCTATTTGGTTATAGACTTATATATGAAACAATCAAAAGCGTTGATTTGTAAATATTTCCTTTACCTTTAAAAGATATGAAAAGTATACTTTTAAAATAATTTTCTACTGTAAATTATATTTTAATTTATATAACCGATTATATGATCTTAAATGCTACCCAAGTTCTTGAACATACTGTTTTGCAATTTAGTAGGCACAAGAGAGTAGTTTTTCGAAAGAGAAACTTTTCTACCATTATTGGCTTTGAATTTGTGATTCTCTTATGGATTTTCTGGTTCATTTCGCTAGCCTTAAGAGTTTTAAATTTAGTTGTGTTTATGTAGACTAAAAATGTATATTCTCCACAATATAGAGTGTGCAAAAAATGTGCAATCACAGTTATGTCTAACCCTAAGGGTATAGGACTTTTATCTCACAACTTCATCTATATTAAGATTTGTATAATAATTTTGTTGAGATTTTTGAATATTTATATGTATATTTTTATTGTAATTTCTCTTCACATATAGTTATTTCTCTGTTTGTTATTAAACAAGACTGTCTATTTATATTTATCCATGACTAGTAGTTCTAGTGTTTTTTTATTGTAGTTATTTTTCTTGATATGTCTAGTTACATATGAATTTTTTTCCTCATTTCTATCTTAGAAGAATAAAGTTCTTAGGATTTTGTGGAGTTATATACTTTTCCATGTAATCATATATATATGAAACTGATATAATTCAAAGTTTTACCCATATATAGAGTTTACATAGCCTAAAAGCATTATAGAAAGGAGAAAGAAATTATTTTATTTAAATAAATGTCTTATCATAAAACATTTAATCATACAATATTAAGACATCTATAAGGTTTTGGTAACAAAACATGAACCCACAAATCATCTCTTTTTTTTGAAATATTGGCTTCATGTGCAATCAAACTAGGTTTATCAGCAATATATTTGATAAGTGTATCATGACATTCTTTTCCTTCTGTCACAAGCTCCTTGCAGCAAGCATCTGAGACGACTCCATTCATGAAAACTTGAGCCATTATATCCAATGCACACTTTGCGGTAATTTTGAGAACACATTGATTCCACAATGTTTTTGGTTCGCTTACTCTACAGCAAATGATGGGATGTGTTCACTCATCGTAACAAGGATCACCACAAGAAACACCAAAGACATGTTACGCTTTCCCATTTTTATATGTTTTTAAACTTTTAATTTGATTTTTCTTTTTGGTGAATGACGAAAAGAACTGTTAGTTTATATTTTATTCTCCGATTGAATATCCTTACTCCATTTATAGATATGAATGATAGTCTTTTTAAACATGACATTTACTTAGATACAGTTATTTCTTTTATTACATTTATTAATCTTTAATTTAGCTATTTGGTTATAGACTTATATATCAAAACAATCAAAAGCGTTGAGCTGTAAATATCTCCTTTACCTTCAAAAAGTATTAAAAAGTATACTTTAAAATAATTTTCTACTGTAAATTATATTTTAATTTATATAACCGATTATATGATCTTAAATGCTACCCAAGTTCTTGAACATACTGTTTGGCAATTAAGAGGCACAAGAGAGTTTTATTTTTCGAAAGAGAAACTTTTCCTTACCATTATTGGCTTTGAATTTGTGTTTGGGTGAATTACTCAAATGTTACTCATTTTAGGTAATATTACCAGAATCTACAAAAACTTTTTTATTACTAGAATGTTTCGGGTATTTTCAAAATACCCAGCGTGCCCTGTTTATGTTACCGGAAAAACGTTATTACAAAATGTCATTGCCACGTCGACGCCACGTCAGAATACTGACGTGTACCATAACTCCCGTAACGCGATACAGAGTATGTTTGGGCTGAATTATAGGTATGCGGCTGAGTTACTCAAAAACATTTGAGTAAGAGCGGACGACTTGACTTAAAAATCTGGCTGAGTTACGCTATAAGTCAGCCAAGAGTTATGGCTGACTTATTAAATTTGGCTGAGTTATGCGCATAACTCAGCTGTAGTAATGGCTGAGTTTTCACCTGATGGTTGAGTTGTCAAGATTTTGGCTGAGTTATCGCTACGACACGGTTGAGTTGTCAAAATTTTGACTGAGTTATCACAACGACACGGCTGAGTTGCCATTTTCCGACTGGCTGAGTTATGAAAATGGCTGACTTATGAGACAGTTACGGCTGAGTTATGGTAAAAACTCAGCCGTAATAGGCTGACTTATCGACAAGTCAGCCGCTTGACGGCTGACTTATTGGCAAAAGATTAATTACTAGAATGTTTTTCAGTTACGGCTGACTTATCAAACGATACGGCTGAGTTACATATTTTCAGTTCATGAAGCGGCTGAGTTTGGCAGCAATTTTTTGCTTTTTAATTACTGTAATGTTTTTCGTGTTGTGGCTGAGTTTTAGTTAGCTGAGTTATGGTATTGTTTCATGGCTGATTTGCCACGTCGAATGCAGCATCCATGTCAGCATTCCATGTCATCATCTTTTCTCCGGAAATACGAAACGTCGTTCGACTGGTTCTTAACTAATAAGTGAACTATTTTACCTTCTTATTCACCTTGTTCTTCTACTTCTCTTCACTTTCTTCACACCTTGTTCTTCTACTTTTGTTTTCTCCACCTTGTTCTTCATTATATTTCATGGATCCAGTGCCGGTACTAGTTGTGTCCGGTAATTGGATAAAGACACGAGATATGTATTTAACTCCGACGAGAGAGGGTGTATAGTTGTGCAGATAGATGGAGGCACAACATACGACAAGCTTGTTAAGCTTGTTTTGAAGACTACGGATTGGACTCGTTTAGACATGAGCTAAAGCTGAGCTACATGTTCTCGAACAGGGCAATGAAACATATGGCGCATGATACTCCACCAGTTTTTGTCTCCAATGATCGACAGTTGCAATGTTTTTTGGTTCTATGGAAACCGATCAGCTACGTCTCGTGTGTAGTTTTCGCCAAAGAGTCTAAGAAACTAGTGGAGCTAGAGGAAGTATGATTCGCGAAGCAGAGACTTAAAGCAGAATCTACCCCCGAAGTGTGCGGTGGGGATTTGAAGGCACTTGTTTTGATTATGGTAAGATTGTTGACAAAGAAAACGAAGAAGAAGAAGCTGTTGAAGTAGCATCCGACGAAGAAGAAGACGATGAATTTTCAACCCGATTTGATGTTTTCGACGACTCCGATGGTGAGTCATCTGATGACGAGAAGTTTTCTCAGAGTACAGTGGAAGACCCACCTACTCCGCCTCCCGAAGAAAGCTCATAGAGATGATAACTTTGCCGGATCGAAGATGAATCCGGAGGCTATTAGGTTGGAGGTGTCAACGCTAAAATTGCTGTAGGACAACGATACAGTAGCAAAAAGCAGTTCAGGAATCACGTGAAACTTATTTCGGTTAGGGATGGATTTGATTTTAATGTACCAGTCTCAAATCCGAGACAAGTGGTTTTTAGGTGTTGGGTTAAAGGATGTATTTGGAGAGTTCGTGCATCTTTACAAGGGGATGACCCGGATTTTCATGTTCGTGTATACGATTCGAACACACATGTTCTCGTGACGGAACGTTCTACTAGATGCCGTCAATCAACAGCTGATGTACTGGCAGGTCTTTACAGGGACTATCTTGGTGATCTTGGTCCGGATGTTAAACCTAAAAGTGTCGGAGTCATTTTCAATAAGAAATTTAGTCTAAAGGTAATTACTATGTTTCGACTGACTTATTGATAATAATGGTTGAGTTATAGGTATGTATAGGCTGAGTTAATTATTGATAACAATGGCTGAGTTATAGGTATTGATTATTTACATTTTACGGCTCATTTATTGATTATTTAAGGCTGACTTATTCGAATGTATCGGCTGAGTTATTTATATATTATGGCTGATTTATTAATTTGTTGGTGTCGACAGATGGGTTATTGGAAGGCATATCGAACGCTGCTGAATGCAAGGCAGATCCATCAGGGAACTCCTGAGGAAAGTTTTAGCGAGTTGTCTTCTTACATATTCAAGAAGGGAAAATCCGGGTACAGTCACGCGTCTTCAAATAGTGATGAAGATAGATTCAAATATGTTTTTATTGCTTTTGGTGCGAGTATTGCTGGGTTTGCTTTCATGCGCAAAGTTGTTGTTGTCGACGGACGTTTCTCCATGGTAGTTACAAAGGGACACTTCTAACAGCCCTAGCTCAGGATGGTAACTTTCAAATTTTCCCATTAGCTTTCGCTGTTGTTGACACTGAAAATGATGAGTCTTGGCGTTGGTTCTTCACACAACTCAAAGTTGCCATTCCAGACGAAAAGGATCTTGCGGTAATCTCCAACAGACATCAGTCAATAGGGAAAAGCGATTCGTCAAGTGTATCCGTTGGCTTCACGTGGAATTTGCACTTACCATTTGTATAAGAACATCTTGGTGAAGTTCAAAGGAAAACATTTGTTCCCTCTGGTGAAAAAAGCGGCAAAGTGTTTTAGGCTAACTGATTTTAATGAGGCTTTCAATGAGATTGAAGCACGTCATCCCGAACTACATGGATACCTCCAACGAGCTGGTGTCCGAATGTGGGCGCGTGTTCATTTCTCGGGTGAAAGGTACAATTTAATGACAATGAATATTGCAGAATCAATGAACCATGCACTGTCAAATGCTAGAAGTCTTCCCATAGTTCAACTTCTAGAATCGATACGGGATATGATGACCAGATGGTTTTCTGAACGGAGAGAGGATGCGAAATCGCAGCAAACAACGCTCACTCGAGGTGTTGAGAAACTATTACAGGTAATTTTACATAAGTCAGTCGTCAATGTTGATAACTCAGCCGTAACAGTTACCATATCTCTGCCGTAATTGTTTCCTTATCTCAGCCATTACCATTATAGTTTCCATAACTCAGCCATTGTTGTTTCAATAACTCAGCCATAATTGTTTTCATAACTCAGCCTAAAGCGTTTTGTTTTTTGTTCTACTCCTTATAGGACCGTGTCACCGGAGCAAGACTTATGGAGGTACAAACGATTGATGCTGTACGTGTTGAAGTGAAATATGGATCATCTTTGCATGTTGTAAATTTAGAAATAAAAAGTTGCACATGCCGTCGTTTCGACCACGGAAAATACCATGCATCCATGCAATCGCAGCTGCAGAGCATATGGATGTGTCGTATATCCATGTGCGATACGAAATTTAGGAGTGTCGATTTGGTTAACGGATGGGCTGGTTCAATCATGCCTCCAGATGAATCATTCCCTGCTCCTGAAATTGTGGATAATCAGAAGTGCTTGCCTCCGATTGTTGTGAACCAGCCAGGAAGACCAAAGAAGCGTAGGATTAAATCATCTTTGGAAGTTGCCACTGAAAATAAACGCCCTAGGAAGCAACACGCATGTTCGCGATGTAAGCAAGTTGGGCACAATGCGAAAACTTGTGCTCTATAGTTTATATTGTGTTATTACTCATCTGTCAAAGTATTATTACTTTATTTTGTGGTATTACTCATCTGTCAAGTAGTATAACTCAGCCATAACACACTATAACTCAGCCATCACTATAATGAATCATGAATCGCGATATATTTCGTCCCTGTATCATGATAACTCAGTCGTAATAAACTATAACTCAGCCATTAATCAGTCGTATAAATCAGTCGTTTGATTTGTTTCTTTGATAACTCATGTCATGAATGACTAATATTTATGTTTTCCCCGTAAAAGCTATAACTCAGCCGTAAATTTTATAACTCAGCCATGACATTAAACTTCGCTAAAATCGTTTTGATTAGTTTCCATTACACTTCATCCAAACAACAACAAAAATATATATAATAACAACGCCTAAACGAGATCTCTGGTCGGGGAGCCCGATCGAAAAGTTTCGCCACCAACCCTCTAGCGTTCGGGACGGTCCCGCAATCGCAGAACGGGAGCT
This sequence comes from Camelina hispida, assembly GCA_023657505.1. Classification (NCBI taxonomy): domain Eukaryota; kingdom Viridiplantae; phylum Streptophyta; class Magnoliopsida; order Brassicales; family Brassicaceae; genus Camelina; species Camelina hispida. The sequence goes on along the minus strand of CP094637.1, from coordinate 12,715,719 downwards.
GGGCCAGATATATCAGTCTCCAATGGTTCCTCCACTGCGAGTTCGTTCACCGCAATTCGACAGAAATCTCGTACCCGTTGTAAGGCCTCTAGCCTTTCGATTGGCAATCCGGAGCTCTGGACATCATGTCCTCTATAAAGGCACATGGGCCTTCAAGAAGATGGCTCGCGAAGGCTTCACCCGACGACTCCAGGAAATTGACGATCGGATTAACCTAGTCAAGCAAGCTCGATAGCCCAGACATCCGTCACGAACGGGAAGGCGGTTTCTCAGGGGTTCGCGATCGCCTTTCTGGAGATCGGGTACATCCATCTGATCGACGATTCTTTGCACGCCTTGTGCTCATCAAGTAGACGGACCATTCGCCAGTGTGCCAAGAAGTAACCTTCGACGATAAGGTCTTCCAGGACTAGAATGGTTCCCTCTAAACGGTAAAAACGATGGAGCTGGTCAAGTTTCAGCCGAAGCGCCCGAATATACGCGCCCATCCTCTTTCGCCGAGCTCGGTACTCTCGGAGTTCTAGCTGAAGGGGAGACACACCGGTTCGACAGTATTTGAGTTCGGAGCGACCTCACGAGATCGGGACGTCTCTCCTACCTCCTGTGGAATGGGATTTTCCGGCTCCCGATTGCCGGATGCGGCGGCTATCCTTTCCCGGGCCTGTCTCAGCAATGCGGATCGAGTTCTTGCTGGCATCCTTCTATTTCTTACGCTGGTGGAAGTTAGAATGATTTATTCCCCCAACCTTCATCCCTATTTATATAGAGTCATGGGATGTAACCGCCGCTGAGTCCACCAATCAGACTGCAGCGAAAATTCCGCTGTGTCCCGAGAATAACTATAAAAGACCGTGCAACACATTTAATGAAACGCGTCTTTCGTTTTCCCGTAAAGCTATAACTCAAGTTAAGCAATATTTTGGCAAGTTAACCTAATAATTACAAAAACATTTCTTTGATAACTCAGCCATATAGATCAGTCGTTTGTTTTCATATTGTCTTTTCGATAACTCAGTCATAACTCACTATAACTCAACCATGACATGAATCGACTATATCTTTCGTTTTCCCGTAAAGCTATAACTCAGCCGTTAAGCAATATTTTGGCAAGTTAACCTAATAATAGACGCGACCTTTCTTTTGATAACTCAGCCATATAGATTGTTCATTTTGATATTTCATCCGTATTCACTATAACTCAGGTCACATGAATCGACGTGACCTTTCGTGTTCCCGTAAAACTATAACTCAGCCAATACATGAGAGTAGATACTAAAATGTGGAAGCATGAAAGGTGGATACATAGAATTAGCCGAAGAAAAAAAGGGACGTTTAATACATGAAAAAGATGGAAACTATACGACTAAATGGAAAACAATTATTTTAAAATAAACAGAAATTAGAGTCACGAATTGATAAGGTAAAACTAAAAATCACTGCTGGAAACCCTAAAGGATCTCCGAGACTTTGAGGGACAACCAAAGAAGGTAACAGTTTTCGCACATGATTTCATAGTCTCCATAGCGGAGAGAATGGAAACCATAATTAAAACAACACATCACAGCACAAACGGGTTTAGGGAGTGACGGGCTGTCAGGATAGCGATGGGAGGCTGAGTATGAGTTTTTCCGGGCCGTCTTATAACGAGATAAATCATCCAGAAAATAATTACCGGTTACAATGGCATCCGAAGACTTCAGAGGATAATGATTTGCATCAAACAGCTGGAGGTAATGGACGGCCATATCCTCATTCCCTTGACAAATACTTAGTACCCCACATGCTAAGGTGGCATAACCATCGGCCGGTACAATACGACTGAGAATATCAATCCCACGCTGGATATCTCTATCCTCAGCCACAACCCTTAGCCCTTCAAGTAAATGGCAATGGGGTTGCCGGCCTCAAAGCATTTGACGAAGAAAGGCCTGTCCGCCCTTCATTTTGGAGGCTACCATCAGGGGCATTGGATGTGTTGATTTCTGATGAGGGATCAGTACAAAGGCAATATATAGCAGCTGTCTTTAGAACTTCATCACTGTATACTGCATTTTTCCCTACGACCAGCCCTTAAAATAGAACCAAGTGCGGTCCATCCACCATATTCTGCAGCATTTTCTGCAACAAGGGAAACGATTTTGATGAAAACGTCGTCGGGGAGATCCGGCATCTTGGGTGCTAGCGCGGACATAGTGTTGAAAAAAATAATTTTATTCTAGTTTGTAGTTGAGAGGTAATAGACTAAAAACGGGAATATTATAACTCAGACACTTGGTTCTATTTGTAGTTGAGAGGTAATAAATAGACTAATGATTTTAGGGTTAAGCATATTTTGGCGGGAAACCATAAGTTAAAACTATAACTCAGCCATAACATGAATCGACGTGACCTTTCGTTTTCCCGTAAAGCAATATTTTGGCGGGAAACTAAACAATAAAATTATTGCAAGTTAACCTAATTTATTGGTAAGCAATATTTTGGCGGGAAACCATAAGTTATTCCTGTAATAGACGCATCGACGAGACCTTTTCAGATTATTCCTACTGATAATTCAGCCATTACTAACTAGAACTCAGTCAATACATGAATCGATGAGAATTATGGCTGAGTTATCATTAGAAACGAAGGTCATTTCTTCAAATTGTTTATAATGATAACTCAGTCATCATTCTCTATAACTCAGCCGTCACATGACCTGTAACTCAGCCATATAGATTGTTCCTATAACTCAGTCATAACTCACTATAACTCGGCCGTTAAGCAATATTTTGGCAAGTTAACCTAATAATAGAATCGACCTTTCTTTTGATAACTCAGCCATATATTGTTCATTTTGATAACTCATCCGTTATTCACTATAACTCAGCCGTCACATGAATCGACGTGACCTTTCGTGTTCCCGTAAAACTATAACTCAGCCAATACATGAGAGTAGATACTAAAATGTGGAAGCATGAAAGGTGGATACATAGAATTAGCCGAAGAAAAAAAAGGGACGTTTAATACATGAAAAAGATGGGAAACTATACGAATAAATGGAAAACAATTATTTTAAAATAAACAGAAATTAGAGTCACAAATTGATAAGGTAAAACTGGAAATCACTGCTAGAAACCCTAAAGGATCTTAGAGACTTTGAGGGACAACCACCAAAGGTAACAGTTTTTGCACTTGATTTCAAAGTCTCCGGCAGAGAGAACGGGAACACATCACAGCACAAGTGGGTGAAGGGAGTGGCGGGCTGTCAGGATAGCGATGGGAGGCTGAGTATGACTTTTTCCGGGCCGTATCAAAACGAGATAAATCATCCAGAAAATAATTACCGCTTACAATGGCATCCGAAGACATCAGAGGATAATGATTTGCATCAAACAGCTGGAGATAATGGATGGCCATATCCTCATTCCCTTGACAAATACTTAGTACCCCACATGCTAAGGTGGCATGACCATCGGCCGGTACAATACGACTGAGAATATCAATCCCACGCTGGATATCTCTATCCTCAGCCACAACCCTTAGCCCTTCGAAGTAAATGGCAATGGGGTTGCCGGCCTCAAAGCATTGACGAAGAAAGGCCTGTGCCGCCCTTCATTTTGGAGGCCACCATCAGGGGCATTGGATGTGTTGATTTCTGATGAGGGATCAGTACAAAGGCAATATATAGCAGCTGTCTTTAGAACTTCATCACTATATACTGCATTTTTCCCTACGACCAGCCCTTAAAATAGAACCAAGTGCGGTCCATCCACCATATTCTGCAGCATTTTCTGCAACAAGGGAAACGATTTTGATGAAAACGTCGTCGGGAGATCCGGCATCTTGGGTGCTAGCGGACATAGTGTTGAAAAATAATTTTATTCTAGTTTGTAGTTGAGAGGTAATAGACTAAAAACGGGAATATTATAACTCAGACACTTGGTTCTATTTGTAGTAGAGGTAATAAATAGACTAATGATTTTAGGGTTAAGCATATTTTAGGGAAACCATAAGTTAAAACTATAACTCAGCCATAACATGAATCGACGTGACCTTTCGCTTCCCGTAAAACTATAACTCAGCCGTAAAGCAATATTTTGGCGGGAAACTAAACAATAAAATTATTGCAAGTTAACCTAATTTATTGGTAAGCAATATTTTGGCGGGAAACCATAAGTTATTCCTGTAATAGACGCATCGACGAGACCTTTTCAGATTATTCCTACTGATAATTCAGCCATTACTAACTAGAACTCAGTCAATACATGAATCGATGAGAATTATGGCTGAGTTATCATTAAACGAAGGTCATTTCTTCAAATTGTTTATAATGATAACTCAGTCATCATTCTCTATAACTCAGCCGTCACATGACCTGTAACTCAGCCATATGATTGTTCCTATAACTCAGTATAACTCACTATAACTCGGCCAAGTATAATATTTTGGCGGGAAACCGTAAGTTAACCTAATAATAGACGCGACCTGTCTTTTGATAACTATAACTCATCCATCACATGAATCCGTAAAACTATAACTCAGCCGTAAAGCAATATTTTGGCGGGAAACCAGTTAACCTAATAATCGACGTGACCTTTCGTTTTTCCATAAGTTAACCTATTGTTTTTCCTTTATATTCTCTTAATTCATTGTATCTTTTCGGTTTCTTACTCATTGTATCGTTTTCTTCTCCGCTCACAATATATTGCACCTACAAATCTCCTCTACAACCAATATCAATATATCCTTCGATCATTGCATACGTAAGTCTCCTCTCTCCATCCTCTCAATCTATTCCATCTATCAGTTGTGACGGTTGTTTTGATTTTGATAGCCAAGCATGGACGAGAGGGTTCCAGTAGACGTCAAAAACGCAAGGCAGACGAAGCATTATCGTCAGCAAGAGTCCCAGATTACCAGTGGGAAGAGGAATCACTATTGGCCGTGTCCGAAGCCTTTTTCAGACAAGAGCAGCGGTCGAGGCGGAGTCAAAGCGTCGCTACACAAAAATTCTGCGATGATGGATGAGCATATGAAGAAGAAGGAAGAGAAGACCGCCCTCGGCATCAACTGGATCTAATCGACGCTCAACTAAACCAACTGAATCAAATCTTGTGGAGAACTTGTCGACTTAGCCACAGAGCACAAGAAGTTAGAGGAGATGAGAGAGATTGCGGAGGCCGATGCCGACCAGTGTGTGATTCCTCCTCCTCCTCTTGATTGGTTTTTAGAAGCTCATGGTTCCTCCTCCCTTAATCGGTTTTTAGAAGTGAATTCCATTGTAATGTCGTCTCTTCTTCTTTATGAACCCTGAACTTGTTTTATTTTTATTTCTTTTTGTAATGTTTCATATTAATATAACTCAGCCGGTATTATGATAAATCAGCCACTAAAGATTTATAAATCAGCCGTCACATGAATCGTTGAGACTTTTCGTTTTCCCATAAATATTGTAACTCAGCCGCAAAGTCATATATATCAGCCATTTATTTTCATAAAGTTTCTTGAGGTAACTCAGCCATACTCACTCTAACTCAGCCGTAACATGAATCGGTGCGACATTTCGAATTCCCGTAAATATGATATCTCAGCCGTCAAATCATATATATCATTCATTTACTTTCAAATTTTTCTTGTGATAACTAGCCAAGTCACTATAACTCAGCCGTTACGTGACCTTTCGTTTTCCAATAATGGTTATAAGTCAGCCGTAAAGCGATACTTTGGCGGGAAACCATAAGTTAACCTAATAATTTTAAACCAGTTGTTGGCGGGAAACCATAAGTTAACCTAATAATATTAATATTCAATTGTCGAGTGATGTTCTTCTTCTTAAAACGAAAATCCCCAAATGTCGAATGCTTAAACCCTAAAAAATCAAATTCTCGTAAATCATGAGCAATGTATCTGGAGATTCGAGTTGTGCATCAAATGTCCGAGAGAGAGGACGAGGTACAGTTGTTGGCGTACCTAAGAGATGTTGGTGTGGAGAAGCAATCGTGGCCAAAATTCGAAATCGGAGTCAAATCCTTGTCGTAGATACTGTGGGTATGCAGCTGCGATGAAGGTAGAGTCTGTTCTTGGTTATGTTGAATCTGTTCTTGTTGGTTTATGTTGAATCTGTTCTTGTTCCAATTGTTGTCTCCATCACCTTGATAGCTTATGAATGATGACCACGCCTTCAAGTGGGTCGACGAGGCACTGTTGGATGGGTAGAGTCTTTCTCTGTTCAAACTGAAAAACTACAAATGGAGCTTGGGAAGGAGCTATTTGAGAGGGTTGAAGATGCAAAATCAGAATTGAAAGCAAGGATGAAGGTTATGATAGTTGTAATAGTTTTTGGTTATATAATCATGTTTGGTCTATTTAAGATAGCAGGATGAGATAAGCAATGATGGGATTATGTTTCCATAATGTTGTTGTTAATGGTTATGGATTCCAAGCAAACTAATTGTTGTTAGTGGTGTTTTATCAATCTTTTTTACTAACTCAGCCATATATTTACTATAACTCATCCATAACTCACTATAACTCAGCCGTCACATGACTTTTCGTTTTCCCGTAAATATTATAACTCAGCCGTCAAGTCATTTATATCACTCATTTACTTTCAAATTGTTTCTTGTGATACCTCAGCCATAACTTACCATAACTCAGCCGTCACATGGCCTTTCGTTATCCCATAAATATTATAACTCAGCCGTCAAGTCTCACATACACAGAGCATTAAATTCGACCATTACATTCAGTTTTGCAATTGATTACATTCAGTTCTGCAATTCGCCAAAAACAAAAATAAAATAAAAAATAAATGCGACAAGATCATATTAGCGAACTAGTTCCCATGGGAAGGTTATCGTCTCTAGCATTCTGTACGGTCCAAGTCTCAGGATGGGAGCGGACCGCATGATCGGACTCCAACGGTTCTTCCACCACCAGCTTTCTAAGTTTAGACGCTTAGCGACAAATCCCGCCTTAAGGATTCAAGCCTTCCATCGGCATTTCAGAGCCCTTGGACACCATCTCCAAGAAGGCACATGGACCTTCTACGTCATGGCTTTCACGAAGAAATGGTCCCTTGACTCCAAGTGGTTGATGCAGGCCGCCTCAGCCTCTCCAGGCTAGCTCGGGCAGGCCAAGACTTCCGTGTTGTG